>CAMZMU010000034.1:83469764-84175432 GCA_947311845.1 Poa pratensis
ATTTGATCGAAAAGGTTGTTTCGCCGCGTTACTTCTACGCTTTATATTTTGATTAAGTGTGGTAAATACATAAGATTTCATACTTTGTTGAACTTTGTTACCATTTATCTCAGTTTGGGTGGTTAGATCATTACCTTGCTTTTAGTTGTCTGCACTTGGATAGAATGACCCCTTTACACGTTATGAAGGCAAGTATTGACTATTGAGACGGTGTTATGTTTGCCATTTGTGACACCAATGCTTGGATCTTTTGGTGCTCTTACGCCTTGAGCATCAGACCATCAGTGCATGGTTGAGAACTAAGCATTGCTCGGTTGGATAGAAGTGCTAGTGCGCATGCTGCCAACCCTTGTTCGAATCCTAGCTTCCGGAGGGCGCCTCAGGTTGCCTCTTTCTAGACAAAGAAAGCAAAGCCTAGTCCCTTGTTGGTCTCACTTTTTTAGTTAAAGTGTTGATCGTTGCTGATTGCAAGCGTTGACCTGACATCATACATTCTTGTCACCATCTAATTATGTTGAAATCACTAATGGTGCCATCACTTCCATGGTTTTAGGTTTGTGGTGAAGGGGATAATCATCTATCAATCATGTAACACCTGTTGTGCACAACATGTGTTCCATACTCCCAATATTTTGGTGTGTTTATTTTTGGTCTGGCCAATCTCTTGCTTATGTTACCTTTAAGATACACAACTATCATAACTTAGGTCTTGCTCATGGAATAATAGTATCATTGTTTGTGTGGTCAATGCCCCGTATGGATGCCAATGCTAAGCTGACTTATGTGTGTGTTACTGGCACACCGCTGTTTTCTAAAAGATGGTTAAATATACTTATTCCGCAAGCTGTTAATATCTGCAACATTATAACTGACCGGTGCATGTTGTAAGTACAAAGTTTATTAATGTGTAACATATAAACAGTATGTGCGTTTTGGTCTGGAGTTGTGCGCTATGGTAGATGTTGATTTGTTGCACCATCTGGCTTCAATATTTGGCATGGATTAAAATACCGTTTTGCTATCTTTCTGCCCATTATTTGCTCCAGATAACATGTTGCGTTGCCGCTCATCTGAGACTAATTCTATTATATATTCTCCAACCAGAAACCTATTGGAATGATCGCACTGCTGGTGAGGCTTGGTAATTACTTGCTTATTTTTCCTAGAAAATGGCAGTTCTATACTCATACAAGCAAATTCCTATTTTGAGTTGCAACCTTTGTCAATTTTGCAGCATGTTTCCAAAATCTACTCATGTATCCTTTGCAACGAAGATGTTCAAAAACTTATCTTCCCATCCTAGGCTTGAGAAGACCAAGTTCTCGGAAACAGATTTTACCATCTCTCACTATGCTGGGAAGGTAAACTAGCAGCTAGGTTATTTAACTATTTTTCATGTATTGACTTTGATAAGATCCACCTTTTGTAGGTGACGTATCAAACAGATTCTTTTCTGGAGAAGAACCGGGATTATATTGTTGCAGAGCACTGCAATCTTTTATCATCTTCAAAATGTTCACTTGTTTCTGGACTTTTTACTTCTTTGCCGGAAGAGTCATTAAGATCGTCATACAAATTCTCATCAGTTGCTTCCCGTTTTAAGGTAATACGAATGTTCAGTTGATTTTCTTTTTACTTCTGGTCTTTGAAATATGCTTATCTACATTTTTCTCATCTCGTTGCCATGCCTTGTCAGTATATGTGCGCCAGAAAGCTACGAGACTACAATATTTTGGCTCATCTGACCTGTATTTTATATCTATTGTTTTATAGCAACAACTTCAAGCCCTCATGGAAACACTGAGCTCAACAGAACCTCACTATGTACGCTGTGTGAAGCCTAACTCTGTTAATCGACCTCAGCTTTTTGAAAATCAAAGTGTCTTGCACCAACTAGTTGTGGAGTAAGAACTTCCACCTCAAGCATAAAATAGTGTATTTCTTTCTCATCGTTTTTGTCATCAGCAGTTCAACACATCTTCCCATATAAGAATGTCATTGCTATTAGTAACTTGATCTAATGCTGATTGCTTCTGCTTTAAATCATATTTTTTCTGCAATAATGAATCAAGCTCGTGCCAAATAATTTGATAGTGCTATGCCAACTTTTGCCAATCCATTGGTTGGTCTGGCGAAGCTTACTGGTCTTATATCATACCTGCATGTGACTTGAGGAGGCCTACAGTCTCGAAGAAGTTAGTGTTGCATAAGTGAACTCAAACCACATTCATAAGATTACTTAAAAATCGACTATTATTTACCTTCAATGCTTATGCTTTATAATGCCTTTCAAGCTATAGATCACGAAAACTTACTTAGATGATGACCTTCTGCTTCCATATGTTGATACATGCATGATTTACTGGTGATATTTTCTTTAAGATTGTAATTTGGTTGTGGCGCAGGGTGTATTAGAGGCTGTTCGCATTAGTCTTGCTGGCTATCCTACCAGAAGGACATATGCTGAATTTGTGGATCGGTTTGGCGTCCTGGTTCCTGAGTTGATGCTGGGAAGGTACCTAATCTAAGCACTATGTTACTGGTTTTGTTCAAGTTGTTTGCTTTGCAATGTGCAATGTTGGCTGCACCATTTAATAAACAATAGAACTTCTCATTTTGTGCTAATCGGGTTGGTGATCTTGATCAGAACTACAAAACACTCAATTCATTGTGGGCATATTTTGTAAACGATGTTTGTTCAACTGTTTAGTTTGAACAGACTCTAGGCGCCTGTGTTGAATTTGATATAATTTTGATTTGATAAACAGCACTGTTGGCCATCTGTGGCTCCGTAGATGGCCGTGTTCTGTATGAGCAGCCTTTTCTTTTTAATTTAAATCTATAATTTGTTTAGTATACTGATTTGTACTGATAACTGGCTTGTGCGGCATTTGATGGTCCACCTTGATAAAATATGCCCATGTATAAAGTCCTTTTTGTTTATGGAATAGTTCAGTACTGCCTTTATATAATATATGAATCAGCATGTAGCCATAGGTCTGGATTAACTTGACACTCCATGCCCTTTCAAATAGTTGCCAATGCGATAGTGCCCACGGATTATAGTAGGAGTAGTTTATTTGAAGCCGTGTGAAAATAGCTGTGAGTTTATCTGGGATATTTGCGAAAACAGGAGTTGATCATTGTATATCTTTCCTACTTCAAAAGATTTGAGTTGGTGGTCGCCGTTCACTTCTTTTCCAACCACGATCATAGAAGCGAGCGACCCTCTCTGGAGTCCTCCTACTTCCTGCACCACCCTAGCCCAATCATCTTGTCCTGCCACCTTGCATCGTCCAATTCCACTCCTTGCATCTCCTGTCTCTACCAGCCTGGTTTTCAAAATTCAAATCCAACAATGGCTACCTCCATTCGTGCAAAAATTCATTGAATTTTGAGCGGGAACCTTGATATCCTAGCCTACCAAGGTTCGTCCTGTTTATAGACCTTGGCACATTTCTCCTTGCACGTAACAGTAGCTACATGCTTACCAGAGTGAATTAGTTCAACATATAACTTGGGTAAAAAAACGTCCCACCTTGTTTTTTTGTTCCGTAGCGTTGCACGGGTGTCTTACTAGTTATTAATAATTATGCAGTTACGATGAAAAGGCATTAACAGAAGCAGTCCTTGAAAAAATGAAGCTCGACAATTTTCAAGTAAGCTTCTTGGCATTATTGGCATTTCCTTTTTTCATGAAATAACCGATGCACACATTCCTTTGACTAGTCTTCATTTTTGCTTTTCTGATTGATCATGTAATGTTTGAAAAAGTGGACTTGCAATTTTCCAACATATACACTATCATTCTGTTCCACTTTGAAGTATCATTTGATAGTTTTACACTTTCTTTTACCTGATAGCTTGGTAGAACTAAGGTGTTCCTTAGAGCCGGTCAAATCGCGATGCTAGATGTGCATCGTGCTGAGGTTTTGGACAATGCTGCACGGCTCATTCAAGGTCGTTCAGAACATTTGTGGCCCGCAAAGAGTTCGTGAAAACAAAGGAGGCTTCTATTTCAATACAAGCATATTGTAGAGGTAAAGATGTGTCTTTAGTAATAGTTTGCTGCTACATGCTAGTTATGCTCCGTACTCTTGTGCCCGGTATGTTCTTGGGCTGCTAATTAAAAGAATCTATCCGGTAGTTGTGTTAGCATTCTTTATGAACCGTATTATCTTTTGGAATTGCTGGCTCATCCTGATTGCTAATTTTGAATGACCCCGCAGGTTGTTTTGCAAGGAAGATGTATACGATCAGAAGAGAAACAGCGGCTGCCATAATTCTTCAGAAGTATGTAAGAAGGATGTTATTACAGCGAAATTACCAGGAAGCATGTTCAGCAGCTCTGCTTATTCAGTCCTGTATTCGAGGGTTTATTGCCCGCCGCTATTTCTCAGCCATCAGAGATCAGAGGGCTGCTTTAGTGATACAGGTTCACCTCCCCTCCTTTTCCCCCATCCCCACCCATGCATCAAGAAATCACATAAACTTAAGTCAAGCCTACCATTTCAGAGATTGATAAGTTAGGTTGAAACTTGATTATCTGGGATTATTTTTCTCCATGGCAAGCAATTAGTTGAAATATTAACTTGTAAGATCCCGTGCACAGCATAAACATCCTACCTTTTTTTTACCGTGTAGCTCTAGAAAGTTACAGTATTACGAAGGTATGAGAGGTTTTATTGTATGGTTTCACTACTTGCTTAAGACTTTGTATTGTTGAATTTATGTAACATCAGTTGTTGTTGCCACATTGTAGTCCTTCTGGAGAAAACGGAAGGTTGCCATGCTTTTCCAGCATTACAAGCAAGCTACTATAGCAATTCAGTGTGCTTGGAGACAAAAACTTGCAAGAAAGGAGCTAAGGAAACTCAGAATGGTAATTTCTGTTGCAATTCTGTAATTTATTTATGCATAATAAAATCGATTTGCATTTTTTAGCAGTGCTGAAACCGACCATGATTTGTTCGTGCGCAATTTAGGTATTTCAAAAGATTTTCTTTTCTTAAAACACCGCTTCACTTCAAAAAACATGGCTGCAATTTCCTTTCTTGTTATCAACTCATGTTGGGGAGCCACCTATGAGCTCCATGACAAGCACCATCTGTGCGGTTTAGTCTAAGATCTTGGTGGTCAGAAGAAGGGTTGTCTAAACAATTCTTTCTTCCTCCACATGCCCAAGGCAGTACATGTTGAATTTTCATGTCTAAACCGGTCATCGGAAGACAGGGGTATGGCTCTGAGGAGTGGCTACGTCACCGAGGTTGGGAGGGAGAGAAAGGAGGGAGAGGCTAGCACCTGTTGTGATCAACTCATTGCTTAGTGATGAATATCTGCCTGGTGTCCTTTGCATTTAGAGCCGGTCCTAACAACTATATATCTACTTAAAAGTAAAGCATCCTAATATAGTCCTGTCTCTGATTTCTTCTGCCAACATTACTGTTCATGCTTCCTGAGCTTGACAGCTTGTGTGTCGCCTTTGTTTGATTGGAGTGCATCGGGAGTATTCTTATGCTATGATTGCTTATTTAGACTGCAAATGAAGCTGGTGCACTCCGGGAGGCGAAGAATAAGCTTGAGAAAAAGTTGGATGATCTTACTTTAAGACTTACTCTTGAAAGAAGAATGCGGGTATGTTTTTTCTATCTTTATTGCTTTTGGGTTATATTGTGATTCATTAATATGTGCTTCGATACAGTTGTGCTTATTCCTGCCATTTGCTCCTCGATGTGTGGATTTTCAAATGTAGGCTGCTGGTGAGGAAACAAAGTTGGTGGAAATATCAAAGCGGGATAAGATAATAGAAACTTTAAGCGCAGAATGTGCTACAGCTAAATCATCTGCCCGAAGTGAACATGACAAGAATCAGCTTCTCCAAAGGCAATTGGATGATTCTTTGAGAGAGATATCAATGTTGCGCAGTAACAAGATTCTGAAGCAGAAGAAGAAAAACAGAACTCTAATCTAAAGGTTTAAAGGCTTCTCTTCTCCTCTTACTATTTTATCATAAATATGGTTGGCTTTCCCTGTTCTTATCTTTCCTTCATAGCCCACTCATAGTTTTATGATGTCACATTTGTTTTACGTGGTGCACTTCTTGCATTGTTGTGATAAATTTCAAGTCTTCATATACTTCAGTCTTGTAGGTTTTTTAGTTTTCTTCTAGGTGTTCTTTTTCTCTCCTTCTTTCACTGTTATGATGAATGGCAGATCTCTACAGGATATTAACTCATTGTTTTTCATACCATGGTTTCTTATAAAGCTTTTTCATGGAACTACTATGTTTTTTTGGTTTGCTATTGTAATTTCTCGTTGGATCTTATATGTTGTGTCATAGCCTCTTTTACATATGAATTATAGTGAATTTTTGGGACGTGTTGACTGATGCACGCATTCATGTTTTCGCTCATTGTTACTTACTTTCGCTTAAGCAGTTCTTTGTTGCTTTGACAGAACATAGTCAAATCCTTATCGGATAAGAATTCGTTACTGGAAAATGAACTTAGCACAGCTCGTAAAAGTAGTGATGATACGATGGAGAAACTGAAAGATGTGGAGGGAAAATGCACCCACCTCCAGCAAAATTTGGACAAGTACGTTTCCCTTCCAAATACAAATAACCGCAGGATGCTGAAATGATCCATGGGTGGTTTTTGACTGCTCTTCTTTTTCTAAGCGTTAGTATCTAACAGTTTGCATTCCTGCATTCAGATTGCAGGAGAAACTGACGAACTTGGAAAATGAAAACCATGTTCTAAGGAATAAGGCATTTAACATTTCTCCAAAAACGGTGTCTGAGGTTCTTCCCTTCTACCCACTCAAACTTTCAGCACAATTACTGGAACCAGTATTGTACGCTGAAGTTTGAGTACTAACCTAGCGTCAATGTATATTTGTAAGCTCTTTTTGTTCCAGTACTTGTAGCTGTAAGTTTGAGCACTATTATTTTGAGCACTATTATTTTTTGTTTAGTTAACTGACTTGTTTACCTGAATACAGAAGTTTTCTCTTTCGATTGGTCTTCCAAACAGTGAGCAGAAGCGTATATTTGTAAGCTCTTTTTGTTCAAGTTGTATATTGGAGTTCCTTATATTCTTATCTATCTGCCTAAAACTGTCAAAACTAAAACTGTAGGAAACCCCCCACCAACCAAATATCTGGTTCCCATTCAACAGAGTACTGGGTCGAGGAGAACAAGGTTGCCTGTCGAAAGGCATGAGGTGAATTCATTGTTCTTAACCTGACATTATTTTTTCATATGGAGTTCAGTAGATGCCTTCAGAGAGAAGATTTTTAAATAGATTGTTTGACATTCTTTGGTATTCTGTCAAGTATTTATTCCTGAAGTATCTTAATGATGGTATTGCACTATTATTTCATGCAGGGAAACCATGAAATCTTATTAAGATGCATAAAAGAAAATTTAGGGTTCAAGGATGGCAAACCAGTTGCTGCATGTATCATCTATAGATGCCTTCTACAGTGGCGTGCTTTTGAATCAGAGAGGACCGCTATTTTTGATCATGTAATTGAAGCCATAAATGATGTTCTCAAGGTAAAATCATTTAGAGCCCATTTGTTTTGCTGTTCACCCCCAGACATTTCATTTGTGGAAGTCAATAAGTTTGGTTTTTCATTTTTGTCCTATTCCAGGCAAAGGAAGCAGATGATAGACTACCTTATTGGCTGTCCAATACTTCTGCACTGCTATGCCTTCTGCAGAAGAATCTACGGTCAAATGGATTTTTGGGTACACCATCTCGCCGCTCTGCTGGATCTTTAGGGCTAGGCGGGAAGATAGGCCAAGTAAGTAACTGAACTTGCCAGTTATTTCCCTGTCAGTAATGAATGCTATTTAGCATATTTCTGAAGAATCCTTCTAGAACTGGATGTTATTCGGTATATTTTGTTTTATCATGTCCATTGCATCTACAGAGAGTCGTGTGCTTGTGTTCCCTTTCTACAAAGGGGAAGTTCACATATAGCTATTGACAAAGAAGAAAAGTAAACAGCATACACTTTCTGAAATAACATTTTTTGCTATACTGTATGAGCACAGTTCTGCAAAAATGTGGATATATACATATAATATGCAAAATTATGGCTATACTGTCTTAAAATTACACGTGGAAACATAGATAGCAAGTGCTCTGTAACAACAATGCAATAAACATTGTAAATGATGATAGTACTAAACTAGTCATTCTTTGTAGTTTTTGCGCAAATCTCTGTAAAATGGGACAACGATGATCTAACTTTCTGCCTGACACTGACATCACCTTCATAGCTTGGCGGGCGTGGTGATACTCTGGCACAAGTAGATGCTAGGTATCCGGCTATACTCTTCAAACAGCAGCTGACGGCATGTGTTGAAAAGATCTTCGGGCAGCTCAGGGATAATCTAAAAAAGGAAATATCACCTCTTCTTAGTGTCTGCATCCAGGTATACCTTCATCTTCTTTCAAACTTTGTTACGGTCAAATGCATTGCACAACTGGATCATTTTTGTAACCTCTGGAAATTTGCATGCCAGGCTCCAAAATCAACCCGTGCACAACCTGGAAAAGCTTCCAAATCACCAGGGGTTGGTGTTCAACAGCCATCAAACTCCCATTGGGACAACATTGTCAATTTTCTTAACTTGCTTATGGACACTTTACGTGAAAATTATGTGAGTTTTCCATCTAGCTTACCTTATTTTTGCACAGCTACATTGCCAGCTTCATTATGGGAAAGTTGTTAGTTTTGTCCAAGCGATTCTAAATAACCTTACCTGTGTCTGTTGCAGGTGCCGTCCTTCTTTATACGTAAACTTATCACTCAGTTATTCTCTTTCATCAATATACAACTTTTCAACAGGTACTTTCTTGTTTTAACAAATAGCCTGTTTGTTACTGAAGAAATTGGATTCTCTGGGTTAAAACTTGTAGGTGATAGGACACTGGCACTTCAGAAAATGCTTTTTTAGTATGGTACAGATAAACATAGAAACAGAAGCAGAATAATGAGGTAGTAGTTCACTATCACAGTAATACTAACATGTTTTTTTTTGTTTCATTAGTCTTCTTCTTCGGCGTGAATGTTGTACATTCTCCAATGGAGAGTATGTTAAAGCTGGTCTGTCATTGCTGGAGAAATGGATTACTGATGTTACGGAGGAGGTAAGTGTCAGTTCTGTATTCTTCTTGTCAGGTTGGTATACAATGCAGGAATGTACAATAAGAAACCCTGATGTAATGTGGTTCAGCTCGTTTCATGCACAATGTATTATCTCATGGTTCCAGTGATAACTCGTTAAAAAACACTTGGGTGTTCTTCACCAATTTATTATCCCTTTCACTTCTAGTTTTCAGGAACATCCTGGCATGAGCTGAATTATATCAGACAAGCTGTTGGATTTTTGGTAATTGCTTGTGCAAGCCGTATTTTCTCCTTTTCGTTTCTATTGCATCCTCTATGACTTGGGGTAATTTCTCACTAATTATAATGTAGGTTATACACCAAAAAAGGAAGAAGACGCTTGAGGAGATAAGCCAAGATCTCTGCCCGGTAAAGCTACGCGTATAACTTCCATTTTGCAGTAAGTCATCATTTCATTGCAGAATATATAACTAGCCCCCTTTCTGCATGCAGTCCTTGAGTATCAGGCAAATCTACAGGATATGCTCAATGTACTGGGACGATAAATACAACACCCAGGGAATATCAAATGAGGTTTGCACTTTTAGCTTGGGGCTTTCATCTTGTGGATTTCTTTTCGTGTTCCTTGTTTCTAAGAATGTTATTATTTTACAGGTTGTTAATGCAATGCGGGATATGGTCACCAAAGATACTCAGAACCTCGCGTCGAATTCCTTTTTGCTGGATGACGATTTAAGGTAGCCGTAGATATGGTGCTTTCGAAGTATTTCAATGTTATGCATTACGTTTGCTACGTTCACAGCATACTTTAACTGATGCCTACTTTGCACTTGTATGCGATGCTTGGTTGGTGCAGTATACCGTTTTCTACTGAGGATTTATCGATGGCCATCCCAGCAACAGACTACACAGACGTGGAGCCTCCGCAATATCTTGATCAGTACCCATCAGCGCAGTTCCTGTTCGGGGCGTCATGATCGACAACCTGTCTGATGGAGAGATGTGGTTTGGGTTAGCATGAAGATTCGTTGATCCCCAGATATTTATGGGGTTAAACAACCCTTCGGTAGTGTTGTATTGTTGTTAGGTTTGTAGAGCAGAATTAATTTAAGGTCGCAGGGCAGGAGAACAAGTGATAGGATGTATGCAGTTCTGAAGCAACAATTGTTGCGTGATGCTGAACGGTCGTGAACTGTCCACTTGTCTTGTGTCCACTATGTTGTACAAAGAATACTGTACAAAAGTGTGAAGCAGTTGCCCAAATTTGATCTCATCTCTGGCAAAATTCCAATTTGGTGCAGATCATGATTCACACATGTAATCAGATGGGTGTTTTCTGTGAGTGATCATCTGAGTCAGTTTCTTCACGGCAAGCTGTGTAAGACAATAAGTTGCTGCTGCATTTGTTTCATTAAAGGAAACATTGCAGGTAACAAATCAAGGGATCAAGAATATCATCACCACGGGCAAGATACAAACAACAGTTTTTTTCTTCTATGAGTGGTATTTTGAGTCAGTTTCTTCACGGCTCCGCAAGACAATAAGTTGATGTTGCTCTTTTGTTAAAAAGACACATCGCAGGTAAGCAAGATACAAAACAACAGCTCTTTTGTCCGTGTAAAACTAGCAACACCTATTGCTCCTGGGATGTAGAATTACATCATCGCCAAGAAAAGAATAGACGACACACTACACATTTACACTTCCTGCTTGCCACTATGTACAGTTCAAACAACCTTTGGACAAAAATAAGCACACGGTCACCAAAATGAACGCGGGCATTGCTGCTTTCTACGCTCCTCTGTCCCTGGTCTGCCCCGGCGAGCTGCCGCCCTCGCTGCCCGCCACCGAGCTCGCGTACCGGTGCCTGTCACCTCTGGTCTGCCCTGGCGAGCCACCGCTCTCGCTCCCCGACACCGAGCTCGCGTACCGGTGCCTGCCACCTCTGTTCTGCCCCGGCGAGCCACCCCTCTCGCTCCCGGCCACAGAGCTTCCATACCGGGGCCTGCCGGCCCTCTGCACGGCCATTCTCTTCGTGCCCGTCGCCGCCTCACCACCACGTTCCTTCTCCCTGTCAACAACCTCGGCCTTGTCAGCGACGACCGCCGGCGCCGTGTAGACGAAGGTCGCGGCGGGCACGTGGCCGCGCGCGCTGAGCAGCGGCTCGAGGGCGTCGACGACCTCGCGCATGGTGGGGCGGGACCTGGGCAGGCTGTTGAGGCAGTTGTAGGCCACCACGGCGGCCTTCTCCGCGGCCTCGTCGGAGTAGCTCCCCTCCAGGTCGGGTCCATCACGCGGTGCAGCCTGTCGGGGCGCCGGAGGTATGGCCGCGCCCAGTCCACGAGGTTCTGCTCCCGCCGGCCCCGCCGCTTGTCGACGCTGCGCCGGCCCGTGAGCAGCTCCAGGAGGACGACGCCGTAGCTGTACACGTCGCTCTTCGCCGTGAGGTGGCCCGTCATGATGTACTCCGGCGCCGCGTAGCCGTGGGTGCCCATGATGGCGGTCGCCGAGATGTGCGTGTCTTCGCCCACCGGACCCTCCTTCGCCAGCCCGAAGTCCGACAGCTTCGCCGTGTATTCCTGCGATACACATACAGTGAGACGGTACAGTTAGAAGATCACATCCACGTGTACTGATAATTTTGCTCGGTGCGTGCACGATGTTCTCGTGTCAAATTCTGGTGCCCGCGTGTTTATCTTGTGTAACTAGAGTGTCAAGCAAGGTGGTTACTTGTTTGGTAAGGTTAGTTGATCAGTAGACAACTGACTTAGACATGTCCTACAGTTGTAGTTTATTCTAGCTGGTGCTAATATAGCCTGGTCCTCAAGTGTCCGTTTCCTATCTGCTCACCATGACAGGGACATCCTTGACTGAATCGGTAAGAGGCATAAACAAAACAGAAAGATGGCTACTGATGCTGATTCTGTGTTGCGTTTCGCCATTTTTAATAGCAACATGCCGTTATTAATGTGTCACTTGGTTAGTTGGCCGCCATTACCACGTAACCGAAGATTTGGTCTCGTGCTAGCTTGATCAAGTCTAGCTAAGAGATTGGCCAACTAGCTACTACTTTAAACCGTGCTTGCCTGCACGTAGGATACTGAAACGGGGCAGAGATCTGGTCGAACGGAACGGAATGGGGAGTTGGGAGGGAGGAGTAGGTACTGACCGAGTCGAGCAGGATGTTGGAGGCCTTGAAGTCTCTGTAGATCACCGGCGTCTCCGCCTCGTGCAGGAACGACAGCCCCTTGGCCGCCCCCACGGCGATCTTCAGCCTCGTCGCCCAGGGCAAGGTCGACAGCATATCTGCACACAGAAATCATCTGAGATCAATACATATATCGATGTCGAAATGAGTTGCGATCAATCAACGAAAAAGCAAAAATTCTTACTCTTGAAGAGGTGGTGCTCGAGGCTGCCCCTGGCCATGAACTCGTAGACGAGCATGCGGTGGTGGTCCTGGCAGCAGTATCCGAGGAGCTTGACGAGGTGCGGGTGGGTGAGCTGCATGCCGAGGTAGACCACCTCCGCCAGCCACTCCCGGTGCCCCTGCGGCCCCTCGGCGTCCAGGTACTTGACGGCCACGTGCTGCGGCTCGATCCCGGGCACCACCCTGTCGTCGAGGAAGCCCTTGTAGACGGGGCCGAACCCGCCGGAGCCGATGAAGTGGCTGCCGGAGAAGTTGCGGGTGGCGAGCCGCAGCTCGGAGATGGTGAAGGCGTGCATCCCCGAGGAGGCGAGGGTGCGGGAGAGGTCGTCGAGGGACAGCGTGCGCAGGCGCGCCGTCGAGCTCTGCAACCGCGCCATCTTCTTCGCCTTCTTCTTGGTCGATGGCGGCGTCCTGGTCGGGGTGGTGGTTTCGTACAGGTCTCCCACCGCCGCCGGGTCGGCGCCGCCGCGTGGGGTGAAGCACCCCTGGAGGAACGCCTTCATGGCGAGTTCGTGGTGGTGGACTGGTGGTGGCGCGCGCGGCGAGTTTTCTTTGTCGGAACGTCCGGCTAGCTGGCTCGTGCTGGTCGGATGGGAATGGGATGATAATGGGTTGACACGACGGAGGCGGAGTATATATAACCACGAGGCGCGCAGCGTGGGTTGGTCGGATCGGATAAAGCGTGTGGGAGCGGAGGATCTGATGATTTGACCGGGCCGCCCCGGGCGACGCGGCCGTGCGTGAATTAATAATCCGTGTGGGGCAGAGGCTTCTTCTTTCCGTTGGCTGGCTTAGGCGCTTAGCTAAAGGTGAAGGCGACTCCCTCAGAAGTCAAAAACAAACAAGGGAAGAAGAACGATGCAGCTGGATGGTTTTTTTTTTTTTTTGCACACAACCAACTTCCTCATATATTCACCAAGAACATCCACATACACAGTACATAGATCGAAGAAAAAGAACACACATACGAGGAGGAGGAGGATCCAGAAGCTGCGGGAGCACCGACCACGCCGGCGTCGGAGCTGAAGAAAACCACCTTCCATCTTGCCGCTGTCAGGGATGCTTTTGCCCTATGAGAGACGCCGCCGTGCCCGCCCGCCGCGCCGCGGCGGAGCTTGAATCGATGAACGGCCGGGGCGAGCGCCCCCCTGTCCCATCCACACCTCCTTGCCGGAGTCGTCTTCAAAACCGCCGCAGGACGAAGTCGAGGAACCCCGCGCGCCCCGGGATCCGAGCAAATCCACTGCCAGGACGGAGACCGCCACTGGATCTGGCAGCAGATCGAGACACGGCGCGGATCCGCCGATCCGCGGGTGCCGGAGGAGCAGACGCACCAGCCCGGAGCTCCACGAGCGCCGCCGCCGGGGAGGAGAAGCATCTGCAACAAAAACCACACCAGCCCGGAGCTCCACGAGCTGGATGGTTGGCATGCAGTGGCAGGACGGCATCTCACGTACCGTACGTACGTACGTAGTACAGCGACCGATACATGTATAAATGATATCTGAGTTCGTCAGGCAGTGATGTCGCGACAGTTATAGTACATACTATGTGTAGATTCTTGGACTACGGAAACGACTTGTTCGTCTTGTACGTACTACCTCTGTTTTTTAATACTCCTACTTGATTGGACATTGTACATCTTGACTAGATGCATACTTGATTGGATGAATATGTACAGTTAAACATGTCTACATACATGTACATACATATGAATCTAGGTAAAAGTTAAAACATCTTATATTAAAAAACGGAGGGAGTACTAGCTAATTCGATTAAGGCGACTAGCTAGTGTGTGATGTAAGGGCATCTCCACTCGTGGCGCAAACCCAGGCGCTACTTTTTGCTACTTTTGGTGTCTTGGGAGGGTGCCGGCGGTATTTTGATTCTTGGGGTGGCTGATTCTCCAGCCGTGCTCGCACCCAGGAGTAGCAGCGGGGACACGTGGCACCAAGAAATCAAGAAATTTGTTCAATAGTCCACGCGCTCCCGGCGAAGATGGATCGGCAGCACGCGCTCCTCGGGCCGACGGAGGCGAGCACCATGGTGAGGGCCACCGTGCGGGTGGTCTTGTCACTGGTGCTTGCTAGGAGGTGAGGGAAGGTCGAGAGCAAGCAGAACTTCGACCGGCAGAGCTCCGTCGGAGTGGAAGAAGACGGGCCCGTGAGCCACGAGCTCAAGCTCGCGTAGAGGAAGCCTGACGCCGGCCACGCTCCGCCACGGACGCCGGCCACCCTCCGCCCCGGAAGCCGGCCAAGCTCCGCCCCGGCCGCAAGCGTCCCTCCGCCCCGGAAGCGGCGAGCTCGAGGAAGAGCTGCCGGCAGCCTACATCTCGCGGCTCGCGCACGGAGAAGGGCGCGGTGGCCGGGGAAGGGCGCGACGGAGGCCTCCATCACGCGCCGGCCGGGGAAGGGCGCCGCGGCGGCCTCCATCTCCCTCGCGTGTGGCCGGGGAAAAGCTCAGATGGATGCCGAGCCGGGCGAGCCGGGCGGCGGCGCGAGGGGCTAGATGGCGGCGAGCAAGGGCGGAGGGGCGGAGCAGGGGTGGCGAGCTCGAGGGGCGGAGGGGCGGAGCAGGGGCGGCGAGCTCGAGGGGCGGAGGGGCGGCGGCGCGAGCTCCACGCTGCCTTCGTGCCTTCCGTGTGTGGCTGTGAGGAAAAGGAGATGAAGCACATGGTGGGCCTGGACGAAAAAGAGGAGAGAGAGGGAGCAGAGAGACTGACAGTGGCCCTGCTTGCATGCCATCGCCCCCCCAGGCGCAACCCAACGCCTTGGGTTTGGCCTGGGTGCGCCGGCGCTAAAAAGGCGCTAAACGGCGCTATTTGAGGTCCTGGGGGCACGTCTGGAAGCATTTCAGCGCTATTCGGCGCCATTTGACCAAAAAAGTGGCCTGGGGGGCTCCTGGGGGCACGGCTGGAGATGCGTACAAAGTCATTTTGAAAACTCCGGATTTGTCACGGGTGCGGATGCATCCATTATGTAAAACATTTTTAACTTTCTTTTAAAATGTCAGAAAAATTCAAATAAATTTTCGGATATACATCATGACATTTTTATGTTAGCAAAAAAAGTTTCGCGAAAAAGACATTTTTTTAAGACTTGTGCAAAAAAGACAAAAAACAATCGCGTACAAAGTCATTTTGAAAACTCCGGATTTGTCTTTTTACACAGCCCACAAATTTTCTTTGGAATTTTTTGACATTTTGAAAAATGTTTTTTGAGCAGTGGGTGCATCTAGACCTATGAGCCGATATAGATTTTTGGTGTTGTAAGAGATAATTGCATAAAACCAACACAATTAGGGCAGACCCACTGCCAGGATTTAAAACCTAAGATTGCCTCAATTGTGGTGGGCTTGACATGTCATAAATACCCTTAGCTAGCGTGCCTAACCGAGCGAATCAGTCATTCGCGCCACGTTTTGCCTCGATCCTGG
The DNA here is from genome assembly GCA_947311845.1 of Poa pratensis. NCBI lineage: Eukaryota > Viridiplantae > Streptophyta > Magnoliopsida > Poales > Poaceae > Poa > Poa pratensis. The sequence goes on from CAMZMU010000034.1 coordinate 83,485,774, forward strand.
TGGTGTTTTTCCAAAAAAAAATAGTATATGGTGGTTTTCTGCAAAGATTGACTCAATTGTGATGGTTTTCTGCAATTGTCTCCTGACGCATTGAGTTTTGGAGTCGTTGTAGCGGAGGGAGTCGCTTTGTGTACCCTTTCTGGTGCTTACCCATGTTGTTTCGTAATGGATGCTTATGAGTTACCACAAGTCTTGTAGTATGACATCGATCTCAAAACAATACATTAATGTTTTGTTGAAGTAACATAGTTTTTTTCCTGATAAAGAGCATTTATTACTCTTAGTATCACGATGATACAAAGGTTTACACTTGGCTTCTGCATAATTAAAATACACACAACAACAAAAACAAGTAAAAAAACTTAAAAGGCGATGTACAAGGATCCTAGAGAGCTCATAAAAACGCCTAGTGATCTGGAGGAACAATACGTAGATCACGCTGCCATTTATGTGGTTTAAAAATAAATTTAGTGTATGCTCCATCGTGAAGACATCTCCATAAATAGGTCTTGAAACTCCACAGGTTGAAAAGACGGCCATTAACGAAACATATGCGTGCACCGGTAGATGACCTGCGTAAGAGATTTTTTTTTTAATCATTAACAAACCTTGCCATTTCTATATAGACAAAGCAAACATATTACAAGCGCTCCCACACCCTAAAATGAACTCTATAGTTGTGATCAATATAGCATAACTAGTTGCCAAAAATATTTGCAACATTACGTGATGGATACAAGTTAGACTTTACTTGATATTGAGTGACCAAATAGAACACAGAAACGAACATTGGCGTACGTGACACGGATCTTGAAGGACGAGTTAACGGTGAAAACCATGTTAGTACTACTCCCTCCGTTCCAAATTAATTGACTTGGCTTTGTTCAAATATGGATGTATCTATACTTGTTTAATGTCTAGATACATCCGTGTATAACAAAATGTGTGTCAATTAAATCCGAACGGAGGGAGTAGTAGGTACGGGAGCCGGTAAATTTCCGTGTTGAGAAGTTGAGATAGTGTGTGAAACGGAGGATGCAGAATGGTTTGCGCGGCGGTAAATCGATCGATCAATCGATCCGTGTGGTGTGCGGGGCGACGTTGATGGCGTACGTGAGAGCTTTTTCGTTTGTTTTCATCTCGGTTGGCGGATTGGGTGAGTTGGTATGCGCTGTTTCTGTGAAAGGTGAATGTGACTTACTCGATCGTTCAAGCCTCTACGCAAAAAAGGTGAACAGCTGCCTGAGAAGGATGCATGTGGAGTGTAGTTCATGCAAGTAGATCTCATGTTGGATCGATACGTGTTGCACTACAGGAAACCGTCAAAACGCCGACGGCGGCCCGCCGTCGGCGTAGCAAAGATCGCCGTCGGCGTATCGGCGTCGGCGTAGGACGCTGTCGGCGTATGAAAACTGCCGTCACAAAACGGACGTCGAACGTCTCCGTCTGCTCCACCTATACGCCGACGGCAGTGCCGTCGGCCTAGGCTGCCGCGTGTGCTGGTCTGGTGCGTCTGGGAGGAGTATGACGCCGACGGCAATGCCGTTGGCGTAGGTATGACCATATGGTCCTCCAGCGTCGACGTGGCGCCATCCTGTGTGTCCCCACAGCATCCTACGCCGACGGCAATAGTCTTGACCATATTTTCAGTTTCGGCGAAACCCCGAATCCGCTGGGAAAAACCTAACGTTTTCGTCTACCCCCATAGACGTGCGTCGAAAGGGGTAGCCCAGTGGACTTTTTTGCTTGGTTCTGTTAGGTTAGGCCATACGAAGGTATTTTACATGTGTTGTTTTTATTTATTTTACATGTATATGTTGTAGGGTTGGGTTCCGGGAAACTCGAACCGTTATTTTACGGGGGTGGGATACTGAAATTGGAAGGGAAATTATAGGTCCAATATATATATAAATTATAACTACATTAAATATTATATAGAGAAATAAATAAATAAATATTATATAGAGAAATAAATAAAAAAAGGTTCAGATATACGCCGACGGCCGCCGTCGGCGTTGAAGTACACGTGTACACCGACGGCACGGTCGTCGGCGTATCAATGCCGCTGGACGTTCCGTCACGGCGTTCTTTTGTACGCCGACGGCAAGTTTTACGCCGACGGCTGCCGTCGGCCTTAGCTGGATACGCCGACGGCGCTTCGTACGCCGACGGCTGTGTGGGCGGCTGCCCTATCTCGCGCTGTACGCCGACGGCCCCGACATTTAGCCGTCAGCGTACAGTACGGCCGTCGGCGTAGTGTGGCTTTCCCGTAGTGTTGCAGTGTGATGCAACGCAAGTTTTCGTGATTGGGATGGAGAAATATGATTGGAAGAAACCGTGGGTGTGTGTCGCAGTCAGCGTGTGGGAACTCTTCCTGGCATCTCTCGCTTTTGGAAGGAAGCAGTTGGTCGGCATTATTCTAGCTTTGCATCGTCGTCTCATGGTGACGGTAGGATGGCGACACACCTACTGAAAGCTTCTTTGACAAGACCAGTTCGCGCCTATGTTTCTGTTGTTAGTTCCGGGGAATTCAACAGCATCTCTTTTCTTTTTTTTCTCAACAACATCGGGAAATTGGACAACATTTTTCTAGTTCTCGACAAGAAGTCAACAACCTGGAATTTGACATAATGCCTTTCTGAAAGAGCGGAAAATGACTTTTAACTTGTATATACCACGATGATGTAAGTTCATTGGTCTTATCTTCTAGAGTCTTCGTTCAGTTCAAGATGAAGGCTTACTTTGTAAGGCACCTCAATTATACGTAAGAATATCTATCACTTGATGAAAAAAATCCCAGCCATGGAATTTTCTCTCACGGGGATACGCCAAGCCATGCATCATAAAATTAAATTAAAGAAGGAGTTTGCCAAGGAATTTAGAGCGTCGATCCGGTCAGCAAAAACGAAACAACACCAGTTACCCACTATCTTACTGATTAGAGTACGCCACGGTCGGTGTCTTCTTTGACTCTACGGGGGAGGGGGTGTGACGGAGTCACCTTTGATACTTAGTCCCACAATCTTGTGTATGCGAGGAGGACATGTGGTTGGAGGGGGTACTTAGTCACATTTGGCGGATGTCATTGCAACTGGGTGTGATGGTGTCTATGGTACGGTCCAGCGGGTGTATTCGAGCTCACACGAACACCCATGATACCCAACTTGAAAGGGACTTCCATATTGCCTAGCTTCGTCACAATTAGCACTTCTCAAGTACAAATCTTAATAACTGAATTCCAATTATTCTAATTTGGGATGATGAAAATGCGACTAGAGCTATTCGGTCGGGACTTTCTTTAGGGGCAACTTCTGCTCAAGTGGCTAATTTTGTTAGTATTATTAAGAATTTAGAGGTGGATCGAGCGATGGTTATGTTAAAGAAAAAAAAAGGAGAAAACGACACGTAATGAGGATGATGGTCAGTATAACTTGTTTGTTTCTAAGGTTTTCAATCTCTTTGAAGAATTGGTCGACGAAGATATTAGGGGCTTAGATGATCATGCTGATCAACCTACCGAGGTATGAAAGTCACATGCCGCTCAAATACAAAAAAATGGTTTTCCTTTCAGTCGTTCGTCATAGAACTAGGATTAGAAACAAAAAATCTTAATGAAAGGTATGCTGCAGAACAATGTCTTGGGATCAAGCTAAGCATTGTTTATCCAGAAAACTTCCCGGGGATTGTGATTGGTTTTAATTACTATACTGGAGATATGGAGATCCAATTTTGCGGGGAGAGTTAGATTTGATGTGGTTTTGCCTTCTACCTCAAGGGAGGTCCGGGGGCATTCTTGTTGGATTAATATGGCGACTCTCCGTGTAAAAAATGTTGATATCATATATTATTGTGTTAAATTCCACTTAAAATCAAAGCAAGATGGTTTGTGTCGATCTTGGCTGCGGTGTATATATAGTGCTGCCTACGATGCAAAAAAGTCAGAGTTTTTTTTTCTAAACTTGTTCGGGTATGTGAGTCGGAATTGCTCCCTATGTCGGTAAGGGCAATTTTAATATTATACGCCGACAAGAAGAGAAAAATGATAGTAACAATATTAATTCTTTTTTTTTGAGCTTAAGATAATCGATATCCACCGTTCGAATAGATAGAATAGAATTGACCCAGTTTATAAGGGAAACTGGGCCCAAAAACCATACAAACTTTACAGTTCCCTGTTTACGAGGAAAACAGGGCCAAAAAACCGCACAGACGATGCGACCCGCCGCCCACACGACATAAGTCGAACAAACGCCACAACACACACCACCCATTCCGGGGCCGCCACCCCGGCGTAGCAACCAGATCGACCTTCGCATTGCCCGAAAACGATCCAGTCATGGTCGACAAACCCTCTGCCCGCGCAGTCTTCATCCAGGTCACCACCAAAACCAACCTGTTCCGGGGCCGCCGCCCCGGCGTAGCAACCAGATCGACCTTCGCATTGTCCGAAGGCGATCCAGTCAGGTCGACGAACCCTCTACCCGCGCAGTCTTCGTCCAGGTCGCCACCCAGACCCACGCTCAACAACGGCTCTGCCTCATAGAACCGTTGTCGTGTGGGAGCCCGAGGCCGCTGCCTCGGCGTACCACCACCATCCGGGGCCGCCACCCCGGCATCCACCTCCCTTAACCACACGTCCAGTTTGCACATCCGCCGCGAAACCGTCGCACCACGCTGGCCAATAACTCCAAGGCGACGCCTCCAACAATGTAATGACGAGACCGTCACTGCCGCCCGCTCGCTAGGAGCTTAGATTTTCACCCGGAGATTTTGAAACCACATGCGTTAGTCGAGGTCAAAAAGCTCCACAACGACGCGATCAAGAAGGAGAACGACGCCCGAAGGCGCCGCCGTCGTCGGCACCGACCGAAGTCCGTGCAAGCTTTCGCCCGGAGTTCAACCCGACAACAAAGCTTCGGGAGCTGCACAATGGCATCTTGGCCATGTCATCAACCACCTTGCTCCACCGCATGCTGCTGCCGCCGCGGAACCTCCCTCCACGGCAGCCGCCCTGCCCGTCGCTCACCTCCTACCGAAGCAGGCTTTGGTCCGGGGCCGCCTCCCCGGCTTCCTCGCTGCCCTGGTGCCGAAGAACGGCAGCAAGGGTTGCCACGCCTGCTGTCATGCCGCCGGGACCGCCACCACCTCCAAGGTCCGTGCCGCACAGCTAAAGCATCCCCGCACGTCTCCACATCCACCGCACGCCCGCAGCCACGCCGGCCCGCGACCACTGTCACGCCGCCTCGCCCGGCCTTGTCACCTCCGAGCTCGCCGAGGGAGCCGCGCCATCTGGAGGAGAAACCGCCCCGCCGCCCCATCCTCGGGCGCGCCCGGCTTTGCCGGCACCCCCTCCGGTGGCGGCGATGCGGGGGAGGGTGGCGGGCGAGGGGCTGGCGGCGGCGCTTCTAGGGTTGCCCCCGAGCCGGGCTGACTTTGTTGTGCTGTTGCCTGAACTACCAAGATACAATTTTAATTCTTGTTAGCCTTTCATGTTTAATGTGATTATTTAAAGCCTTGATCCAATGGAATAATTCTCTATGAAAGACAATTTAGATAGGCTAACTGGCGAGAAAATACCAAGTTGCGGAAAACTAGATTTATTAGCGTCGAGTGGGGGCAAAAGTTTTGTTGATGCTTCCTTTTTTTTTGCGGAAACACCCCCAGATCTATTAGTCAGCACAGCAGATACAACGCACCCCACAAAACCCAGAAATTACAACCGGGTCCCTGGGATCCCAGCACACATCCACCACCGACGCGGAAGGGGAACGCGCCGCCGCATCGCCGATCCGGCACCCACCTGGCGCCGGCGCATCCTTGAACGCCACGGACGAAATCATCACGGTCGGGAAGTTGCCCTTCTCAGCCTCTGCGTGCTCGCACGACGAAGGGGAGGAGCGCTGGAGTCGTACCACTGCGCCGGGTCGTCTACCTCGCCGGCCGGCAAGGAAGACGGAGACCTGGAGAAGGCCGAAGCACCCGAGGCGTTAACCCGGTATCATACTGCATTATTTATTTGTTTTATTTATTCTGGTGATGAGCACACCTTGATAATAAAGACATTTATCGTTTGAATTATCCTTTATGCGTTAGGAAGGATTCTACGATATGACGCATCTCTTGTTAATTAACTAACCCCGTAGCTTTTGTAGAACTTGTTTCACAGACCGAACGGCACATAGTGACGTACTCGGAACTCTAGATTAAATCCAAATTGGAGACCAACCAGTCGCATTTTTTTTGTTCTGTGCATACGCGTCAAAGGCCTGACACTGATTCGGAAAGGCCAGGAGAAAAGTGCAGGAACTTCCTTGTCCTGAACCATATAGACCTGTTACAGTACAACGGACGACGCTTAATTGACGCACGTTTACGTTGGACTCTTTCTAGGGCTAGCAAATACTATAGCATGCATGTGTGACCTACCACCTACTCGCTCTGTTCCAATTTAATTGACTTGCTATGCACCAAATATGGATGTATATGGACATGTAACAAGTCTATATACATCCACATATAGTGCATAGCAAGTCAATTAAATTGAAACGGAGGGAGTACGTGGTTTCATTCGGCTAGCGACCACGCTTGTAGCCCAAGAAAGAGAATTAAGATTAGAACTGTTGCTTCTGATCTTGGTCAAATCATTCATCTATAGTTACTTTTAGCATGCTAAATGTGCTGATGTAGCTTTATCCGGATGGACTTGTCAACGATTGAATGTGTTCGGACTTCCTAGTATTCTGGTGTCTGGAACTGTTTGGTCTTTTCCGCGAGTCAGAATCTAGAAAGTGTGCTGCATTCTCTTGTGTCGACAGCTTAAGATTGGACTTGTAGCATAGTTGTAAGTAGAGATCTGTAAACCATTTTGTTGGTCCGGTATTTTTTTTAAGGATACGTCCAAGCAGACGTATCGGTTTCAAGAAGGAGGGGCCAATCGGCCGTTTACAACGCGTTTAGGCACATGAGCCAGCCATCCACCGAAAAAGAAAAGGGATCACTCGCCAACTCTCAACCTATCTACGGGTTATAGGCTACCCCTGAACAGCCTTGCTGCCCGCCACAGGTAAGCCTCGGCCACTACCATCGATGGTAGTCTCCACCGATGGTCTGTGTCCCTCAAAGACCACATCGTTCCTATGTCTCCACAGACACCAGCAGATCAGGGTGATCGCCATCCACAGGCCCCTCGCATCAGTACCTCCAGGTGTCTTCAGTGGTAGCCAATCCACTAGGCGGTCATCTTGGGTAGGAACCCAATCCGCCCTACCCCACCTGCTTAGGAAGGAGGACCACACCTCTCGCGAGGGCACAACCGAACAACATGTGGTTAATATTTTCCTCCTCCTGATCGCAGAACGCGCAGGAGGCCAGCCTGGGCAATCCTCTTCGCTCCGGACGATCGACCGTCCAACATCTATTTCTCAAAGCTAGCAAGAGGAAGAACTTGCATTTGTTCGGAGCATGCCAGCGCCAAATCTGCTGGGCCCCATCCATCTCAATCTTGCCCTCAAAGAACCCTCGGTAGGCCGAGCGAGCTGAGTACTTGTGGTGGGTCTCCCAGTTCCACCTAAACTCATCCATGACCCTCTCAGTCAGAGCAAAGTCTGACACACTGTCAGCCAAGGACAACAGCTCACGTATTTGCTGCGCATCAAGATCAGGCGGGATGTCCTCAAGCCATCTGAAAGGACAAGGATGTCGCCTAGAAGGGGGGGGGGGGTGAATAGGCGATTAAAACTTTTCCGTTTTAGGCTTGATAATTGCGGAATAAAACTAGGTGTTTAAATTAACAAGCCAACAACCTAAATAAACTAGGCTCACCTATGTGCACCAACAACTTATGCTAAGCAAGACAAGCAACAAGGTGATAGCAAGATAGAATACTTCAAGCACGAAGACTATCGCATTGTAAAGGCATAAGTAAAAGGCTCGGGTATAGAAATAACCGAGGCACGCGGAGACGAAGATGTATTTCCGAGTTCCTCCTTTTTAGGGGAGTACGTCTCGTTGGAGAGGTGTGAGGCACCACAAAGGTCGATCTCAACGCCACAAAGGCTCACCCTATTCTCCGATGAACCACACCACAAAGGATTGGTTCACCTTCTACTATCGGAATCCTTCGAGGCGGAAATCCGGAGACTTTCAACAACAACCCGGGGCACAACCCACAATTGGATTGGGGGCTCCCGAACAGCTACAAGTGACCACACAAGGGTCTCAACCACCACACGGGCGTCTAGGGTCCAAAGACCTAAGAGTAACAAGTTCACAAGCTTTCAACTTCCATGAATTCTCGTGGAGAGCACAAACCGATGCACAAAGCAATGGCAAGAGCACAAGTGCTCAAATCCTTCACTCTCAAATCCCACCAAAAGCAACTAATGCTTATGGGGGGAGAAGAGAGAAAGAACAAAGAAGAACTCAACAAATGAACTCCAAGATCTAGATCCACTAGGTTCCCCTCACTTAGAGGAGAGATGGATTGGTGAAAATGTAGATCTAGATCTCCTCTCACTTTTCCCTCAAAGATATGCAAGAATCATGGGAGGGATTGAGAGGAAGGCAAGCTTTTCCAAAGGTCAACAATGGAGGAGAGAGAGGGGAAAAACGTGCTTGAGACGTTAGAGAACCATTGGGGAAGAAAGCCCCTTAAATAGGTCCTCTCAAAAATCTGCCCGTTGCAGACGAAAAGAGGCCGCGGCGGTAGTACCGGGCCTCAGCCGGTACTACCGGCCGGCGCAGGATTAGTCTTGGTCGTCAATGGTCAACGGGCCCTCGCACATCACCCGCAGCGGTAGTGTCGGCCGGAGTCACGCGGTAGTACCGCACCACCCGGTAGTACCGGCCTACTACCGGGTCAGTACCGCATTTAACAGAACGATGCCAGTACCGAAAAGACCTGATTAGCGGTAGTACCGGGCCTCAGCCGGTACTACCGGCTGGGCAGGAAAATGCTCCTTTTCTCCCTTGACAAAACCTGAAATGCAATAACTTTCTCGTTCGAACTCCAAATCAGGTGAAACCAATTTTGTTGGAAAGGTAACGACACGAGCTTTCCTCACGGATAAATCAATAATATTTCCAATCAAGAAAACGCAACAAGTTTTTCATCCGGACTCCGTTTTCTATGATCTTGGGCTTGCTCCGAAGATAATCACAAGCACTACAAGATCATGCATATACACCTCATAGTCCATCATGTGAGGAGGATAACACAAGAGGAGAGTTTGACCTCACTACAAGAGACGAACCGGTAAAACCTCCAACATCAAAAACACCACAAGATATTCAAATGAAATACGTTTTTGATGAACTAGAGCTTGGTGTGGAGATGAACACAAGCTCTAAATTCTCACATGGATAAAAGCCAAATAAGAACCAAGAAAGATTATATGCCAAATATGCAAAGGTTTGCGCTCTACACAAAGATGCGATCAAGTTACTCACTTGAGAGCCCCTCTTGATAGTACGCCGTCTATCTTATAACCCGGTCTCCCACTAACACCACGAGACCGGTAAAATAGAAACCCTATCAAGATCATACCTTTGCCTCGCGCATTCCACTTGAGCTAGATGATGACAATCTTGACTCCCTCAAGTTGGAACACCTTTCTTGATTGTGCTTGCTAGCACATGCTTGATGAAGATTTCTCCAAATGCTCCCTCATACTCCATTATGGGAGAGCCTCGCTAAGCTCCGTTTCACAAAGATGATGTCTTGAATACTTCAAGACATACTTGCAATATGCTCAACTCTACACATGACCATTCTTCATATAAACCCATTGGGTTCATCATATAATCTTCTAGAGTCCAACACATGAACTCCACTCTTCTTCATGGACACAATCTATAAAGATATCTCAATGCAAACATTAGTCCATAGGGATTGTCATTAATTACCAAAACCACGCATGGGGCAACACATGCACTTTCACCATCCATCAGAAAGCCCCTCTCTGACTCGGCGGGAGCAGCGGGCGCTCTTGGGCACCTTGAGGAGGAGGTTCAGTGCCAGGTCCTTTACACGCCCACCGGGCAGCCACCTATCACCCAGAAGAAAGTGGAGGCCCCATCTCCCACAATCGAGGTGGTGGCTGCCTCAAACAATTGACGGGCCACACGGGGAACCTGGATGTTGAATTCACTCCAGGGCTTGGAGCTATCTGTCCTGCTAAGCAGTGGCGGAGCTTGCGCCAACCTGATGGGGGGGAGCAAATGGGCTACAAAATCATACTGGGCTAGAATTGGGGGGAGGGGGAAATGGGCTAAATATGACAGTTTTTGGACAAAAATGGGCCAAAATGCACTGATTTTTTTGCAATTTCTTCTTGGGCTGGGGGGGGGGGGGGAGGGGGGTGCGGCGGCCCCCCTGAATTGTACATAGCTCCGCCCCTGCTGCTAAGCCAAAACCACCTAGCCCAGAGCGCCTGGCTCATAAGTCTCAGGTTCGGAATATCGAGACCTCCCAGTCTCTTGGGCATGCAGACTCTCTCCCACGCCACAAGACAGTGGCTTCCACGGGCTGCCTTCCGCCCAGCCAAGAGAAAACCGCGGATGGTCTTCTCAATCGGCACAAGAGTCTTTACCGACAGATCAAGCGACATCATGGTGAAAATAGACACCGCAGAGAGGGTGGTCTTAACTAGCTCAAGAAATGGCTAGTTGAAAGCTTAATGGGTTTGTTTGGTTCAAAGACAAAAGAAGAATAACAGTGGGGATATTTTTTGCCATGATGATATTATTCATCTGTTTGATTTGGAGCAAAAAGCACAAAAAAAATCCCATTCCAACTTGGTTTCAAAGAAAAATCACATGAATTTTACCATCCAGTTGGACCTCTTTTCTAAATTCCTATGCACGAATAACGAGACCGGGTCCTTTGTGGCATTATAACATCTGCATTATACTTTTTAATGTGGTTTGATTTTTATTTGCCATGTTTATTAAAGTTTCTATGTTTTTTCTATTTATCTGAACCAAACACGCAAGTTTAGAAATTACCCTGTTTTTAATTCTCTGCTTTACACATACATTTCTATCGTATATCTGCGAGCTAAACATGCCCTGAAAGTAGCAAAACAGAAGAAAAGCTAGTATTTTCGTGCTTCGCCGTATCAGAAATGTTTGCGTCGCACATTGACCAAAAGTGGATACTAGTTTGAAGATGGCGAACACCTCTTAGTTCAGTGCGTTTACGCACGGGAAGTCTGGTTCTCGATCCTACAGCTTGGGGGTTTGCAGCGGTTCACGCCAGGACCAAGTGACACGGCGGCTCTCTGGTGGGCGACGACTGCAGCGGCGATTCCGCAGAAGCAGAAGAAAAATTTCAATGCGCTTGTCATTTTGACGGCGAGATCGATTTGACCGGAGCGCAATAGCAGGGTTTTCGACCACGTAGCCTCCCCGGTAACGGTGGTCTGTAATCGCATTAGGCAAGATTTTGATCTTTGGTTGTCGGCGGGTATTTGCGGACAAGCGAGAGGAATTGGGTAGTGTGTTCAGCGGAGTCTAGCCGCTTGTGGTTGAGACTCCAATCTCTGTATTGATTTAAAATTCTCTATCTTAATATAAAGACACGCGAGGCTCGCACGTGTTCTTGAAAGTTTGGAGAATATAATAACTGAAGTGTGCCGAAAGTCTTACCTCGGTTGAAAAAAAAATACTTGTATTGATAGTCAGCACTTCATCGATCGATCTACCACGTACGTCTACCTACCGGTACTTGTTTGTGGAACCAAAGTCATTAGGACATTCTACAGATATGTATAATTACCAAAGAGAAGCGACTCTTTTTTTTGATACCCAAAGAGAAGCGACTCATAAGTCATAACTCATTCATTCACTCACGTTTTTCTTTTGGCTAGCCCAGCTGTTGTTTCTCACAGCGTCAAATTATAATACAGTATCACTAAACTCCTTGGTCAAAACTTAACACTGCCGTCTCTCTCTATGTGTAAACAGAAGCAACGTACGTTGCCGACGATCACGCGACACACGGCAACCTGATCGAGCGTCGCGCGCGTGGAAGAGAAGCGCTAGCTAACCGTACGTGCGTGTGTACGTCATGATGACGTCGTGTCGTGACCTGGAGGCTCGCCTCCAGTGATAGGTGAGCTCAAAAGTCCTTTTTTTTTGAGAAACACAGTACAACGCAAGCGCTCATATACACGCGCATACACTCACCCCTATGAACGCACACACGCACACCCTACCCCTATGAGCACCTCCGAGAGACTGAGCCGGCGGATCAGGTCTTGAGATTGACGAAGTCACCACGGGCGCCTCGCTGTCGACGGGAACGTCGCCTCCCACTGAAGAATATTCCGCCTAAATGAGAAACACCAGCGTCAAACCTGGGGTTTGAACTCTGGTGGGCTGGGGGTACAACCACCCTCCTAACCATCTTGCCACAGGCAAGTTCTCAGTGATAGGTGAGCTCGCATCACACTATTGGTAAAACACTTCCACGCAGGACCGGAGCTTTTTCACCAACGACCATCAGGGCATCAGGCATCGATGGACATCACCCCGCGCAAACCACACGGAGATTAGCATGTAAAATGGTAGAGAAGACTGGTCTTTTTTTAGCCCTCCACGTCACTTAGAAAAGGCAATAAATAGTAGTCATACAATATGTTATCTCTTATTGTCATCTCTAGCAATTAATGAGAACTAGATAAAATTAGAAAGAAATTATGTTAATAAGAGAGAGCATATGGCACAATGAACAAAATAGTCTTCTCTTAATTTTTAAAAGATCATAGCTTAGCTAAGGGAAGACAACCCCCTCTCTCTTGATTCTCTTTCCTCCAACTAAGCAAATATCCGTTGTACATTGATTATACAACTTTACAAGCACTCGGCCGCGTCAAATCATCAGATTTCAGATCCTCCGCTTCCACACGCTCGCCCATCCATCCACGATCCGATCCGACCAACCACGCGGCGCGCGACGACCCACACCCACTCTGCAGCGTCGTTATATATACCCTTCTACACCTCCATCGTGTCAACCCATTATCATCCATTCCCATCCGACCAACACAAGCTAGCCGGACGGACGTTCCAAGACCACGAATTTACCAGTCAAACACCACGAATTCACCATGAAGGCGTTTCTGCTAGGGTGCTTCGCCCCGCACGGCGACACCGACCCGGCGGCGGTGGGAGACCACGACGAGGCCACCATCACCACGACGCCGTCGACGAAGAAGAAGACGAAGAAGTCGATACGGCGGGTGCAGAGCTCGACGGCGCACCTGCGCACGCTGTCCCTGGACGACCTCTCCCGCACCCTCGCCTCCTCCGGGATGCACGCCTTCACGCTGGCGGAGCTCAAGCTCGCCACCCGCAACTTCTCGATGAGCCACAAGATCGGGTCGGGCGGGTTCGGCCCCGTCTACAAGGGCTTCCTCGACGGCAAGATCGTACCGGGAATCGAGCCGCAGCACGTGGCGATCAAGAGCCTGGACGGCGAGGGGGAGCAGGGGCACCGGGAGTGGCTGGCGGAGGTGGTCTACCTCGGCATGCAGCTCAGCCACCCGCACCTCGTCAAACTCCTCGGCTACTGCTGCCAGGACCACCACCGGATGCTCGTCTACGAGTTCGTGGCCAAGGGAAGCCTCGAAGACCATCTCTTCACCAAGAGTAAGAACCCAGCAGTTCATTCGTCGATCGGGTTCTTGTTCATTGATTGATCGGGATTAGTTTTGACATCGATCTATGTGTGTGCGTTCAGATATGCTGTCGACCTTGCCGTGGGCGACGAGGCTGAAGATCGCGGTGGGGGCGGCTGAGGGGCTGTCGTTCCTGCACGAAGCAGAGACGCCGGTGATCTACAGGGACTTGAAGGCGTCCAACATCCTGCTCCAATCGGTCAGTACCTACTCAACATCCTGCTTCATATATTATCTTTCTACGTGTATACGCACGCACGTTTTAAACTAGTAGCTAGTTGGCCAATTTCTTAGCTAGACTTGATCAAGCAAGCCCCAGACCAAATCTTCGTACGTACACTGTAATGTAATGGCGCCAACTAACCAGGTGACCCATTAAAAACGGTATATCGCTATTAAAAATGGCGAAACACAGAATCAGCATCAGTAGCCATTTATTATTTGTTTGATTTGTTTATGCCTCCTACCGATTCAGACAAGGATGTCCCTGTCATGGTAAGCAGATAGGAAACGCACACTTGAGGATACAAAATTGGTTGCTGCTTTTAATTTTTCTAGGCTTAGCTAGCCTAAATTAGCACCAGCTAGAAAGCACAACTGTAGACATAGTCGCTCAGTCTAAATCGGTTGCGTGAGCAGCTAACCTCACCTAACCAAGTAACCGCCTTGCTCGACACTCCATCACATCATGATAAACACGCGCGCCAATTTTTTTTTCCATGAGCGTACCAGCAAATTAATCAGTACACGTCGATGTGATCTAACTGTAACGTCTGCATGTCTATTGCAGGACTACACGGCGAAGCTGTCGGACTTCGGGCTGGCCAAGCAGGGCCCGGTGGGTGAAGAAACGCACGTCTCGGCGACAGCAAGGATGGGCACCCACGGCTACGCGGCGCCGGAGTACATCATGACGGGCCACCTCACGGCGAAGAGCGACGTGTACAGCTACGGCGTGGTCCTCCTCGAGCTGCTCACGGGCCGGCGGAGCGTCGACCAGCGGCGGCGCGGGCGGGAGAAGCACCTCGTGGACTGGGCACGGCCCTACCTCCGGCGCCCGGACAGGCTGCACCGCGTGATGGACCCGAGCCTGGAGGGAGCTACTCCGATGAGGCGGCGGAGAAGGCCGCCATGGTGGCCTATAAATGCCTGCAGAGCGTGCCCAGGTCCCGCCCCACCATGCGCGAGGTCGTCGACGCGCTCGAGCCGCTGCTGAGCATGCGCAGCGACGTGCCCGCCGGGACGTTCGTCTACGTGGCGCCGCCGGCGGTGGTCGCTGCCAAGCAGGGGCGGAGGCAGGATTGAGCTTTAGAGGGGGCCAACCATGATACAACTCAATTAGGGGGCCAATAAGACTAATTTCTACTAAAAACCCCATCAAAATTTGTCTTAGCTATAGAAAAATTCCTGCTGTAGCATGGCATAGGGGGGGCCATGGGCCCTGCTGGTCCCCCCTAGCTCCGCCACTGCTGCCAAGGCAGAGGTTGTTGACAAGGAGAAGGGCCGGGGCGGTGAGGCGACGACGGGCATGAAGAAAATGGCCGTGCAGAGGGCCGTCAGGCACCGGTACGCAAGCTCGGTCGCGGGAGCGAGAGCGGCGGCTCGCCGGGGCAGACCAGGGACAGAGGGGCTTAGACAGGAAAGCAATGCCCGCGTTCGTTTGAGTGACCGACCGTGTGCTTATTTTTGTCCAAAAGCTGTTTGAACTGTACATAGTGTGACAAGCAGGAAGTGTAAATGTGTAATAGGTTCGTCTAATTAATTCTTTTCTTGGTGATGGTATTGTTCATCCAAGAGCAAAAGGTGTTGCTAGTTTTTCAGGAACAATTAAAGAGTTGTTGTTATCTATATCTTGCCGCTGATGGTATTACCGAGCCCATGATCTGTTGTTATATGCGACGTGCGTGTCTTCTTAAGGAAGCAGCAACAACAATTTTGTGTCTTTCGGAGCCGTGAAATATATGACTCAAATGACCACTCATAAAAGAAAATGTAAGGAATTCGCCTTCGATAATCACAAGCTCGTAACAAGAAATCTAAAAAATATATAATTAAAATCACGCATTAACATGATTTTTTTTATCAATGCATCAATTAGTAGTAGTCAAATCCAAGCTATCCCGAGCAGTTCCCCCCTCGTTAGTCCAGCTTGAGAAGGTTGCCGAGTGTAATTAGTCAACTTTATACATCAGTTTATTAGTCGAACCGTTGCAGTAAGCATCTAGGAGTAGTACTAACGTAGTAGGAGTATGAAGAAATGGCCCCTTTTTCTATCCCTCCTGCTTGGGTTGGACAAATATGATTGGAAGAAACCATGGGGGTGTTGTGTGTCGCTGTCAGCGTACGTGTGGGAAACTCTTCCTGGCGTCTCTCGTTTTTGGAAGGAAGCAATCGGTCGGCTTAGCCATTCGTTATTCTAGCTTAATTTTCATTGTCGTCTTAATTTTCAGAGAGGGCGACACGTACTGACGTACTGAAAGTTTCTTTGACAAAACCAGTTCGTGCGTATCTTTGTGTTGTTAATTCATAACAAGCATTGGGAAATTTGGAAGCATTATTATTTTTAGTTCTCAACAAGAAGTCAACAACAAGGATTTGCCAAAATGCTTTTTTTGAAAGAGCAGAGAATGACTTAACTAATTTGTACCACGACTAGTACACGTGCACGTGCAACGCACGTCTATATGATGTTTGGTTTTGCGACTGTTATAAATTATAGCTATACAGACTAAAATAAACCCGTATGTGAAATTTATGTGGACAAAGATGGGATTCTATGTTGTTAATATCATTGATTTGCAATAATTTAATTACAGTTTATCTCATGTTTTAATTGTGATATCAATTCAAACTTTGATGTATACTTTAAAAAAAAAAAAAAAAATTATCAATCTTATGTACATGTTAGCTGGAAAAAAGAGTTAAGTAATAAAGTACCCTCAAGTCACTCCTATCCAACATAATTTATGTTGGATAGCCTAGGCAGAATAAAATAGCATTTGAAGTAAACAGGAAGGTAAATAGTAGTAGATCAACTATTTTCTGTAGCAGTGTTAGTGTATTTGAACATAATACCTCTGATCTGAATCTCCACATAGCAAACCAAATGTTGCAGATTCTTATCTGACACATTACAAAAGGGAGCAAATATCAACTCAAAATACTAACGTAAGAGACTATTCAATGAAATAATAAAATTAGCTCGAAGCATCAAGTAAAAGAAATTAAGAATTAGGAGATCAGGGATATCCTGAAGCTAGTGCGCTGAATATTTAATGCCTAATACCTTAACTTACACTGATAATTTAATTAGTGCTAACAACATATGATCAGATTATAAGGCAAAAGAGGATGGTAAATCTCTACAACATCTAAGCTCCCTGGGATTGGAGCCTTGTGGTTCATCCACGTTTTGGGCCCACAGGTCAGTGACTCGTTTGGATAGATCGTTCTCAGCTGTTGCGTGTACCCGTCGCTGCGCGTGGGCCAGGTTTGTTTGGGCCCAGACGTCGCTGTGAGGGCGTGCGCGTGTGTGGGTGGTTTAAATGTGACTTTTGTCTGCGCGCGTGGCCAGGTCGGTTCGACGCTCGGTGGAGACGCGTGGTGGATTGGGGTACAGATGTTGCTCTCTTCTTCCTCCCGCGGTTGGACGGCAGATGGATTCTTTATTTCGCGTGGAGTTGAAATAGATTTGGTTGCTTCTCGTGCGTCTGGCCGTCGGTGGTTTTGGGTCTGCATCTTGGTGGTGGCTGGATCTATTTTTCTGTGTAGTTTCTGTGTTCTTCTTTAGATTTTGCTCATTTTTGTTCTACAGCTCTGGTTTCGTTGGGATCTGGAGGCTCTTCGGCGTCCTTGGTTCATGGCGGCAATAGGCGCTACGGCGGCGGTGGCTGCGTTTTGCGGGTTATTTTTCACTGTTGCTTTCTTCTCTTTTATTTCGTTGTGTAGATTTGTTTTTTCTCCATGGTTCGTCGGTGATGCGCCGGCCGTTGTGCATGCGCAGTGATTTGCTGGTGTAGGCGAAGGTGGGCGATTCATGGTTGGGGCGTGTAGATCTCATCGTTGCCCGGTCTAGGTTTTTTTTGTCGATTCTGATGGCATTTGTGGGGATTTGATTTGTCTACGTTGTGTTTTATCGCAATGGGTATCCGATCTGGATTTGCAATCTGGTTGTTTGCTTGTGCTTTTGGTGAAGTCGCTTGCTATTTGTCGTTTGTCCTCGCTTCGCCAGGAATTTCAAAGACCGATTTTTGGCTTTTTTTTTATTGTGTTTTTTCCTCTACCGTCTCTCTCTTTTTGATCTCCTCTATGAGCTTGCTCAAGGCCTGGGTTCTGAAGTCGCCGGCAAGGAGAAACAAAGCGGCGACATGGTGATGCGCTCTTCGCTCCTCCAGCAAGCTCCTCCTTGACGCTTTGGTTCTTGGTTCGCTGGCAAGGACACGGGGCGACGGTGTGGTGTGGTGTCCCTGCTACAGCAGACTTTGATTTTAGTTAATTGTTTGTGCTGGTGAATCTCTTTACAGATTAAGACCTGGAGCTCCTTTCTAACTCGTGTGTCATTCACCGGGTAGGAAGGAGGAGCGCCACCTCAAGGTATGCTTTACGCACTGATGTAACGTCATGAACTTCTGAATTTTTGTGAAGTATGCTTTCTGAAGTAGATGAGATCATCAGCTTCTCAAATTATTGTTTGCTTTAAAGATTTTCAACAAAACGATTTTCATTTTTGCCACAATCCGCAACACAAACATTTATTTTTCGTAGTAGGCTTGGGGGAATTTCCTAGCACTCAGACACTGGTGAGCCGTGCATAACAATGCAGTGCAAACAAGTCCTCCAGCGGAAGCTCCCACTGCTGACACCAACTATAATCACAGCTGCGGCCGATGGAGGCAGCCAGCGCATAATTTCCTTGGAAGTACTGATTGTTTACTCTATATATTTTTTACTATGCGGTGCTAATTGTGGTTTTCTAATTCTCCAGTTGTGGACTGTAAATATCTGAAACAACACCTGCTATTTTGTTGGGTAAGTAATGGAAAAGAATGTATGCTTGCGTCTTCTGCGCTCATATCTATCTGTTTTATTTAATTGCATGCAACATGGAGGAAAGTCATTGTTCCTTCTGGAGGAATAGATTCTAGGTTGGTTTGAGAGGGCCAACCTCACATAATTTATGCATATAGTACCAACTAAGAATTGTTAGGGTAGTTTATAATACAAACTGTTTGCGCTTGACTAAATCTTCATTTAGTATGGTTTACAAATGGTTACTTGCATTCTTACCAGCACGATTGCACAAACCAATTAAAGTTGATGATTTCTTCTAACGCCTCGATGTACATTACAAACACTTTGTACTATTTCAAATGCCCTAGCTTAAGCCTTTACTGAGAAAATATTTAGCATAGCGTGATCTTACTTTTTACATGTCTTACATATCATTTCAATAGTTTTTTCCTTCTGGTAAAACAAATATAGTTTAAGGCCTCTAGGTCAATTTAAATGCCAAATGCCCTACTTTAAATTCATCCATGACAACCTGTTGCCTTCTCTCGTTTCTTTTGCATTAAATTGTGTTCTTCTCTCAGATAGGTTGCGAAGATTTGCATCTGATGTTCGGCGCCGGCATCATGCCATCAGTATACGTCAGATTGTTGATTTATCCCATCTCCCAGTTCTAATTACCACTCCGGTTAGATATAGGATGCCAATCTTAAATGAGCACTAGCTATTGTTGGTGATCTCACTCAGTTTTCTCTTACCACATAATTTATTGCCCGATCTCACGAAAATATACAGTGATGTGATGGTTTGTTGTCGTCATTAGTAGATAAATAAGAGTATTTGATTTTCTCCTCTGTAAGTATCCTTGTCTGAATCTTGCAATGGAGACAAATGTTTGAACGGTGTGGGGTGTGCCTACCAAAAGACATATTGTCTTTTGATCCTCCAAGAGTAAGCCAGTGGCTAAGAAACTTTTATTCGTTTCTCAGTTTACCATGTGCTGTTTAATTTGTTAGGGCTCATTTCTTGATGGTTACTTTAATTTGTGGGACTAAAAAAATGAAATTCTTTTTGTTCCTAGCTTCTTAACTACTTCTGTTTTGTTGTGGTCTTTAGTTGCTTATTCCTGTTGCATTACTATAACAGACAAAGCGGGTTTGGTGACAACAAAATATCCTTAGGTGCATTATTACTGCAACAGTCATCTGTCATTATTCATGAATTACTCTATATAGTATGTGTGTGTTGATGCTACAATGGGTTTTCATGCAGAGTGTGTTGATGCATATTATGGAAATATACTTGATAAGTGGCATGCTTGTTCATATGCAATTATAACAACATATATTTTGTCAATTAGTTTTTTTTTGTTAAAACATCATTTGCATTATTTGCTACCTTTTGTATTTGTCTGCTACGTAATATCACCGTTCCTTGTTTTTTTTTGGTATATTCCAGTTTTCCAATTCCATTGTATCATCTCTTCCGTCATTTCCTTCAGGTACATGAGTATTCCTTTATTCCCTTTTGTCGATATTGGCTATTAGTTTTGGCTCTAGGGATCACCACGCCATTTATTTCGATTAGTTCTCACTTAAGTTTGATTAAAATTTAGCTTCTCAGTTTACTACATTTTTTCGTGGTGACAGACTTTTAGTTGTTTGTTTCTCTGCTTGCTCGGTAGAAACATGCTACGAGATAGGATAGGGAGTATCATTGATTTCAGGTGAAATCAATTGGATGTTATCATTTCCTTATATGTTTAGATTTGGCCTTTCTGTTCTCTGCATTTTTTCTATCTATCTTAGCAAGAGATGTTCAAATACGACACAATTTAGCTAGCATGTGTGGGTGCTTTCACTTCTGTTATTGGCTGCCCAATTCCGAATGATTGTTTTGAGACAGATTATATGCTACCATATGGAGCATTCGCATGAGTTCTAGATTTTCTCTATTCTCTCCTACCTCGAGATACACATGATTTCATTTTAAATTTGTGTTCTTGCAAATTGTATTTTTATTATGATGCACATTCTATCAGCCCTCAATTAAAAATCCAAACACGGTGGTAATGGTGCGAGAAACATATTCATGTGTGCTTTGTCATAACATCCATTTGTTTTTGAGGATATTGAGAGATTTTTCTTGTATTAAGATTTATACGTCAGTGGTTACCGAATGGTATCAAATGTAAATACATCTGTTGTACCAGAATAACAAGATAATACTCCAACTTCACATTGTCATATTTATGTTGACGATCAATGCATTTTGTGGATTACGTTACTATCTTTTTTTATTTTGAAAATTTATTCCAACGCTCAACCATGTGATTTTCTTGCTGCAGGATTAGTTTTACAAAAGAAAAGGTGGTATATTGTGATGACCCTGGTTGAAATAATATCACATGGTATACGAGTAAAATTACAAGATACTTATGTGTTTGCGTTTCTATTTACGTCTAAGATATGTGTTTGCTTTTTTTTTGCAACTCACAGATATCATATACTACCTCTTCTTACACTTATATTGGTATTCGATAGTTTTGTCTACTGAGCTGTGCCTGTAAATCATCAGATGTTGGAAGTGTTCTACAAACATTATGTTATTTACCTTTCCTTCTCAAGAAGATTTTGCGTGTGTGTACCATAAGCAAGCAGTATTACCTGGAACAACCCATGCATAAACTTGGTCTTGATATGCATACTGCAAAGCACACAAAGATCACTTAGCTTGCCCAACACACGATATTGTACCATTTTTTCGATGTATTAAGTCATTGTTAGCAAGTCTCCCCCATAAATGTTCTTATGGTTTTTCAATTCCCATCCAAACATTCATTTTCTCTCGGTTATAATGGAGCGGGCGCAGCAACGCGCGCCCTTCCCTTCTAGTACTAGTACATATCTGAGGCCGATGGGAAAGAAATCTTCGGACCACTCCAACACCGTCGATATCGTCTCCATCAAACGGCCTCGATTTGCTCTTTTTTTCCAACGTTGACCCACGGCACAAAATCCTGGTGGAGCCGGTTAGCTATCAAAAATCCCCCAAATCACTCCCCCATAATAGTCGACAACGCGTCCTCACCGCCATCGCAGGCGATCTGCTCGCCGTCGTTGTGCGCCGCCCCCGACCTGCTCGCCTGCTTTGGTCTCCCCGTCGCCTCCGCGACCTGCTCGTCCACCTGTCTCCATCTGGTCCGGCGAGCTTCACCGGCGCACACGCATGAAGCTCCGCCGCGGGGAGGTGTTGCCGGGCTGCAATGACCGACCGCAGTTTGTGCCAGAGGCGGATTTCCGGCAGGTTCATCGTGCTTCTCCCCCAAATCGATCTGCTGCTCGCTGCCTCTGCTGCATGCATCTCCATCCGTATATTACCCTCCCCGCTTGAGTTGTTCTCTAAAATAGCCACATGATTTCTAGTCTTTTAATATTCTATCCTTCAGTATTTTTGGTGACGTAACGTGATGCAAATTCTTGTGCTAGAATTAGTAATTTTCCTGCAAATTTAAAGATTGAATCTGAATGTTTGTTCCAATTGATATGCAAAAATATTATATTCAATAGAATGATACTGCTAGGCCGTAGAGTTATGTGAATAGAATGGTTTCGGTGGCATGCATTTATCAAAAATTTGAAGATTAAACCTTGACATACCTACAATTTTTTGACCTCTTGACATACCTACAATTGATTTGATGTATCTGGTAAAGACACCAATGTTGCTTTTGTTGCTTCTCATTCATGTAGCTATTATATAAAAAGTTTTGGTGCACACAATACTAGCCATGCTTTTTAGTTTCTTGTGGATGCTCCAATGGTAGAGAATATTCGCTGCTACCACGGTCAACCATGCTTCTTCCTTTTTCACGTATATTTCAGATGGGTTGCTACATCATATCCATCCTTCTTGATTTAGTTTATGTATGTGTTTCCATATAGCTCCTACTTCCTACATTTATCAAATACGATGCATAGGGAGAAGGCTACTCTCTTCTTGATGGCACAACAGCGGGCCGGATGCTGCTTCTAATGGTCCATTTGTCGTCTCGATCCCTTCATCGATAACACGAATAGGAGAAGGTAATTGCAAGCGACCTAGGTTCCAATCTGGTCATATCTTCTGCACTTTTGATGTTTAAATTCATGTGATCCTTCATGATTCATCTCATGAACTGACTATTTCACTATCAACTAGGCCTTCGACTAATTGTACATCATCTGCATTCGTCACTTAGTCCATAACGTTCCAATCCGCTGGACTGTGGAGCGTCAGAAGGAAGCACGGCCACCAGATGCAGGAAGCATGCCCACCATCGGAAGGAAGCATGCCCACAATCGTCTGCTGGCATGTGAAGGAAGCATGGCCACCATCTGCAGGAAGCACGAGCACCATCTGAATGAAGCATGACTACCATCGGAAGGAACCATGGCCACAATTGACCGCTGGCATCTGAAGGAAGCATGACCACCATCTGAATGAAGCACGACCACCATCGGAAGGAAGCATGGCCACAGTCGTCCATTGGCATATGAAGGAAGCACATACACTATTTGAAGAAGCACAACCGAAGCATGGCCATAATCGTGTGGTGGCATCTGCATTATGCCTAGCCGGCCCAAAGCCTAACCCTATATGACACGGCTTTCCTTTTATGGAAGCAAACATGAAGCAAGTGCAAAATAGGCCAAGACAACATTCCAGAAATCATGTTGTTGTAGATATATAGATGTGAGCAATGGAAAAAAAATGTAATCCATGGGAAGCATGTGGTATGTTCATATAAACTAGTATAATGTTGGTGACTCTAACAGAGAAAATATTAATGTTGTCGGAAACATGTTAACAAATGGTTGAAGCATGTTGCAATTAGAAGTTTCTTTTTTATCCATGGAAGCCTTTTTCTGCTGCTTAGATGCAAAATAAACTCTTATACTGGAAATACTTTTCTATTAGGTTGAAACAAATGTTAGTTGCACCTAGAGCAAACTCTCTAATTTTTGGTAAGAAATCTTGCTTGTGTACAAAACAGAGTAGGTTTTCATATTGGCCAGGAAAAAATATTGCTTGGAAGCAAATTTGGCATGCAGCGGAAGCAAATTTGACATGAAGTGGAAGCAAACCGCATTGAAAGCATTTTTTGTTCAATAGAGCTTCCCGAAAATCCAAAAAATCCGAAAATAAAAATGAAAAATTACAGAATAAATGGTATTACAATTTTATCTCTACGTGATTTTAGGGTGCAGTTAATTTCGGGAATCAAATTGTAATGAAGAGCGCAGTTTGCATGGAAAGTAGTAACTAATAGGAGGCCCACATTTGGCAACAAATCAACGCACCATACTAATCTAATCCAATGGTGCGGGACAGGTCCGATATAGCGCATCCGATCCCTAGTGGCTGCCAAAGAGGATACCTCATCATGGAGCGGATGTTCGAAATCAACACGGTTAGTGCACATGTCCTGGATTTCTAATCTTAATTACTCCCTCCAATCCGTTAAAATTGACGCGAGAAAACTACCTACCACGTACAACGTGTATGTATAACCTCCGACATATTTTTCGGATTGGAGGGAGTGGTTGTAATTAGATGATATACATATTATATTTGTGTGTGTAAACAACACTGATATTTAACCCAGAGAAAGAAAAAACTGTATACATCCCTTTGGCTATATCCAGATCGGCTCTCAGCGTGCGTGCGTACTCCCCTTTGACTATGTCCTGGAGCATGTGCGCTAGCTAAATAATCAATCAATTGCCAAAAAAGTCATCTTCGTACGCAAGAATTTAGTGAAGGCAGACCTCCACGGGCGCCTCGTGCCGACGACTGAGAGGACAGGGAGGCAGAGGCGGATCTAGGGGGGACGAGCGGTGGCTAGGCCCCCGCCATGGTTCGGCCACCCCCAAGTATATGTGGCAGGGTCCAGTAGGTAAATACATGTATTAGCCTAATATAATCTCCGGCAAGTAGCCTAATTCTAATCCTACCGAGCCCAGCGAGCCTGTGCTAATTTGAATGGGCCAAACCCAACGCATCTAGCGAAGGGGCTAAGGCCTAGGATTTGGAATCGATGGATCATGCATGTACAGGATTGCCAATCAGACTTCTTGTACTGCACACACGATCGCATCTAGTCGATCTTCTCCGTCTTTGCCCCTGTCGAGACGCACAGGTTCGAGATTGAGAAACCCTTGCCGCCGCCCAGGATACTCCACGCGGATCCGAGGGAAGCTGCAACAATTCCGGCGACCTTCCGCCGTCCCGCGCGCCATGCCCCCACGCTCAGTTTCCTTGCCTGATCGGCCAAGCCCCAAGGTATTATATTTTTTTTTCGAAATGGCCTAAGGTATTATACATGTATATATGCAGTTGTGCTAGCCTGATCTATTCTATTAATTATTTTCAGACTAGTTAAAATGGTAAAATTTCTATGTATTCGATGGTTGATATATAGACTGTTGCGTCTGGTCATCACTCTCCCGGTATCAACTGCAGCTAAAGAACGAGCTTTTTCAGCATTAGAACTTAGCCGAACATTTCTTCGGCGTAAAATGGGTGACAACTTTTTTCGGCATTACATGGTTTTATGCATTGGGAAGAAAATAGCTGCAAGATCAACATTTAGGAGATTATTGACTTGTTTGATAGTCTCAACGTCGATCTAGATTTAAACTAGTCGAAATGTTGATTTTTATATATAAAAAATGCACGCCTTTCTCACTGTTTATCCTAAAAAAATGTAGATTTTCTCTTGAATTACATATATCTTCAATTACAAAGCATATGGTGTTACAATTTTATATCCTTAATATACTTGTAAAACTTGATATATTTTCATGGTGTATCTCTTTTGTGGTCATTCGGCCCCCGCCATGCTTAAATCCTGGATCCGCCCCTGCAGGGAGGAAGGGAATAAACGTCGTGTTGTGCAGTGGCGGAGCTTCAAAAAAAAATTGGGGGGGGGGGGGGGGGGGGGGGGGGGGGGGGGGACACACACAAAAAAAACACTGCAACAATAGACTTGAGACAAATTTATATTGATACTGGCCATCCATGGGCGCTACCACTAATAATTCTCTTGCAACAATTCAATCAACTACTGAATAGAAAAATTGGACAAATCTGCAACTCAAACAACAAAAAATCACCACTAGGAATTTGGGACTGAGCTAAGGTGGATCAGGTATTCAGGTTGTGCTTGTACAGCCGCGTACTCAACTGGAACAAGAAAATCCTAGGCTTCCTAGCTAGATACCATTTACCAAGAATCAAAGTGGTAAAGAAGAGATCCAGCTGCATGGATCGACCGGTGGAGCCGCTGGGTCGCTGCTGCTCAGCTGCTGGCCGCCGGCCGCCAGGTCAGGGCGACGCCGCTTGGACCGTTGGGCGGGTCGCAGATCGCCGCCAGTGCTCCTGGTCGCCGGATGCCAGGTCGGAGCAGTCCGTTGGGTCGGAAATTGCCACAATCCAGGTCGGTGAGCGGAGTGGGTGGGTGGGTGGGGGCGCCGGCCGGAAGGGCGACGGGGGGATGCAGGCCGTCGTTCGCCAATTCGCCTCTCGCCAGTTCGGCTGTGCTAGTGTAACAGCCCACTTTTGGTATTGTAAAATATGGACCAAATTTTCACTTTTCTTCCCTCTCATGCATCATGGCATCCATGCATAATCATGTCTCATTTGAGTTAATACAACAGTTGCATGGAAATGTTGTTGAGTTGTTAAACAAAAGTTTGCAAATAAACATATTTGTCAAGTAAGTCCCAAGAGTTCAAAAAGAATATTTTGCACTTGCTCTAAAATCTCTAGGGTATTCTTCAACTTTTCAGATCACCCAAAAATCCCTAGACATATCTCCCTAAACCAAAGTGGTACAAAACATTTTATTTCGAGACACCAATATTTGTGGAGCTTCTACAGGCTAAGGGGAGCCTCCCCAAATTTTGTCATAATTTTTGAAGATGGTTTAGTGCCTCAATAAAATCCCTAAAGCTACAGGTTTTAAAATTAAAACAGAAAAGGACCTATCCGTGATGGAAGAAAACTGCCAGGGGGATTCTGCAAATCCGCCGTCGTCTCTCTCCTTCCACTGGCGCCATGCCGCCGTGCCGCTGCCGCACGACGCCGTGCCGGGGGCCCCCCTCCTCTGCCTCTCCCCTGCAGGACGAAGAGCACCACGAGGCTCACCTGCCCAGCTCGCTTCCGGATATTTTCCCTCGTTCCCCATTTCTCCCCCACGAGCTCACCACCCTAGCCGCCATGGCCGTCGTCGCCGCCGCGGATTGAAGCTTCCCGAGCAAATCCAAGACCGCAGAAAGCTCCGCCGCGACGCCTTCTCCTTCTCCGCCAACGGAATCGAACCGGGGAGCCGCGAATCGACCGTCGCCGCCCGTTTTCCTCCGACCACCGCCGCCGCTTCGCCGGGCGATTTCCGCCGCTTCCGTCCACCTCCGCCTCCGCCGAGACTACCAACGAGCTCAGGGTGAGCTACTGGTCCTCCCCAGTGCCCTCCGTTCCTCCCCTCGCCCTCTGCGTCGCTCGTCGCCGTCGCACGCGCCGCAGCGCCGCTCGAGTCTCTGCGTCGGATATTCCGAAACCAAGAAAATCGGAATATCCGAAGTACTCCAGTGCAAATGGACTTTTAGTCCTTAGCCAAATTTCAGCCCTTTTGTGTCCATCGGATAATCCGGTTTATGAAAATTCGGATATTCCGAAAATGGGCAGTACCCTAGACCACTGTTCCAGTTAAGGTCCTTAGCCGTATTTCCGAGCCCGATGGATCGGATAATCCGATTAGCCTTTTTCAAATGTTTTACAAATACTTTCAGTTCCTTTTTAATTTGGTTACAAGAATGTGTTAATCACCTAAACCTTGCGTCTGCACCTGATCATGTCATTTCATCTGCAAGTTAACCCTAGGGTTTCAACTACCTTAATCAACAAGTAAAGATGATTCCTTACTTAACTCCACGGTATATTCGAGATGCGCCCCTCTAAGCATCCGAACTCCGTTTAATTTGAATAGTTGAATCATCCTCCTCTCGGGGATTTAAAATGTCATGTCATCATGTGTTTGCGCATTGCATTAGTGAAGCATGTGTGGTGATTGATTGTTTCTTCCCCTGTTTTATGCTTCGATAGATCAAGCAGCCGGGGTTACGTCGCAATACCCCGACGATCCGTACTAACAGCACGTCGAACAAGGCAAGCGTAATCCCCCCTCTGAGCATGTCTGATCCTATATTTCCGCAAATATTTTCTCCACTATAATATTGCATGCGGTTCCAAATGTCAATTTGAATTGGATTAGAGTATCCTATAGTTGCATTAAGTTTTCGATGCCATTACCTGTTTCCCTCCTATTATCCATAGGTTTGTATTGTTGGCCTGAGATACTTAACTATGCTATGTTGTTGCTTAGCCATGCTTAGTTAAATGATTAGCCGTCCGATGGATATTTCATGATGGAAACAGATGTTGAAATGTTCGGATGATGGTGGAGAATTGTGGTGACAGGTAATAAAATGCTTAAAGGTGGGGATGAGAGGCCACTGTGGTTGTGGTGCTTTGTCTCGTTCTCGCCACCTAGATGCGAGTTCTCGCCTACGAGCCAAGATGAGTGTGCAACCATGCGTGGGCATATGGAACCTCGTCGACCGACTAACTTGTGGCGGACTAGCCGAGGGTCCTCTAGTTTGGCTTTCCATTTGCGCGTGAGTTGAGATGGTGGCCAAGACTGAGATGAGGATTGAGGTGTTTAGGAAAATGGTGGGCACGGGGCAGGGTGTTGGAGGCACTGAACCTATCCCGTCCTCACTAATGATCCTTGGTTAGTCTTAAGCGAGGTAAAGGTTGTAACCGCTCCCACTCAGCCGGCTTTCCCCGGAAGAGAGCTAATGTACAGGCAATGAGCCGGACGGTACGCATGGATAAGAAGCTGGGAGGGCCCTCGGGAGCCTGGCAACTTTCACATTGTACACCCCTGCAGGGATAAATCTTTTCGAAAAGCCGTGTCCGCGGTTATGGACGACTTGGTGACGGATTCAGAGATCATAGAACAACTTGAACGGAATGATTAAAACCTGAGTACTAAAGGTACTACTCAAGAATGCAAGGTTAGCTTCCTCGAGGGTGATTCGGGGAGGTGCCTTTGTAGAACATGTACAGTGATGATGGTGGTTGATGATGAGAAAGGTGATCAAAAGAAAAGAGTTACTTCTTACCCCTTTTGAAAATACTCTGATTAGTCGATGCCATGGAGTTATGTTCTTCATAAATAAAATCAGCTTTATGCAAAACAGCCATAAAACCTTGAAAGCCTCATCGAGCTAAAGCTCTATATATAATCTTGCGAGTTCGTCGAACTCAACGTCGTTTGCTTTGTTTCAGAGGAGGACTTCACCGACCTCGAAGGTGCGTTCTTTGTGGACGTCGACGAGTAGTCTGGGGTTTCCAGGTGGCAGCTTGGGACATCTCGGAACAGCTGGCGCTTGGATGTTTATCTGTAGGCCTCTTAGGCCATATTTTGGTTCTTGTTGTTTAGAACAACCCAATTCGCTTCCGCATGTTGTACTGTTGGGTCTGTGATCTCTGGTTGTAATTTGCTATCTTTCTCTATTATAAGAGTTGAACTATAATGCTTTGAGTCGTAGAGTCTGTGATGTGCCAGTTGTTCCACAAGTCTTGATCTCTCTATTATGCATTGATAGTTGTGCCTGTGTTAAGGCATCAATCGGGGTGTTGCGTTGTCGATGATCAATTCCGAGCAACGCCTGCCAAAGGTTTTGGCCGGGGATTGGTAAACCCGTAACCTCCGGTTGTATCGCTTAACCGGTGACACACAGCATCACTATATAGCAGTCGGGTCGGGGCGCCACAGCTAGATGCTCTTTCCTTTTCTCTTCTTGGAAGTTGCCGAGGACCAGTCAATGGGCCGTATGCCTGCGGACGTGGGGGGGGGGGGGGGAGCGGGTGCTCTCATTTGTCCAGTTCATAGCTGACTACTAGGTGATTACAAAAAATATCGTCTTGGGCTAGGGGGGCGGCGGCCCCCCCTGACCTCAACATAGCTCCGCGGGTGGTGTTGTGGAACAGCCGAACATGCATTCGCTTCCATAGTTCCACGTGAGTGCGATTATGATCAAATGTACTCCCTCTGTTCACAAAAGGATGTCTCAATCTTTTCTAGATTTGTATGCAATGCATACAAATCTAGAAAAGATTGAGACATCCTTTTATGAACGGAGGGAGTAGTCGATTGCAGCATCGTTTGATTTCATTTTCCATCTCTAACGTCGTCGGATCGAAGGATTAGCTGACTTGCTTTTCTCCGTCGGCTCCATATCGTAGTGCATGCTGCTGACGTCGGGTGCTGCTCGTCATCGCTCATGTTTCTGCGTCGCTGGCACTGACCCTCCCGATCGCCGTCTGCCGTCCTACTCGACCGCCGCCGCCTTTAGGCTAGCCTCAAGTCTCCGCGATTGTTCTCCAGGCTACAGTCGTTGTTGTCTCGTTCCAGGCCGCCGCCGGCTCCTCCCGATCTTTCGTTGGATCCTCTCGAATCTCGTCGACAGCCAGAACAGCGCACATGTATACCACCTCCTAGGCAACGCCGTCTGCTGCCAGCCCTGACCGATGAGTTTTGCGCGACGGAGGATGAGGAAGTTGAGCGATCGGCGAAAGGAAAAACTAACGAACCGGTGGCAATCCATAACACGTTCCTGATCGAACCACAGAGAGTTCGCGTTTCTTTATTTTCAACTTTAGGATTAGGATCAAGAAAATGTTTTGACCTAGTCAAAATTGTTTGGTGCTCGACATGGGAACAATCTGGATCGTTGATCAGAAATTGAACCGACAAGATTTAAACTATCCCACCATGTTTGCTCTTTTAATAGTAGTATAGATAAGTGATAACGTAAATTCATTGGTCTTATCGTCTAGAGTCTTCAGGTTGAAGATGGAGGCTGAAGCAAGACTTGTAAGGCTCCTCAATTATAAATAGAAATATCTATCACTTGATCTGTTTTCTTCGTGAAGAAAATCCCAGCCATGGAATTTTCTCTGCAGGATACGCCAAGCCATGCATCATCATATATTAAAGAAGAAGTTTGCCAAGACATTTAGAGCGCCGATCCGGTCAGCAGAAAACAAAACAACAAAAAATTAATTATCCACTATCTCACCAAGTGAGTACGCCACGGTCGGCACCGTTCCTTTGTTGACTCTACGGGGGAGTGCAACGGTGTCACCCTCGGTACTCAGTCTCATAACCTTATATACAAAGGAGCGACACGACCACGCCCTCTCCCTCACGCCACGTCGCCCTTTTTTTTCTAAGCGTCCGATCGACGGAACGAACGGCTAGGATGGAGCCACGTCCTCCACATCGCGTGGTACTGTTCCTGGCAACAGTACCCGCGCTTCCGCACCAATCAGCATGCGCCACGTCACTCGGTCATCGCCGGTGGAACCGGTTTCCAACCGGTGACCCTCCCGCACGAATTTTGGCGCAGCACTTTCACAGAAAACCCCCGCAAAGGACTAACGTGCAATTGTGCGAAAGTCCAGGGACCTCTGTGAAAAAACGCATCACATCTCCCCCTTCCTCCTTCTTCTCCCGCGACGGCCCGCGCTCGCCGCCGCCGCCGACGCGCGCCACGGCCGCTCCGCCTCTCCCCGTTCAGATCGAAGCATGCGGAACGCTTCGCCGCCACGTTCTCTCCCTCCTCGCCCACGAACGCGTGCTGGAACGCCCCAGAGGCGCCGCAATCGACGCCGCCGTGATCGCTCGGGCCGCCGCGTTCGCACGTCTCCGGCGACCAATATGCAGCGGCGCCGCTGCCTGCGGCCACCCCGCGTCCACGCGCATCCTCGACGCCCACGCGCGCGTCCTGGAACACGGTGGTGCGCCGTCGCCGTGGTCGTCGCTGTTGTCGCCGTGGGAGGCCCTCCCCGCTGCTGACGTCACGCAGACGTCACGCTGGGCCCATATGTCAGTTTTCTTTTTTTTTAAACAGAAACAGAAAATAGATTTTTTTTACAAATAATCATCGTAAAAATATAGAAAAAATATCAAAATGCCTAAAAAAAGAAATTTATGACAACAAAAAAAATGTTAAAATTTGAACCACTTACAAATGTAATTTTTCTTTGGATTTAAACAAATTTAAATCTAAACAATTTTTGAATGTCGATCTTTCCAAATTTTAATTCTTTATATCGCGATATTTACAAATAAGACAACAAAAAAAAAAACAATCCGACAGAAAAATATAATAGACATATCGAAATCATCACAAAATAAAAAAATACTACTCCCTCCGTCCAAAAATAAGTGTCTCAAGTTTGCCAAAAAGTGGATGTATCCATACATGAAACATGTCTAGGTACATTCACTTTTGGGCAAAGTTGAGACACTTATTTTTGGACGGAGGGAGTAACAGTTTATAACATGTGATCAAAATACAAACTTGGATATTTAAAAAAATTAAATGTCCTTCAAATCTAAATATTTTTAAAACTTTGAATAAAAAAAAACATGACTACAAAAAAATGAATACTAAACAAAATAGATATATCGAAATCATCATAAAACAAAAAAATGCTGACAGTTTACAACAACTTTAGATATATGCAACGGAAAAAAATAATATTAGACTTACTTATACAGTTTAAAAAAACTGCTAAATGCTACAAAATCAATAACTTTGAATATATCCAGCGGAGAAAAAAATAGATATATCGAAATCATCACAAAAGAAAAAAAAACTAACATTTTACAACATGTGATCAAAATACAAACTTGAACATTTAAAAAAATTAAATGCCCTTCAAATCTACATATTTTAAAAACTTTGAATCAACATAATCCAAATATGAATAACTTCCCAAATTTAGCAATTTTTAAAATTTGAACAATTAAAAATTTGAACAATACGAACAATTGAACAACCTACAAATATAATTTTCCTTTGAATTTAAACAAATTTATATACTCCCTCCGTCCACAAATAACTGTCTTAGATTTGTCAAAAAATGGATGTATCTAGACTTGAAACATGTATAGATACATCAACTTTTGTACAAATTTGAGACACTTATTTTAGAACGGAGGGAGTACTAAACAAAATAGATATATCGAAATCACCATAACAGAAAAAAATGCTGACAACTTACAACAACTTTAGATATATGCAATGGAAAAATAAAAAAAAATATATCAGACTTATTTATACAGTTTAACAAAACTGCTAAATGCTACAAAATCAATAACTTTGAATATATCCGACGGGAAAAAAATAGATATATCGAAATCATCACAAAAGAAAAAAATATATACTAACATTTTACAGCATGTGATCAAAATACAAACTTGAACATTTAAAAAAATTAAATGCCCTTCAAATCTATATATTTTAAATATTTTGAATCAACATAATCCAAATATGGATAACTTCCCAAATTTAACAATTTTTAAAATTTGACCAATTAAAAATTTGAACAATATGAACAATTGAATGACTTACAAATATAATTTTCCTTAGAATTTAAACAAATTTAAATCCAAACAATTTTTGAATGTCGATATTTCCAAATCTTAATTCTTTACACCGCGGTATTTACAAATATGACAAAAAAACATGACTACAAAAAATGAATACTAAAAAAAATAGATATATCGAAATCATCATAAAAGAAAAAAGTGCTGACTATTTATAACATATGATCAAAATACAAACTTGACAAACCATTTAAATTGATCTTCACGATCTAGGGTTTATTGATGTATTTTGATACAACGATGTGGCATATTTTTTGAAATAAGTACTATTACTCGCTCATTTCTTTTTTATGCTGATCAAATTTTTCATCCAATTCAGCTCAAGTTCCGCATTTTGCGATGTATTCACTACTTATTTACTGACTTGGGAAATTCAAAGCATCACCTAAAGATTACACTTACTACGACATTCACTACTATTACATTTTCCTTTTATATCAATACTCAATTTAAATACTCCCTAAATTGTATTTCATATTTTGTTGCTTTTTTTTTCTTTTCTCTTTTTTTTGTAACCTATGCAAATTTTGTTGCTACTTTAACTTGAAGAACTATTGCTCCCTATCCATGTAAAATTAAAACTTAGAAGGAAGATTTTACAACGATTTCCTGACAACAATTATTCAACGATACTTATTCCGCTAATATAAATTTAAAATGAAATTTGTTTTCCATATTTACCACCTGTATACAAAAAATGATCTTTAACCGATGAGTTTAATATTGTTTTATGGTATTTACACAATTTTCCAAGAACTACTAAATGATGCATTTTTTAAATTTACAAATGCCTTCCAAATCTAATCATTTTGCAAACATGAAAAGAATTCAAATGTAAACAACTTCCAAATTATACCAATTTTTCGAAATCTAAACAATTAATAAATGTAAACATCTTCCAAATTATACCAATTTTTCGAAATCTAAACAATTTTTTAAAATTTTAACGCACGGTCACGGCGTTTCGACGCGCCATCTTGCCTAGTAGTCTTGTTTATGCCAGGAGGGCATTTGGTTGGAGGGGGTATCCGGCGACGAGATCAAAACATTTGGCCCTACGGGAAGACGTGGAGAGGTTCACGGCAAGAGCAGCGGTGAGTTCCGATTTGATATTAACGTCCTTGATTTTCGTATCAAATTGTAAGGTTTTCGACTAACAGTCGGATCATTGTTTGTAGGCAATGAATCGAGATTGGATTAATAATGCAACAAAATTATCACCTGCATACCTCGAGGGTGCTAAGGAGTTTATGCAGTTTGTTCGTGATCATGGCAACGGGGATTCAATATTGTGCCATGCACTTTATGTCTTTATTTGGTTCGGCGTACTCAATCGGAAGTTCATGGTCACATAAACAAAAATGGTATGTCCACCACATATACAAGGTGGACTTGTCATGGGGAAGACAGGGGAGATGAGGATGACCACGGTGCTTATGAAAGTGAAAACGATTATGGAGATGAGAATGACAACGGTACTAATGATGATGATATTTTTTATCTGTTACAAGATCTAAAGAAGACAGGGGAGAAAGGTCATGCTGAACCTAATATCTATTCAAATCTCCTTGAACAAGCAAGGCGGGAGCTTCATAAGGGATGCACCACAATGACAAGGCTGCCATTCATTATCAAGATGCTTCATATCAAATTGTACAACGGGGTCACAAATAGATGTTTCAATGCATGCATGCATGGTCGATCGGCGCGATTACTGCTCCTGTAGAAGATGGATGTGCTGGTGTACCCATCTCTCTCACTTAGCCAAGTCGATGCTAGCTGCCCCGTAATTTATAAAATGTTTTAACTTCTCTTCTGATTCGACACGTTTTAGTGTGTACATTCAATTATTTTAGTCCATATCTAGTTCATATTGAAATGTCTAAAAAAAGTTATAATATGAAACGGAGGAGTATGTAGCCAATGTTTAGTTCAATCAAATAAGCTTTCTCGTTTGTTGTTTTTAGCTTACTTTTGTGTTTTCTTTCGGTGGTAAGAGGTGGCAGTCAGAACAAGGTATTCCCCGCCCTATCCTCGCGCTCGTGGTCCGTCTAGCGCTAGAGGGTGCGTGGAGTTCCATATCTAGCGGATCTTATGGGATCTGCTCGGTTTTCGTGTGGTCGGTTTGGTCTTAGTTTCTTCTGATCTAAGGTTCCCATCTTTGGCTGCTCTGGTGTGTTGGCCCTTTGTGATCTTAGCACGACGATTTCTCGTCTGTCTACTACAACAAGCTCCGCTATGATAAGCTATGCCCGACTCAAACGAGGGAGGGGCGAGGACAACGGCACACCTTCAGCTTGCTCAATGTTCATAGTTGTCGCTAAGTGGTCCAACGACCTATATATAATTTTTTATTATCTTTTTGATTATTAATAGATCGACGGACTTTTTCGAAGAAGAAAAACGTGTGCCCGTTGATAGTATGCATAGGCACCTAACACGAGTACCCGAGGGCGACTTCCCCGGCAGTAGATGTGCGCGTGCCACACGCATGCATGGATGGATGGTTAGTTGCGCGCGCGCGGCTAGCTAGCTTCGCAGTGTTCTTCGTAGCTGCAGGTCGCGTCTTCCGCTCAAACTCCCGAACCCGCCAATATATATCTGCGCGAGTCTACAGCCCAAACGACCCTACTACAGCCCTTCACGAAACAAACCAACAGAAGCTCGAGTCGCCCGCCGGTCCATCGACGGGCACGCAATCTCGATCGACAGATCGGATCCATGGCGCCGGTGAGCAACGCGCCGTTCATGCCGATGGCGGCGTGGGGGGAGGCGACGCTGCGGCCGTCCTTCGTGCGGGACGAGGACGAGCGGGCCAAGGTGGCGCACGACCGCTTCAGCGACGAGGTGCCGGTCATCTCGCTCAATGGCATCGACGACGCCGATGGCGCGCGCAGGGCCGAGATCCGGGACCGCGTCGCGGCGGCATGCGAGGGCTGGGGCATCTTCCAGGTCGTCGACCACGGCGTCGACGCCGAGCTCGTCGCCGAGATGGCGAGGCTTTCCCGCGAGTTCTTCGCACTGCCCGCTGAGGAGAAGCTCCGCTACGACATGTCCGGCGGCAAGAAGGGCGGCTTCATCGTCTCCAGCCACCTCCAGGTACATACACACACACACATGCAGATGCATGTCACGCACGTAAGATTATAGTAGATCGCTAGCGAATTAATATCACGAAGTAGAGAGTTAATTAAGACGAATGTATGGACGTGCAGGGCGAGACGGTTCAGGACTGGCGGGAGATCGTGACCTACTTCTCGCACCCGGTGAAGGCGCGGGACTACGAGCGGTGGCCGGAGAAGCCGGCGGGTTGGCGGGCGGTGGTGGAGCAGTACAGCGAGCGGCTGATGGAGCTGTCCTGCAAGCTGCTGGGGGTGCTGTCGGAGGCCATGGGCCGTGTAAGAGGGTACCGAACTACAGGGGGGAAATCATCTAGCACAAGATCTAACAAAAGCACTAAGACTGTTTATGAAGGGGTGCTCGTCAGCCGTACCATCGGTTTTGAGGGCGACGTGTTTTAGTTTTACCTTGGCCACGATATACTACATCGTGTATTATTTTGATAAAAGCCAAATTTTGCAAAGTTTACGATATACTCCACACTTATATTTTGATAAAAGCCAAATTTTTGCAAAGTTTACGATATACTCCACTTAGTCTTTGGACCCTTTGTCCACTCCAATAGGCACTATCTCCCTTTGTGTGCGCAGGGACGGAGCTGATTTTCTATTACTGTTCTTTAAAGCTAGCAAAATATACCCTAACAAATATGCAATCATAGCAATAAAGTTACAAGAGTGACACCAGCGGCATCTGCCCCTGTTTGTGCGTGAACCTATGATCGCTGGATACATTGTGGCCGGTAGACATGGTAGCGGCTGAACGTACTATCATTGAGTAAGTTTACAGAACCAAACTACTAACCACACTAAACTTCGACACCAATCGGGAGCCATTTATTTGCGCATGCGAAACCGTCTCCATCGTCCAGAAAAGAACCTAACAGTGAAGATGATTAAACTGCACTATTGCGCTATGAACGAAGATCGGGGCTTCTTCTTGCCTTGAAATGCCACTTTTTTCTGAGAATCAAAATGCCACTTATTGATCGGCCCAAATCGACGCATGCGCGGGCGTCGCGTGTGGAATAGCTGATGGGCTTTAGCCGACCTCCCCACTCCCATTCGCGCGGGCGGCCACGTACGGCCAGCCCAACCCAGCGATTACATCTTTCCCATCAAACAAAGGGCCCCACAGGTGGCCCAGCCTCAATGACCCCACACTACAGCCTTCCCAGTCTTCACGAAGGAGCCAACACCCTCCACACCTCTCTTCTTCGGCTTAGGCTCTCCCCACATGAGCAATGATCGATCGACACACAACTGAATAACACTTTGTAAGCGAGTAGACCTTTGCTTGGCCGGATTCGACGCATGTAAGAGTTGCATGTACTTCTCTTTCATTTGACGGGATTGGGAGGTGGCAGAAACTTGATGCATCCTAGTCGTATTGGGTTATGTGCATGGAAAACAAAAAAAATCGCCACTACAACGCAACAGCCAAGATTTACTATGAAGATATAAGTGACAAGACATGCATATTTGATCTAACTGTAAATCGTTACCGACACCGTTGAAGCGGAAGAGATGTCGATGACGACGTTGATGAAGCTTGTGGAAGAACTCCCTTGTCTAAGCCTAGCCGAGAGAATATCGTAGACTCCTCGCGTACCGCATTGATCCAACAGATTGAGATAGGGTCAACCGTTTCTCAACGGATCACCCCTCTGAGTTTCGCACGCATATATCTGATCTAGTCCAGCAGGGCTTCGCCGTTCACACTTGAAGCACTCACCGCTGGTGTATATGAAGGTGGAGATCTCAACACATGAGAAGGAGGAAGAGAGATTAGATATTAGATCTAGATCTAATTGGAGAGAGGAACCCTCTAATCCAACTAGAAGAGATCTAACTTGTGTCTCCCCAGAGGAGAGGGGGTGGGGGTTTATATAGGAGGCCAAGGGGTAGAGGGACTTGGGGAAAGGGAAAGGTTTCCCCTAGTCCAAGTCGGCTTGGGCAAGGGGCAAGTCCTTGCCCTTGGTGCGCCGGCCCTAGGGGAGGAGAGGAGTCCTCCCCAACCGCCATCCCCATGGGCCCTAGGCCCATTAGGGTTCGGGTGAGGGGGGAGGCTCCCCCCTCTGGCTCCTTGGGCCTTGGGGCCCACCCGCGCCATGCAGGGGTGCGGCTACGTTGTGGGCCCCATGGGCCCACTTGGTAGCCCCATGGTGGTGGGCTCCAAAATCCAATTTTAATATTTTTTCAATAATTATTAATTAATTAAATAAACTAATATTTAATTAATTAATATTTTCTCTAAATAATTCTTATTTGAATATTTCCTTTTATAGAATATTCCCCATATTAATTACTTATCATATAAAACACTTTTACATGATCCGGGACACCCAGTGTCCGCAAACAAAGTACTCCGGATAAAGATTTCCCTCTTATATAAACCCTTGGAATAAATCCGACTAGTGATAGAAACTATTTCTATTACTCCGAGACACCTAGTGTCTGCATAATCCAATCTCTCTGATAAAGATATTATCTACCACGCAGAAACCATTCCGGTGATACTCTCTCGGTATCCAGACCAACCATATACACAACAAACTAGAACTGACTTAAGCGTGTTACCCTACAGGTTCGATAATGTATAGCTATAATTAGATGTTTCCATCTAATCACCGGCCAGGGTCAGGTACATGGGCTATCTGAATAACTGCTACCGTTATGCGAATGACTCTCTGCTGAACCTGTTGATTATTAATTTGTCATTCCCATTACTCACGATACTGAAATTACCCGAGATAAAGTATTCCTGATACTTCCATGAATCAATCCCTGATTCACTATATTTTTGTCTATCTCGTTACCGGTAAGTTTTCTTTTCTCATTCCCGTAATTCGATATCCCACATGATGTAACTTCATCATGCATTGTTTGTAGAACATATTGGATATCATACATACCGAGTGGGCCCTGGAAGTATCTTTCTTTTGACAGAGGAGTAATTTCCCATCTTGGAACATTAGGATATATGCACACTTTCAGAATCACCCAGTGACTGCCTTTATGATCACCCAGTTACGGCCATGATGGTTGACGGTACCAAAGTAAATCTTCCAATATACACAACCCTAATAACCTCATGGTCTAAGGACATGTCATATAATAACCATCTGCGATATTGCACTAAGGACAAAAAGACACTTGGAATCTTCTTAGCATATCAACGATTTGGGTCTACCCAGCCATATTGTTTCCACCAACAATATGCTACTCATTGATGCTGACATAAACAATGTCCCAGACCAGAAAAACGTGGTCTCTAGCAATCAACGAATTAGTCTAAAAGGCAAGACTAGGGTATACTTTATTCTGTTCATGTCTCTACACGTGCGAGTGAGTTTTTCTCTGAATCACATATTCAGGAGTCACCTCAGTTATAGCATAGAGTCATGAATCATAATTATGAATCAGATGTTAAACTTTATTGCCTTTTGGACATACATCCAACAAGTCGGGCAAGCGTGCACCTCACATTCCAGGGTAAAGTGTACATTGATTTATAGTGCATAGTATCGCCATCTACATGGTTCATGCAACAGCTCACTTCGGCTAGTTGAGTCTGCCCGAAAGATCACCAGAGGGAGGGATGAATTACATCATTCTTTCCGATGCTGCATAGCTTCATTGTAAAACTGTGTGTTGCTACAACAAATTTCGTCGCTAACATGTAGCGGTGTCGCTGTGTCTGTTTGTACAGTCATCTGTAGGTTCTTTCAGTCGGGCGATAATTTTAACTCGGATTTTTAGCGCAATGATGTACAGAGATCCTAACTTGTCCGAGAAACCCTATGAGCGACCAAGGTGAACTCAATCAAAGTACATACATAGTTAACACAAAAAAAGGATATTCAATTTCGAATGTGGGGTTTCTCTTTTGTTTTGTATTCACATCAATATATTTGAGAGACAATAAACAAAAGAAGAAGAAAATTTAATGACACTTGCTAGCTACAAATGAAAAAACAAAAGGGCTCGACGACATTAGCCATCTAGTATACATAATCAAAATTACTCAATTACAATTAAGAGCTTAATGAAATGAGAAAAGGCAACAAGCCACACAAATATTGTTTCCCGAAAGATGGCTTCATGATGATAACGTAACTAAGGACCCTTCCAAGTAATTTCAGTTTATATCAAACTTTTATACTTAGATTATTTTTTGCATGATACAATATTAGCGAGTATAATTTGTATTATTTGGCATAGTTAACCACATACATTATCACTAAATATTAGTTCTTATGTTCTTAAGTATACAATTGCAATGAATATTTTTTAAATAAATTTGCATTGTGCTAAATGTTGAATTGTATTTTATTGACAAAAGTTTCGTCCCAGATTATTTTTAATAAGTGCATAAACTATATAGTGTATTCCTATGGCAAGAATCTAAAGCACACAGACTAAAAAATATATCCTAATAGTTGTTTCTAGTATATGACTAGGACACTAGGTAACCAAATTTATTCAAACGTCTGGAATATAAATTGGTTGTAATAAAAGCGGAAAAAATTCGTAGGTTCTAGGCTCGGATACATCTAATGTGTCATTTCGGCTGGATTTGGTTGGCCATCATCTTACGGTATGGCATGCCTGACTACTGACTCGGGCAGTTGGTTACGGTGAATTGTTCCGAGGGAACGACGAATTTCGCTAGAATCTAAAAATAAAATAGACCTTTTCTGGCTGAATCCATGCACTAGTACAGATCGGGCAAGTTGACATTGAAAGAATTTCATTCCCTAAATAATAACGATGCAAACTATTTTGCTGCAAAATTAAGATGCTATCTTGTAAGTTGTATGTCAAAAGAATTTCATTCCCGAAATAAGGGTGGTAGACATCATCTATAAACCACTTGTTACATTATGAACAAGCGATTTTCTATGCATGTAATTTTAAGTCCAAGGTTCAAAACATCAAATATTGGGTTCATATCGGTTTGATTTCGAAGTATGTAGGTCAGATATCGTGTGATATACCATAAAGTATGTAATTGTATCAAGGAAAACATAATTGTTTTTTCTCATCATTCTTGTTTAAAACATTCATTGCGAGTACTAGAAAATCAATGATGCCATTTCTTGAGCATGACGATTAGTACCACCTTTCCGCCATATCAATGTGCTTGGTCTTTCTTAATAGCTAGAGATATGTCTCACTGTACTTCTCTGTTTGTACTGTTAATCTTGCTTAGTAATGACAAATCTTCACGCTTGGCAACAGTGCTTGGTATATTTGCTCAGTGCATGTTTCTTATCTGCATTAGTGCACTTGTAGAAGAGCTTGAAGTTCGGTGCATATTTCTTAATACTTGTCTTGATTGTCGTTTCCTCGGGCAACTGATTTCTTGGTTCGATATCTGGTTTCATGCAATATTGTTGCCTTTTAAGCTATATTTTTCATGCTAGCATGCATTCACGTAATCATACTGTTTCTTATTTTTCTTGAGTTGCTATTGCATGTTATCTGACAAAGAAACCTTGTTTCTTGCCAACATTCTCAGGGTGAAAACAGGATTGTTAACATGATCTCCGGCCGTTCTGACTGGTGTATTTCCCGGCAGAGAACATGGGGGGTTCCCATTCCGGTTTTTTACCACGTTGACACACAAGAACCTCTCATAACTGAAGAAACGATTCAACATATTAAAGGTATGCCAATGTCTATGATTTCTTGCACTTCTAAGGTCCCCTTTGTATTTGAAACACCACCATGGTAAAGCCACCGCTGACCTAATTTCTTGTTTCAAGGTGTCCCTCAAGTTTTTTTTAGATAATGCTCCTAGATTTCAGTTTTCTCCTGCAACATATGAACTGAATAACATGCCTCTTTTACAGTATTTTCATCTAGATACGGTAAATGTATCCATAGCAAGTTTGGTTTAGAAATTTTCAAAGACATCTCCAAGATCCATTATTCCATTATGTGGTGCTCTATGACACGAAGCTTTGAACCATTTGTGCTTGTACTTTCTGAATTATCATAAAATGGACTTATGCCTGTCAGTCTTTCTCAGGCATTTAGTTCCATTAGGATCTCATTTCTTTTTATGGAAACGATGATTTTACTTTTAGTTGGATTTAGAGTCTCATGATCGTCTGCCAATAAATATATGGTTGTTGTTATGCAGATATAGTGTCGAAAAAAGGCAGTGATGCTTGGTGGTATATGACAACTGAGGATCTTCTTCCAGATAAATATCGTGACAAAGCATCTGAGTATCGCAAGGGAACTGATACAATGGATGTTTGGTTCGACTCTGGTAGGATTCTTTCTTCCATCGTTACGCTAATAATATGTTTTATAGAAAGCTCCATGGTGATGGTTGTCATGGTGCATAAATCAATGTTCTCTATAGAACTCTCTGTTTGTGTGTGGGTGTGTGTGCACGCGCACTATGAATCTTGACAGCTGGTTGATCATTTTAATTGCTGAACCATCAAATTCCATTGATGTCATTATTGGGCTTGTTTTTGTGTATCCAAACCTTGGAGTCGACGGTCTTCAGGCGGAAATAGCGGGTGTCGCTGCGCACCTGGATGCCGCAGCCGCCCACGGGGTAGGTGCGACCACCTCCTCTGTTGGGTCGCACCATGAATATTGTCTTCCATAGCGCCCAGCTGGGTGCGACGCCAAGGAAGCACTCGCACAGCGTGATAAAACACGCAATATGCATAATACCGTTCGGGGTGAGATTGTGGATCTGCATCCCGTAGGCAAAAAGGAGGCCACGAACAAAGTCGTGGAGGGGAAGCGAGAAGCCCCTAGGCAAAAACTCCGTAAAATAGACACGCTCGTTGGCGCGTGGTTCAGGGAGTACCTCCTTGGGCGACGGTGCGCGGACGGTGAGCTGCTCCGTGGGTGGGAGACACCCCTGCTCGTGGAGCTTGATCAAATGGGCGTCCCTGACGGTGGACTTCGCCCAATCCCCGCTGTTCTTCTTCAGGGCAGTGGCGGACGCAGATGTACCCGCCACGGTTTTCTTGCCCTTGGCCGCTTCAGTCGCGGCAGCGGCGGCAGCACCACGCTTGGAGCCTCCACCTTTCGCCATTGTAGCGGTGGATGAGTGTGGGGCAGAGAGCTTGAGCGCAACAAGAATGGAGATGGGCGCGAGGAAGAAGACGAGACAAGGGGCGGCGCAAGGAGCAAATGGCAAGTAAAAAACTCTGTCAAGCGCCTTCTCCCCTATTTACCACAGATCGAGAAACGATCGCAACCGTCAAAACAAATGCATACGCTCCGCGCGAAATCAAGCCATACACGTGGCAGCGGCGGAGAGCAACCGTCGCCGGCCACTCCGCCCACTATGCACGAGAATCCAGGAAACCATTATCACGCCCCGTGAAAATCGCGTCCGAACGGTCAAACCAAAGTCCACGCGGCGTCATCCCTGGTCAGCTCTGCAGAAACGGGCCCACACAGCAGGGTCACGTCTTATCAAGCCTTACCAAGCACGCCACCGCTTGTCAGATATGGCAGTCGCAACATGCGTCATTGCTGACGTTGTTTCCTCTTTCACAACTGGCATAAAAATCACTCGATGATATCTTCGGGTAGTCTCTCACAAGAATTTCGATTGGTTCTCAAGCAAAGTCATAAACGCCAGTCGAAATATTTTCGACTGAAGCATCATACTCCCATCGGGAGCATATCAAAAAATTTCTTTGACTAAAATGTGCAGGATAAAAGATTTTGAGATTATCCTCCATTGCAAGCAATAAAGCACAATCTCGGGGGCTACTCCCATCGGGAGCGCTGTCGCGCACCCGATAGAATAATGGCAAAAGTATCAGTCGACATATTATTCGACTCAGTTCATAAGCAAAATCGCACTCAAAATATTCCCGAGTTGATCCGACG
This sequence comes from Poa pratensis, assembly GCA_947311845.1. NCBI lineage: Eukaryota > Viridiplantae > Streptophyta > Magnoliopsida > Poales > Poaceae > Poa > Poa pratensis. Next base: position 83,530,026 of record CAMZMU010000034.1, read on the forward strand.
ATCCTTGGATGCTGCATGCATAGTGCAAAGGTAAGACCCACCGATCAGTCGAGCTGGGCTAAGGACCGCTCCAGCAGCGTTATCCTTAAATTTTCCGTGTCAGCAGACATGATGAATTATCCCCGACGGACGCGTTGGGTTGATTCAAAATTATACTGCAGTTCGATTCAATAAGACCTCAACGGCCGTTTCGAGTCTGTCCAGTTTGTTCCAGATTCGAGTCCGGGGACTCGAGTTTGATTGAAAACTAGTATGGTTTTGCCCGAATGGTAGTTAACTGGCCCCGATCCGTCGTGTGTGCTGGGCCTGCTAAGCTAATATCCCTTGACTATCATAAGCAAAAAATCATAGTCGATGAAACACTCGGCATAGCCAACATGTGTTATTTCATACAGGAATTCCAAATTATATGATACAAACGAGCATAATGTGTGAGTCCATGCTCGACTCTTCGAATCAGACAAGTACTCGGGGGCTACTGACATGGGTATGCCTATTGGGTACCCTACCGTGAGGGTACCTGGTGCACGTATCGACTAGGCCCAACTATCAGAGCCTACATGAAGCCCATGAAGGGAGGCCCAACAAGATGGAGTATCCTCCAAGCTGGCGAAGCCATAGTCGGTTTAGAGTTTTTTTACTTGTAAATCGAGTCGGTTACGAACACCCGAGACCCAGCCTACTATTTAAGGACTGGGAGGGCCATCGAACCAGGACACGTACTTTCAGAGCCACCAAAACCCTAGCGAGATCGACATCTCGCCGGGACCCTTGTAACCATCATATTCACAAAGCAATAGTAGACAGGCAGGACGTAGGGGTGTTACCTCCACACGAGGGCCCTGAACCTGGGTAAAATCTTTGCCCTGCTTGTCAGCCGACGATACTTCCAGCTCTACCACGTTCTCTCCCCCATATTCATTACCTAGGGACCTTAACCATGGGTCTTGATGAGTCTACCCCTCGTCAATCTAATACTATGCAGATATAGAGTAACGGAGGGGATCGATGTACATACCCTTGTAGACCGAAAAGCGGGGATTACGCTCCCGCACAAGCGTTGTCGATGAAGCCGACGTAGCCGACCTCAAGGTCGAGTAGATGAACTCCTCCAAGTGCCGCAAGTGCAGCACCTCATAGCTCTACACACGTACGGTGTAGACGGCGACCCCCGGGCTCCGTTTCCAGCGAAGCAGCGGAAGCAGAAGACTTGGACCTAGCAGCACGGCGGTGTGCGTATGGTGGAGAGAACTTCTCTCAACCCGTGCGCAGCTCCAATTGCGGAGTCACGTCAGATGAGAGAGAGAGAGGAAGGATGTTTTTTTCCAAATGCAATGGCCACCCCTATATAAAGGAGGAGGGAGGGGTGTCACCCTTGGTGGCTTAGCCATGTGGGACTATTCCGACATGGCCAGCCGCACCAAGGGGTGCGCCGGCCCTAGGTGGACCCCATTTGGCCCACCTAGGGCAGCCCCCTCCCAATTCGCACCAAGGGGGAAGTCCCCCCCATGGGCCTTTTCCCCTTTGGTCAAGACCCATTTAGGTGGGCTGCCTTTAAAAATTCGAAATTAATTAAAATAAAATATATTTAATAATTAATTACATTAATTAATATTAAATACTCCGAAACATTTTTCGTAGCCCTCCGAACTCCATCGGATATGTCCCGGAACTATTTCGGAACCCTTCTCTATTTTCTCTTCGATATCCAATCTAATTTAAACCGTCGTCTACCCTTCAGTGTGCCACCCTACGGTTTGGGATCACTCTAGACATGATCGAGACATCTCTCCAATCCATGACTAACAGCGGGATCTGGAAATCCATGATAGCCCCTGTGCGTCCATGAATATCTTTGTCGTGTGAACCTTAAACGTCAAGTCCCATACCTTTTGCCTAGCGATACTTAGTTTGTCCTATACTCGATCTCCGGTATCATGATACCTAGCTCGATCTTGTTATGACAATACTATCTTTACTCGTCTGTGATATTACATCCTCGTGACCTAGTCACATGCTTGCAAGCTCATTGATGCAATCTCACCGAGTGGGCCCAGAGTATCTATCATGTTATGTGGATTGGCAAATCCCGCTCTTGATCATACGCCTCAACCTATTCCTTCGGATACCTGATATGCGACACCTTTATTGTCACCCTATTTAAGGTGTGACGTTTGATGCAATCAAGGCAGCCTCCAGCTATAGTGATTAAATACGATCTCACGGTCGAAGGTTTGAGTACTACGTTCTCCTATATATTGGGTGTGCGTCCGTCACATCATTCACCTAATGACATGACTCCATTATCAATTGTCATCCATGTCCATGATCAGGAAACCTTGATCATCTGTTGATCTCAATGGACTAGTAAAGAGCCTAATAGGAACCTGGTTATTTACATACCACACGTGTATTAATATTTCCGCTTAATACATTTATAGCATGGTATAAAACATATCTTATGAACAATCGAGATATGATAAATAAAATATCTTTATTAATGCTATAAAACATATCTTATGAACAATCGAGATATGACAAATAAAATATCTTTATTAATTGCCTCTAGGGCATATCTCCTTCACTTATAGTTTTCAAAGATATTTCGCATTCTACAAGTTATAAATAACTATTATTGCAACAACACGATCAGTGAAATATTTCATATTGTTGTCATGATATATGTTTCTTCTATTACCTTTCTCCTAAAAAGATAGGCAATATTTCTTCACCGCCGATTCTATATGCAAGGAACAAAAATGAACTCGATAAAATGATTGCCCTGAAGTTCTATGAGCCTGCACTTTTCCAAAACATCACAAATGAAGTACAACTCGACTAAAGCAATATAATTAATATTCTACATATCTTTTGATACAAACGCATAAAACCCTAGTCTGTGCGGATGCACGGGTTGATGACTAGTATATATATAATCAAAATTACTCAATTACAATTAAGAGTTTAATGAAATGAGAAAAGGCAACAAGCCACAAAAATATTGTATAACGAAAGATGACTTCATCATGGTAACGTAACTAAGGACCGTTCCAAGTAATTTCAGTTTATATCGACCTTTTATACTTAGATTATTTTTTGCATGATACAATATTAACGAGTATAAATTTGTATTATTTGGCATAGTTAACCACATACATTATCACTAAATATTAGTTGTTATGTTTTTAAGTATACAATTGCAATGAATATTTTTTAAATAAATTTGCACTGTGCTAAATGTTGAATTATATTTTAGTGACAAAAGTTCCATCCTATATTATTTCTAATGAGTGCATAAACTATATAGTGTATTCCTATGGCAAGAATCTAAAGCACACAGACTAAAAAAAAAATCCTAATAGTAGTTTCTAGTGCATGACCAGGACACTAGGTAACCATATTTATTCAAACCTCCAGAATATAAATTTGTTGTAATAAAACCGATTTTTTGGTAGGTTCTAGACTCAGATACATCTAATGTGTCGTTTCAGCTGGATTTGGTTGGGCATCATCTTATGGTATGGCATGCCTGACTACTGACTAGGGCAGTTGGTTACGGTGAATTGTTCCAAGGGAACGACGAATTTCAGTAGAATCTAAAAAATAAAATAGACCTTTTTTGGCTGAACCCATGCACTAGTACAGATCGAGTAAGTTGACATCGAAAGAATTTTATTCCCTAAATAATAATGATGCAAACTATTTTGTGGCAATATTAAGATGCTATCTTGTAAGGTGTATGTCGAAAGAATTTCATTCCCAAAATAAGGGTGGAAGACATCATTTATAAACCACTTGTTATATTATGAACACGTGATTTCTATGCAAGTAATTTCAAGTCCAAGGTTTAAAATATCAAATATTGGGTTCATATCGGTTTGGTTTCGAAGTATGTAAGTCAGCTATCGTGTGATATACCATACAGTATGTAATTGTATCAAAGGAAAACATAATTGTTTTTCTCATCATTCTTGTTTAAAACATTCACTTCGAGTATTAGAAAATAAACGATGTCAGTTCTTGAGCACAACGATTAATACCACCTTTCCGCCATATCGATGTGCTTGGTCTTTCTTGACAGCTAGAAATATGTCTTTGCCTTTGCCTTTCCTCACCAAACATCATTTCCTCTCTCTCTCTCACACACAGAAAGTCTTCTTTTCGAAACATGGTCAAATCTTTGCCCCAATCTACTGTATTAAATAAGGAGTTTGACAACAACATTAAAGAAATATTACTTTTGGGTCTACTCTCGAGACATTATTTAACTCAACCGTTTGGCACCCGCGGTCACCGATCGCTGCACTATCATTGAGTAACTTCACGAGCATAAAAAACAAAACATAAGAATCACACTAAACTTTGACACCACAATCGGGAGCCGACAATCCGCGAGACCCAAACAACCCATGCTCCACGGTGGCCCCGTGGCCATACCAGAACGAAGATAGAGCCATTTATTTGCGCTTGCGACAGGGAAGAAGATTAAACTGCACTATTTGCACTATATCGGGGCTTCTTGTTTTGAAACGCCACTTTTTTTTTGAGATCAAATTGCCACCCATTGATCGGCGCATGGGCGGGCGTCCCGCGTGGAATAACTGATGGGCTAGGCCCAAGCCGCAGTGAATACATCTTTCTCATCGAACAAACGGCCCAACCTTGATGGCCCCACACTGCAGCCTCTGCCGTCTCCACGAACGAGCCAACCACACCTCTCTTCTCCGGCTCAGGCTCTCCCCTCTCCCCCGCACGCTCGGCTCGCGGCGCTCGCCAATCCCCTTCCTTATCCCCCGATGCCATTGCCGCGGCGCCTCTGACACCCACCTCGTAGTGCACCGGGTGGGGTGGTGGGGCCCTATATAAGCAGAGCCCCCTCGCGGCTCCCGATGGACGCCGCCTCCTGCTGCCGCGTAAGCGCACGCCTCCGCCGCCTCCTCTCCCTCCGTGTCTAGACTCTTCCAGCCCTCACGAGTCCCGTCCGCTCCTCCTACCCCTATCCCGCAGGTCTTCTCGACGCAGAGGTGCCGCTTCCCGCTGCGCAGGCTGGCGGCGGGGCCCGCGCGCCGGCCCTTCTGCACCGAGCCCACCGACCCCTTCGACGCGGCGTCCAAGCGCCGCTCCCGGGGCCCCGTCATGGCGGCGAAGAAGGCCGCGCAGGGTGAGCCGTCCGTCTCTCGTCGCGATTGTTTTGTCCATTGGGGGTTCAGGGAGGGGTTTTGGTTGGGGGAATCGATCGATGCCCGTCTGTTCGGCGTTGCAATGCAGTGCTACGGACACGGCAGACGCGTCCAGAGCTAGGGCCACGACGCTGTGTTTACCCGTGTTCGTGGTTGTACTTGTAACAGACGCTGTGTTTCACTTGATGAATGCGTGTAACTTGAGCTTAATCTGGTCGGTAGCTTTAAACCTTTCCGATTGGCATACTTCTCTGATCTGACGAGCGTGGTTCATATTCGTAGTCATTTGCACACGCTGGGTCATTGCATTGCGATTAGGTCATTGATTTATCAACGTATCATGTATGTAAGTTTTGTTTACTCGATCTAGGCCCTGCATCACAATTTCTCCCCATGTTCTCATTTTGATCTGTATAAGACTTTGATCATTCTAAGCTTACCACATCAGTTTCACGGTTAACAAAGCAAAGCTTAATGTCCATTTTATTAATGATGAGGAGCTTATTCTAGATGCTGGATGGTGGAATCAATCCTCAGATCACGCTGCTTATGCATGTTATGATGCAAACCTATTGGGATTATACACTGCGCATACCCGTTATTTTGAATTTGATGGATTGTTAGAATCATTTTGCTATTCTTAGACGTTAGAAAAAGTTAATATAACTGAATTCCGGTTGTGGGGACATAAGTAACTTCCATTGAGTCAAATGCAATAAGACATCTCATTACTAGCGGGTGTTTTAACCGTGCTACTGATGCTTAATGGTACAAGTAGTACGATCTTGCATGTTTCAAAATGAAAATCTCTTAATGATATAACTAATTAGACCTGGAACGTTTGAAAGTTGAATTAGGCAGTTAGTTCATATTTGACAGGCTGAGTCTCAGTTTACTGATTGGTCCTGCTTGCGGTATTAGAACACAGAGGTACTTCAAATTTATAGCTTGTTCATTCTTGCTAGGTGCAAAAAAAGAAGAAGGGAAATACAAGCACACAGTGGATCTCCCAAAGACGACTTTTGGCTTGAGAGCAAACTCTGTTACGCGTGAGCCGGAGCTCCAGAAGTTGTGGGAGGAGAACCAGGTGTTAAAGAGGGTGTCTGAAAGGAATACTGGGGTGAGTCTATTTCTTCAAGTAGAGCTATAAATAAAACTGAATGCTTCTGACACAGTTGGTTTTCTTGGTTCCTTGCCTAGGCTACATTTACTCTCCATGATGGTCCGCCATACGCTAATGGTGATCTTCATATGGGCCATGCGCTGAATAAGGTCCTCAAAGATATTATAAATCGCTACAAGGTATAATCTACCCATGAATTTTGTCTGGCTGTAGGCCGTAGGCACATGTTTATTTGCAAACCATTAATGTATCTGCAGAATCCATTGGTATGGCTTCAAGTTTAGTCTCAGGGCAATTCCTTGTCCACCCCCTATGTTTGATGCATGTGCGATTATCTTCGAATGGTAAAATGTGGGTATTCAGCTTGCTATTGACAGTTTAGCGACCAACTGAACTTATGTAAATACAATTGTTCGTGCTAGATAAGTCGGCTCTGGTTCAACCAAGACTAAGAGTAATTGATTGTGTATGAGATGCCAGCCGATGAAGTTTTTTGTTGTGTAAAATCTTATGTTATGCTGGCTCAGGCTCATCTAAGTTTGAGATGGACACCTAATTTTAGTTGATTGTGTACAACATGACAATACTTTTTTTATAGTCTCGTTAGGTTGTCCTGTCAATTCTGTATGTTGAAATATTTTGTACTCATTTTGTTAATAATCAATGCTGTGCATATAGATTTGGCCACCCTTTTTATTTTCTGGTGGTGGTATAATGTAAATCTTATCAATGTCTAAGTATGAATGAAATTCATGGACCAAATGAAACCATAATTTGCCATTTATTCTTATTTTGATCAAGTTTTTCTTTCGTGCAGCTGCTTCAGAATCACAAGGTTTCATTTATTCCTGGGTGGGATTGCCATGGCCTTCCAATCGAATTAAAAGGTAAGTTCATCTTATAAGTTACCATCTTCAAAAGTTTATCTAGTTGCGGTTCTGGTAATTTGGTTGCCAGGGTGGGTTTGCTTGGAGCAGGCCTGCCTGCATGTGTTAGACTAACCAAGTAACTGTTGACCATTAACTGCAGTTTTGAAATCAATGGACAAGGAAACATTGAATGCTCTAACACCTATAAAACTAAGGCAAAAGGCTGCAAAATTTGCTAAAGCGACTGTTAATGCACAAATGAACTCTTTCAAGGTAATCTTTTCTGCATTCTAGCATTTTAGTGGCAACTTTATCTGGTTAGCGAGTCAGCTGCCTTTACATGAGTTTTGTGGTATTTAATGGTGTATTTGCATTTTTCTAAGACACGGCAGGGATATTTAGTGCCTAGCACATGTTCTTCTGGTCACAAAAGCCGTCCAAACTTTTAGCTTTAAGTTCCTTACTCGTATTAACTAACGACGCTGTGCTTGCAGCGGATCGGTATATGGGCAGATTGGGACAACCCTTACCTAACTCTGTCTCCAGAATATGAAGCTGCTCAGGTTTTGATTTCCTTACCTGCTCCTACTATTTATGTTAAAAATAATGGAATTGCATCTGACCTATGTATCTATTCACACGAGTGAGAGCTTGGAGGTTGGGTGACTTGATCGTGGTTGTCAACATCTCTATCTTGCTTGTAATTAGCGCAGTTATTTTTTCTATTATTTTAAAATGTTTATCATGGTAGTATAAAGACAATATGCTGAGGATATACTTATAATTTTCTAATACAATGATTAATATTACGACTGCTTTTTCATCCTTATCATGACCCCTTACTGATAATTAAATTTTACCATGCAAGTAACAACCTTTTGTTCTTTTGTTTCAATATGCTAGTTAGACGTGTTTGGTCAAATGGTTATTAAAGGATATATCTATAGAGGACGAAAGCCTGTCCATTGGAGTCCGTCATCACGTACGGCTTTAGCGGAAGCTGAGTTGGAGGTATGCTTAGTCTTTCTTGATAGTGCTGGTCTTTGAATATGCAGATAAAAATTTGATAATTCTGAATTGTTTCACAGTGAACTTAAGTTTTGAAATTTGCTTTAGTTTGTGTTCTGTTCGTGAATCTGCTGCATGTGAACTTCTGTAACTTTCATCTAGAAGTCCCTTCATGTTGAGATTAATGCCTATGTTTTTACTAACCAACCATAGTGTGTTTTCACAACTTATTGCATGACAAGTATTCTTCCACTAAACCTATGTGCGATAGTATCATATGCGTTACTGGCAACTGTACTGCAAGTTAAATATATATGAGCACTCTTGTAGGCCTATGTGTGGATAATCTGAGAATCCTAGAAGTTTGTTTGTATTTTTAAAGTTGTCATATGGAACTTTTGGGTGTACAAGTGCTTATATATGTTATTGACTTATCTGTTGATTTTCTTATGTATGCTCCTTTTATCTTCTCCAGTATTCGGAAAATCACGTTTCCAAAAGCATATATGCCGCGTTCAAGATTACGAGTCCGCCTAAATCTGGGTTGCTAGATGAATTTCTTCCTAATGTTTGTTTAGCCATATGGACTACTACTCCATGGACAATTCCTGCTAATGCTGGTGAGGTGATGCCTTGTTTGCTTTAGTACAATGGACATCCAGCAAGTCACTCTTGAGCGAGGATGTCATGAGAGCCAACTGCTTATTTTTTTTTACAAATGGTGGGAGAGGAATGATAGTAGAGCATTTATCTGATTTCAAACTTATATCTATAAGGAAATCAACTAATGGGATTTTTTGTTATAGCAATATGCCATATACAACTTGTATGAAATGCCAGTGTGCACATAGAATCATGGAGGCAGGAGAAATGAATATGAAGGCTACTAAATAACACAGCTTGGACGCAAATTAGAACACATTAGTTGCTTCTGATAAAAAAAGTTCCCATTTATAGTTGGCATGAAAATATTTGTTTTTATGCTTTGGTATGATGGAGCAATGGACACTGTTAAAGCGTGCAATTTTTATGTTTTTTGGGTACTCCACCTGACATTGTCTTAATTTCGCTGGTACTATAGAATTTGCGTATATAGCAACATTTTTTTTTTCTTGTGTGGTTGTTGCATATACGATAAAAATTTGCTTCAAACCTCCTTAGTTTTTGGAATTGTACTAACTTGTTTGAAAACCTTTTCTTGTATCAGCTGTTGCTGTGAACCCTGACCTTAGTTATGCAGTAGTTGAGCTCCAGTCTGTACTGGAAAGTGAGTCAACATCTGGTGGAAACAACGAAAACTCGGGAGTATTTTGAGCTCTGGGAACGAGAAACCATTTATCATTGTGGCTTCTGATCTCGTCTCAGTTCTAGAGTCCAAGTGGGGTATGAAGCTCGTGATCCGGAAATCATTTCCTGGTTCAGTGTTGGAGCACTGCAGGTATTTATTTTGCACTTCTTTTTCAGTATGGTTGTACTTAATTTTTTTAATGCTATACTTGGTGCTTTCAGATACATCCATCCTGTGAATGGCAATGAATGTTCCGTTGTTATTGGAGGAGATTACATAACAACTGAATCTGGAACAGGCCTGGTTCACACTGCCCCTGGCCATGGCCAGGAAGACTACATAACAGGTTTGAAATATGGGCTTCCTATCGTTTCTCCCGTGGATGATGAAGGGAACTTCACTGCTGAAGCTGGACAATTCAATGGTTTATCTGTCCTGGGAGCTGGTAATGCTGCAGTTGTAAAGTATCTGGACGAACATGTTTCACTTATTTTAGAAGAGCCATACAGTGAGTAACTTGACAATAACATACAAGTTTTTGGTATAAATTCCTTTTGAATATCAAGGACTTTATTTAGAAGTTTGTCTGTCCATTGTGGTCTTTGGTTGTCAGAACACAAGTACCCTATGACTGGAGATCAAAAGAACCAACTATATTCCGAGCAACCGAACAGTGGTTTGCCTCCGTGGATGGTTTTCGGGATGCTGCACTGGATGCAATCAAACGAGTAACTTGGGTTCCTTCTAAGGTATTTAATGCTTTATTTCTGGAACTTATATTTGAAGTTAGAAATTGTTTTTATTTCCCTTTGGTTTATTGTCTCACTGTACTCTCTGTTTGTACTGTTAATCTTGCTTAGTAATGACAAACCTTCACGCTTGGCAACAGTGCTTGGTATTTTGCTCAGTGCATGTTTCTTATCTGCATTAGTGCACTTGTAGAAGAGCTTGAAGTTCGGTGCATATTTCTTAATACTTGTCTTGATTGTCGTTTCCTGGGCAACTGATTTCTTGGTTCGATATCTGGTTTCATGCAATATTGTTGCCTTTTAAGCTATATTTTTCATGCTAGCATGCATTCACGTAATCATACTGTTTCTTATTTTTCTTGAGTTGCTATTGCATGTTATCTGACAAAGAAACCTTGTTTCTTGCCAACATTCTCAGGGTGAAAACAGGATTGTTAACATGATCTCCGGCCGTTCTGACTGGTGTATTTCCCGGCAGAGAACATGGGGGGTTCCCATTCCGGTTTTTTATCACGTTGACACACAAGAACCTCTTATAACTGAAGAAACGATTCAACATATTAAAGGTATGCCAATGTCTATGATTTCTTGCACTTCTAAGGTCCCCTTTGTATTTGAAACACCAGCATGGTAAAGCCACCGCTGACCTAATTTCTTGTTTCAAGGTGTCCCTCAAGTTTTTTTTAGATAATGCTCCTATATTTTAGTTTTCTCCTGCAACATATGAACTGAATTACATGCCTCTTTTACAGTATTTTCATCTAGATACGGTTAATGTATCCATAGCAAGTTTGGTTTAGAAATTTTCAAAGACATCTCCAAGATCCATTATTCCATTATGTGGTCCTCTATGACAGGAAGCTTTGAACCATTTGTGCTTGTACTTTCTGAATTATCATAAAATGGACTTATGCTGTCAGTCTTTCTCAGGCATTTAGTTCCATTAGGATCTCATTTCTTTTTATGGAAAAGATGATTTTACTTTTAGTTGGATTTAGAGTCACATGATTGTCTGCCAATAAATATATGGTTGTTGTTATGCAGATATAGTGTCGAAAAAAGGCAGTGATGCTGGTGGTATATGACAACTGAGGATCTTCTTCCAGATAAATATCGTGACAAAGCATCTGAGTATCGCAAGGGAACTGATACAATGGATGTTTGGTTCGACTCTGGTAGGATTCTTTCTTCCATCGTTACGCTAATAATATGTTTTATAGAAAGCTCCATGGTGATGGTTGTCATGGTGCATAAATCAATGTTCTCTATAGACTCTCTGTTTGTGTGTGGGTGTGTGTGCACGCGCACTATGAATCTTGACAGCTGGTTGATCATTTTAATTGCTGAACCATCAAATTCCATTGATGTCATTATTGGGCTTGTTTTTGTGTATCCAAACCTTGGACTTATTATTTGGTTTTCTGTGTGACCTTTTGTTATTGCATTACACTACTTACCTCTCAATGCACGCATATTGTAATAATGTTGAATACAAAGATTGAGCTTTGTTAGGAACACTTTTTATCCATAGTTCTCATCTTCTCTAGAGACTTTGATATCTTTTTACATCTGCATCTTCTCTTGATTCAGGCTCCTCATGGGCTGCTGTTTCAGCAAAAAGAGATGGTCTTAATTTCCCCGCAGATGTATATCTTGAAGGTTCAGACCAACATCGTGGATGGTTCCAGAGTTCGTTGTTAACCAGCATTGCTTCTACAGGTAAATTATGAGTAATGTTCGTTGCAGTTCTTTTGGTTGTAACATCACTAGAAACATTTTTTGTTGCTATTTTACATCTGTGGAAAAACAAAACTTACTCCATGTGCTCCGAATACTTACTTTCCTTTACCCAATCACGCGTGCAAGGTAGTCACAAACTACATAATATTGACACATTTCTTAGGAACAGATACTTCTTTATGATATAAGTTGTTGCGTCGCACTAAGAGTCCGGAGCATGATTCATCAGCACTTGTTCATTCTACAGGATACTTTTCAAGTCATTTTTATTTTATCCATATGCAATGATGTTTTATTGTTTGATTTTCTCATGAGAACTACGTAATCTAAAAGCACCTATGCATTCTCTCTCAATACTTTTGGCATCTGAAATTCCATGGACTGACATAATTGGTTCTATATTCTTCATTTTCCAACTAAAAAACAGGAAAGGCGCCTTATTCCAGTGTTATAACACACGGTTTTGTATTGGATGGAGATGGTTTCAAAATGAGCAAATCTGTTGGTAATGTAGTGGACCCTGAGACAGTGATTGTTGGTGGGAAAAATTCTAAGGTATGTTTCTAGAAAAACTTGTGTTATTTTCTAGTTTTGGGGAGTGAAATATCTCTCCATCTTGGCAGGAAGAACCTGGTTATGGAGCAGATGTTCTCCGCCTATGGGTTTCTAGTGTTGATTACACCGGAGATGTGTTGATTAGTCAGCCAATCTTACGCCAGATGTCGACATGTATAGAAAACTACGAGGCACAATGCGTTTTCTGATATCAAATCTTCATGATTGGAAAGTAAGTTTAGCTGGTCAAGTATATGTTATTTCATTTTCTGATAAGAGGGGATGGCCCATCGAGCAACGCATTTTCTTACATATTTAATTTAGTAATTCAAACCTATATTAATTTTGTTAAACTTCTTCAATTATGTACCTTTTCCTTCTTTCCTCCAGGACTCCAGGAAAAACTTTGCACTAATAGTTGTTAATTGAATATAATGCTTGGAGTTCAGGATTATTTTAGCTGTCGATAATAGAGGGATGGCATGGTATTCTCCACTAGCTGAATAATAAATACTGTTATTCCCTCCGTCCCAGTTCTTAGGGCTTAATTTGCAAATCTCTTGGCCCAAGGTACTACTTGATTGGGGTTAAAATCTTGCATGCATTGGTGGGAGAGGCAACCCGCCACTAATTGAGAGGAATTAAATGTAATTGTGCCTAGGAGGTTGGAGGGTTTTGGGACTAATTATTTTTGGGATTGTGCCCAGAAAACTGGGACTGGGGAGTAATATTTCTTAATTATTTTTCCATTTTGCCTTTTGTTATTATTTTTTGTTGTTGCATCATTCATTTCAGTGCATGCTTCTTATTTTTTTATGTGCTTCCTCTCTATAGCCGAAAATCTGTGTCCTACAGCGATCTGCCAAAAATTGACCAGTACGCACTTTTCCAACTGGAAAATGTTGTGGCTTCCATGAAGGGTAGTTATGATAATTACCAATTCTACAAAATATACCAGGTGGGTAATATTTTTTTCTCAGTATCACTAATTTTGCACAACTTAATTTTCCTTGCTCTCTTCTATATTCTTCCCTGTTTACACTGCGTGAGCACGTGTGCGCGTGTGTAAATTATGGTTGAAAATTTGGTTTGCTGTGTGGTCATATTTCTGAGAACACTACAAAGCATGTTTAGTTTGATCTGGATGACCAACCAAAGTAATAATGGATGGAAATGAAGGTTTTTCCTGGTAGTGAAATTATCTTGTTCAGTTACTCCTGCATTCTCGTTCTGTATTCTGAGCGTGGTTGATTTTCTTATCAGAGTTTCAGATCACGTGCATATGAAATGCTTATATTATGTGGCGCCATACGCTCAGAGTGGTCAACTTTAGATATTTCTAGTACTTAGATTGTTGACATCTGTTTCTTCTGTTTCAGACCCTTCAGAGATTTGCCATTGTTGGGTTGTCCAATTTCTATTTTGATGTTGCAAAAGACCGACTTTATGTTGGGTATGACACTCATCTAACGTTTATTTCATCCGCAGTTAATTTGTTATAGTTAATCTAGTTGTTAATGCAACTTAACAAATACTATTTTTTATCTTATCAGTGGCCGAGTTAGCTACACAAGGAAAAGCTGCCAGACAGTCCTTGCTGCACATCTACTCTATCTTGTTAGGGCCATTGCCCCGATTATGCCACACTTAGCTGAGGATGTCTGGCAGAACTTACCTTTGAACACACCTTGGAAGATGGATCTGTTGCCAAGTTTGCTTCGAGCTAAAATGGCCAGATAAGAATGAAGAATGGTGCTCGGTTCAGAAGGATGATGTTGATTTTCTGAGTGTTATCCTGGAGGTACAGCACACTTCTGCATTACTTTAAGGCATTCACGCATAAGCCACTAGTGTGTTTTTTGCCATGGTATATGATGAGTTGTAGGTAGAGATGTAAGCGGCAGCCTGCTTGTCCAACAAAACTATGCAACTAGCATAATATGTCTGCAAAAGTAACACTAAGGTGTACTGGGGTATATGATGTGCGGCGCACCACTTGCATGCCTAATTGTAGGTTATAACTTAACAAATTTATTCCTAGAGCACACCCCTTGCATCATAAGTTCAGGACATGCAGGTTTCCTCATATTGATCAGTAGATTGTAATACGAATATTTCTGTTTGAATTAGTTAAATTAATTGGTAGGGTAGACCATTGCAGCTCTTTCTTGATATTATGGTGACTGTTTTAATATAATTTGCTGGCGCACTCGATTTCATATCGTCGTGACTGATTTCGTACTGAGATTTGCATTTGCTTGTTAACCAGTTGAGATCAGAGGTGAACAAGATTCTGGAGAGCGCTAGAACAGGAAAGCTGATCGGGGCTAGTTTAGACGCCAAGGTTTATCTTCACGCTGAAAATGCTGATACGGTATCTAAGCTAAAAGAGCTAGCTTCTGCGACCAATGATGCAGATGCTCTTCATCGCCTATTTATCACATCTCAGGTAGAACCATCGACTTTCCAAAACCAGAGGCCCTCTTTGTGTATGCATTACTGTTTTGACGTCTCCTTTCTTTTCCTTGGTTCTGCAGGTGGAGATACTCCCATCCCTGAGTGAAGAGACTACATCAGGCGTGTCCTACACCGGGAAGTTCAGTGACCCGCGCACTGGAGAGATATGGATCGGCGTGGCTCGTGCGGATGGTGCGAAATGCGAGCGCTGCTGGGTTTATGCCCAGGACGTTGGATCGTTCGTTGACCATCCTTCGCTATGCTCACGGTGCCACGGAGTCATTGATCTGCAACCACAACCTGCCCCGCCGCTGTCGTTTGAAGAGTTGCGACCTGGATTTAACCTTCAGCTTCGTTCTGAAGACGACGGGTGGAATTCATTGATTTTTTGGTCGCACTGAGAAAACTGACTTTTATACTGAACAAATAATGAGAAGATTTTTAGGGGTATCTGAAACTTGGTTTGAACCCCATTTTTTGCATGCGCAACTACAAACAAGCTACGCAATTAGTATTGAAGTTTTGACCTTCCTGTAACTGTATTGAAGAACACAACTATACAGGTGAAACAGTTGTGCATATACCTGGCATCTCTTATGGAAATGCTTATAAGGAATGTCTGGGCATTGAGCCATGTTCATGTTGCTGATAAATCAGCAAATGCACAGAAAGTTCAGAGAGCAATAAACTTTTACAAAAGCTTTCGAAAACTGCAGATGAGATGAATTACGGATTCCATCTTCTTTTACCGACGTTCTCAGGTCATCGAAACAACTCGATGGTGGGTCCCACCTGCAGCCTCACGGAAGCGTAGGAGGTGACGTCGGCCGTGCCCAGTACTAACAGCCACTCGCTCTGTCTTCTTCCTCCGCGGGAGAGAGAGGCTGACGTTACCCACGCCACGCAGATCAAAGAGCTCGCATCCAATTCCAACATGAGAGTTGCAACCTAAGCTTCACTCGCGACCACCCCACGGATCCGGAGGCCGGAGTGGGGGACGAACTCCCCTGCATCGCGGGATGCCGCACGAGCGCGGCGGCGCGGCGTCCTCGTCCTCCGCCCTCCCCGCCGCCGAGGAGGACTCGCTGTGAGTGCGCTGCCCCAATCCCTTGGTCCAACTCCAGCGGACGTTTCGGCCGTGCCTGTGGTGATCTATGATCTCAATTCCGCGCAATGGCAGGCGGATTCCGGCCAATCTCGTGTCAGGTTTCGTGACGCGGTATCCTAGGTTTCGACGCGTTCGCCATGTTCGTGCTGCACTGCATGACCCCAGCTCGTTTGCGCGACGGATTCGTGGCTAACTTCGTACTAATACTTCTATTTTTTTGTTTCATGTGTGTGGGGGTTTGGTTTAATATGTGTGACCTCTGTAGTAATAATGTGAAGAGAGCCATGGGGATAGTTTTCTGAACCTGCATTTCTGCACCCCATGTTACTGTTTGGTGCCTGTGCATAGACTCCCATCGATGATCCGAATCCATTTGCCTGTCCATGGGGTCAGCGATTGGGTTGAGTGCTGAGTAGTTTGGCAGAGGGTGGTAATCTCAATGCTGCGATTGTATCTGAATTTCGTATGAACTCCATGAAGAAATGAGCAAGTACGCAACGGTTATGCAGAAACAGACATAGTTGGTTGAGCCGGCCGTCTGAGCATTTACATGACCCTTGTAGAGTTCTTACTGCTTTGGTTTCTGGCAATCATAATATTTCTCAGGATTTATGATTCTTCGTTTGTGTAGGTTTATCGATTTACTACATGAAGCTCCCCTATCTGGTCATCGGGAGCCTAGAAGCATAGTTAGTGGCACCTTGTACTGTATATTGTTGGTAAGGACGGGTTTCTTAATGCCGATCACATTTATTGTTCTCATGACTAAGGAGGATACCTTGGATATAGGTGTATTTTGTTATCCCATGGAACTATCATTAGTCAGCAACAATGTTGTTTCACTTCCTCTGTCACTTTATGATACCTGTGTTTTCTTATTCTCTAGGTAGGTTATGCTGCTGTGTCCGTGTCAACTCCATGGATATTCGTCCTTGTACCACACATGATCTCCCCATTGCTTTGCAGCTCCAATGTTATCCTTCTTCTTCTTACAGGTTTTCTATCAGATCAGCTGGCTCATTCTTTCTGCACCTGCATACTTTTGGCTACTCCATTCGTTTACCATTTAATGGTTTCATGTCATGTCTCTTGATGTGAGTTATGTACTTACTGTTTACGTGAAATTTAACACAGGCATTTTTCAACAATATTGGGTTCACCAGGTCAGGAAAGTGAGGTTGCAGGTACGACAAATGTACTTTAATTTGTTTATGTTTATTCATATTTCATGTATTGGAGGTGATAGGCTTATTGGAGTAATCAATTTCATCGGCACTTGTAAGTTTCATAAATGTATGCTCCCTAGTGAAAAGCCTTTTGATTGTTCTCCGCAGTAGGGTATTTGTTATGTTTGAATATCAATACCATCAGCTTTTCTGTTCCATTATCATTCTGTTATTTTTTCTGCTATATTTATATTATGTATCATTTCTCATTAACAAAAATGTACTTATGAGCATTGTACTGAGGGCCTTAGTTTCATTATTCAGCAACTTCCTTTATTTTAATTCAACATGCTGCGTCTCTTAGTTTCGTCTTCCATATTAACTAGTATATTTCATCTTTTGACATGCAGGGCTATTACGATTTTAGCCAGAAGCTGAAGCGCATTGCACGACTTCCATTTGCCACTATTGCTTACGGTGAGCAGTACCAAACAGAATTTTGTGATGCCCTAATACCAACATTTTACCATTGTTTTTAATTTAAAATAAAACTAGCATTTGCTACTTAGTGAACTGCTTCTTCCTTTATGTGACCACCTTCGTGGTTCCATCTCTTGCGAATTTGACAATGCGTGTATCGCAAGTGGTTCTTTTTTTATCTCAGTAGTGATGATTTAAGAATATGTTACTACGAGGAACTAAGGTCTAGTAGATTCATGCATGCTAATGTTTTCGTTCTGTAGTAAAAATGATTCACTGTCATTGTGTTGCTTCTGCAGGCACTGCTTTAATGCTCTTAATCATAGTCTGGCAGCCTTTTGTACGAATACTATCAATCTCACTGTTGCTAAGGTACACCTTTGGCACTGTACTTGGCCTCAGTAAATTTACGAGATCTCTCTTAAATCATGATTCTTGAACAGAAGTTCAGGATAAGTGAGCTTATCTGGGAGGGTATTCTGCTTTTGGCTAAAAAAACATTATGGCATTTAACTTGATTTATACATTTGACTATAACAACAAAAATACACGGGCATGTTCTCAAGAAAAATGGCAAGATAATGCAATGCATGTGCGTATATGGAATGTTTTCCATTGATTCAGTTTCCGGTTGTTTTGCTCAATTTATTTTTTGGTTGTTTACTTATGTTGGTCACATTGTTGTTGTGTTTAAACCCATATATGGTAGTGTCCTGTTCTGTTGACATAATTTTAGCTGTCAGTTGACCCAAAACCTAGAGTTCCTTGACTGAAGTTTTAGCTTATGGCTTCGGAAGCCTGTTCCTAACTTTATCGTACAATATGCAAAGCTAAACTGAGATATCCTAGGCTGATGGAATCAGCCACATGCTTGGAAGCCTGTTGTTTAGAACGATATTGTTTTTCATATTATTACCATCTCAACCTTTGTGTAGACTACAGTTACTCGACTTGTTTCCTATAATTCCAGCAATGCTAACTGTGCTATCAGTAAGTTTGATTGTAGACATGAACTGAACAAGCTCACAACTAGCTAACGACAGTCTAGTCTCTCCGTCTCGCGCTCGCACTCATCTCACAATTCCAGTTGCCATAATGCAGGATTGCTATCGTGGTTGAAGCAACATGTGCTGGATGTTTTATGAGCTTATACATATGTAAGTTAAGTTTTTTTGTTTTAGTACCTTTTAGATAGCTAGAACCATGGCAACTTGTGCTCTCTTGTGCAATTTATGATTTGTTCTAAAGGTTTGTTACCATGGCACACTTTTTCAAATTTCATTGAAATCTTTATTCTGCACCCACAGTTAGGACTATTTCTTTGGAATTGTATTAACAAAGCAACACTCTGCCACTCCTTGAATGGTATTCCACATGTTTCTCATAATATTTTCAGTTCATGCACTTAATGGAATACATGTGCCCGGTATTTTCTTACTTAGAAATGCTTTTGTTTGGTCCGCCTGATTGGTTCTTGTTACAGGGTATATCCACAAGTACAACTCTTTGAATGGGCGGCCTGATATCTTGCGGTCATTATATTCTGCACTTCAACCGTCTAGCACTTTGGAAGATCGGAGGTAACAAAGTAACGGGAACTGAAGATATGCTGAACTTTTCGCTGTTAATTGATATGCACTTATATTTGATATTTCAAAACTCGTATGTTACTATTGTCTGTGCACATACGACATCTGCTTTCTGTCACATAGTTTGCACCACTTGCAGACTTAGGTGTTTTAATTTTTGACTGTAAACATATGTATTGAACTCATACCTAGCAGCATGTGACTTCAAAGAGTTAAAACTGTCAACATATGTTGTATAGACCACTGAACATGATACTGCCAGTAGAGCTAGACGCGCTAATGCATATTTTTTTCCACCAGATATTATGATGGCCGCCTTTCTGACCAGCAGATGGCATTACTTCAATACCAAAGGGAGAATATTCATTACCTGAGTGAGGAGGTATGTACAAAATGAATGCAATTGTGATCCTCAATACTCAAGACCCATATCGCTAAATCTATTTTCTTTTGTATACTTAGATCCTTTTTACTTTTAGAGAAGGTAATTGTAGCAGAACTATGTGCAATTTGAAACCTTATTGCCTTAGATTGCGATATTTTTAATTAAATAGTTAAGCAACAAAAGCAGCAGAATGGGTAGTCATACTACTTCATGAAAGGAGGAATAAGCTGAACCTTTTGTAATTCTTCTCTGGCTTACTTGGTCAGATCAGTACTTGACACTGAAGGATTGGGTAGTCCATATACAGTTACCTTTCTGGTTAAATTAGCCATGGATTATAATGCTAAGTGAGTTGCCTCTTTCAGAAGTTTGATTTTTGACCGACCAATTCTTTTCTTTTGTTGAAAGGTGATGCGGTTGCAAGAATGCTTGAGCAAATACCAGAGAACTGATGTTGGGAACACTCCTCAGGTCTGCACACCACTTAGTTTAACTGGCACTTGCACATGTTTCAGAATTAGAGAAGAAACTCCTCAGCTGTTATATGAAGTGGTGGATTGCCATGAAGTTATTCCCTTTTCTAATTCTGCAGGTTGACCTTGCCCATCTCTTAGCATCTCGTGACCAAGAACTTCGAGCACTCT
Source organism: Poa pratensis (assembly GCA_947311845.1). Taxonomy (NCBI): domain Eukaryota; kingdom Viridiplantae; phylum Streptophyta; class Magnoliopsida; order Poales; family Poaceae; genus Poa; species Poa pratensis. Next base: position 83,550,367 of record CAMZMU010000034.1, read on the forward strand.
CCGCCGAGGTAATAATCTATACTATTTCAAGTCAAGCCATTCTTGAGCTCGCGAGGCAGGTGCCCAAGAACCATGGTCAAATCACCTGTTTCAGGCCTACTTAAAAAATTCTTACATAAACTATTACAGTAAAGATATCTGCTACCCGAACTAGGTGCTTTGCACTACCAAGTGCTTATTGACTATTTGTGTTAATTCTATCCTAGAAAGCTGTAAATCTTGATATAAGAACCATTTACTTGAATCATTCATCTTTAACACCATTATAAAACTCTCATCATGAAGTATCACATACTAATTAAATGTTCAGATGAATCAAGTGCACTCTGAGCTTCAGCTTGCTCGTGGCCTGATTGATGAAAAGGACTCGGAGATCCACCGTATTCGTGTGAGCAACAATCAGGTATGTTTTAGCAAATAGCATTCTTCCATAGCATGATGAACAGGCAAATCATTCTTACTTGATTATGAACTTGCTGGATGCAGTATGTTGAAGAAAATGACAGACTCAGAGCCATTCTTGGAGAATGGAGTGCTCGAGCAGCAAAGGTACCCTGGATAATTAGAGTGCTACTTCCTCTGTCCCATATTATAGACGTTTTGGCAAGCTGCATATTATAAGACGTTTTAGCTAAAACGTCTTATAATATCGGACAGAGGGAGTATTATTTTTGTCCTATAACATTCTTATATTCTTCCCCATCATTGCCTTTTGGGTGTCCTCAACAGCTTGAACGGGCACTGGAGGCAGAGCGACTGTCAAACATTGAATTGCGGAAGAACATTGCAAAATTCGGGGCCAACTGCAAAAGGAGCAACACGCCTGATTCCCCTCTTCTTGGAACATATTCATCTAGTGGTGATGTACTAGCTGGTTTAGCAACTCTTCAACTGTCGAAGCTTGAAGATCTCACCTAGGACTAACTGACCAAAGTAAATCATCTCATGTGAAATTTTAGAGTTCCGACCCCGACGATTGGCAATCCAGGGGCATCATCGGTTTCAGTGAAGTCGTACAAGATCAACAGCTGCCTGATATGCATCAGAAAACTGAAAAGCATACGCGACAGCTCCTGTGGAATGCTCAGTTTGTTGTATAAATCCAAAACGAGTTGGGTAATTGCTTGATTGAGTGTGAGGTTGACCATAGATTTGGCTGGATCCTGAGCCTTTTCTTTCTTATGCTTATGCAATGGCATCTTAACATGTACTAAAGACTGACATGTTATTTTTTTGACAGTTATAAAAGGGAGGGTTAACCGTTGACCTGGTAGAAAAAAAAGCATCATATGGGTCTACCGTTGTGACATTTTCTGAGTCAATTGTTTTTTTTCAATAGACATGAGCTGCTGATGCTTTTACCTTTATGGCTTTATCCAATGGTAAATGTCCGGATTTCTGAATCAGATATGGATCTTCAATTCTTGATTACTTTGTAAATAGATATTTTCGACTTTTCGTTTCCCATCCGAACGTTCCCTGTTTAATATCCTGATAAGGGCATTTTTCCTCTTGATTGTGTACACATCATTGGTCTCATGAGTATTGACACCCGGGCCAAGGCTACTTTTACTCATGCAGAAATGTGTTCTAACCAAAAATAAATAAACTCGACGTCAGAGTTACTCTGATCTGGACCATCTTTTTCACCAGGAAAGCAGTGTCGAAGTCGATAGTGATAGAAACGCCAGACTGACTTGCGGAGGAAAAAGACGGTGCCTTTTTTGCCGTTTAGCGAGGATGCTCAGCCCACCTTCCCACTGTTTGGGAATCCAGCCTTTCCAGGCCAGATTCAATGAACACAGCACCTTGCGCGGCAAAGCAGCACTATACACTCCACAATGTCGCCTACCTCTTCGGCGGCCCCTCTACAACGATCTGTCTCGAATCATCTGTCGAATTGATGAACCGAACCAACTGCAAATGTGGTCTCATTGATTTAGCTTTTCCTTCATGGAGGAATCAAATGATCGATCAATCGATCACATAGCCTTTGGGTAGGCATGTGGCGCTACGGACGGTGAGCAAGCAATCCATGTGACTGATGAGAGGCAATAAACCAGCAAATTGAGCTGTCATGCCCAATGCCCATGCCCATGCCTTAATCAATCACTTGAACTACCCATAACCAGTACGAGTGATGGGTCCTGGTTAAGTAACTTTCGTCATGTACACTGCACCAACAATGAAACGTTAAGACGATCCCCATCTATACGTATCAGCTGGATTCTGGTCGATCTGCTCAAACACGTGTCTACGTCATTAGTTATACATGCTAAACAATAAACAATTATACATGAGTGTCATCTTCAGCTGATGATCGAAGTTAGGAATGTGAACGTGAAACATGGATGGAGTTTATCGGTTGGCAGTACAGAAGAAGGAATATATACAAACCGTTTTGTTAATTCTAGGTTAACCGAGATTTAAGTCACAACCAGGTCAATTTTCTAACCGTGAGAATGCATCGTGATTCGTAATTGCATAAAGTTGCACATGTATTGCAATTGCACATGAGTTATAATTGTGTGCAATTGCACATGAATTGCATGTGCAATTTGATGACCGAGAATTACCGCGTCCATATACAAAACGTGGTTTCTTTTATTAGCGTTTTGCTGGCGTGCACGAGTGATATGTTCCTATCTAGAAGGAGCCCATTTCCGGGCTCGGCGGAGGGAGAGCATCGGGACGATTCCACCGTTTCGTGAGAAGTGGCAAAATAGACCATTTAATAAAAAATCTGCTAAAATTGACACACATTTATGACCAAGTACAACCCTTTTTGTCAACATGTTCTCTATGGGGATTGAACTTGGTTACGTCTCGACGTTGGAAAAGAATCCGTTTTCGAGAGCAAAACAAAGATTATAGGGTCAACTCCACAATCCATGGCACCGGCTCCTCGACGCCAACCGTGGCGTTGAGCCCCAACTGCTCAAATCCATAGGTTGTGACATTGACCCTAGAATCGCCGTTTCGCTTACGAAAACACCAAGTCTTTCCAATGCCGAGATATTATTGCGTTGACATAGCCGGATTCAACATGTTGTTGGCCAAAAGTGTTAAATTTTGTTGGATGTTATTTTGGCTGTATTTTCTGAGGAAGGTCAATCAATCTTGTCAAATTCTTATGCCAACCACACATGGCCTCAAATTGCCCGAGGCAATATCGGTCCTGACTGAAAGAGTTTTTTTTAGAGTTGGGGCTTAACAAAAGGGCTGACGTGCAAAAAGGGGTTCGCACGTGCCGCTTGCCTCGCACGCACGCGCCGCCGCCGAGGAGGTTTGGGAAGTTAATACGAAAGGGAGATCGAGCGCTTGCTTTCGGTTCTTCACCACCTCCCCCCTCCCCGCCCGCACACTCCATTCTCCCTTGCCTCTGTCTGGGTCGCCGGCCGGCAACGCCCCGAATCCGAGGGAACACCTGCCGGGCAAGGCAAGGAAGGCACCGCGTCCTAGACCCTCCCCCACTCTCGTGCTCTCGCACGCAGGCGCTCCGATCTGCCAGCACCGCGCGATTCCAAGGCTCGGCTCGGACTCCGGTAGGTGGCTGCTCCCTTCCTCGAGCTGTTGTTTTCCTGTCATTTTTTTATGCGCGTGTCGCTGTAGATGGGAAGAATCGCAAATGCGGCCGGTTGGGGGATTTTGGTTGGTTTATTGAGGGGAGGTTGGCCGGCGGTAGGAGTGGCGGCGGCCGGCGAATGATGGTGGTTGGTGTTTGTTGGGTGTGAATCTGGTGGGAACTGCGTGATCACGCTGCGTTTGGTGTTGATCTGAGCGTTTTGCGTGCTGTGCTTGTGAATTTCTGGGACTCCAACGGCGAGGGAGATGAGATTTTGATCTAGCTAGTAGAACCGTTCCATATATTGCCGCTCGGCCTTTTCCATATCTTCCCTGGCGTCAGTGGGATCGTGCGGTTTTTCCTTTGAAGAAAAGGAGATTCTTTGTCAAATGAAAACAAGGTTTCATACATCGTATTCGGCTCAGTTTTGTTGACGGATGCCGACAGCACGGGCATCCCAAAAATACAGTTCAGTACTAGTAGAAAGGTAGGACAACAGCAGAGCCAAACACCAGCTCCAATTGCTCTTTTGGGAGGATTGTTACTATGTCAACCGCAGTGAATGTCTTGAGTAGTGGAAATCGTTAATTGCTTTGCGGTGAAAGAGCGGTTTCTTCAAGTGTGGTAGTGTCATATAATGAAAACTTAGAAAGTAATCTGAAAACAGAGCGTGATGGCTGTGTTGGAGATTAGCTAGCACATTTTTCAAGGGCGGGCGTAGATTTTTGTCTACGAGCACACGCTGAATTTGATATTTGCATATATGTGTGTCATGACTCCTCATTCTGTTTTTTTTTCAATTGACAGATCCGATTAAGTTCTCCCGGTGGCAAGGCAGATTGCTCCCTGACTTGGTTTGAAGGCTTCTCAAGTTGCGATACTTTGGCAACGCTATGAAACCTGATTGGTCCATTTTTTCCAAGCTTGATCATAACGGAGGATACCTGCATAAGTTCCCGGCAGACTCTCTGATATCTCACGACACCGGGTTGCGATTGATAGCACATGTTGGAACATTAGTCGAGGGTTCCCTTCAGCATCCGAGACATATATGTTCTGCAGGAAGTGGCGTGGTTCTGGAAGCATTCGGCTGCTTCAACAAAGTTGCCGGAGCTTTCTATTTCTGCCTTTCTAGAGCATCAAACCCCAAGATCTTACATAGGTTGTCGACTATTGCAGGCTCTGGTTCAAGAGCCTGTCGGTCACAAATAAAGCAAGCGACCTCCTGCCTGCAGCATTTGGCTGGATTGCAGTTTGGTTCTCAAGTAAACGAAGAGCATGCTATACAATTGCTCTTAGCCAGGCTTGCAAATGTGACGTTTGGCCGTATGTGGAATGAGGTTCAGGAGCGTCGTGCCTGTAATATTCTTATGCTGGCTGCTGCTACTGTAATACCACCATTTGAAAACATGTAAGGCTCATTCATTGCTATTTCAGACTCCAGTAGTCTTCCCTGCTTTTCAGGGAAATAGGTTACACAGATCTTCTATTTTATATGGTTTGGGTTATTATTGTTTCCCATTTCTCTCTGCTTTGTCCTATTGGTTTTGTATTTTTGCTTAATTATGCTTTCTTTACAAGATCACCAAAGATGCTTGCGGATTCAATAACTGTGGGAAAAGATGGTGCACAAATTAGAGAGAATATGGATCAACTTTATTTGGACGAAAGGCGCTCAGGTTGTGCTCGTGTTGCGGTGCCAAGAACAATATTGCCAGAAGATGTGACAGAGCCAAGAACAGGGATCAAGTTCCCTACTCTTCTTGAGGACAATTCAAACCCAGCTGCAGAGGTCGTTATTTCAACTCTGTTTTGTGGAAACTGTGCCATGTACCATTTTTCTCTATTCCAGAACAAATGTTCCATTAAGGCCTATAAATCTTCCCTGATGCCCTATAATCAGTTCCTCTCCTACGGTAGTGACAATTACATTTACACTTCTGTCTGTATTTTGTTCTTTTGACATAGTGCTGCAATGTTATATACCAAATCTATAATCTTGCTTACACTTTGAGCCCTTGGGCATTCCCACTGATGAGTTAACAAACAATTAAACTTACAGGTACTTGTCGGTATGGGTTCTAGAAGCATGCGGATAATGAGGGTAAAAGATCTGAATATCTATGCCTTTGGATTATGTGAGTAAACTAAATTTCATGTCTGCTGCTGTTACTTATATACTGATAACACAACGAAAAGTATTGTTTAAAGGATGTTCCAACATGTCACTGATGTTGTATTCACTGTTCTCATAGATATACAGCCAGATTCTGTTTGCAAGAAGCTGGGCTCGAAGTATGCTTCTGTTCCCGTTGGGGAGCTGAAGGATCACCCAGATTTCTATGAAGATCTCCTGAGGTGTGAATGCTCTATTGATCATTTACACGTGTTTCTGAAAATATTTGTATTGAATATATTTCCTGAACACCGAACTTACCTAGTTACCTAGCCTCTATAAGTAATACGTGTGTAAGCTGAGGCATTCTCTGAGTAATCTGGCAGAATCTGTAGCAACACCTAGAAGGATAGGTGCTGTTATGAATAGAGGCTGCCTGAAACTGTTCTAAACCTGCAATTCTGTGATCTCTTTGTTGGGACTTTCTGTTTACCTGCAGTTGTTTGATGCCATTTGTAGGACTGGCTTTTGAGTTTTCATGCTCTGTAGGACTTCTCATATGGCCTAATACTTACATTAGCAATTCTTTTTTTTTCCCATTTGCAATTCTTCTGCCTCTGTTTGCTAATAAACTTTCCATTATACTTGCGCTGTCATGCAGGGAAAATATTCATATGACAGTTAGGCTGGTAGTTAGCTACAATGGCCTTAGCATTGGCACGGTGCGGAAGTAAGTTTCTCGTATGCCAACACTGAATATTTTTGGCCTTTATCGAAGATTGAAGTTAATTGCTTGTCTATATGAACTTCCTTTTCAGTGCATTTGAGAAGTCACTGTGCTTCCGACTGCAAAAGGTGCTTGTTGTTAATTCAGTAACTAGGGTAATATTCTTTGCTAACAATATAAGCTTTAACAGAGCTTTCTGTCTCCTTTATGATCAGATGAATCCAAATGCTGATTATGATTGCTTGAAGACATTTGGCTCTTACTTCAGTGAAGACATCCGAATACCTGCAGTAAGCTTCTAATCGCATCTGATCAATTTAGTGTGTTTCTTTGAGGTGTGAGATATATAGCCAATATAAATGCAGGGTACAAAGATCGACTTCCGTCAAACATCTGGTGGCCAGCTCATAACTGAAAGTTAGTACTATAGATATAGTTAGTATATAATTGATATTTTTCCATTACAATATGCATTAACAAAGTATACATCCACGTGCAGTTGATGGCAAACAGATTGGTGCTATCCAAAGCAAAGACCTCTGCAGTAAGTGCATTCCTGCTCCAGTTTCCAGCAAAAGCTCTGCTGTGGAATTAGACTAGTCTACATAGATATCAATATATTATTGCATACTAAACCCTACCTTTGTGAACAGGGGCTTTCTTCGATATGTATATTGGTGACCCTCCTGTTTCAGTGGAGACCAAACAGGACATTGCGCAGAATGTGGGTGGACTCATTAGAAGATGCTAGTGTAAAAGATAAGTAAAAGGCAGCTGGTTGGAATTATTTCGTTCTTTACAAGTGTAAGGGCTGTATAGAAATAGGAAACTAGGAGATGATCATTATGTTGTATGTACAGTAACTTGTAAACTAGACATGCAAAACTTGCAACTTGCAGAGGCTTGGCATAGTATCTTTCTCCTGAGCAAATGCTTCCATGCTTTTCATATGGATTGGCTATTTGCTGTTTCCTGGCCTACTGTACCATGTATAATGATTCAGTTACAAGTTTATTTTCGATGGATATCCGTTCTGCATTTTTTAACTGATCCACCCTCTTTCATTGAAAAACCCTACGATGATAATAGTGAACTGTCGTCTAGAGGAGTTTTTTTTTTACATGTCCTGTCCACTGGATTTTCATTTGACTAGGCCAAGTTGAAGTCAAGGAGAGTACGCCACTCGTTGCAGGTTTTTGTACAGTAGCGTGCTGAGTGCAAACACTGGTCTTGAAACGGCATCTTGGGGACCCTTAGAGCATCTCCAAGCGGAGCCCTCAAATTCGGCCCCCAAACTGTCCGCGGACGCGTCCGCGGACAGTGACCGGACAGCTCCCAAAAGTGGCCATATCCAACCATGCACCCCAAAAACACCCCTAATTGTCCGTCCGGATGCATGTGATTGGTGGGGATGGAGAGAGAAAGGAAAAAGAAAGATAAAAGTAGTAGATAAAGTGGTCCATGTCCTACGTGGCGGCTGTCCGGGCGCGTCCGGCAGCCCCAAACCCTCCCCACATATGGGGTGAGTTTGGGGGCTGCCGGATAGCCCGGACGTATAGGGCCAGTTTGAGGGGACCGGTTGGGTAATGATTTTTGCCTCTTTTTGCTGCCGGACACGTCCGGATGGTGGTGCCGGACGTATAGGGAGGATTTGAGGGGACCGCTTGGAGATGCTCTTATTTCAGCTTATTTTGTACTACATGAGTACATCGAAGTAGAGACGGCATTTCAGCCACTTCCAATCTTACGTGCTGTTTTTCTAAACCATTGGCTGAGTAGAATATATATGTCATCAGTTAAATGTACATCTCTTCTTAACTTATTGGCAACTTGTAATCTCTGCTGGCTGCCTGAACTCAAGCACATAAAGATGCTGCAAACAGTTGGTACAAGGGGGGAATCTGTTTTGGGTCATAGGTGTAGATGCACCCATTATTCAAAAATTGCATTTCAAAATGTCAAAAAATTCCAAATGAAAATTTCGGGGTGTATATATGAACATTTTATATTTCCACAAAAAGTTTCATTAAAAAAGACATTTTTGTGGCTTTTGTAAAAGAGAAAAATTCCAGTGCTACAAAATGACTTTTCACGAGACATTTTTTTTGTTTTTTTACACAGCCCACAAAACATGTCTTTTTCGTGAAAATTTGTGTACAAACATAAAATGTTTGGATGTACACCCGAAATTTAAATTTGGAATTTTTAGACATTTTAAAATGCATTTATAAATATTTATCATAATGCGTGTGTCCCGAGAAGGGCTCATTTCTTCTCTTCCTTTCTCGCTCCTCTCCTTCTCCATTTGAGTCTCCGGTGCTCTCCCACCGCCCCTCCCTTTCTCCTCTGGAGGCACCACCAGCCAGACTGCCAGAGTGAGGATGGGAGAGGAGGCTCAATCCCCTCTGTATAGGGTAGAGGTAGGGTTAGGGTTCCATTCTCTTTGGATGTATCCAGAAGCTTCCTGATACCACTTTGCAAGCAGCAACTCAAGGACGTCGACATGTTCCTCCGGTTTTCCTCCATTGAGGAGGCCACAGGAGGGAGGCGGATCTGGCATGCTTCTCCAATAAGCTTAGTGGAGCATCTATTTCTGGCCATATGGAGTTTTCTTTTCTTCCTTGTCACCTTGATGGCAGAGGGGGTGACGAGGTAGGATACGTCCCGTTTTGCTCAGATATGGTTCTCCCTGGGAAATAATCGAAGCTCAGCTGACGAGACAACCGTAGATGCCATGCTGCTGGCTCTTCTGGTCGAAAGGGTGGCTGCTCAGGTCCATGGCATCGCTTGTTGTTCACTTGTCAGTGGTTTGATGTCATGGATTTCCGGCCTAATGGCCAAAGCGTAGGCTCTTGTGCTTCAACACGACGTCCTCCACCTACTTTTGTCCCGAGTGGAGTAGTCCCCGGCTGAAAGTGTATTCTCATCCCTAAGCGGGTTTTGATATTAATGATAAGTGATTCGTGGGACTAATCTTGTTTGCAAGTGCAATTTATATGTTTTAGTACCAAGAAATGTGTGTTTCGATGAGTGGGGATCCCTACAAAAAAAAGGGAAAAGGGCGCGATGGTTTAATATTTTCACTCTTGAGTATAGGGAAACGACGACGTTGGAGCTTGCATACATATGCACGCTATGATTCGACAATCTCCTTTCTGATGCAGGGCGCTGAACCGGGTTGTCAATAGCTTCGGCGGAAAGACGGGAGATGCTACCACCCGCGGATATATATCTAGCACATCGATGTGAAGGCACGGCCGAAGGACCCGTGTACCGCCCGAAAGGTGCGTGACGTCATGGCCCCACGGTCGATTGTCTGTAACCACGTGCCAGCAGACTCACACGACCCTGAATCTCGCGGATGCCTTGCTCGTTAGAGAGTAAGCGCGCGTTCAACCATCTGATCATCATCCATCTCGTCGACGTGGTCGATCGTGAAACCTTGGGGCGTTGCTTTGACCCTTCCCTAACTTTCTGACACTCAAAGTGAAACCTTGTCCGCCTTAACGGGTGTCTCTTGGGTGTGACGTCATGTATCCTGTGCTTTCTTCTAGACAACTCAGCTGGTGGCGTTTAGTGGTGCATATTTGTTCGTTTTTAGCGTTTTCAGCTAATTTTGTTGTTTCTTTGCTAATTTTCTTTCCCATGATTGTCTTTTTTTTTTTATGGTCACCGGGGGGACAAAGTCCCCACCTGAATTTTTTTTTATCAATCAAAGTTGCCTATGAGGTTTTGCAACCTCTACAAGATGGGTTCAAAAGAACCAGAGTACACGGGATTACAAAGGGGAGAGATAAAAGAAAAAAAACACACACACGAGGAAAGGGAGCGGCAAGAGCCACCATGAGGCACAAACACATGAGGGGTGCTGTCGAGGGATCACAATACCAAGATTCAGCAAACAACCTAGCGCACCGCACCGGCGAGCGAAGCGAATCTCACGGCACAACTCAGGAGCATCCACAACCAACGAGTGCCAAGCCTAGCACCTAGCACGAACCTTGATCGGAAGCTCCGCCACGAGAAGACGAGACGAATAGCAGGTTGGGGGAGGCATCAATTGCGTCGTCGTTGAGCAAAGGTGAACCGAGACGCCACCAAGAGCCCGAAGCTCGCCACACCGCAACGGCAGCCATGTGGGGGGGGGGGGGGGGGGTCTTGGGCAAGCACATTGAGGTGATCGAGACCACACGAAGACCTGCCAAAAGAGGGACAAAACAAACCATCATCGGCCCCAAGCCGGCCGCACCAACACCACCAAAACGCAGCACCACCAGCGCACACAGCGACAAAAGCCATACAAAGGGTCTCCACGATGACGCCTCCAAGGAGGTTTGTGTTGTCGAGAGCACAACACCGTCATCCGATCCGGCAAGCCGAGTCCAAGGTTTTCACCCGGAGAACACCTGAGTACTGTAGGTGCCGGAGCTCCACAACGGCACCTCCTGCGAGTAAACGACGTCCGGGGACGCCGCTGCCGCCGGCAACGACAAAGCCGATGCAGGGTTTTCACCCGCAGTTTTAGCACATCCCTACAAATGAAGGCTGTCGATCCCCACCAACAACCGCTGCAGCCAACCGCACCTCGCGGAGACCACAAGCAGCCAATCACCAACACAAGCGCCAGATCCTCCAGAGCCGCCGGACGCAGCGCCAGCCACCACACCCCGCCGAGCACCATGCCGACAGAGGCGGAGGAGCGCTGCCCGAGGCCAAGACCCACCATGGTTCCGGGCTGCAAGCGGGCAGCACACGCCGACGAGCTCCATGCTTGCCGCCGCGTGGCTGCAGAGAGGAGGATCCGGTCGTACAGGTTGAGGAAGAAGGAGCGCCGGCCCATCAGGGCCCAGATTGGACCCGGACCTGACCCGCAGCCTGGGTTGCTCCACCACTCCAAGCCGCCGCCACTCGCCAAGCCCCGCCGCCACAGGACGCGCCGCCACCAGCGAAGCCCGCAGGAGCACGCCAGGAGGAGGACGCGGCCGCGCCGTTGACCGCCGGCCTCGCTGAGCCCCGCCGCCCGGGGGCCAGGGGAGCCACGAGGAGACGCCCCGCCGCCGCCGTCGACCGCGCGAGCTTTGCTCGGCGGCGTCCTCCGGCAGCGGCGCGGGCACGGAGGTGAGGGGCGGCGGCGGGCTAGTTTTTTTCGGTGGGTCGCCCCCGGGTCGCTCTGGGCGAGAGCGACGCGGCCCGATATATATATCCGGCACACGGGAAAGCGCCTGGCGCACGGCAACCAGCAGCTCTCCCGTAGTGACACCATGTATCGTTTGGTCGTTTGGTATTTGGTTTTATTAATATAAAACGGGGCAAAAGCCTTTCAAGTAGGATACTCAACTGTTCTTCAGTTTTTTTGTTCGTTTTTGCCGCGCACGAAAATGCAGGAGAAATTAACCACGCGAGAGGAGACCTCCCCTTGACCGGCCTGAAACCAAAGCCATTCTGGCCGAACACTTCGCAACCTCCTAAACGCAAGCGCGCCCCTCCCCTTTTAGCTTCCCTCCCTCCTCGGCCACCTCCCATACGGCATACCGACACCTCGGCCTCAACCTCCTCCCTCACGCCGGCGCAATGAAGAAGAAGCACACCCCGGCGGTCGGCGGCGTCCGTGCCGTCGCGCTGGTCCTCGCGGCGCTCGTCCTCTCTGGCGACGTCGCTGGCGCCACCCACTCGTTCAACTACAAGGATGCGCTCACCAAGTCGATCATGTTCCTCGAGGCGCAGCGGTCCGGGAAGCTGCCGCACAACAACCGCATCAAGTGGCGCGGCGACTCCGGCATGGAGGACGGCAAGCTCGCCCATGTACGTACATTTATGCACGCATTGCCGCTGCTCATCTTGCTCTCTTCTCTCGCCTAATTTCTTTCACTGCACATGCTAGCTGAATTTCAAAAACAAAAAAGAAGCTTAATTAGTTTCTTGGTTTGGTCGATCATATCCTTCGCGTGTGGGTGTGTGTGTTTGAATAGGATTCATGTGAATTCATGCACGTAAATGTTCAGCGTTCATGGCGTATACGTTATGAATTGATCATGCATGATTCACGCACATTTTTTTTTTTTAGAAATAGGGTGCGGTTCCCCGGCCTCTGCATCAAACTGATGCACACAGCTAGCTAATTAATGTGGGTGGTCCGCCCATTGTGTGCTTTAGCCAAAACATTGATGAAATGAATAATTAACCTGTTGATTCATTTCGTTATGAAATGAATAATTAACGAACAAACAAGACAATTTTCGTTAAAAATCAACCAGGCAATTTCAGGACGAAATCATGTCAACATGTGCATATATACATGTGTTTCAAGCAGCTGTGCATTGTGCATATACACATGTGTTTCAAGAATGTGTGCATGAATAACTCGAACATTTCTCTTGTACGTGGTGGATGAATTCGATCGAATGCATGCATGGTCAGGTGGATCTCACCGGCGGGTACTACGACGCCGGCGACAACGTCAAGTACGGGCTACCACTGGCCTTTACGGTGACGACGCTGGCGTGGTCAGCTCTGGCGTTCAAGCCGGAGCTGCAGAAGACGGGCGAGCTGCAGAACGTGTACGCCGCCATCAAGTGGGGCACCGACTACTTCCTCAAGTGCACCACCAAGAAGAACCACATGTGGGTCCAGGTGGGCGACCCCAACCTCGACCACCAGTGCTGGGTCCGGCCGGAGAACATGAACACTCCCCGCACCCTCTACCAGATCGACGAAAAGACCCCCGGCACCGAGATCGCCGCGGAGACCGCCGCGGCACTGGCTGCCGCCTCCCTTGTCTTCCGTCACGAGAAGGACTACTCCCGCCGGCTCCTCAACAAGGCCAAGCTGGTAATTAACAACTGAACATGCATGCAATTGCACGCGTACGTGTTTGATTCATCGATCGAAACATTTTTGCTGTTGTAATGAGCAGCTGTTCCAGTTCGGCAAGAGCCACCTGAAGACGTACGACGGCGAGTGCCCGTTCTACTGCTCCTACTCGGGCTACAACGACGAGCTGCTGTGGGCGGCGACGTGGCTGTACATGGCGACGAAGCGGCAGGTGTACGCGGACTTCATCAGCCACGAGGCCATCTCCTCCAGCGTGGCCGAGTTCAGCTGGGACCTCAAGTACCCCGGCGCGCAGGTGCTCCTCGCCGAGCTCAACATGTCGGCCAGCGGGGGGCTCCAGAGCTTCAAGACCCAGGCGGACAACTTCGTGTGCGCAGTGCTCCCCGACACCCCCTTCCACCAGGTGTTCATCACCCCGGGCGGCATGATCCACCTCCGCGACGGCGCCAACTCGCAGTACGTCACCGGCACCGCCTTCCTCTTCGTCGTCTACGCCGACTGGCTCCACCGCGCCGGCGAGAAGGTCATGTGCGGCGCCACGCCCATCAAGCCCGAGAGGCTCAGGGAGTTTGCCAAACAGCAGATGGACTACCTGCTGGGGGCCAACCCGATGGGGAGGTCGTACGTCGTTGGCTTCGGGGTCAACCCGCCAACGCAGCCGCACCACCGGGGAGCCTCGACGCCGGTGCTGAAGCCCGGGACGGTGGTGAACTGCGGCATGAGCTTCGGCGACTGGTTCGCACCGGACAGGCCGAACCCGAACGCACCCTGCTGCCTAAGCTCATCTCGCATGCGCAGAGTGCGTTCGTGGCCAGCCGGAGCATCCACGAGAACTTCAAGCTCGTCCGCAACACGGCTAGGTTCCTGCACAGGAAGAAATCGGCGGCAGCTCTCCTCAAGATAGATATATCCAAGGCCTTCGACTCTCTATCCTGGGAGTTTCTCCTGGAGGTGCTGCGTGCTAGAGGTTTTGGCCCTCGATGGCGGTTTTGGATCAGCTGTCTGCTCTCTTCCGCCACCACGTCAATCTGCATCAACGGCGACCGAGGTGACTCGTTCCATCTTGCGCGAGGCGTGCGCCAGGGCGATCCGCTCTCCCCCGCGCTCTTTATCCTGGCGATGGATGCTCTACATGCCATGCTACAGTGGGCGGCGGAACGTGGACTCCTCTCTGACCTGAAGCTTCATCCTAGGGTTCCTAGAGCCTCCATCTACGCAGATGACGCGGTGGTTTTCTTTCGCCCCCTCCGGTCAGACTGCGAGGTCGTGCTATCCATTCTGAAGCTGTTCGCGGAGGCCTCCGGCTTGAAGATCAATCTCAACAAGAGCACGGTTACCTGTATCCGCTGTGACCCTGACACAGCAGCGGCTGTGGCCAACCTCTTCCAATGCCAGCTATGCGAATTCCCTATTCGTTATCTAGGGCTGCCGCTCACCATTGGAAAGCTGCGCCGGGAGGACATTTGGCGGCTCATCGATCACTTCTCAGCCAAACTACCGGGATGGATCCCTAAATTGCTGAACCCGGGAGGGAGACTGACTCTTACCGCTCCGTGCTCATGGCAATGCCGCTCCACTTCCTGGCAGTACTACAACTACCGACATGGGCCCTGAAGATCATCTACCGCCGCTGTCGAGCTTTCGTTTGGAGGGGGGAGGAGGAGATCAGCGGCGGCCATTGCCTCCTTCCTTGGTCGAGGGTCTGCATGCCTATCAAATACGGCGGCCTCGGCATCCTCAACCTCCGTTTCTTCGGGTGCGCGCTGCGATGCCGCTGGCCGTGGCTCAGGTGGGCGCAAGACCCGCGCCCATGGTGCCTGATACCCCACCCCGACGAGGCCGACGCGACGGCCCTCAACAAAGCGGCCACCTTCGTCAAGCTCGGCAACGGCATGCGTGCACGCTTCTGGTCGGACGCGTGGCTGCCGACTAAGCAGTCCATCCTCGACTCCTACCCCATCCTTGCGACGTTCATCCGGGACTCTGGCCTCTCCGTCGCGGATGCCCTTCGCAATCGGAGATGGGTCCGGGATATCCAGGGTGGGGTTTCCACGGCAGCGCTTGCACAATACCTTCGGCTATGGGACCTGCTCCTCACGGTGCAGCTACTGCCAGGTGAGGAAGACAAGCTGGTATGGCGGCACTCCAAAGACGGGGCCTTCTCGACCAGCAGCGCATACGAGTTGTTCTTCGCCGCCAACATCAGGTTCCCCTGCGCCAAGCCGATCTGGAAGTCGAAGGCCCCAACCCGGTGCAAATTCTTCATGTGGCTTGCTGTCCATCAGCGCTGTCTCACCGCGGACAACCTGCAGAAGAGGGGATGGCCACACAGCGACGTTTGCCAGCTCTGCTCTCTCGCCCCTGAGACCTGCACCCACCTATTCGTCCACTGCTCATTCAGTTCTTCGGTATGGCAGAGGATGAAAGCTTGGTCCAACGCTGACTTCCCTTCTCCAAGCCAGGCATTCAACTCCACAGAAGACTGGTGGTTACAAGCTAGGAAACGGGTGCCCAAGAACCTGCGGCGAGACTTCGACACCGTCGTCATCCTTGTGCACTGGAAAGTGTGGAAAGAAAGGAACTGCAGGATCTTTGAGCACACAAGCCACTGCGATCGACTTGTCTTCGAGGGCATACGGGAGGACATCGCCATCTGGCGTTCTGCAGGTCGGGTCCTCCCTATTTGAATTCGCCGTAGACACCTAGCCGTGGTTGCTCTTCCTGTGGTGTTGGGTGCGCCGCTGCCCAGGCCTGTCTGGCACGGTCTGTAGTTCATCTACGTTGAACGCTGGGAGTTCCTGCTCCCTGGCACACGTCTCGTGTGGCCAGTTCGTTGTACTCTATCTTCTTAATCTTAATAAAGATCGGCCAATGGCCCTTCGTGAACCGAACGAGCTCACGGGGGCCATCATGGGCGGGCCCGACGGCGCCGACAAGTTCATCGACAAGCGCAACGCGTCGGCGTGCACCGAGCCGTGCACGTACATCAACTCCCTCGCCATCGGCCCGCTCGCCGCGCTCGCCGGGCGCGGGCCCAAACTTGTCGCAAGCCACTGATCGGTGATGTGTACGTACGTGTTTGAATCCGGTTAGATCGAACCGAACACCGTGTCCGCGAGATGTGCGCAACTGAACGAATTCACTGTTGATTTCTCTCGGACTGTTTCATTTGTCTATCTGTATCGTCTCAGTTTCTTTCTGCGTGATCCGTAAGTTTAGGTGTACTTGATTGTATTCTGTGACTTAATCTGTATGATCGACCGATTTGTATGAAGAAAAAAAAAACTAAATGTACTCCGCTAATGGGTGAACTCCATAGATATCTAATTCCTACAAAAGAGATAGCGGAAGCTAACTTTTGTCAAATGGGGCAACATGGCTAGTGCAGTTTGTTTTCCTTGTGAGGGCTTAAGCTTTTTCTAGAATAGGTAGCGATCATACCCCAATTCTTTGGGATTCGGGTGCCGACTACCTCTTTCAGCCTCCCCGCTACAGGTTTGAAAAATGGTGGCTTTTGAGGGATGATTTTATGGATTTGGTATCCAAATCCTGGAATGCACCCACCAGAAACACCACTGCCATAGGTAGATGGCAGGAGAAAGTTGGAAGATTTAGGAGATCATCTAAAGGATGGAGTAGGAATATTGAATCTGAGCAGAGACACCTCAAGCAAGATTTAATGGACGAGTATGATGATTCAGATTTAAAAGCTGAGGCTGACGATCTATCAGACCTTGAACATAAGAGAATGAAAGAGATTAGCCAAGAAATGCAAAAACTTTGGCTAAAAGAGGAGATTAAATCTAGCCAAAGGTCGAGAGATTGAGATATCTTAGAAAGGGATACAAACACGACATACTTTCCCGAGATTGCCAATCAGCGGAGAAGGAAAAACAGATCTTGTCTCTTAATGGCCCCGAGGGATGACTTCAGACATAAAAGAAATGCTAGATACCTTTTATAAAAATCTCTTTTGAGATAAATCAGGTTTCTCGTTGGGGGATGATTTTGTCACTCTGACGAGCTAATCTCTTGTGAGCAATGCAGAGCCATCGAGTCACCTTTTTTCGAGGAAGAAGTGAAAAAAATGTATTTAGTTCTTACTCAGATGGGGCAATGGGCTTTCCCTCATGTTTTATAAAAAATGTTGGGAGATAGTCAAAACGGATGTTATGGCTCTCTTCCAAGATTTTTATAATGGGGGCTTAGATCTTTATAAACTAAAATTTGATGTGCTCACCTTAATTCCGAAGGAGACTGATGCTACATCTATGAAAAAGTTCAGACCGATTAGTCTTCTAATAGAAATGTTGATGTCTCAATAGAAATTTGGTCAGCTTTGTTCCGTTTTAGTACTAGATCTGACTACATGTCGATAACTAAATTTTGGATTTCAGATAAAAATCATGATGCCCTGAATGCAATATGTGCTGCGGTACTTTCGAGCATTTGGAAATTTTGAAATGCTTTAATATTTGATAACCAAACATGGCTATGCATGAAACAGATCTGGGGTTAGCTCTCTAGACCATCAAGAAATGGAGACTCATGTTCCAGCAAGACATGTTGAGTGTGATCGAGAACTTCACGCAAATGGTCCTGGAGAAGCTAAGAGAAGTTGCAGCTCTGCCGTGGGGGTACATAGCCTTATGTCGTGAAGTCTCTGAAGCTGCAGCTCTGCCGTGGGGGTACGTAGACTTCAGGCATGGAGTTCAGAGACTTGAGCCATGCTAGGGACTTTAGCTCCTTCCTGTTTCTCTTATGCCGTGAATCCTTTAGCTGGCTTTAGCTCTCGTTCATACTCTGTAATCAACTACTCTGTCTGGTTTCATTCGATGAAATGGAACTGGGGCTCCTCTTCAGGAGCCTCTTGATCTAAAAATATAAAAAAACAAAAACATGGGTAGTGCAGTTTGGTTTACTTTTTCTTATTTTGAAAATGTATGGCTCTCTGGGCGCGTTGCATTGTGTAGTTTCACTTATTTTTGTACGTTATGTATTCCGCATTGAAATATCTAAAACATGTTATATTAATTGTGAACGGAGGAAGTATTAAATGTTTTCAAAATTCTAAATTTATTTCAATGCAAACAGATGGATGTGTTCTACGTATTTGTAAAGTTCTATGCGATAAAATGGGGAAAAATCGATTTTTGCTCCCTGGATTTTTGTTTGTAGATCACATATGAGATGCTATGTCGACGAAAATTAGTACTAGTACATATTAGACATGTATATGTATACTTATTTTTAAAAAAACAATTAAGTTTTCAAATGAAGTTTAAAAAAAAATACCGAGCACTATGAAGCTCGGGATCTATATTGATATTTGGGGCTTGGAAGCATTTTCCTAGGTCAATTATGCCGAGGAGAGTAGGCTTCCAATCCACCCAGAAGAGTTTCATCAGGAACCGAATACCAAAGCCCATACATATGTTTAGTTTTGTCCTAAGTCAAACTATTTTAGTTTTTACCAATTTTATAGAAAAATAGTATCAATACCTATAAATAAAATCAATATAGTATGAAACAACATTTCAAGATGTATCTAGTGGTGTTAATTTGGTGTTGTAAATCATGCTATTTTTTTCTATAAAGTTAGCCACACTTAATAAAGGTCGACTTAAGATCAACTAAAGGTACAAATATTTCGGGATGTAGGGAGTTCGAATTTTTTTTACAACCACTATAGCGCACATAATGTTCCGAGAATCCTCCAGTAAATCCTTTTTTAAAATCGATTATAATAAACCATTTGTACTCGTTTTTAATAATTTTGGCAAATACAGCGACTAAAAAACCATTCCATCAAGGAGGTAGAATTGAACTATATACTTACTTTGTTCCAAAATAACTGAAGCTCTAGGATTGTCCTAATGAAATCAAACTATTTGAGTTGACCAAGCTTGTAAAAATATACATCAACATCTGTCACACCTCCGGATGGCAATGGGTACCCGATACCCGCTAACCCGATGGGTACCCGCACTAAATGGGGAGGGTTTGGTGCAGAATAAAACCTGCGGGGGTGCTTAGCGGTAAAGATCCAGACCCGCCGGGTCTAGCGGAGGCGGGTATGGGGGTGCCAAACCTGGACCCGCGAACCCTCAAACCCGTCTAGGAGATGTAGATCCTACATGTCATTGCCTCACCTTTTCTTTTAGTGGAATATCATTGCCTCACCTTTTTTTAGGGGAATATCATTGCCTCACCTAACCCACTCCAACGCACGCAGCCGGCAGCACACACTACGGCAGCCCAAAGCCCACTAACGCATGGACGCACCCAGGCCACACACAGCGCACGAAACCTAGGCACCCTATTTTGTACGTCATTCCAACGCGATGCAGGACGGGAGCTGGAGCTCTCGCGAACCCGTGGCCGCGCCCCACTGAAAGTGCATGTGTTGCCCCATGCGTGGTTTTGGTAATTAATGACAATCCTTATGGACTAATGTTTGCATTGAGATATCTTTATAGATCTTGTCCATGAAGAAGATTGGAGTTCATGTGTTGGACTCTAGAAGATTATATGATGACCAAGCTTCTATCCAATGGGTTCATATGAAGAATGGTCATCTAGAGTTGAGCTTATTGCAAGCATGGCTTGGAAAAGAAGATTGAGTGAACATTCATGTTTATCCCCAAGCCATCATCTATATCAAGAGAAGAATATGAAGTGCAAGTGGATACATGAAGACGGAGCTAAGCAAGGCTCTCCCATATTAGAGCATGGGGGAGTATTTGGAGAAGTTTTCATCAAGTATGTGCTAGCAAGCACAATCAAGAAAGGTGTTCCAACTTGAGGGAGTCAAGATCGTCATCATCTAGCTAAAGTGGAATGCTCAAGGCAAAGGTATGATCTTGATAGGGTTTCTATTTTACCGGTCTCGTGGTGTTAGTGGGAGATCGGGTTATAGGATAGACGGCGTACTATCAAGAGGGGCTCTCAAGTGAGTAACTTGATCGCATCTTTGTGGAGAGCTCAAACCTTTGCATATTTGGCATATCATCTTTCTTGGTTCTTATTTGGCTTTTATCCATGTGAGAATTTAGAGCTTGTGTTCATCTCCATACCAAGCTCTAGTTCATCAAAAACGGATTTCATTTGAATATCTTGTGGTGTTTTTGATGTTGGAGGTTTTACCGGTTCGTCTCTTGTAGAGAGATCAAACTCTCCTCTTGTGTTATCCTCCTCACATGATGGACTATGATGTGTATATGCATGATCTTGTAGTGCTTGTGATTATCTTCAGAGCAAGCCCAAGATCATAGAAAACGGAGTCTGGATGAAAAACTTGTTGCATTCTCAGTGTTGGAAATATTACCGGTCCTCCTAGAGATAAGGTCCACACCTTCCCATGTGTGGTATCTCCTCTATATTTGTGACCCTTAATATTTCAAACAAAATTGGTTTCACCTGATTTGGAGTTCGAACGAGAAAGTTATTGCATTTCAGGTTTTGCTGTTTTGCTGCTATTTTTCCTGGCCGGATTGTCCGGTGTGCCTCAACCGAGTCTCGGCCTCAGGGGGCTCAGGGGCTGGAGTCTCCGGCCACCCGGGTTTTGGAGAGAAGAGCCCCAGCGGTCGGCGCTTGTGGTATAGGGGTCCAGAGTTGGTCCGGAGTATCCCCGGAGTCTCCGCCCAAGGCCGGAGTCTCCGCCCATCCGGGTCCGGAGTCTCCGGTCCTCCTGGTCCGGAGTCTCCGGTGTAAGTTTCCTGCAACGGCTATTTTTCTAGGAGGGGAATAAATACCCCTCCATCTACCTCCAGCCAGTGAGCTTTGCCCAGCACATTTTTCTCTCTCTCCCCCACCATTGTTGACCTTGCAAAGCTTGCCTCTCTCTCAATTCCTCCCATGATTCTTGCATATCTTTGAGGGAAAAGAGAGAGGAGATCTAGATCTACATTTCCACCAATCCATCTCTCCTCTAAGTCAGGGGAACCTAGTGGATCTAGATCTTGGAGTTCATTTGTTGAGTTCTTCTTTGTTCTTCCTCTCTTCTCCCCCCATAAGCATTGGTTTGTGCTCTCCACGAGGATTTGTGGAAGTTGAAAGTTTGTGAACTTGTTACTCTTGGGTCTTTGGACCCTAGACGCCTTTGTGGTGGTTGAGACATTTGTGGTCACTTGTAGCCGTTCAGGAGCCCCCAATCCGTTTGTGGGTTGTGCCTCGGATTGTTGTTGTAAAGGCTCCGGATTCCGCCTTGAAGGAATTCCGATAGTGAAAGGTGAACCAAACCTTTGTGGTGCGGTTCATCAGAGAATAAGTTGAGCCTTTGTGGCGTTGAGATCGACCTTTGTGGTGCCTCACACCTCTCCAATGAGACGTACTCCCCTAAGAAGGAGGAACTCGGGAATACATCCTCGTCTCCGCGTGCCTCGGTTATTTCTATACCCGAGCTTTTTACTTATGCACTTTACATTGTGATAGCCTTCGTGCTTGAAGTATTCTTGTTGCTATCACCTTGTTGCTTGTCTTGCTTAGCATAAGTTGTTGGTGCACATAGGTGAACTTAGTTTACGTAGGTTGTTGGCTTGTTAATTTAAACACCTAGTTTTATTCCGCAATTAGCAAGCCTAAACCGAAAAGTTTTAATCCCTATTCACCCCCCCCCTCTAGGCGACATCCTTGTCCTTTCACCCACCGCCCCGCGCCGGCACCGGCCACTCCGGCCTCGCCACCCACAAACACCGGCGCCCCCGCAGCCCACCGGAGCCACCTGCCGCCTCGCCGGCCCGCATCCCCGCGAGTTTCGTTCCCCAGGTAATCAACCCCGCCTCCCTCTCCGTAGATCTAGATCGGACGCCGCCGTCGTCGCCACGGGCGAGCTCGGGCAGTGAGCCGGAGGAAGTCCCGGAGACGCCCACCTTGTTGCTGAGGTCCAGGTCCCAGCCGCTGCCAACTGGGCACCGTTGGGGATGGGAGTCGAGGAGGCGAGGATGCCATCACTGCGCCGGCTCCTTCTTCAATGCTGCAGCCGGAACTCGAGGAGGCCAGGCATGGGAGGTGACAGGTCGTCCAATCCCGGCGCCCGCGACGTCCGGCCTTCTCCCCACCGCGGCTAGCCTTCAATGCCCGCCCGCCGCCACCGGCCTGGCTTAATGGCCGGTGCTTCCACTGCCTCTACAAAGGGCGCCCGGGCCACAGAGCTTCGGATGCAGGGACCTGGTCAAGTGTCGCCGCTGCTTCAGGTCCGGCCACCGCGGCCGCTCCTGCACCCACCCGCTCGAGCCGCCTCCGAGCTCGGAAACTGCTACGCCGGGCCCCCGCGAGTGGCGCCCTACTGCTGCTCGACCTCCTCCGCCTGCATCGTCACCGACTGACGCTGCTCATCGACAAGTTTGCCCGCAACCCGCCGCTGCTCATCGACAAGGTCCGGTCGCCCGCCGTCGCTCGCCTCCCACGCCACCCACCGCTGCTTGTCGTCAAGGTCGATAAGGTCATGCTGCCATGGCTGGCGGTGCTGTTGCTGGCAGGCCGGATGAGGACTTCGTCGTCATCCACTCCACCGCCGAGATGGGGGCGGCGGCCACCGCCCTGCTCACCTGTGGCATCTACGCCTGGTTTAACGGCCACCGCGCGCGACGAGAAGGCGACGTTGCTCAGGGCGCTGGCGACCACGTTCGGCGCGGTGCCGGACGACATCACCATCACGGAGCACTACCCCGAGCCCTTCTGCGTGCGGTTCACCCACCCGCACCATCGTGACGCGGCTGTGGCACGCCACGACTTCCCCTTCGGCACGCTATGGGTACAAGTGAGGCTGTGGAGATTTGAAGACAACGCTGAGTAGATCAACCTGCAGCACCACGTCTGGCTATGCATTGAGAACGTCCCCCTCTACGCCTGGAACGAGTTGGTGGCGCAACAGGTGATCGGGCGGGCGTGCTCGCTGGACTACATCGAGCCTAGGTGCAAGACAAAGGAGTACACGAAGGCGCTGTGCCTTTGGGCATGGACGGAGAACCCCTCCTTCGTCCAGCGTGTCCGTTGGGTCACCCTTCCCGGCCCCAATGCCGCTTCGGGTGTGCGGGAACGGGGTCGCCGGGGACTGCAGCTCAGGTGCATCATCCACCTCGACATCGATGAGGACTTGACTGGCCCCGTTGACGCCACCTCTGGCCCCGGCCAGGTTCACATGGCGCTTTGGGCACATCGATGGTGACCGCTCCATCCGTGATAGAACGAAGCGGGTCAATGATGGCGGTACCGAGCGCCCAGACGGGGGGCGTGACTGAGAAGATGAAGAAGACGACCGTGATAGGCGCGGACGTAACAACCCAAGAGGCCGGGGTGCGACCTCCCGCCGCAGCCCCTCCCGCAATAGCCGGGGTCGTGATGGCGAACGCAGGAGGACCGCAGGGAGCGTGATCGCTCGGGAAACAGAAGAGGAAACAGAGACGGTGGGCGGCAGCGCGCGCCCGCCCCACACAGTGCTGAGATGACAGCTCCGGTCGATGAGGTGACGACTGCGTCGCTGTGCCCCCGCGGGAGGCCCTGGGCTCGCTCGGCTTCCCCGGCTGGCTGTATGCGCCGCTCCGCGGCAGCTGTGACGCCTCCTGCGTCCCCGGCGCCGCCCACCTCGATGTGCCTGGCCTCGCCTTTCTCCAAGACGGACTCGGCGCCGTTCTTCATTCTTTCGGGCGGTTCCCTTGCTGCGCCCTTGAGGGTGGAGTTATCCCAGCAAGCTGTCCATAGCACGGAGACAAGGCGCCTGCTGGAATTCCTTGCGCCGGACTCGCTCACCCCACCGCGCCCTCCGGGTTTTGACTCCTCGCCGTCGCCTCTTCAGGCCACCGCCGTCGACGCGAGCAGCGGTGTTCCTAACCAAGGCGTGGCAACAGCTGGGACGCTTGCCGCGCTCTTCACTGTGTGCAAGGACCACCTGCTATCCCCGCCGCTGTCCACTCCGCTGCCGCGGCGGCCGGCGAATCGAAGGAAGACGATGGCTGGCGTGACCATCGACAAGACGGGCGGCTCTCCTTGCTCCGCACCAGCAACCGCATGAAGGAGAAGCGCAAGGCCAAGCCGGTGGCAAAGGCGGCCGAGCTGGCTGTTTGCTGCGGTCTCAGCATCGTTCAAGACGGAGAGGAGGTGACTGAAGCTGCAATGGAAGCGTTCGCCCGCACCTTTGACGGGGAGGTGTCTGGCATGGCGATGGCCGCTTTGCGGGCTATCTTCAAGGTGGCCACACCTGAAGACGACGCCCTGGAGGAGGCGTTGCTCAGCCATGGTGGTGCCGCTGGCCTCGACCTGCAGGACCTGGACGCCGATGTGGGTGCTGCCTCCACTGATGCTTAGTCCGATGTTGATCACGTCATCGCTGCGTTTGGGTGTCTTTTGTTTTCCGATGTTAGATTACCAGTTCAAGTTTCAACTTCGTTTTGGAGGATGGGTTGGGGCGGCGGTTTGCAGCTCAACTGAACCGCTCAACTGGAGTTTGTTCCAGCACCCGAGTTTGTTTACCTTTTCTTGCTGTTTCGCTGCTGCTGCGTGGACTTCTTGGCGCCTGTGCCTGAAGCTGAGTTGGGTCGTTTCTGTGCTTGTGATAAGGAACTTTGCTTTATCCATGATGGGTTGCTCTAGTGTCCAATGTTAGAACTTCTTCCTAATATATTGGATTGGAACGTGAGGGGGCTGAATGACAAGGACAGGCAAGATACAGTCCACGAAACCGTTGCCTCGTCCACTTGTCACATTGTTTGCCTGCAAGAAACTAAGCTGGGACCGGTGTCCCCCTATGACACCTGCTATATTGGTGGAAATTGTCTCAAAAGCTTTGCCGAAAAACCTGCAGCGGGTACAAGAGGCGGGATCCTAATTTTGTGGGCCGATTCCATGGTGCAACTGACTAACGTCGTCACTATGGAGTTTACGCTTTCGGCCATGGTTCACATCATCAACGCTGATGAGGAGGGTGACTTCATGATCACCACCGTCTATGGTCCTACGACGTCTAACCACAAAGATGACTTCTTTGCCGAGCTCACCAATCTCAAGCCCCGGCCGGCGTCCGTTGGTTGGTCCTTGGTGACTTCAACCAAATTAGACGTGCCCAAGACAAGAACAACCACAACATAAACCGGGGTCGCATCATCCGCTTCCGCAACGCTCTGCAATCTTGTGAGCTTAAGGAGGTTCATCTACAAAACCGGCGCTTCACTTGGAGCAATGAGAGGGCAAATCCCACACTGTCCAAGCTTGATGCCTTTTACTGCAACTTCGAATGGGACATTCGCTTCAACACCCATGTGCTTCATGCCTTGTCCTCTTCTCTTTCGGACCATTGCCCGCTTCTGCTTGCCGACGACCGGGGCCCCCGTAGACCTCGAACTTTTAAGTTCGAGAATTTCCGGTCGCGCCTCCCTGGTTTTACTGAGGTGGTGCAAAAGGCGTGGAGCGAGACCTCTACTCACATGGATCCATGCCACATCCTTCATCACAAGTTGCGAGTCACGGGTATGAGGCTGTCGAGATGGAGCCGTGGACTGTTCTCCAACTCCAAAGTTTTGGTTCATGCTGCTCTCCTTGTCATCCTTCAGTTCGACCTGGCACAAGAAAATAGGGTTCTCAGCGGCTGAGAGAGATCTCAGGGCTAGACTCAAGAGCAAGGTTTTTGCCTTGGCCGTCGTGGAGAGAGCCAGGAAAAAACAGAGTGCTAGGATCGCAAATATAAAAGAAGGAGATGCCAACACAAAATTCTTTCATATGCGGGTTAACTCGAGGAGGAGAAAATACCACATACATCGCCTCAAGTTCAACAATGGTTGGGTGACTGACCATGGTGCCAAACAAGGGTTGGTTCACAATCATTTCAACTCCATCATGGGACATGGGCAAGCTAGGACACAAGATTTTAATTGGGAGGGGCTTCACTTTGAGGACCAGGGCCTTCACTCCCTTGGGGACCCCTTCACCGAAGAGGAGGTGAAAAATGCGATTAATCAAATGCCAAGTGACAAGGCCCCCGGTCCCGATGGCTTTACCGGTGCCTTCTTCAAGAAATGTTGGGACATCATCAAGGTGGATGTTATGCGCGTGATCAACCTTTTTAGCAATCTTCACTCCGATAATTTTCATTGGCTTAACTCCGCCAATATTGTCCTCTTGCCGAAGAAGGAGGGTGCGGAGGTCTCTGACTACAGGCCTATTAGCCTCATTCACGCTATTGCAAAGATCATCTCCAAAATGCTTGCTCTTCGTCTTGGGCCCCTTATGAACGACCTTGTCTCCAATGCCCAAAGTGCCTTCATTAAAAAAAAAGCATCCACGGCAATTTCCTCTACGTTAGGAACCTCGCTAGACGCTTCCATAAAGGGAAGACCCTAGCGCTGCTTTTCAAGCTCGATATTCGCAAGGCATTTGACTCGGTCCGTTGGGAATACATTTTGGATCTTCTCCAACGCCGCGGTTTCCCTCCCAGATTCCAGAACTGGATTGCTGCCTTGCTCTCCACGGAATCTTCGCGTGTACTTCTAAATGGAGTTGCCGGCCCCCATCTCGCATGGCCGTGGCCTCAGGCAAGGAGACCCACTGTCTCCACTACTCTTTGTCTCGGCGATCGACCCCCTCACGCAAATCTTGGAAAATGCAACTAGAGAAGGCCTTCTTTACAAGCTACGTGGTAGCGGCACCATTTTGAGAACATCTCTTTACGCGGATAATGCGGCGGTTTTTGTGGCGCCTATCAAGGAGGACATTCAAAATTTCGCGTCCATTCTCCATGCGTTTGGAGAGGTTACGGGTTTTTGCACCAACTTCGACAAGAGTTCCGTGGCCCCAATAAGGTGTGGTGCGGTCAACCTTGATGACATCCTTGGGGGTTTACCAAAAGAGCTGTCTTCCCTTTGTGCTACCTTGGACTTTCGTTGTCCGTGTGGCGCCTCAAGAGAGTGGACTTCCAGCACCTTGAGGATAAGTGTGTGGGCAAGCTGCCCACTTGGAATGGCAGATATGTAGCGACGGCTAGCCGGGCTGCTCTTGTCAAGTCCGTCATTGCGTCCCAAGCGATCTACTGCTTAACGCCTCTCATCATTCCTCCGGGCACCATGGAGTTTCTCAACAAAATCCAACACGCTTTCTTGTGGTTGGTAAAGGACAAGACCACTGGTGCTAAATGCAAAGTTAATTGGGAGTTGGTTTGCCGCCCTAAGGAGTAGGGTGGACTTGGAATCCTTCACTTGGGAAAGTTTGCTACCGCCTTGCGTTTGCGTTGGCCTTGGTTAGAATGGAAGGACCCCGGAAAAATTTGGGTGAGTCTTGGCAACCCTTGCACTAACGAGGACATGGATCTTTTCTACGCCGCAACAACCATCTCCGTTGGTAATGGGCTCAAGACCCCCTTTTTCCATGCGCCATGGCTGGGGGGGGGGGGGGGGGCGGAAACCAAAAGATGTTGCTCCTCTTATTTTCGAGCGCTCAAGTATGAAAAACTGTTCCGTCGGAAAGGCAATTCTCGGGGCTAGTTGGGTGGGCAAGGTGCGCCTTGACGAAGTCTTCACCACAGCCCACTTCTCGCAGTTTGTGGATCTTTGGAGCCTCACCACAAACGTCCATTTAAACCAAGAAGTTGGCGACGAAATCCGTTGGAAGCTCACTGAAAACGGTGAATATTCGACCAAATCTGCATACAAGATGCAATTCATGGGAACCATCACCTCCTATATGCACAAGTCGGTTTGGAGGCCTTGGGTTCCGCCCAAGACGAAGTTCTTTGCCTGGCTTGCAAACCAAAACAGAGTTTGGACGGCCGATCGCCTCGCCAAGAGGGGGTGGCCAAATTGTTGTCTCTGTCCTTTTTGCAAGCAAACGACGGAGTCTCTTGTTCACCTCCTTGTGCATTGTTGCTTCACGAGGAGGATTTGGGACCTTACTAAAGGTTGGCTAGGTCTCCCCAACATCAACACCGGAGATTGGCTTGACCTCAGTTTCCTGGAGTGGTGGCTCCGGATGACCAACGTTGCTCCACATCGCAAGGCCATCGCTTCTCTCACTTTGCTAGTCACATGGGAGGTGTGGAATGAGCGCAACGCTAGGATGTTTCAAAATAAGAGTGCTCTGTCTTTAGTCGTTTTAGACAGAGTTAAAAATGAGACTCACTTGTGGGTCCTCGCGGGTGCCAAATGTTTGTGCAACTTGATACCGCGAGAGTAGTTGGGTTGTAATTCTTGGTCACAAACTTGCTTTCTTGCAATCCCCTCAATTAATATACGGGGCAAAGCTTTTGCCCCTCGTTTCTTACCAATATATTGGCAACAGTTGAAAATTCAGGACCGTAGCCTATGAATGTCGGGACACGGGCCAGCTTGCCTCGCAGGCCGCATTTTTCACGCGCAAAGCAGGAATTATGGTCGCCTAATTCATGTCGTTTTCATAGAGGGGTGTCCGATATATCGTTCTGTACTAATGATGAAAATGCATATTTCAGTTTTTTTGAATACCAAGCTCCATGGAGCTCGTCCTCCAAATGGACTTTCCACGATCCCATCGAACTCTAAATATTTCCTTTCATCCCAAAATATGTGATGGAACCAATATGCAATTATCTAATTGAATTCCCCTCAATCCATATTTGTACCGTACAAAATATCTCATCTTTATGTTTCATGCTTCCAATTATTTGCACAAATTCCTACCATTTTTTACTGTAAAACTAGATGGACGCAGCAACACATGTCGCCGTGATCGAATTATGTTAATTGCTGATGCGAGGCATACACGACAATATAATTTATTCTAGCTATCTGATTTCATGTCTGAACGCACACACGCACACATGAGGCATGCACACGTGACGTGATCGAGTGGCAATAATGTTGCGAGCAGAAAGGCTCAGACGAGTTGTTGTAGGGGAAGGTAGGTCTCAGGTGGGCGGTTGGGTTTGGGCCTGGCTTTGCTACTTTGTGATTGAACTGGAACGGAACCTTTGCCTGGTGGTGTATGCTACACCGAGATATCCCTTTGGGTGCTAGAGCTTCTAGATTTTCAAGACACATTGATGGTATTTGCGCGCGAGACTGTGGGTCTGTGGCATTCCCGAGAATGATATGCATATGTTCTTCATTGGCCTCTTTGCTAGAGCAACATGGTTCAACCCCCTAGTACATTCGTGCTGACATGTTCACCCAGAATTGTACCTCTTTTACGCCGGTTCTCAAGAATTTTACGTCCAATTATCACCCCCATGTTAGCATGCAAAATGTTTTCACTTTTCTATGGTGTCTTTGGAAGTCTAGGAACGATTTTCTTTTATGCAGGAAGGAAAGGCCAGTGGTAGAAGGTAGGTTTTCCAGCAAATGCTTTGTTGCAGGACATGGAGATCGACAACCTCCCCTACCTCGGCTCTCAGCCAATGTCAGCGTCGTCGCCCCCGACCATTCCAACTGAGTTGTTTGTTGCAGGGCCAAAAATATACACTGATGCTGCCTGGAAACCTTCAAGATCTTCTGCTGGTACGCCTGCAGGTTTGGGTGTTTACTTTCCCTTGTAGGTTTAGGATAAAGTCATGGAAGTGTTCGCTCATGCCATTGCAAGCGGTGTTGCCTCTCCGCTTCAAGCGGAGGCTCATGCTTTGCTATTGGCAGCGGTGCTGGCCAACCACCTTCAACTTTCTGATCCCGTATTCTTCAGTGACTCTCTTAACCTTGCTCGGTCTGGTGCTGCTCCAATTGCTTCCCACTTCTCTCCTCTAGGAAATTCGACAACAAGTCATGAAATTTGAGCAACTTGCCACCCCTCCAGTATTAGGTGTTTCATATTGTAAGAGATCTTAATGGGGTGGCCCATAATTGTGCACATCAAGCAAAAAGATCCATCAGATTTGAGCCTACTAGTTCTTGCAGGAACTCAGCTCATAGGTACTCTAGATGTCCAATTCTTGTTGCTACTTCCCAAGTGCACTCGATGGGCTATGTAATTCCCTCTATACTCTGCTTCTGAGCCGAAATGAAATGTTGGGCAATGTCGTGTGCCCTCACCCCTTCAAAAAAAAAAACACTTAGCTACCTTCCACGGCTCGGACCCCGATCTGACAAGTCTGAGCACTAAGCAGAGCTCAGCCGGCAACGATGCGACGTTCAAACACATGACTGGAGTGCCTCTGAGTCCTATGTACAAGTCACAAACAAACCATTCATTGTCAATCGAACAATACCCACTAGGAGAAACAAGTGTACCGACGACCTCACATTCCGTCGATATTTCGATTTCTTTGGTGACGAAAGTGGCGGAGAATGTGATGGCGGCTGAGGTCTAAGGTCTAGCAATGGTGGACCGAGTCTTCGAGGCGATGAGGCATTTGCTTGGTGATTTGTGACTTGTAGCAGAGGCAAACGGGGGCGGCAACACAGGAGGAGTACAAAGTCCTATCTTTTAGGGTGAAAATCAAAGGTCTTACCTTAGTTGGTTGTGTGTAACAATGGCCTTATTGAAGGCATTGTTTTGAGAGCACTTACTTTCTTCATGTGAAAACCTAAGATCTACGATCGGGCGGCGACATTGCTTGTGCATTGTTTTCTTATTGGAGCCGTTGTTTTTTGGAGAATTTGGATTCCGGGTGTTGTCATGGTGGTTGTTTGTGTTGCAGCTATAAGAAATTGATCATTGTAGCAGAATTTTTTTTTTTCTTCTTCTTTTTTGTTGAGTTGTATGCATCCTAATGTCTTTAGAACATTTCGATATTGTGGAGGCTTTATGTAATTTGTATCTCGTGAATTAATATATTGTCTTTATCGAAAAAATGTAAGACACAATAGAATGTCATGGTAGCAACATGCCTAATCTCTCCAAAGACCACCAGGTAACATGTTCAAATCTCTGCTCTGGCTCTATAATTTAGATATATTTCTTTTCCTCCCCTGACAGGTAGGACCCACAATGTTAAGCTAACTGAGATTGTTAATTGTGCTATACAGGGATGTTTGACAATTGTTTTTTGAGGGAAAGTTTGACAAATTTATGATAGAGAACTATTAGGATTACCTGGCCCGTTTTACAGGGAAACCCTTTAGATCGCGTACCACGAACATTAATAGCGTTCGCGTACCCCGCGCGACCAATGGGCCGACCCAGCCCAGGTTCGGCAGCTCCCCTTCTTCTCTGTTTTTTTCTTCCTTTTCTTTTTCTTTTCGTTTTTCTTTCTTTTTGTCTTTCTTTTTTATATTCATTTTCGAAAATGTTTTAGATTTGAAATTTGTTCATTTTCTAAATCTGTTCATATTTTGAAATTTGTTCATTATCAAAATTTGTTCATTTTCAAAAAAAATTCACTTTTGAAATTTGTTCTTTTTTTAAATTTGTTCATTTCAAAATTTGTTCAGATTCAAAAAAATTCAAATTTGAAATTTGTTCATTTTTAAATTTTGTTCAATGTTTGAATTTGTTCAGATTTGAAAAATGTTCATTTCGAAAATTGTTCATATTCGAAATTTGTTCAGATTCAAAAAATTGTTCATTTTCGAAATTTGTTCATTTAAAAAAAATCATTTTAAAATTTGTTCATTTTCGAAATATGTTGATATTTTGAAATTTGTTCAGATTTGAAAAATGTTCATTTTCGAAATTTGTTCAGAATCAAAAAATTGTTTATTTTTGAAATTTGTTCAGATTCGAAATTTGTTCAAATTTTGAAATTTTGTTCAGATTCAAATTTTGTTCAGATTCGAATT
The DNA here is from genome assembly GCA_947311845.1 of Poa pratensis. Lineage (NCBI taxonomy): Eukaryota > Viridiplantae > Streptophyta > Magnoliopsida > Poales > Poaceae > Poa > Poa pratensis. Next base: position 83,582,274 of record CAMZMU010000034.1, read on the forward strand.
TTGTTCAGTTTGAATTTTCGGAATATGTTCGATTTATTTTTCTGGACCGAATTAGCGAAACAGAAAAAAAAAGAAACAGAAGCAGTAGTGAAACGGTCCCGCTAAATGGGCCGAGCCCATTACCTGGTTCCGCGACCGAGGGGTACGCGAACGCAAGTTTACGCTCGCGTAACGCGGAGCTCCGCGTTTTACAAGAAGTGGACGATTTTGCAGCGTGCATCCTCACGGGCCTTGGGCCTGAACGCGTGGTCCTCCAGAACAGTTGCGCACCGTCGCAAGTCGCCTAGGGTCGCACAGCGCTGGCAGCGGCGAGCCGGCGACCCGACCGGCCGATTCCCACCACCCGGCGGCCGGCGACGGCAAATCGACCCCGCGGCCGCCCAGCAGCAGTGGATACCGTCCCAAGTCTCAATACCCCTTCCCGGTGGCCGGCAAACCAGCAGACACGCCGGCAACCGGCGACCAATCACGCATGACGCAGGCGCAGCTCCGCCGTTGTGGCGTTTATCCCCTCCACAGCTCCACGGTTCCAGCTCTCACTGGTAATCTAGTTCTCTAGTTACTAGTTGGAGATTTTCTGGTACGAGTACAGACTACAGAGTACTACTGATCCTTACTCTCGAGTCTCGACTTCCTGATTGGAAGTTATCTTCTTGTTTTTAAATTGCAGATTTATCCTGCTGAGTATTTTCTTGAATTGGGACTTTGGGAGTAAGAGAGATGTGCTAGTACTGAGGATTTGGGAATTGGACTCAAAAAATGGTTAAGGTGGGCGACACTGAGTCATACTTCAAAAGACAGAGAACAAAGGCAGTGGAGGTATACCCTCTCCCACCACCGGTACAACCTTTAGATATCCTTCTTGAATTCGAACAGCGACATGAAAATCAAGATGAAGAGTCTCAAGCAAATGAACCATTTCCGGTTCCTGATGTGTTTCAAGTTGGTGACCAATCCTCTCATTCTGGGCAACTTGGTGACCTCACGTGCATTTAACTCATATTAATATATCCAATGATCATTATTAAAATTCAAACGACTACTAGTGTACTCTACTCACGCAACCAGCTCTTAGTCACGGGAAATCAGCTAGACTACAATATGTTTGTTGAGCGTACCATTAGTAGTGTTGCCTTAATTTATTACTCCATCCGTTCCAATTTAATTGACTTGCTATGCATCACATGTGGATGTATCTATACATGTAACATGTCTAGATATATCCACATTTGGTGGATAGCAAGTCAATTAAATTGGAACGAAGGGAGTACTAGATCATGTAGGCGCGCCGTCCTTTAGGTAAATAGATTGTTAGGAATGAATGAAAATATCATTATATTTTGACATTTTCCAAAGTGTTGAACCACATGGCCAAACAAAGTTTTGAAACTACTCACATGAGGATCAAAGGTTGATGTTTTAAAGTTAAATAGTCATGATAACTCTCCCAAGTACAAAATAAAAGATCAATATTGATATCTAGAGGAAAAACCTATTGTACATTTTGTAGTAGACAAAGACATAGAGTTTAACATAAAACTAAGTCACCTAAGGAACTATCTTTTGGAAACACGATTGTGAATACAAATATGTAAAGTCTTTGATTATTCTGCTCGAATAACAATGGTTCTCTCAAAACATACAACAAACTGCCTCAAATGGCCAACGCAAAGTTTGTTATAACCTCTGAATATGATGGACGTAATTACTAACCGAAAAATAAAGCATTTCATATGGGGAGGTCTGTAGAATATCTGAGTATCCCTATTAGTGAAAGCTGACAAGTCATCCTTGTCTCATCCAAGCTGCAAATAGGTTTTACGTTCTTCTATTGTAGGTCTGCAAATCATGTGTACACTGACATTAGCTCATATGTATGTTAAATAAATAGAACATGAACCAATTTATTTTTATGATCTGGTTAGTAATATATTTTTGGATTTTCGGTCAGTGCTACTGGAAGCATCTGTTGCAGTAGCATTCACACCTACCAATATTTTCTAAATATTGTCCTGCCATTTTAATTGTCTTCGGCTTTTCTGGGAGAAGCTACCACTTTCCACCACTACGGTTGTCATCAATGCCAGTGTTAACCTACCATAGGAGCATTTCACACGTCAGATGGTTAATGTGTACTCTAGGTGATGCAAAATATATAATTGCAGTTCATTGTAATTACATTGCTTATAAGTTCAAGAGCATAGTTGTGAAGAATAAGGTTATATGAAGTAAGTAGATTGAATTTTTATTTTTATATTAAGTAAAAAAACATACCTCCACATTATTGACCTAAAGATAGCTCACCATAGTGGAGTCCCTTTTCATTTATATTGAAGTCGAGAGTGAGTTTCTGAGAGATCATTGTTGATATCTCTCTAGGATCAGCGAGCGAACGGATGAATTGATGCACTGCGCGTTAGAACTTCAAGACTCTTCCCATTGATCTACTTGGATGTTGTGGTAAACACGACGAATTCAGCTTCACCTGACACATCGGCACCTATAACTCGGACTTTGTACATGCGAATAAAAATTGGACAATATGTACTCTGATGAAAAGTTTTTGCTTTGTTAAAAAAAAAAGTTTAGAGAGAAGAAGAGGGTATATTGTGATTATAACATGTTACCTTGGCGTATCTGAGGTATTGCTACATTTTTAGTTAGCAAGGAACTACCAATGTTCTAAAGCATGCTTCATAATTGTGACAGTACTTATCATATCCTTTCCCTGTTCGAGATATGAAATGAATTTAGCAATTAGTGAGTGGGTATGTAACAGTGGTTATTAATCAAGAAAACTTATTATGCTCTGTTTAATTCAGCTATCTAATGGCAACAACCTCATCAGTTTCAGTCCTATTTAACGCTGCGATGTACTAATGCTGTAGGTAATACACAGGAAGTTGCATACCTAGGTAGATGTTCAAAAGTATTGTTATGGCTGTTTCTGGGCGAGGTAGTACAGATCACCAACCTAAATGGAAATTGCATTGCTTCCCCATGGCGTGACATCCTTCCACTGAACAATGTAGCATCGGATCAGTAGGTACGTACGGAGGCAACATGATGATATAATGTTTGATAGATTAGATATATAGCTTACTCGATATCTTTTACTTGGAGGTTCCTCTTGTCTGACTTCTGTGCTCTAGCAGGCAAACAAACCATCAGAGGATCCAAGAAACTATTCCAACAGCATCTGCTACTAGGACCAGACCAATAAATAAAAATAGACAATACAACATCAAAAGACAGTTGGCAAGTGTGCAGACGAGCCTGGACGTCTCCCTCTCCCGTCACTGTAGCAGAGAGGGCGATTTTTCTCCTCCCCGCAGATCCACCTCGCTCTCGTCGCCTCGCCGGATCCCTCGTCCTCCGCCGGCCGCTTCGGCGGCGGGAGGGCGGGGGATCCCCGATCCACGGGTGTATATAGCGTAGGGTGTGTAGGGTTTGCTGTCGGCGGTGCCATGGAGAGGGTTGGGTCGCCGGCGGTGTTTTTGGTGCAGGTGCGCGTCCCCTTCGGCGGTGGAGCTCCTCGGAGGTCCGCGGTGGTGCGCCTCGCCTCGCCGAGCCCTCGGATCCGCGGATCTGCTGGGTTCGGCTTCCCCCTCCCGGATCTCGCGTGGCGGCGAGTCGGGGTTGACTTTGAAGCCGACAAGGTTGAAGAACGGCGGCGTTGCTGCAGCTGGAGCTGGGTGGAGGCTTCTCGGAGTTCGAGGTTCGGCGGCTTCCCGTCCGCTAGGGGACACCTTCTGATCCAAGGCTTGAAGGAAGGTGCAGCGGCGGCGCGTCTCCGGCACGTCCTGCTCCACGCCGGCGGCATCGAGTTGCAGATGGTCTGGTGTGTAATTTTCTCTTTTCTTGGGTGCCTGTCTGTGACGGCTGTTCTTCGATGATTGTATACGGTTTCCTCGCAAAAAAAAAAAAGACAGTTGGCAAAGTAATGACTACAAATATTTAATTACAATTGACTTGCCTAGAAACTTGTCTGCTATTCCAATCAGAGTGTGCAGCAGGTACATCATGCTGCACTTCCACCTTTGTCCATGGAGTTTTTAGTCATGAAAACCCCTTAAATCTCGTGCATGCTTTTCCATGATCTAAAAAGAAATCTTTGATGAGGAAAAGATTCCCTTCCATGAGCTTTTTGTTGAACTTCTCTGCATGAGCTGCAAGAATTTCACCTCAGATCATTCCACCCTGCTGTCCTTGCATTTTTTTTTTTGACGAACAATAGTATGTGACGTACAATTTTATTCCCTGATGATCGAGTCAACTCCAACTTCAGTTTACATTAAATCTAGATGCGACCAACCCCACAGCTATGGATGGATCACATCTCTGCGATTTTTTTTTGATGGCTATGGGGCTGGTCACCGTGTGCTCGCCGTCGCTCCACTCGATCGACCCGAACGAGTACTTCTCGGTGACACCCTCAGTGGTCTTCGGCTCGAAGGTGATCACGTAATACCGGAACGGGTACGGCCACCAGTCAGGGAAGGTGATCTGCTTCGGCCTTACCGTCACACGCACGCCGGGCGGGCTGGTGATCCTGGGACTGTACGTGGGCGTTAAGTTGTCACCGACGTTGGTCACGCGGCGGTACTGCGTGACTGCGCGTTTGCCCGAGCCGAAGACCACCGAGAAGGCCGGGTAGTTGGAACTCTTGTCTCGCGTGGTCTCCGAGCAGTTGGTCACCGAGCCGTCGCCCGTGAAGATGGCGACCTGCTCGGCGGTGTAGCCGAGCGCGCACATGAAGGAGATGTACTCGTCGGTGCCGGCGTCGTAAACCAGGCCCGGGTTGGCGGCGCGGTTTGGGTCCACGTGGCCTGCCCCACGCACGAACGGCGTCGACGCCTTACCGGTGGACATGTCACCGATGACGGCGCCGGAGCTGTCCACGTTATACGCGGTGGTCATCAGGGCGGACTTGATCGCCGCGGGACTCCACGTCGGATGCGCCTCCTTGAGCATCGCGGCGATGCCGCTCACGTGTGGGCACGACATGGAGGTGCCTGAGAGGATGTTGTATTTCACTCGCCTCGTGTCGCTCCTGAGCTCTGACGGCGAGTTGGCGCCTGTCCAAGCGGCTAGGATTTCAACGCCCGGGGCAGTCACGTCTGGCTTGAGGATCTCCATGACATGGCGGTTCGGGCCGCGGCTCGAGAAGGACGCCATTCTAGGGGAAGGCGGTGTGCTCTTGCCGATGACGGTGCCACGGGATACGATCGTCGCCACCGGGGACCGAGCTGTGTATATGTACATCATTATTTTCATAGCGGCCGCAAACGTGACCGCTGTGGCTGGGAGGACATGGGCGACTATCATGGTCTGCTCGCCGGAACCCATGGTGCTTGCGAGGATTAATCCAACACCACCGGCCATCTTGACCGCCTCTCCTTTCGCTGCCATGCTCCCACCTGCATCGCACAGGACAATCTTTCCGGCGACCTTGCTCGCTTTGAGTTTCCCAGCTTCACAGTACTGGGAGCCCACTTGCCAGCCATGAACCAACGGTAGTTTGGTCACGCCAAGCGGGGCGTCGGTGTAGAGCGCCGTGCCCGTGTAGGTCTCATTGTTTCCCAGAACCACGTCCACCGGGAACTGACGGTTGATGGTAGACGCGCCTACCGTCAGGATCCACGGCGCGGTGTTTACGACGGTGGCCTCCGAGGGGCCGCTGTTACCCGCGGCGGCGGAGACGAGGATTCCCCTGCGGACGGCTCTGAACGCGCCTACGGCGAGCGGGTCGAGGTACAAGTCTAGTGGCACGCCGGCGCCGAGCGACATGGAGATGATGTCTACGCCGTCGGCGATGGCCGCCTCGAACCCCGCCAGGACGTCGGCGGAATCGCACGTGCCGTTCCAGCCAACCTTGTAGGTGGCGATGCGCGCGCCCGGGGCCATGCCCACGGCTTCTCCTCGGGCGTAGTCGAAGAAGGAGGCGCCCGAGACGGCAGAGCCGGCGGCGGTGGAGGCTGTGTGCGTGCCGTGCCCCTCGGTGTCGAGCGGCGACCTCGACATCACCCCGCTCTTCTCGTCGATCCTCCCGTGATTGGCCTCGTACGCGTCGCAGAAGAACTTGGCGCCGACGAGCTTGTTGTTGCAGTACGCCGAGGCGTTGAACGATTGGGTCGAGACGCAGCCGCCGCGGAATTTGGAAGGCGGCGGCGGCAGCGACGAGTCGGCAGCGAAGGACGCGCGGTCGATCGGGTACACTCCGCTGTCGAGGACACCGATGACGACGCTCCTGGCGCCTTTGGATGCCGGGAGCAGCCCGGACGAGGGCGAGAGGCCGAGGAAGGATGGCGTGAGCGTGGTCTGCGGCCGAAGGACCACGCTGGGCACGACGGCGAGTACGGAGCGGTGGGACGCGAGGTGAGCGGCCTGGCGCTCCGTGAGGCGCGCCGAGAAGCCCGTGGCGGCGTGGGCGTAGGAGTAGAGCACCCTCGGCGCGGGGCTGGACATGTCGACGGGGATGTGGTCACGAAGGAAGGAGGCGTATGCTCGGGCAGTGAGAAGCCCGTGGCGGCGCGGCGGCTGCGCCGCGTGCGCAGGCGCGACGTGCACGATGTAGGAGGACATAGCCTCCGTCTCGAGCTCCTCCGCCGTGGTGGCGACTAGGGCGAGCAAGAGGCACAGGGCCGTGAGTGGTCTGGGCGCCATGGGTGCACGCGTACATGTGCTGCACACTGCAGGACATATATCTCTCTCTGGTGTGTGCAATAGCATGGATGCATGGGGGCGTATAAGTAGGCGACCGAGTAGATTTTCGCACCAGGAGCAGTTGGCCGGTCTAGATCTGAAAGGTTTCTTCTAGTGCAGGTGGCATGGCGCGATGCGTGGGTCTCGTGCTGCTTATTACATGACTGACGAATCAAAAATGTTATTTAACGGTTGCAGTTGCATTATCATCGCAGCAAGTCGTACCATGGGCGCTCGGCGACAAATAGAGTACTCTCAGCTTGTTTGGCAATTAACGGGAAAAGGCATGAGAGTTTAGAGGAGGGAGTTGGTGAAGGGATTTGACATGGGACTTTGTTATTCAGTCCCAACTAGCATGGTTGCGAGGGCACACATCTGAAAGTGTCTAAAACATATATGCATTGTTTATTACATACTGATAGTATGTGTTTATGATTCATATGCTTCTGTAGTCACGATAAATTTTATGGTATGTAAAAAATATCATTGTATGGGAAAACTCTTTCAGTTATATAATTTATGGGCAAATGATTTTATCAAGATATAGAATTCATATATCAATGACCTTATGCAATTTTTGTACTTGGCGATATATGTATTCGATCAATTCAAAGAACTAATTTCACATGGAAAGGTAGCATGTAGTTTCATTAAAAGTTACATCGGTGATCGGTTGGCGTAGATGTTATGTCGATTTACAGTTACCAAAATTAAAGTTGTTGTCTAGTTAATTATTAGGATATCACCGGATGACGTCTAGTTATAGCTACTGAAATCTTTTAATCGTGTTATATTATTATAAATAACCATGGGATTAATTGTCAGATGAAGATAAATACAATTATGAACATATAATAGTTCTTGCATGTTAATAGTAAGCTTCAAGAGATCAATGTATTTCCAAAAAGGATTTTGTAAGCAAAGTGGAGAAAATATTGTTGTTTACATGTAGGGAATCTACACAGTGAGCTTTTTTGCTTTATTTTGTCGAAATCAATGTTATCTCTCATTTACTCCCTTGGTTATCGAATACTCAACACCATATATAATTTATTCTCTCGTAGATAGTTCCACATAAGTATTAGATAAGTATGAAGAACTAATCGAGCTCAATGGGACTCAAAGTGACGAATTATGTTAGAGCCGATTATTGATTTGAACGTTGGACGATCAATGTGTTTTCCTATTAGACAAGTATATGGAATTATTTTTTATCGCTAGACCGGGCCTATGATCTTTTTTGTGGATCCACACAAGTTACATGGATTAATTTTTTACCGATGAATCTGCTCGCGCATTGTATTACACCAGTACTCGAAACTTTAATTCTAAGCAGGATGTTTTCTCTTAGATTAATACCTCAGACACCAAGTTAATATTTATTTATTTTCTTGCCTTTTTATAACTAAGCTATGAATAGAGAAACGATGGATTACAACACTCCTACAATTTGGTTTGCGAGTTGTGATAATTTGCTACGGGGATGTGGTCACGTGGGAAGGAGGCGTATGCTCGGGCTGTGAGAAGCCCGTGGCAGGCGCGACGTTCCGATGTAGGAGGACATAGCCTCCGTCTCGAGCTCCTCCGCCGTGGTGGCGAGTGGCGACTAGGGCGAGCAAGAAGCACAGGGCCGTGAGTGGTCTGGGTGTCATGGCTGCACACTGCAGGAGATATGTACGTTCTGGTGTGCAGTATCATGGATGCATTGGGTGCGTATAAGTAGGCGACTACTAGGTCACTGCAAATGAATCGTTAGATCTGATCATCTGAAAGGTTTCTTCTAGTCCAGGAGACATGGCGCGATGCGTGGGTCTCGTGCTGCTTATTGTATGACTGACGAATCAAAAAAATTATTTAACGGTTGCAATTGCATCATCGCAGACAAGGATGGGCACACGTGCTGCACGCTACACCGTTGCGCCTAAGGAGCAGACGAGTATCGACAGCCGAGTTGACCTTCTGCATTTTTTGGGTGCTTGGCAGGAAGCGCCAACTGCACGTGTATACTAGTACAATGCTTTGATCTAGGCATTGACCCTCTGCATTTTGGGGGTGCTTGGCAGGAGTGTTGTTTGCTTAAATGAAGCAACCGTGAGTGAGATGTGCTTAATTCACATGTATACTGTTCGCATTATCGGTTGTGTTGGAGAAATTTGCAACGGTGCAGTGTTGCGTTTGCGGTGGCCATGGATAGAGTGGAAAGATCTTGATTTTTTTTGGTGGGATCCGGCAACCCTTGCTTCGATGCGGATATGGACATTTTCTACGTCGCCACCACGATCACTATAGGGAATGGCCTCAAGACAACGTTTTCGCATGCGCCGTGGTTGAGTGGCCGAAAGCCCAATAATATCGCCCCGCTTATCTATGCTTCGTCTAGCAAGAAAAAATAGTCGGTTGGTGAGGCCATGAGTGAGAATGGTTGGGTGAGGAAGCTGCTGCTCGACGATTCATTTACCATGGAGCATTTCTCCCAATCCGTGGAACTTTGGGTTCTTGTTAGCAACGTCCAACTTGAAACAAATGTGCATGATGATATTAGTTGGAAGCTAACGGAAAATGTCCAATACTCAACGTCGTCCGCATATAAATTGCAGTTCTTGTTAACAATTTTCTCCCAAATGGATAAGACAATTTGAAAGGTTTGGAATCCTCCTAAAACTAAATTCTTTGTGTGGCTGCAACCTCAAAACCGGATTTGGACGGCGGGCTGCTTGGCAAGAAAAGGGTGGCCAGATTGTGGTTTATGTCTCCTTTGTAAGCAAACTACGGAATCGTTCACCCACCTTTTTGTAAATTTTCGCCTCACTCGCCGAATTTGGGAACTCATCAAGAAGTGGAGGGCTACACGCCATATAACCTACCAATTGGGCAAACCTATAAATCAACGAATGTGGTTGTTGATGACGGACGAATCCACTCCAAATCGCAAAGCCATCGCTTTCCTCACATTGCTTACCACTTGGGAGATTTGGAACAAACGCAATGTAAGGGTCTTCCACATTAAACATTCACCACCCCTAGTTATTCTAGATAAAATTAAGAAAGAGCCCCGGTTGTGGGTTTTAACGGGCGTCAAACGATTCGGCGATTTGATCCCGCGAGAGTAGGCTTTTATAATAATGGTCACAAACTTGATTTCTTGCATACTTCTTCTTAATGAATAGAATGGAGCAAAGATTTGTTTCCCTGTTTAAAAAAATACTTTAATGATCTTGTGTCAACCTTTAGAAGTTGCACATCAGGGAGAGAGAGCGTGAGAGATTGACCGTGTGCGTTGTTTTCAAGGCTAACATGCATTTGAGCCTCCGGTCAAAAATGCACACAAGTAAACAGAAGAAATACAAGACACAACACGCGGTTCGTGCACCTGTATTAAGTGACATTTTCATGTATAGTGAAAGTTGATGGAGTGATAGACATAACAAAGTAAAATAACTTCTCTTGGCCTCTGCATCAAAGAGCTGCATATGGTTTTAATTTATTTCATTTATACAACAATACTAGCAAAAATCCTTACAACAATCATACACTAAAGCCGCCAAAAAAGATGTCAAACTATTGAATTGTTGTACTAACCATGTCTGAACTGATAGAAAGGACTATGCAATATATTTATAATTCGACACTCTCCCTCGGGTATAGGATATTTAGTTCTTAGCGTTGGTTTTCTGTAGGCCGCAAAATCTTTTTCTTTTTTTTAATACTGCTTGAGCAGAGTCTTGAACGCAAGACATGTTGGCTCGATCTGATACCATATTGAATTGTTGCACTAGCCATATAAATCAAAATTTCGAACTGATGGAAAGGGTTATGCAATATTTTTATATTTCCACAAAACAATACACACTGACACAATGATAGAGGAATCAAACAAGTCCTTATGCCCCAAACATAGTCATCACCAGCTCACCGGTTAAATCATACATAGAGCATCATACGCACGTTAAGTCACCGACGCCATCTCGCCAACCCATCTCCACGATGTAGATTGAAGCGAAGACCTCGACAGGCATGCGGTCGACGCCGCCACGGCGCCAGATAGCAGCCCAACGCCGTGCACGCATCCATCATCATGCATTCGTCGCCGATACCCCGTTGCGCCACAACGCCGAGACTCATTGTCATCGATGTGGTACATGCAGTGTCGCTCCACCGCTGAAACCATCCTCTGGTTCCTTGGACTGATGCGCACCTCTAGGGATGATGTCCCAAGGGGGGGGGGGGGGGGGGACACATAAGTGCCACCATCATCTGATCGACGATCAACTGTTTCCCCTTGAGGTAGAGAGGAAGTTGGGCGCTTCACCTCGACGATGCCTTCAGGAAGGAGATAACGCACAAGGCTTCGTTATCACCGGCCCCACCAGACGAAAGCAGGGTTTACACCCGGATCTGCTCCACAAATCTTCATACGACATCTTCGATATTTAACCAACCACCTTCAGAGACATCGTCGCCGGCCTAGCCGAGCCAATCCCAATGGACTGGAAGGGACAACCTCAACCGGATTTGGCGGGAATCTCCACGTTCTTGGTCACCGAAGTCACGGCGGTGACAAGAAACCACCACAAGCTGAGTCACGAGAGACTACATTGTGTCGCTGAGTCGCTGCCCGCAAGCAGCCCTTACCTAGTCGGCAGACCGCCGTCAGGCTGCGAATTCGCCATGCTGGACTACCACACGCCCCTGTCGATGACGAGAGCTACCTCGGCGAGGCGGATCCCGAGGCTAGAAAACAACGCCAAAGCAGATCCGTCGTCGCCTGGAGGCTTTGCCCACTGACGAGAGCCGACGGTGAAGGAGTGGGAGGGGGAATTAGCAATACATGGATAAACGGTGCGACAAAGAGCGCAGGGTCCTTTAGTATTTTCTCAAGTACACAATATTGAACGAAACAACATTGACATCCATCAATCGCTTCGGAAACATTTGACGAAAAGTAGTTTGCTAATAAACTTTTAGCTATACAAATTCAAAGCTGTTTAGGAGTTGAGACTGTACCTCATACATTGGTACATTAAAATTTCAAACATGTGTCTTTGTTGGGCAGCAATAAATATCTTCAGTCTTAATCGCGTTCACCGGACTCATATGGCTTCCATGTGGATAGTGCGTAGAGTATCCTTCCCTTCCACCCCAACACTAGGTATTGATCATCTTCGTCGACGAAATAATCTTTGTGATAAATCTGTCTCACCATAGATTGTATTCCTGTTACGGTGGCTGGATTCAAGGGAAGCTGCTCAAACTTGGCCCTGAGGCTTCTTACCTTCCATTTCTTGTAAGTCGCTGGCCTCTCGGTCCTTTCTGATCCTTCACATGCAATGACATTGAGAATTGCATTTCTATATATATCCCTTTCTAAGACCATTCTTGTCGCATTATCTCGCGGGCTAGTTTTATCAAGCATATCAAACAATGAAGTGTAGTGGTACATGACTTCTTTGAAACGTGATAAAAAGAAGGGGTGCTGTAAGATCCATTCACATCTCCATGGATGAAAACTGTCGGCTTCATCTTCCTTATGGTATTGAGCACCCTATTCCTGGTGCTATTGATGGATATTGTCTCATCACCAAGATTCTTCATTCGATTTATGCAATTGACTACGAGCGGTTCATCTTCATCAATGTTCAAATCTTCTACGGAGATGGCTTCCCATTTTGATGCGATCTGTCGATATTCAAGAGGTACTTCAAACATGTTGGCATATTCAATTAATCGTAGCCATGTGTTCTTATTCATTTCATCTGGCCGGAAACCTGGCTGTGGCAACTCTATACCTGTGATCCGAAGCTTAGGTGGCCCACCTTCTCTATTTGCAAACTCTTTCAGTAGTGATGGCCACTGAAAACCGAAGCAAATACCAAAATCTATAATGTGCACTTGTGGTTTTCCCTTTGATACTTCAAGGATAGTTTTGTTTGAGAAATGATATGATGACCTCAGGTAAGGACATACTGTGTAACACAGATGGAATAACTTTAAAACATACGTTGCATTCACTGGTGTAGCAATGAACTTCTGGTTTATCTGACTCCTGTTTCCGGACAATCGTATCTCTAGGCAATCTGCTAGATAAAATGCTAGCCTCTGGGAATCATCCCCTCTTGGTGAAGAATGTCGTCGGATGCTTTTCAGTGTGTCACTTGCTAAGCTACGGTCGCCCACAGATACTGCTTCTGCACATTGGATAAGAAGGGTTCTCAGATCCACCACCTCTTTCTTCTTTCGCATTTTACCACTCGTAATCTGCCGGCCCGGTATTCTTGCTTGATCATTCCGTGAATCGTCGGCCGATTGATCCGCCATGGTTCTAGGGAAAATAATACCTTCATCTACAGGCTTATGTTCAGAGCACAGCAGAACCTTGTCAAACATCTCATTTCGGATTGGCTCATCGGAGAAACCGGCAAACTGCTTGTTTCTTCTTCCTTCTAGCAAACAAAGTTCTTCTATACATGGAATTTTTCGGCCTTGAACTTCAAATGATGCATGCTTGATTGTGTCTTTAGCATTCATCTGAAGAAAGTGATTAACTCGGCTAGGAATTTTGGTAATGGAAAGGTCATTGATGTTTCTATTAGCACCCAGGGGAGATTGTTTCACCTCTCCAACAATGGCGGATAGAGTCCATGGAGCCTGAAAATCATGTATGTTTTCACTGGAGTGATGATTACTTGGGATAATGTTTACAAAGCATGTACTGCATGTTTGTCCATTAAACTTGCTAACGTTGCCATCGGTCAGTCGATCACAGCTACAAAGTGGTAGTAACTGAGGCAAAGTTGGATATTGGTGCCCAAGAAGTTTATAGAAGGGCTCTTCCATTGTTCTAAGGGCAGTCTCTCCATGATCTGATCTGACCTTATCATCAGTGTCCTGCATCAACGTCTGTTCTATGTAGCTGAGTGTTATATCCGAGTCAGTCTGTTGGTGCTCAGGATAATCCGCCACACTGATTCGACACCGATCTGATGTTTCATTGCGACTGAATGGGTAAGGTTGGCTATAGAATTTACAGGAAGAGGATGTGCTCCCATCCTTGTTCGAAACAATTGGTAGTGGATGCAAAAATAACTCTGAATCATTGAACTTGGTAGTTGGCTCGATGAACTCCTGAGAATAATATGTATTGCCCCCAGTAGTATTTGCCATGATGCCGTGAAAATTAAACGAGCTGGACTTGTCACTGGTGTCGATTCATATGATGTTTGTACTATGTCTTATTTCACTTCGCACCAGATTGTCCTGACTTGCAGTGTAAGCAGTTGACTCAGTATGTGAACAAAAGAAACAAAAGGAATATTTGGAATGCATAAAACGTTCCTCTAGTATATGAAGCCCAGGTTAAAATGAGAACTTACATAAACAGGATGCACATGCTACTAGGTTAGGAATCACAGATGTTCAGTTCACGTGTATGGAAAATATCATAAGCAATTATACTTGAAGTTTCTCATACAATTATACTGGGTTAAGACGCTAATCAGCAAAAATAAGGAGATCGCGTGGTCTTACAGAACAAAGCCATATACTAGTGTAGTATTAAACACAGTATGTTAATACAATTCGATTAATCTAGTGAGGGACTTGTCATTAATTTGCTGCATGCTAAATCATGAATAGAAGAGAGGCTTCTTACCATTGGTTGTCTGCACGGATCGCACAAAATTCCACAGATGCGTCTCATGAAACGGTGTCTCACAAGATTTTCAGACTCGAACAATGAACACTGACTGCTTTCTGGCGAAGCTGTTGTTTCAGTTGTTGTGAGGAAAAGCAAGAAGAGGCTGTGAGTTTTATCTGAGCTGCTGGTGAGTTCGCCGAGGTATCGAGCGTTGATAGCAGTGGTGGAATTCATCGTCGTACTGACCTGCACAGCTGCACGGATGCTGCAGGAGACAAAACAAGATGTATCCGGAGAATAGAAAGGCGGCATTTCGGAGGATAATAGACTCCGTCAAATGCCATCGATCATTTCCTGATTAGTCGTTTGTTTATTGCAGCTCTGGCGACGCTGGAGCTTTGGTTTCTCAGCTAAGTATGTAAGAGCATCTCCAACAGACGCTCTACGCGTCGGCGCCATAAAAAAAGTTTCCAGCGCCGAAATAGCAGTTTTAGCGCGCCGCGGTCGAAACGTGTCCAACAGACGCACTAAAATATAGCGCGCAGCCGCAGCAAAAAACGTCTCCAACAGACGCACTAAAATACAACGCGCAGCCTACAGTAGTATAACAAATAGTTCCCTAACTTTTACAAATAAATCCAACTAACTCACAATCAGGACCCTGACACAAAAATAAAAAGCGCAATCAAACCCCCAATCGTTCAAAGCTAGCTAACTTCGTTGTCTACATCCGCGTCTGCTGTTGCCTCGCCGGCCGGCTCCTGCAACCTCCGCTTCTGCTACCTGCTCAAGCTGCGGGACGACGGACGCCGGGACGCTGCCGTCGTCAATCTCGCGTCCGCCATGCAGGCCTCCTCGTCGCCGCCCTCTTCCTGGCTGATGCCGTGGCGGTGGCAGCTGCCGCGCGGACGCTGCTCGACCAGCCCCTGCTTCCTTGTTCGCCGAGCACGGCGGCCCGGACGGTGGCCGCGAACGCAAGGCGAGGAGGACGGCGGCGGTCGATTCCGGCGGTCTATTCCGACGCGACGGCGAGCTGCAGGGTTGTGGGCGGCGAGCAGAAGGGCGGCGGCGGCGACGAGAAGGCCGGCGGCAGCGGTTCCCTGCGCGGGGAAACTTCCGGTGGCAGTTGGTTTTCGCGCGTAGACTCCATATTGCCCAGCGCTGTACGCCGCACACAAGATATGAAGCGTGCGATACGGAATTATAGCGCTACTGCTGGAGTCCCAATTTTGGCCCCGCGCGCTCTAAACGGCAGTTATTTCCAGCGCACGCTCCCTTTAGCGCGTATGTTGGAGATGCTCTAAGAGGTTTTGGTGTTTTCGTGTCCTTTACTATTCATCACAATTTGTATTGAGCCTTCAATCTATACACTCAGTAGCACAGTACTAAATTTATATTACTTGAGCAACGTGGAGCGACGAACAAAAACAAATTTATGTAAGAGGTCATGTAATTTTGATTATTTTTGTCCTTTTCATAAAAACCACGTCCGCAAAAACTCTGCCTCGAGATTCTTCAAGGCATCGCACAAGCTCTTGTCTCGGAGTATACATACATACATACATACATCCTATATATAAAAGCGCGAAGAGACCACGCTCTCTCGCGCGGTCCACGTCGCCCAGCAATCGCTCTCTCGCGCGGTCCACGTCGCCCAGCAATCTACGGCCGTCCGATCGCCGCAACGGACGGCTGGGATGAAGCCACGTCGCCCCCAATCTCCGGATACTGTTCAAAGACGATTTTAAACCAATCACAGCGTGCCACGCCGCCCAGTTACCAGCCGGTCACGCCGGTTCCAGCCGGTCACCGCGCCGGTCACCGCGTCTTTTTGCAAAAAGAATCCTCCCAAATCCAAAACTACTCTGCAGCCCACAACTCCTCGCTAAGAGGGACCTACCCGTAATTTCCGAAAAGTCCAGCGAGCTTCCTGCAAAAACTCCTCATTTCCCCCCACCCCACGGCTCTCCGTCCCAATCCCCAACCCTAAAATCGCGGCGGCTCCGCCGGTGTCCCCTCCGCAGGCGGCGGCGGCGGCTACCACCCGCCACTCCCGCCTCACCAGCACCACCACCACCCCAGCGCATCCTACTCCGCCGGCCCCAGCTCCCTCCGCTCCATCGGCGGCGCCAGCGACGGCTCCATGACGCTCGAGCGCGCCATGTCCGAGTACGGCGGCGGCCACGGCACCCTCCCGGAGTTCGTCGGCGCCGGCGGCAGCAAGGGCATCTTCCGCGTGCCGTTCCGCGCCGCCATGCACCCGCTCCGCCCGCCCCCGCTCGAGGTGCGGCCCCACCCGCTCCGCGAGACGCAGGCGGGCTCCTTCCTCCGCACCCTCGCCGCCGAGCCGCAGCGCCGCCAGCTCTGGGCGGGGGCCGAGTCCGAGATCAGGGTGTGGGCGCTCGACGAGGTGTTCGCCGGCTGGGGCGCCGGCGCGCACCGCGGCGACGAGGAGAGCGCGCCCTTCCGCGAGGGCGTGCCCGCGCCGCCCGTGCTCTGCGTCGCCATGGGCAGGGCCAACGGCCTCCTGTGGACGGGCCACAAGGACGGCTCCCAACCCGGCGTCCGCCACGAGCCGGCTCCTCCGTGTCCTCACCCCCCTCCTCATCTCCTCCTGCTCCCTCGCCTCCAGCGCCGCATCTCATCTCATTTCTTGGTTCGAGGTTGTTCTCATGGGGGTTTCTCTGTTGCCAGGGCGCGTACTCCTTTACCGTGAGATACCACGAGCTCGCCGGGACCAGGGTGACTCTGAAGCAGCCCCTGCTAGTGCTGAGGAAGAAGAACAACAACGGTCAAGCTGGAGCGGCAGCCGTGCAGCTGGAGGTCATCGGGGTCATCCGGCACAAGATCCCCTTCAAGGGCCACCCCAAGGCTTTCATCTCAAGTAATCCCTCGCTTCACTTTCTTTTGTAGGACAGTGATTTTGCAGAATTTTGCTCATCGGGCGACCCCATTTTATACCGCAGAAACACATCTTTCCCCTAACATTCCTTTTGGTTTAGATATGAGATCACAAGAGCTCTAGTGACAGTGTCTTCTGCTATATTTAGGAAGTTTTATTTGCTGTCGAATGTCAGCTTTTGTTTTGCTAATCAGATTGTCTTAAATATCTTGGTAATCCCATCCATAAAATGTTGTTGTCCTTGGTCTAACTAGAGTGATTACTTCTACTTCCTGACATTAATCTGACAGTGCTAATCTGACAGGAATACACGCTAAAAACATTTATGACTGCTGTTGTCTGTTACCGGAATTGATGCCTCAACCCTGCCTTTGGCGGTGTCCAATAAATCAAGGAGGCAATTGTGGATTGGTTGATGGTGTATGCTGGGAGTGCCCTGGATTGGATGTGTAAATTGAGCGGCGCAAATCGTTCTACAGAAGCTAGGGCAGTGAGCAGTCCAGTTTGCCGTCGACACATGACGCTTAATCTGATGACCAGGTTCCGATGCATATGTTATCTGTTTTGTACATCAGTTTACACCTCTGTGATGAAATCAAAATGGTGGTCTCTATGAATTTGTCTTTCTAGCACCAGTATTTAACAATGCTGTTGTGCCTCCCTTTCAACCATAAATGTGAACTCACGGGATTGGCGACACCATCAGTCGTATCTCCAGCTTCCTGACGAAAAGTTCTCAGTCGACTTATTATACATTAATTAATACAGGCAGTGGTACATTTGGGTTCGCCTATATATACGGGTATGTTATTTTTTCTTACAAGTTGTTCTCTTTTATTATTCTGTACTGGACTACTTTTTACTTTTACATAGAGTGAAAATATATCTTATCTTTCTCTGAGCAACATACTCCTTGGGAAAAAGTCACATGAGTGATAAAACTGTATGACCAGAAAAATGTCCTTAGAGTCTCAAGTTATAATAGCATGATTTACAGAAAGCCTGTTAAGCAACATTTTAGTTTAACCATAATACATTAAGCAATCTGGCAACCAAGAGATAGGACAAATCAGATGACATGTGTTATTATAATTGTTTTCCCATAACATACTTACTGCAAGATCATACTTGCACAGTGGATATGATGTAGTCGTTTGATGCTCTAATTGATTTTTTTTCTTACAAACTGTTCTCTTTTATTATTCTATACTGGACTATTTTTTACTTCTATATAGAGTGAAAATATATCTTATCTTTCTCTGATCAACATACTCCTTGGGAAAAAGTCGCATGAGTGATAAAACAGTATGACCAGAAAAACGACCTTACAGTCTCAACTTATAATAGCATGATTTCCAGAAAGCCTATTAACCAACATTTTAGTTTGATCATAATACATTAAGCAATCTGGCAACCAAGAGAAAGGAGCAATCAGATGGCATGTGCTATTATAATTGTTTTCCCATAACGTGAACAGAAATGCTTCACTTGTTACCTAGAAAGAAGCATAATAAGGAAGCCTCTAGAATCGAAAGTTGTGTCAAATGATAGACTGTTTACAATGATATGAGAAACATGTGGAAATAGCCTATGTACATCCGACTATCAAGAACTAACTATACCTGAGTATCGTGCTTCAAGAAAAACATAACGATTGGTCACATTATTCATCCAGCTAACTGAATGCTGATATAAAATGTGAAGTGTAAAGTAAAATAGCATCGACGAAGAGATAGAACAATTGTACCTAAATTCCAGCCCACATTATTCTCCAGCTAACCCAAGCATGAATGGTAAATTAGAGTCTGCAAAAAAAAAAATCATATCATTTGAACATTCTAGGTCGACAACATCTAACTAAAGATTTTTAACATGGTACGAAATTTATGAAACATAAATTATATTAAAACTAACAGTAAACCAGTCTGATACATGTTGAAAACTTAGTAACCAACTGATAAGATACATGAATATAGCAAGCACACAATGCCACAGTCGGTCCTTTTAAATACTACTCAAATATTCACTATGAGTTGAATATTCAGTGTGTATTCAGATTCCCATCAAGGCATCAACTATAACATCATGTGGCAAAAGCACAGTTGATGCCAGTAACAACAAAATATCAAAGAATTAACCATACCGGATATGATACATCTCCCAGCTACAAAAAAATATCAGGACAATTGATGAGTACAGGGCAGAAACGAATTAAAATTTCATATATGCACCAAATTGTACGATCCATATGAATAGCATAAGTTCATGACTGATTTTTTGTTGCAAAATCATGAATGAATTTAAATGTATATAGGGGAGAACGCGAAAATTATAATTGTGAGGGCAGTGGATACTTGAAACCGAATAGTCACATATTGCGCCAGCAATTTTTCCTGCTGAATGTAAAAGGAGCAGATTTATCCTCTGAAACCTAATCGTGTGCAATTGCCCATGTCTTACCAGGTGTATATAAGCAACTGAGGGGAGCGAGGCGGCATACCAATTCCTTGTGAGCAGGTACGAAGTCGGATGTTGCTGGCTTGCTGCCTGCGGCCGATGTCACGAAGGGCTGCAATATGACAGAATAATCTTCACTTTCTCTAAACTTGATGAGATGGCCAAAGTGCCTTCCATGCAGAGCGGAATTTCTGAACTGCATCATAACTGAATAACTGATACACAAAAGAATAAACAAGTCGGAACTGCTCTAGGATAATATGATATTACCCTTAAGAAGATTGACTAGATATGACCAATAGGACGCATTATTCCCTTTCTTTGTTATTGATTTCCATGTATATGTAGGTTTGGACTGATGTAGACGAAACACGGTTCTAAATATTGTAATATTGTTCATATTAACTTCATTGTTGATTTCCATGTATATTAACTTCAGTGATCCAAAAGAGGGGATTGTACTATTCAATATTGATGTGCCGAGTTTTTAATTTCTTTCATTCCCAAGTTACTTACAGCCTCATAATAAATGTCATCTAAAAACAACCCATGTATCAAAACGGGCGCGGCGTGTCGCCGCGCCATCTTGCCTAGTAATCTTAACACGTACGGCATGCTTGTGATACCCGGCACTGTCCAATTGTATTTTGTGTGGCCATTTGGTGCATGCATGCAGTCCAATTGTAAGTACTCCCTCCAACTTTTTAATATAAGATGTTTTATCTTTTGTACACATTCACATGCACACAAATGTATGTAGACACATTTTACTTTATATGTTAACTCATTTTAGTGTGCATATAGACAACATGTGTATCACCTAAAACATCTTATATTAAAAAACAGAGAGTACGTGTCTGTATATACAAAATGCCATCATTGCATTACTGTCTCCCTTCCTGCATAATTGGTTGCTCAATAAATGTGAAGCAACAAACAGATACACTACACCTTCTACTTGGGAAAAAATCCTAGCTGCATTAGAAAAGATGGGGTCCCTGGCCAGTTGTCCGATCTGAACTACTGTAACTAACTAACCACATCGACCTGTTTTAGAAAGTATCATTTTTTTCCTTTAGATTTCAGGTATACTGCTTTATCATTTTTGTTCTCTACTCACACACCACCCAAAAGATGGACTACACGTTTCGGCCACACCTTGACAGTTGTCTTGTTTATTTCCGTAGGATGCTTGCATGGATTCTTTGTAATTTTAGCTCACATAGGGGTTATTTTTGGGTAATGTTATTGTCTGCATCACCATTTGGAGTAATAATATTTAATGTCATGGTACATCTGCATCACCATTTGTAGTAGTAATATTTAATGTCATGGTACATCTGATTTAGGATATAAAGAGTATCGCACGACTAAGTAACACACGTCTTCATTTTTCTAGACACAAAGGCCAAGAGGTAACTTTTTTTTTCCTTTTCCAAAAAACAACAAGTCGTAGCACCCTCTTCATTCTCCGTCCCTTACACGTTGTACTCCTAGCACCATAGGCTCACCGGATGTCCGGATCTATACAATCGCTCTGCAATATTACACCCTACAATATATTGCATCATTACTTTGTTGCGACCATAGACAAAGATTGTTAGGGGGTCCTTGAGTGTGGCGGATGAAGCATCAATGTTGGTGGTGGAAGCAAAGGTGGAAATCTTTCAGGTGATATGAGCATCGTTTTTTTTTTTTTGGACGGATATGAGCATCGTCGATACGACAAATTGTGAAGAGGGTGGCTTTGGTCCATGTGATAGATGGCAACATATGCACACATCAAGGGCAAATACATGTGGAGGTTGTGTGCAAGATCAATGGCTACATACATATGTTGGCTTGCGAGCTTCCGGTAACAATGTTGAGAGCGACTGTCTCGTAATATGTCTGATAATTTAAATTCATTTAAGGGTTATTTTTGGGTAAAGTTTTTCCATGTCACCTTTTTATATGAATCTTTATCTCTTATAAAATAAAATCGCACTAATAACATCTATACCATCGCTACTATGATGTACCCAACAAAATATTGCAACTTACTTTGTCGCAACCATAGACACGATTGTTAGGGGTGAGTGTGGCGGATGCAACAATTTTGGTGGCGGTGGCAAATTCGGTAATATTTGAGGTGATATGAGCATCTCGATACGACAAAATCTGAAGAGGATGAATTTGGCCGATTTGATAGGTGGCATTCATATGCAGATTTGATTTCAGAGGATGAACTACATTTGGATCGAGGTTCTCATGCATAGGCAAGATCAATGATTGCGTACATATGTTGGCAGAGCTTCTGATAACTATGTGATGGGGCGAATGTGTGGTAATAGATTCATCTTCACTAGATCCCCTGGCGCGGCTCGCCGCGCGCCACCCGCTTTTGACACTGGTATTCGGTTTGTAAAACTCTATGATAAACATCCGTTTTTAATATGACGTGATAGTTAAGCACTGTTATACAGTAGCAGGACATAGTTTCAGAATACAAATCAGATGAACGTCAAAATACAACATAAGTGCATATTTCTATGAACAGACACCTGCTAAGTTGATACGGAGGAAATATGTTACATAGGGCAGAGGGTGGCATAGAGCCAGAGGGCAGACCATTTTGATACACTTTTAGGAAATGTAGCTCTCTATCCAGCTACTCAAGCACATAAAATGGGAAATATACTCTTGCAAGTTGCAAAGAGTGGTTGAGAATCTACAGCAAGGGCAATATTTGGAATAGCTAAGTAAAGGAAGTCAGGTCCCAAAATTGTTTCTTACTGAGCCATCGAAATACTCAAGGGCAATATGTCCTTGTCTGTTTCAGCACAAATACGAAATACTTCATGGGATGCATTGCACCTACGAATGAAAGTGAAAAGGAATTAGTCGGGCGAACGGATGAACCCGCCTGTATAAGACAATGGCAAGACTAATGTTAAAACGAATAACATGGAAAGCAAAACTATAGCAGCTTGTTGAGCATAATTTTTTGGTATATGACCTCGTTGTGAAGTAAAACCATAAAATTCTTTCTGACACCAAATTTAAAATGCTCGCCATACTCGGAGAACAAAGGGCATGGCAAGGCAAGCCCGGAATACAGAATAAGAGAAGATAATAAACAAATGAACTAAAGAATTTCAAGAACGAAGAAGAGAAGCAAAGAGAATTCAGAGAACCCACTTCTCGTAAATCACGGTTATGATAATACCAAATACTTTCAGTCAGAAACTGAAGAAGTCATATTTCCTCAATATTTTTTCATATTTCTTCGACAGACAGGCACTGCAAGCCATATTGTTGAAAAAAAGCATCGGACAGAAACAGAACTCAAGATACCCCAGAAACACAGAGAAGGAACAAGATAATAAACAGTAGCCATGGAAGCAGTAGCCATTTTGGACAATGACATGCAATGCTTAACAAATTGTGGAAGAATCTAATGACACACACTAATTACTAAAATAAATAAACCATGGAAGCCTGTCCTTATAGCTACCATAGTCCATCACTAACGTTTTCAGAAATATGACTGAAACCAAAACCCAACCTTAATTTGTTTCCAAATACATGTAACAGCAGCTGGATGATGCCACAAGAAATAATAGAGTTCATAATGGGCAAACGGCAAGGGATTGTAACAATCGAGACAAATATAAATTAACACGTATGTTTTAAATCGCTTTCAGCATTGAAAACCAAGGGATCTACTAATCAATGTGAAAGCAATGAACACATTAGCTATGTTACCAGACATGCATCCATAAAATATAAGCTCACCAGGAAATGCAAAAATTTATTATGCATTTGGGGAATGCCCCACACAACGGAATAAAGAGATCAAAATAACCATTTCAATCAGTTGTAGAACAGGAAATTAGGAGGAAATGACAGTAAGGAATAAAAAGTGTTTGCTCTCACATAGACATTGAGCTGTAAGTAAAACACCAGGAAGTATAAATATATTAGGGCTCTTGGGGAAATAACACTACCTTGCTTCAGTAAGCTAAATAATCCATCTGCCTTCCTCTTTCGCTCAACACATACTTCTCCGTGTTTTCCCTCTGTTGCCAGCTCTGTAGAAAAACATCAATACCATGCTTCAGTAACTATTTGTAACATATAGCTCACATTTGTTGTTAGCTGACTCCAAATAACATTAACATACATGTCTCACTACATTTGTGAGCATGTGTTTGATAATGAGTGGCTCTAAACTGAACATGAACACCAGAACTGCACAAAGGACAAAGGGCATGTCAAGCCGACCACCCATATCACTAACATACTTTTACTGCGTATTCCCTAGTATAATGCGCCAAAATCCAGAGCATGGACATAAGAAGGTTTCAGAATGTCATGATCCAATACCTAACCTGAGTTCAGGTTTTCTTCTTGCTCTCGGTACCAGCTTGCCCTTTTGCGGATTGTTTCTTGCATCTACAAACATAGTCCACACAACCAAGTAAAAAGGAGCGCAAACACATACAATGGCCATAGCTATACACACGTGCCTGTTTCACATAAGAAAAGAAAATACCTCTTTATATCAGTTGGATCTGCGGTAGATGATGGCCATGGTTCCTTTGAATCCTGAAGCACAAGTGAAGCAAGCTGATTTAGTTGACAGAACCATATGAAACAGCTAAATTAACCTCAGACAATTACGAACAGGTGTATGTGTATGTACCATGCAAACAGTTACGTCTGTCATAACCGTTGTAGATATTGTCGATAGTTATTCTAGATCATTAAGTATCGAAGTTCTTCTGCATCATTAAGCAGAGCAGTATCAACCTGATACGACAGTTAAGTAAACCATGAGAAAAATAGATCGAGGCCAAACTATCAGGAGCAAACCAATATAGCATGTAAGCACTAACCTCTTCAGCCACAACCCGAGGAGCCTAAGTCCTGAAACATAGTCTTTTTTAACAAATGAATCATCGGTATCTTTTATGCTGTTATACAAAACGACAGAGCACATGTATCAGGGCACATGATTAATAAGAAGAGACGCTATTAAGAAAAAACTGTCTCCGCCCCTAGGCCATATAAACATACTTGGTTCCAGCTGGTTTTACAAAGGATGGTGGTCTGTAGATATCATAGAGCATATAAACATAATGAGTAATCTATCAAAAAACAACTATATATAAAAATATATTACGAAGCCTATTTTTGTGTGTAGTAAAGTGTACCTCATAAATGTTATTGTTCAGATAATTAGATATCATCATATCAGTAAGCCAAGCAACAATGACCAGTAGTGTAGCAAAATACAATTTCATGTGAATCTAGGCACTAACCCAAGACGCTAGTTTCAACTCTGAAAGAAGAGCCTGTTCTGAAAGCCATATCAGACAGAAAAGGCTAAAAATAAATAATAACACGGCCTATTCCAATCTTTACATCAATGCAAACTTAGCACTACAGTCTTTCTCAAAAGCATACATATCTCGGCCGAAATTCAGCTTAGGTACTAAAGAAAGGTAAAAAGCGAAACTGAACATAAAGGGCTTGAAAAAAGAAACAACAGAAAAACAAAACAACGCCCAAAAAGAAACCCCAGGGACAAATCAAAAAGAAGAGGAAGCAATGATAAATGTGAAAAAATCAGTAAGCAAAGATTGAACAGAGATTAGAACAAAGAAGCAAAAACATATCGGAAAGAACAGAACAATATCAAATCAAGAGCAGAACAATACACAAAAGCTGGAATAAAAAGTAGTCCCAAATCAAGCACCAGGAGAATGAAAAGAAAACAACAGAAGATATCCCAAACAAAGAAGCTCGATCAGAAATAGAAGGAAAATCCAATAAAAACAACACCAACCTTCAGAGCGACGTCCTGCAAAAAAGAGTGTAAACACATGAGCATCAGAACGCTAATCCTATCCTAAAACAACCAGCTAGTATAAGCAGAACAACACCATCTTGTTCCATATCAAAACCGAACAACCACATGATACTATAGCTCACTCCTACATGTAACTGAAATGAAACAACCACACAGATCATAGAGTATTTTCCTTTCAGGTCCTGAACCTTACCAGCAAGTAAGCAGATTCCCAAATCAAGCAGCAGCAGCAATCTTTAGGTAGCAAACTCCAATGATGTAATGACCTACAAAAAAGCAAAGAATACCACAAAACCGCGTGAGGTAAAATGAATTAATCTGAACACCACAAGCTGCTAGATCATAGAGTGCAAAAAGAGAAGATGGAAAACAAAGCAGGGAGCAGAACCAAACCTCTGATTCGGTAGCAGCATACAACCAATCTTTGTCACAAAAAGATGCCATAGAATGAGCTAGTGCTGCTCTTGCAATTCCCTACTACCAGCACAGAAGGAGAGAGTAAGAGAGAGAACAAACATGTACTCCGGAGATAGCAGCCTGGTCTAGTTCTGTGGCAGCCTGTGTGTCAACCTCATCGTGCAGGGCAGCGCGCCGCCTCCTGTCCTGTCAGATGTGAATAGAGAGAGAAGGGTTAGGGAAGAGGACGATGGGAGAGTGGAACCTGGACAGAGGGCAAGGGATTCCCGGCGGAGACGGAGCTGTAACAAATCTTTTAATTCGACAAAAAGGGGCAGGTTCATGGGATTTGGGACTGGGGCACGATATATGGGTGCTCATGTGTCCAGAAACAAATAGAAAAGGTGGGTTAGCTTTCAAACAAAATATGAGCCGTATGTTAAATATGTTGACCAGTAAATAAGTAAGTCCACACGTGTCTTACTACAACAGGTTTCTGCCCATGCAAATAGATGATGGAAAGCAACTAACCATCTATAGTTTATCATGTTCTACAATGTTATAAGAACACACCATAAAAGCCAGCCCTTTCAAACAAAATAAGAGAGGTTCAGCGGCAGCAGTCTTTCCCATTATGTGTTTACAGCCAACTATTGTGCACACCTACAACCTCACGGTTGAAACACAAACTGAGAAAATTGTAAGCTACCTATGCAATATTTCTCCTGTTTTAGGTCCGACTACTGAAAGGGGCTTGTCGAAAATTTCGAGTCGTACAGATCTTATGTTTAAAAACACTGGGACAACTTAATTAGATTGCAAACATGCAAGAAGTAGAGAATATAAAAGAAATAAGCAGCTCATCATATCACCAATTCCATTCATGTGAAGAGGCAAACCAGTAGGCATGGACAACACTGTATGTTGTCTTGCAATCACATGATCATGCCGAAATGTTGATCCCCAATGTCGGCGAAACATGGGGAGAGACCAGAACACACCTGAAACTGGGAATCGACTTAAAATTCTGAAATGACATGATTCCTTGTTTATATTCCCATAATATTACAACTAATTGGTGTTTTATGTTAGTCTAAATAATATATGCATGCATTCCAATAAACAAATTACATTCGGTGGTTTGATGGATAATAATGACTATGAACTGGCTAGAAATAAAAGATGTGCATAAACCATTAAACGTCCATAGATTTTTTAGGTGAGTAGTAGTAGAAGAAACCGAGTAGACAAATTTGAGCCAAATTGGAATGTTTGCTATGGCTAAAGAGGATACAGCAAGACACCTTGTCGTCGACCACTACAACACTCATGGCCGCAACACCAACACCTCCGTCACCATGCCCTCATGTGCCTTCTCCAGCAGGAAACGCATGCTGAATCGGCAGCTCCTCTCCCCGCTTTGGTGACCTCTTCTATCTCTTGGGTACATCTGCACAAAATTCCCAACACTGAGAATGATACCATAAAAAGGCTGAATATGTACAAAACTTACACAACGTGGATTCTAAATCAAATAATTATTACCTAATGTGTGTATCAAATATTCTAGCACAGTTATATTTCCCCACGAATCACTTAGCTATTTAGAAATAATAGCTTGCACAGTCAATTGGCATACTCTAGATAAGCAATATATTGTATATGCAAGCCACAAAACTGAGAAACGTAATATAATATATTGGTTGTAGCTAAATTTGAGAAAAGAAGCTATTGAGTAGAATGAATATTACGTAGATTACTGTTCCTCTGCAGCCCACTTCTCTTGCATCGAACACCTTACAGGCATAAATAAGCGGACAAATAGAGATAAAAGATTGTGGGATTAAATCAAAGAGGAGGGCTTCCTGCCAGTGGCTCTGTGAGAGAGAAGAGGAGGAAAAGAGAAGAAATGTAGTGAACACTCGGAGGAGGCCAGTCGCTTTGGTGCTGGCCGTCGACCTACCAGATGAATCGGAGCAGATTCCCCCATAATCGCGCCTCCTCCTTTGCGGGCCAAGACGCCAGGGAGGCGGAGGCTAGCATGCTAAGCTCGAGTACGGCGGCGGCGGCCTGAACGACTCTGCGGTCCAAGCGCCATGGACAAAGGTCTTCTCCTCCATGGCTCCGTCCCTCTCCTCCTCGTCGGTATTTGCAGCCATGTGCGTCGAGGGGTGAGGGAGGAAGACGA
Organism: Poa pratensis; assembly: GCA_947311845.1. NCBI lineage: Eukaryota > Viridiplantae > Streptophyta > Magnoliopsida > Poales > Poaceae > Poa > Poa pratensis. The sequence continues at coordinate 83,610,412 of CAMZMU010000034.1, forward strand.
TGGTGCTGCCGCTTGCCGTGGCGCGCGAGGAGAAGGCACGAGGGTGCCGGCGCGAAGAGAGATTGCACAGGAACGGGAGGAGGCGCAGGAGCGGATTGGGGAAGGAGATGCGGGAGCGGATTGGGTCGTGGCGGCTAGGGATGCGGCGAAATGTCGATAGTACCCCTCAAACACACACCACGACGGCGCGTCAAAGAAGTGAAAAGCTACCGCAAACGGACGGCCCAGATCGCGCGGTAGCTGCTCCATCCGACGGTCGACGTGCGCTGATCGCTGTGAGGCCTCCTAGGGGTCATCCGGTTTACCTCCTTCGATGTATTTATATTTTTAGGATAGGCTTGGTAACCAACTGGCACATCCATGATCCGCCACTCTTAAAAATGTGGTGGTGGTCAAAGCCTTAGAATTGCAAGAAGTCTTCTATAGTGCTGCACGGGCATATAAATTCCGCTGTAAATCACAAGTATATCATTAGTCGGTAAAGTGAATCCAAATTTTCACGTTCCACACAAATAGAAAATTAAAAAAAAAACCCCAGTTCACACCGATGTGCCTCTAGGTTCATAGAACTTTGCGTTGACATATAAATTTAATTTTCTAGGTGTAATTTGACTGATATTTCAATCGGCTGAGTATAACTAGTATGTTTTGTGGCAATATCACAATATTGGAGCACTCCACCGGGGGCCTCTAAATTCGTATCCGGCACCCCCCAATTGAGCCCCAATTGGGGGGTACCGGACATGTGCCCGGTCAAGTGAAGGGTGCAGCCCACAACGGCGCCCCCCCAAAGGCCCGTCCCCCAAACGGCCCGAGATTTCGACCAAACTACAAACACCTTGTGGGCATAAAATGGAAATCAAATTTTGTCTCAAACTCATACAAATTTAAATCTAAACCTTCATAATCTAAATCCTATGGTGTCTCGAGTGGCGGCGTCGTTTAAAGCTGGCCGTTATGCTGGAATGCTGCACTCTTTTTTTGAAGCGCAAAACAGTAGGGAAAATCCCTACTGCTTAATTTTCCATTTTCACAAATCACATAATTACAACCATACACATCAAGTGCTCGAAAAGAGGGCTTATAGAGTATCAAGCCAAGTTTGCATGCCCTCTCGTAAGCTAGGTCTAGCTCTAAGCATATTTAAACTAAAAGCAGTCTTAAAAAAGTTAGTACAACATGTGAGATCAGGAAGTTGATTTCTAAAAATATATCCGTTCCTCTGATCCCAAATGCTCCAGCATCCAGTGATGAAAATCTCCATGAAGAAGGGCAGAGTGTATCTCTGTTTTGCATCCTGTATCATATCTTTAATTTCCAGGTCGCCATTCCATTCAAACCCAAGAGCCCACCAAAAGCTTTGGCTAAAGTTGCATTCGAAGAAAAGATGTAGCAAGGTTTCCATAGGGCAATTATCACATAAAATGCAGTCATTGAACTCCACATAGAAGTTTTTATGTACCATTAGCTCCTTTGTGTTCAGTCTGTTATATAGGAGCAACCATATGAAGAACTTCTGTCTAGGAATATTGCAGGCCTTCCAAATATGCAATATGATTCTGTGGGTGTTGTGATTACCAATCAAGGCTCTGTAAATTTTTCTGGTAGAGAAAACAGGTCCACTGTCTAGTACCCAGGAATCATGCTCATCAGATTGCTCAATATTGTTTAGATCATTCCGCAAGGAGTGCAATTCTTCATGCGCAATAATTGATAGTGGGAGCTGAAACAGGCGTCGTTGTAAACGACGACTTTTTTGATTCAAACTTAAAATAAAACGATACAAAATTAAACTAAAACGATACAAACTTAAACTAAAACGAGAACTAAACTCTAATCTAAACGTCGCCGCTCGGGCCAGCCTCGTCGTCGTGCGAGGCCTTCTGGCTCTGGGCTAAGCGCGAGAGCACACGCCTCTCCTACCGGAGCGCGCTCGCCGCCCGGCGCCTGGCATCCCGCTCTGCCGCTGCCCTCGCCTGCGCCTGCCTCGCCAGCCGCGCCTGGTTCAGCTCCTCTTGGGTCGCCTGCTCGGCGAGCAGCTGGGAGGCCGCATGCTCCAGCCCCTTCACCTGGACGATGAGTTGTTGCTGCTCGGGCACCGCCGCCTGCGCGTTGAGCTGTTCGTACGCCGCCTGCTCGGCGGCCATGAAGCCGCGACAACGGGCATCCCGCTCCGCGCTCTCGATGGAGGCCTGGATGATGGCTACCTCCACGGCGTCGCCAGCCGCCTTGTAGCCGAGCCTGACCTGGCGGCTTGCCTGATCGTTGCGCCAGCTCTCGAACGAGGTTGCGGCAATCACCTGGTCTGGCCACAGCGGTGGCGGTAGCTCCTGCTCCGGCGGCGGCACTTCGTATAGCTCCGGTGGCGGCTCCTGCCCGGGGTATGGCACCTTCGGCTCCTGCTCCTCCTGCTCGTCCATGTCCACGTCGTCCACCTCCGCCCAATCGAACGGTGGTTCATCGGCGGTTGCCTCCTGCGTCGTGGGGTGAGCACAGCGTGCTGCCTTGGTGAGGGTGGCCCATGAGGTGGCGAGGCGGCGAGGCATGGTGTTGCTTGGGCTACGGCGAGCATCGGTGGTGGTGTGGTGAAATGGCTGCACGACGGGGGCCTCTTTATAGCCGTCCAGGGTCGAGGCGAGAAGCGGTGGCGCTGCGCGGGAAGCGTCGGGTGGGTGAGCACGCGTCGCGTCGGAGTTAATGGCCACGACACGTTTCCGCCTCGGCGGCGCTTGGGAAGCCGGGAAAGACTGGGCGCTCAGCAGGCGCCGTCGTAAATACGACTCGTGCGGCAGACACATCGCCGTCACGTCCCTTCGTTGCCTACCGAAACGTGTCTCCATTAACGTGGGCTGAACGACCTCCTGCACGGCGCTATTAACCGCCTCTGCGCGGCCTGTGTGTATGACGGGTGGGGGCGACCTGTCGGAGGGCATGTCCGGGCAATGTCCGGCACCCCGCGAGAGGGCCTCCAAACTTGGGGTCCCTTTCAGGGGTGCCGGACACGATTTGGCTTGGGGCCGAGCACATGCGGTGCCACTGGGGGCTTTTTAGGTGTTCGGACCACCAATGAGCCTTTAGGGCCATTTGGAGGGTGCCGGTGGAGCTCTTACTTTCTTTACTGTGCATACTATATTTTCAATCTTAAGGGTCACGAAGAAATATCACAATAAGCTCACTAAATAAATATGTTCCACGTACCCAACCCCTCCACTCCATAAAGAAACCAGGCTCCTGAACTGTCGCAACACCCTGCTCCTCTTTCACTTTGTACCCTCTCTCTCTCTCTCTCTCTCTCGGTGGGCGTGCGGCGTGCAGCGTGCGCGTGCGAGCGAGAGAGGCGGCTTCCTTCCTTCGCATGTGAGTAGAGGAGAGCAGGGCCATGTCGATCGCACTGGAGAGCGGGCCCGGCCTAGGAGGCGGCGGCGGCCGGTTCGGCCGCGTCGCCCGCTGCGGCGCCTACGCGGCCGCCTCGCCGCCGGCCTCGTCGTCGGCGGGGCGGGGCAGCAGCGGCGCGGCGGCGGCGGCGGCGCAGTGGGAGTGGGACGGCGAGGAGGTGGAGGGCGGCGACGGCGAGGTGCAGAGCTCCTACAAGGGCTCCCCCTTCGACACCATGGACGCGCTCCAGGAGGCCCTGCCCTACAGGTGACCGCCCCTCCCCTCTCTCACCTCCCCACGAAGCGCGGATCTTGATTCTTGGTTAGCCCCGAGGTTTCTTGGCGGCTCTTTGGGCGATTCGGGGTAATGCGGGTGGAAGAAACGGTTGTTGGAAAAATGTGGGGTGTTTCTTGAGTCGTTACGACTGGTGCGGCGGCGAAGATTTGGTTCTTGATCGGGTCTAGTTGGGGGAATGCGCGTCAGGTTCTTGCTTCTCCGTGTCTTCTTGGATGGTCTTCGAGTGATTTGGGCGAGGCCATTCAGTTCTTGATCTTCGGGTCGGTGATTCTGATACCAAGTTGGGGGATTTCGTTGTCGGTTTGGGATGAACAGATGGTTAATTGGAGTTCATTTAGGGTTCTAGGTCATTCTTGCTGGCGCTTAGCCCTTACATCCAACTCGACTCGGGAGATTAGCATACGGTGCTGTAGGTAGTGTTCATTACGCAAACAGTATCTTGAACTATATAGTTGCACAGGCATTGATGCTTTTTACTGGACTTATTAGTGAATGATGAGTCTCCATTGACTTGTGAAGTTTGGACAGTTTGAGGTTGAAAGATTTCTGTGAATAAACAGGATATTTTGTGTGTATGCATTGGTGCTGATATCGTTGGATTTTGTGAGTTTATATACTTTGGTGATACTACTTAGCTTTGGAGACTGGTTTTAGTATCAATGTTTGTTCTATCTAAGCCATTTCAAATGCTGTTTGATGCCCATAACTCTAATTAAAAAGTTAGAATCATGGGATGTTTTGATCAGGTTGTTTTCTGAGGAGTTATTACTTATTAGTGTCCTAGTCCATTCTCATAGTGAGGAAATATGGCACTTCGTTTTCATATGATTAAGTCCTTAGTGTGGTGACAAGATTATCTCTGTGTTTTTCCCTCTGACAGAAAGATTACTCTCCAGCTCATGCATCTCCTTGTGCTTGTGTTGGTATAACATATATCAGTGAGGCATTGAGTGTGATTTAGTATCACCAAGTGTCTGTGGAGCGTCTTTGTTATTGTGCCCTGACGAGTGTTAGGTTCAAACCCATTATTAGTAGTTCGTGGGAAAGCTGCTGTAATTGTTACACCTGATTCCTGAAGCGACATGCTACATGGCAGGATCATGCTCTATTGCTCTCCCAGAATTATGATTGTTTTGTGTCTTCAGATATGCTTGTTTTAGTGATGAATTTGTTGTGTTGGTTGGTAAGACAATCAGTTATATACACTGCAAATGCATTCAACTTTGCCAAAAATAACACTCGGTCCATTTTGCATGTTACTCGCAACAGAAAATGTGATAACATAGATTGAAAGGTCAATAATATTGATCCTTTGTAATCCCACATCATTACTGATTGATCCTTACAAGTTACAAAGGGTAAGGTAAACCAGATGTCTGATATGACGGTTGCATATACTTTTTTAGCATGAATACTTTGTTGTACATCTAAATATATTATTTCTTTGTTTCTGTATGCAATAAATTGAATACACTCATCTATTTTATCAGGCTGTTTATCATATTTTTACTGCCAAGTCAGTGAGAGCAAAAAAATAGTGCACACTGTTTTTAGCTTGTAACCTGTGGACTGGTTCAGTATTAGTATTTGTTGGGGGATTTTTCTACATTACTATGAACTTAGCACACTTGTTAGTAGCTTAATGCTACTTGTTGGCTCTTGCCACTCGTAGCGGCATACAATGGTGCATTTGGTGTTATATGATCAAAGAGGAGATTAAGTTATGTGGACAAAGGACATATTTGGTGTAGCTAACACTTGGCTAACAGAGGGACTAAACAGATACTGCGATCTTGTTTCGCATGCTTTTGTTTGCTTGATTATTGTATATGCAAACTAGTTGTCAAACCGTGTCATTAAAACATTCATTGATTTGTTCATATTGTTGGTCTGGCAACTTAATTTTGTCTGTTTGTTCCCTGTGAACTTCCTGGAGATTGCTTCCCTCTGAAATCTTGAGAGAAATATGCCTCATGAAATTACAGATCTACCATTTTGCTGAGCAATTTCAATCTTTTCCATGTGGCAGGAAAGGGGTATCCAAGTTCTACAACGGCAAGTCTGGATCTCTTGCAAAGCCTCCAGCTGCTGTGATCCCATCTCCTCCATCTGTCAAGGGCCTTCCAAAGCCAGAAACCCCATCCCCTAGGAAGCGGAAAGGTCTTCTTCCATTCAGTTTCAAGTGGGGCAAAGCACAGAACAAAGAGGTATACCCTGAAGATGATGTTGTGGACAGCCCCACGGCTTTCAGGAGGATGACGTTGTCTCCGGCCGCCACAAGCAGCTCAGGGAGCAACAGTGGCAGTGATGATGAAGCTCAGAAGCTGCCTCCCCGTCGACCACCCAGAAGGTCCGGCAGTGGCACGGGTGTCTTTGCTTCTCCACCCACGCCTCGTTCACCGAAGCTGTTCCCAGCTCACAATAGATCACAGTCGATGCTTGAGCTGCAGGATGTGACGGATTCGACCGCCATGGTCTCTCCCAGGGACAAGCGCCGGAAGAACTAGCGAGAACCCTGGATCTCAGCACTCTATCAGTCCTCCCAACCACTGGTGTCAGTCCTCCCAACCACTGGTGTCCATTTTAGACTGCGGAATCCAGTGGGCGACGCCTATGTGCTAGCGATGCTTTTTGTGAGGTCAAAGGGACCTACCTGTGTCGATAGAGCTGGGAAACAAACTCTCCTTATACCCTGATGCTCAATACATAGAAATGAACCCTAAGAAAACTGATGCCGACCCTGAGTAATTAGTGGGCTTTCATGCATTGGTTGCTACTGTTTGACTTGTAAATGCTGGATTCTGCTATTGTCTACTAATTCAATCATGTTGCTCTGCGCTGTATCTGTGTGCCAGTAGCACTAGCATTGCGGGTTTTGTTCATTTTTTTTTTTTGCTGGTCTCTCCTCTTTTTGGAACAAACTTGTCTGGGCTAAGCAGATCCATCAGTTACATAGTTTTCCTTTTGGAATGATGATTCCAGTTGGTTTGCATTAATCTGACCTTGAGGCCCTGATGAATACCACATCTAAAAACACTTAAATGTTTCTAGTGTTTATCAAAGAAAGTAAATGTGGAATAAAGTTGCATCCCTGCTGTGATATATACTGGGGTGTTGCTTTGAGGTCTGATGTCGACGTACTATGTATTGGGGGTGTTGCTTTCTTTGCTCTCAACGGCAGTTGATACAACTTGTTATGATCAAGCATTTCATTTCTATGCTACAGATGTCTCGCAGCAAATGTCGGTGCATTGGGTAAGAATGAGCTAGTACCCGGTCTGCTGTTGTTCCTCCTGGTGTGCGACCTGAAGTGTGTCCATTTGTGTGTTACTGGAAATGCTGTCTCCTCCTGGGCACATGCCCATTGGCACGATGACGGGTTGAGGATGAGATGTGGATGATGAGTCCATGACGAGTAGGGCAACTCTGTAGGATCAGTTTCCTGCGAGTTTTGGCTGAAAGGTCCGCATGTTGATAATGCCGGACGCTTGTCTGTGCAATGAAATGACCAGAGAAGTAATGATGTTATTGTGGAATATATTATGTCTATTTATCGCCTTTGATCACTTCATTTATTCGTAAGAAATCCTAGCGATGCTATTCCAGAGAGGTGTACTGGTGTTAACTCTGGTATATATGTCGGTGTTAGCATTACAAATTCAGGTTTTGCAATGAACTTTTGGGACAAGAGTAAGGTCCATTTCAGCCAAATTAAAGCAATTTCTGTATAGCCCGCGGCTAGTTGGAAAGTGCACGGTAAATTTATTTATTTGCAGAAAAACTAGAGATAACTATTTTAACTTGGGAAGCCCTTCACAAGATCACGACGCAACTCTGCATTTAGAAAACTTTGAATTCAAAGGAGTTAAGGAGAGTGTTCTCTTCCACTGTTTACAATGGAAACAACTCAACAACCTTGTCAGGCTATTTAGGGTCACCCCAATGAAGCAAAGTTGTGGTAGCAATTATATAGTATAAAAATAATTTGCCGTCGCTATATTTTCTCACATTCTCAGGAAAATCTCTTTGACACAGTGTTTATAACCATCAGGTTTCCACGAACATTTCATACAAGGGGAAGGGCCAATGGCGAACTAAATCTGTTAATGGATTGCGGCGAATATGACTAACTGATAATCTTCGGAGCACCAGCAAGGTTGCTAGCTAGGTTCCATTTCATTTGTCTTCTGTTTATTGCTTTTCATGGAGCTGAATTCATCCAACAGCAATCCCAATAGCAAATGCAGGGGCGACACCATCTCTAACTTGCCTCGCGTTCCTCTTGGTAGGTTTCGTGGCTGCTTGTTTCAGCTTTCTCTGCATCAGATATTCATACGCGACGAAGTTTTGAAACCGAAAATCAAATTCGAAATTATTGTCAGTGCATACATGCATCCAAGAGATAGAATCCAGTCATAAAGTTGTAACAAGCAAAAGTTGTGTTGCCTGCGATGATCAATCACACAAGATGAATGCATTTCTCAAAGCACATTGACTCTGCGGTCTCTTGTTGCATCTGTACATTGATTCCCTGGTGTCTGGTTGAATCTGTCGTTCGTCGGAGCAGCCGTCAGTTTTCGAGGTCACTGCAGGGATGATTTTCGTTTGCCCAATTTAACATGATATGTTCCTCTGTATTTAGTGTAGATTTATAGATAGATTGTCAAGGTGATGTGTATCCACTATATATCCACACTTGATCATGATTCCAATTGAAGCAAGCAGCCTATGTTATATAAGATATGTCCTAAATATTTGGTATGCTCTGTTTACAAGGTCTGCCAAGTGCTTTTTTTAGATAACACTTCGCAAAGCCCGTCTCCATCTGACGGCCGGACATATTTGCCGATCGCCCTTTTTACACTCAGCAAAGTATTTGCCGACTGCCCCATATAAAACACTCAGCAAATAAGCATGTGCCGACCGGATCACAAGTTTGCCGACGGCTTGGACACAACAAAGCTTTGCAGACTTTGCCTTGTGTTTGCGACACTCGGCAAACCCTGGATTTCCCGTAATGCGCTCTGGTTTTGGTGCACTGTACAACCCGTTGTTGGCTTTATCGGCAAAGGAGACCAAATCCTAACGAAAACAAAGACCTAAGAAAACAAAAACACGAAAGAACGGCCCCCACCGCTCTCCGCTCTTGCCGTCGACGAGATTGCCGAATGGTAGATAGGACCTAGGGGAGGTTTGGTGGTTGGGTTGCTTTATTAACTTTGAGACGTCGATGTGTGCTTGAGTTAAAGAAATATCAGTACAAAAACACTATTTGTCTACTGTTTGATGCATTTTCTGATTCCTACACATACGTGTGTGTTGCTCTCGTCTCATCCTCGCGGCCGCACTCATGTCGTGCGCTGACAACCGATGTTCCTCACCACATCTCACTCACGCGCTGATGATGGATGCTTCTCCTCCACGATGATGGTTGCTCCTCCTCTGACACACACAATAGTAGCTATTCCTCCCCACGTGCTGCGGCCACTGCTTCGCTGGCCTGCTTCCGCATCATTCCACTTTGTTGCTCCTCTGTGCCCTAGAGCTCGATGGTGGTGGCGCCTTTGTTGGCGCTCACCCTGGTGGCTCCCTCCGCCTCTCACATAGGTGCCTCCACGGTTGGTTCCTCCATTTTATGGGCTCGCAAAGGGCAAGCTCACATGGCTGCCAAGAGGTCATACCTCCAATGCGAAGGTAGAGTTACTGATTTTTTTGGATAAAATTTATGTTGTGGAAGCTGTTGCGATTTGCTGCAAGCATGTCATTTATGTTGTGTACCCACGAGTAAAATGTTGCAATGATTTCTAGGTCTAACTACAAGGGGACATCTTAAATGCTGCAAACGTGTTTCTGTAATGTTGAATGCGTGAGGCACATGTATTGGATGCGTTTGTAATTTTTGCACGTAATGGTATGTTTTTCTATGTTTTGCTGCAATCAAATGTGGATTTGTTGTTTACCTAGTTTTTTTTGCTACAAGGGCGTGTTTGCAATGTTGCATTAATTTTTTAGAAGACCCAACATGACACCATGAGATCATGAGAATACGAGACCTCTTGATCCGTTAATCCGAGCACGCGAACTGAAACTGGAGTACTAGGCAACCCATACCATACTGCTCACATCTCTGCAACTTGGCTCACCGGCCAGGTGATGGCGATGGGGCTGGTCACAGTGTGTTCACCGTCGCTCCACACGATGGACCCGAACGTGTGCCTCTCTGTGACGTTCTCGAAGATTCGCGGCGCCAAGGTGATGGCGTACTGGTGCTCCTCCTGCGTTCCGCTGAACACTAGTTTCTGCGGCTTCACCGTGACCCGGACGCCGGCCGGGCTGGCGATCTTGGCCGTGTATGTGGCCCTTATGCGGTTGCCGACGTTGCGCACGACGCGGCGCTGCGTGACGGCGCGTCTGTCCGAGCCGAACACCGCCGAGAAGGCCGGGTAGTTGAGGTCACCCACCGAGGAGCCGGCGCGCGTCGAGCAGTTGGCCGACGAGCCGAACACGGCGAGCTGTTCAGGGGTGTAGCTGAGATCGCAGAGGAAGGTGATGTAGTCCTCCGTGCCCGCGTCGTACACCAGGCCCGGATCCATGGCGCGGTTGGGGTTCACGTGTCCGGCCCGGCGTGCAAACGGCGTGGATGCCTTGCCGGTGGACATGTCACCGATGATGCCTCCGGCGTTGTCCACGTTGTACGCCGTGGTCATCAGGGCGGACTTGATCGCGGCTGGACTCCACTTCCCCACCGTACACCAATGGTATCTTGGTCGCGCCGAGAGGCTGGCCGGCGTAGAGCGAAGTACCCGAGAAGGTCTCGCCGTTGCCGAGAATGACGTCAGCTGGGAACACACGATTGATGCTGGACGCGCCGACGGTCAAGAACCACGGCGCGACGTTGACGACGGTGGATTCACCGGGGCCGGAGTTCCCTGCTGAGGCGGAGACGACGATGCCCTTGCGAACGGCGCTGAACGCGCCCACGGCGGTGGTGTCTTTGTAAAACTTGCGCGCCTTCAGTGTGCCGAGCGAAGCGGAGATGACGTCGACGCCGTCCGCTATGGCCTCGTCAAACGCGGCGAGTGTGTCGGAGCTCGCGCACCCTCTCCAGCACGCTTTGTAGATGGCGATGCGCGCGCCCGGGGCCACGCCGACGGCTTTTCCTTTGCCGTACCCGTACAAGGACGCGTCAGCCGCGGCAGAGCCGGCGGCGGTGGAGGCGATGTGCGTGCCGTGGCCTTCGGTGTCGAGCGGCGACATGGACTCCGTCTCGCCAACGCAGCGTCGTGCCCCGCGCGAAAGAACTTGGCGCCGACGAGCTTGCGGTTGCAGTACGCGGAGGCGTTGAACTCCGGAGTCGACACGCAGCCGCCGCGGAACGTGCGGGGCGGCGGTGGCAGCGACGGGTCCGCGTCGAAGGACGCGCGGCCGATGGGGTACACGCCGGTGTCGATGACGCCGATGACGACATTCGTGGCGCCGCTGGAAGACGGGAGCAAGCCGGACGACGCCGAGAGGCGGAGGAAGGAAGGCGACAGGGTGGTGTGCAGCTGCTGCATCACGTCGGGCACGACGGCGAGCACGGAGCGCGAGGACGCGAGGCGCGCAGCCTGCCGCCTCGTGAGGCGCGCCGCGAAGCCGGTCGCCGCGTGCGAGTAGGAGTAGAGCACCCTCGGCGCTGGACGGGACAGCTCCACGGGGAGTTGGTCGCGGAGGAAGGACGCGTACGCTCGTGTCGTCAGCAGGCCGCGCCGTGGCAGCCGCGGCGCGTGAGCCGGCGCGACGTGCACGATGTAGGAGGACACAGCCTCCGTCTCGAGCTCCTCCGCCGTGGCCCCTTCACCGCGCTGATGACGGCGAGCAGGACGCACAGGGCCACGAGCGGCATGCTGGTCAGCTCTATTGATCGTTGCCGTGAGGTCGACACGCCGGGGGCGCGCATAGTTACTTAGCTAGGCGAGCCGAGCAGTTCCGATCATATGCATGCATGAGGCACAAATACAACTTGAGCTCAAGTTACACTCTATACAACCTTCCTCTTTTTCTTCTTTAATTGCTATGCCACGTCAGCAAATTGCCTAGGATACAGCGCTAAGAAACCTGCATTGGCACAGGCCTTAGTAGAGTTACCGTAGCAAAAATTAAGGGTCCGTTTGGTAACACAACCTTTTCTCTGTTTTTAGGACATACCCACGGTTTCTAAAAATACTATGGTTTGAAATATTTTGAGTTGTTTGGATACAGTAGAATACTATTGTTTTGAAACCGTGGTATTCCAAAAACCGAGGGTTTTTTACACTATTTGAGAAAGAGGTCTGCGACCTCTTTTACCTAAAACTACGGTGTTACAAAAACGTATTATCTCTTGCCGAGGCGTTATAATACTATGGTCTTGGAATACTTTGGTTTACAAGCTGCCAAACGGAGCCTAAGTCCATATGTGAAGTAAGGAGCTTATAGAAATCTTGTGCAGAGTCATTGATGCTTGTACTTTCCCTTTGTGGCTTTGTCAATGAATATACTAGCAGGTCGACTCATGACACGGTTTACACTCTGCGAGGCTTCGCAATGCTCTTTATTTGTTTATTTTCAGAATTATGTTTACGTCTACAATCAGACAAGCTCTTGAATTTTGGTGTGCACACTGATAGCCGATAACAAATCATATCCCATCAATCCATTATGTTTTTAATCCCTTTATCCTTTAGGTACCGAAGGTTGTTGACAGTGAAAGTACCGCCAAAAAGTTTCTGACAGTCGATACACATGGGCTCGCTTGGAAGGTCTTGGTAAGCATGTGGTGGTTGTAGAACTCGCAAAGCGTATAATGCCGAGAGAACGCCTCTCAAGATGAATTCTTCCATGAAGTTCAGAACTGAACCACCGTGCATGAAGACTTGAAGCCGAATCAAGTTGAAGAAGTACTATTTTTGAGTCATAATAGGACAACCATACTATTAAAGGAGGTTTGATCTTCAAGGCAGTACCCAAAACTTGTTGTGCGCTCAACTCAAATCATATCTACTTCCACAACATAAACCTCCATTGAAATCTCGCTAAGTATCAGTCCGCTTTTGAATCATCGGACCGTAACTTGAGCTCGAGGTTGAAGTAAAGGTTGCAGAGTAAATCTTTGTTGAGTCTAGCGCGCCTCACTTGAAGAGAAAGCTGATACTCAGTAGTTAGAGCTTCATGGCCTCATATTGAAGATCTAGGTGATTGATGCACACTTGAATAACACCAATTGAAGAGGACAATCTCAGTTGAGGAAAAACTCTGATAAAGACTAGTCATTACTCTGATTTGAACACATCCACATTTTTCAACGGCTAGATCTTTCAACCGCCTATAACTAGAACCTAGACGCCCGAGTGGGAAAAGTTGGTGAAACCGAGCATAATTCCAAAGATCACTGTGATCTATACTATCGAATTTTACCCTCCTTCTCTCTCATTCTTCCACATGAATTGGAGTTTTGGGTTTGGTTGAGAACACCAAACAAGATCTGAATGTGCATTTGCCCTCATGTGTGGTTTTGCTAATTAATGACAATCTCTATGGACTAATGGTTGCATTGAGCTATCCTTGTAGGGCTTGTCCATTGGCTATGCTTGAATACCATATGTTGGTATCAAGATTGAAAGAAGAAGATAAAGTGATGACCAAAGCAATATTCAAGACATCATATATATTAAGAGAAGAAGATGAAGTGCAAATTCAAGAGAACCATCTCGAAGAAATCCTATGCTTGAAACTTGTCACCCATTTGGAGATAATGGCCAAGTGAAGATGTGTCTAATAGAGGCTCTCCCATATTGGTGTATGCGGGAGCGATATGTGAGTTTTCACCAAGCAAAGCGCAATCAATAAATGTGGTCCACTTGAAGAGATCAAGATCGTCATCATCTAGCTAAAATGGAATGCGCAAGGCAAAGATATGATCTTGATAGGGTTTCTATTTTACCGGTCTCTTGGTGTTAGTGGGAGGCCGGGTTATAGGATAGACGACGTACTATCAAGAGGGGCTCTCAAGTGAGTAACTTGATCGCATATTTGTGGAGAGGTCAAACCTTTGCATACTTGGCATATCATCTTTCTTCGTTCTTATTTGATTTTTCTCCTTGTTGGGTTTTAGTGCCTGTTGTGATTTTCATGTTAAGACCAAGTTCACCGAAAACGGATTTCGTATGAAAAACTTGTTGCGTTTTCGGTTTTGGAGGTTTTGTCGGTTCATCTTTTATAGAGAGGTTTTACCTTTCTACAATTGGTTTTATCCTCCCTTGGTGGACTATGATGTTTCTCTGCATGATCTTGTAAAACTCTTCGTTGTGATTCCAACGAGCCCAAGATCATTGAAATTGGAGTCCGGATGAAAAAGTTCTAGCCGTTTTCGTGTTGGAGTTTTTCGCAGTTTTCAGAGGGGCAGAAGTTCCGGGTTTTAGGCCGGAAATTCCGGCCCCCCGGAAGTTCCGGGCAAAGTTCCGGCCCAAGTCTAGTACCGCTTCTCGGGCGCGTCCGGGGTCGCCTGGGGGCGGAAATTCCGGCCCTAGTTGTTGTAACGGCTATTTTTCAGTACCCCTCGCCTTCTTCAACCTAGGACCAAACACGTGTTCCCCCCCCTCTCTCTCTCTCTCTCTCTTGCCATTATTGACCTTGGAAAGCTTGCCCATCTCTCAATCCCTCTCATGATTCTTGCATATCTTTGAGAGAAAAGTGAGAGGAGATCTAGATCTACATTTCCACTCAATCCCTCGTGGAACCCTTTGGATCTAGATCTTGGAGTTCCATTTGTTGAGATCTTCTTTGTTCTTCCTCTCTTCTCCCCCATAAGCATTAGTTGCTTTTGGTGGGATTTGAGAGTGAACGATTTGAGCACTTGTGTTCTTGCCATTGTTTTGTGCTCTCCACGAGGATTCGTGGAGATGAAAATTTGTGAGCTTGTTACTCTTGGGTCTTTGGACCCTAGACGCCATTGTGGTGGTTGAGACCTCTTGTGGTCACTTGTAGCTGTTCGGGAGCCCCCAATTCAGTTGTAGGTGTGTGCCCCGGATCGTTGTTGTAAAGGCTCCAGATTCCGCCTTGAAGGATTCCGATAGTTGAAGGTGAACCAATCCTTTGTGGTGCGGTTCATCGGAGAAGAAGGTGAGCCTGTTGTGGCGTTGAGACCAACCTGTTGTGGTGGTCTCATACCTCTCCAACGAGACGTACTCCCCTAAAAAGAGGAACTCGGGAATACATCCTCGTCTCCGCGTGCCTCGGTTATTTCTATACCCGAGCTCTTTACTTATGCACTTTACATTGTGATAGACTTCGTGCTTGAAGTATTCTCTTTTGCTATCACCTTGTTGCTTGTCTTGCTTAGCATAATTTGTTGGTGCACATAGGTGAGCCTAGTATATTTAGGTTGTTGGCTTGTTAATTTAAACACCTAGTTTTATTCCGCATTTATCAAGCCTAAACCGGAAAAGTTTTAATCGCCTATTCACCCCCCCTCTAGGGGACATCCTTGTCCTTTCAAGATCCCTTGGAGATTTCTCACCTCCTAGACGCCTAGGTGTCTTCTTCAAGCATCCAGTGTGTGAACTTGCCGTGGCAAGTTTGTAAATGTTCGGAGGTCACCTCAAAATCTTCATCAGTGGTCGTGCGAAGCTGGTGAAGCTTTGCTAACGGAGAATAGGGATTAGTCACAAGTGGGTGATGCTTGTGATCTAGAGTGCATGAGTTCATATCCCTCCAAACAGAGACATAAAAATGGTGCAAGCGGGTTGAACTCAGGGAAACAAACGAGGTGTACTCTTCTCTTTTAATTCTTGCTTCCATTCTATCTGTTTGCTGTGAAAATTCATTGCTTGGAATGCTCTGATAATTAGAGTGTAAGTTTGGCATGCTTGCTTAATCCAGTTATCTGCAATTCTTTCTAAGACTAGATTGTCTTTCTTGCATACTCTGTTTGATTTATGCGTTAATTTTCATAAACTCTTATTGCCACTCCCCCTCTAGTTATCATCTCACGTTCCTTCATAGGGAATCTGTACTAGACATGACAAAAGTTCACAAGAGTTGGGGTGTATCATCCTATATGTGTCCTATATACCCCCCATAATCACTTCCTCTAAAAGACCTAGTTATGCCACCCATTCTAGAGGCTTTGAGTAGCCCTGGGACCGGTACCACGAAGCTACCCGCCGTCCCACTTCTACTTTCCCCGGTGTATTGTCTGGTATAAAGGCTAGTAGAAATAAGCAAGTTGCAGACTTAGCATAATGGTCACTTTCGAGAAACCTTTTTAAAGGGTTCTTCTTCCCCATGAATCCTAACTTTAATATCTAACCCTTCTCTACAATTATTGACCTTCAAAATTTGACTCATCTCCACCCCCCTCCCCCCCCCACTTAATCTTACATTTCGTTGAGGAAAGAGAAGAAGGGGACCTAGATCTACATTTCCATGAATCTAAATTTGATTTCCCATCTTGATGAGCTTTCTATTGTTATTTTAGATTTGTAGACAACTGTAGTTGTCTAGAGAGCATCAATGTGTCGATTGTCATCGAGAACTTTGTAAAGTTTGGAGGATCGCCTAAAGATCTCCATAGTGGAAAGGATCTGACTTGGTTTGGAGAGATCATTATAGAATAAGGCTAGATCCAAGTGGGATCGTTGTAATCTAGGTTTTCCACGGCCTCCCCAAATCTTGTTCCACCCTTTTCGTTTTTTCCAAAGATTTCCGAGCCTGTTTTGCCACATCTCATTTTTAGACCTAGACATAAAAGGATCTAACAAAATATCTTTAACTATGTCATCAAGTCCTTCTCTCAAAAGTCAGCATTTTCAAATGTGACAATGGGAGGTTGTTTACTAGCACTCCCTCAATCTTAAAATATGGGTGTATGGTATTAAATCTCTCTTTATAGTGAAGTTAAAATTACCAAAGGGTACTTCTTTCCTCCCAATGAAAGCAAAACAAGATACTATCAAATTTATCATATGCTAGATTGTCCTTATTATTCCCCCAGGTGTACATTCTCTCATTCGAAGCTAATTCCCTCAAGCTTGCTTGTTGTAAAATGTAATTATACACAAAGATCCAATGGCCAGAATTTCATGGCTTATTCATTCAACTCGTTTCTACTTATGTTAATGTCACCGCCAGTTAGTAGTGGATTTATACAGTCATTTATTATTCTAGATAATTCAACCAAAAAGCAGCGTTACCCTCTCTTTGATCATATCCATAAACTATTACGAAGTCCCAGTGCAAATGGATTCCACTTTAGTGTATACAATTACTTTCACAAAATATTCCCCATTATCTAAAGCAACACTACAAAATTCCTCCATATCTACCCTTTGAAAGAGTGTTGTGCCAAGTTAAGTCTTTTCCACCACACAAATTATGTAGTTTGGTTCTAGAAATATTTTTCATTGTTTGTTGCGAGCGCAAGAAATCAGCGTGTTTATCATGCACTAATTCTCTTAAAAATGTTTTATCGGTTTCGCATTTTGTCCCTCTGCGCGATAGTCGACTCCAGGAACCTCCCTCGTGTCGCCTCGTCCATGGTCGACTGGGGGAGCCAAGCAATACCCCCCGACCACCACGCCCTCCTCCCTCCCTTATCCCCTCGTCGTTCCGAGAGGCCACCACTGGAAAATTCTGCACGGCGTTGCTACAATGGGTGGTGGGGTATCTGGTATCTTGCGATCGTGGTGCGGTGGTCTAGACAGGCTGCGCATGGGGCCACGACGAACGGCAGCCTCTGATATGGGTTGGGGGTATCTGATGCATACGACGACGATGTTCACACTGCATCTGATGCCCTCAAACCCCGATCGGAGGACTCGAGGGGAAACTGAAAATGTATAAGTCCTCATGTGTGGTTTTGGTAATTAATGACAATCTCTATGGACTAATGGTTGCATTGAGTTATCCTTGTAGGGTTTGTCCATTGGCAATGCTTGAACACCATGTGTTGGTATCAAGATTGAAAGAAGAAGATAAAGTGATGACCAAAGCAATATCCAAGTCATCATATATATTAAGACAAGAAGTTGAAGTGCAAGTTCAAGAGAAGCATCTCGAAGAAATCCTATGCTTGAAGCTTGTCACCCTTTTGGAGATATTGGTCAAGTGAAGATGTGCCTTATAGAGGCTCTCCCATATTAGTGTATGGGGGAGCGATATGTGAGTCTTCACCAAGCAAAGCGCAATCAAGAAAGGTGGTCCACTTGAAGAGATCAAGATCGTCATCATCTAGCTCAAGTGGAATGCGCAACGCAAAGGTATGATTTTGATAGGGTTTCTATTTTACCGGTGTCATGGTGTTAGTGGGAGACCGGGTTATAGGATAGACGGTGTAGTACTATCAAGAGGGGCTCTCAAGTGAGTAACTTGATCGCATCTTTGTGGAGAGCTCAAACCTTTGCATACTTGGAATCATCATCTTTCTTGGTTCTTATTTGTTTTTTCTCCTAGCTGGGTTTTGGTGCTTGTCGTGATCTTCATGACAAGCCCAAGTTCTTCGAAAACGGTTTTTGTTGGGAAAACTTGTTGTGTTTTCGTATTGGAAATATTATCGGTTTATCCGTGAGGAAAGTTCCACACCTTCCCATGTGTGTCAACTTAACTCTATTTATGGTTCTTAATATTTGGAGTTACCTTTCCAACAAAATTGGTTTCACCTAATTTGGAGTTCAAACGATAAAGTTATTGGGTTTACAGTTTTACTGATTTGCTGCTATTTTTCCTGGCCAGAGTGTCCGGTGTGCCAAGGTCGGAGTTTCCGGTGTGCCTCAATCGGAGTCTCCGGCCTCAGGTGTGCTCAGGGGCCGGAGTCTCCGGCCCTTCAGGTTTTTGGTGCAAAGTGCGCAACAAGACGGCGCCCTCTGTGTTGGGTCCAGAGTTGGTCTGGAGGGACCTCGCAGTCTCCGCCTGAGACCGGAGTCTCCGCTCCCTCCGGGTCCGGAGTCTTCGCCCAGGCCAGAGTCTCCGGCCCTCCTGGACCGGAGTCTCCGGTGTAAGTTTCCTGCAACGGCTCTTTTTCTGGGGACCTATAAAAAAGCCCCCTTCTTCCCCAAAGGGTTAGCTCTTCCAAGCACGAAATTTCCCCCTCTATCACCTCCATTGTTGACCTTGGAAAGCTTGCCCCTCTCCCAATTCCTCCCATGATTCTTGCATATCTTTGAGAGATTTGAGAGAGGAGATCTAGATCTACAATTCCACCAATCCATTCCACCTCTAAGTGAGGGGAACCTAGTAGATCTTGATCTGGAGTTCTTGGTGTTTCTCCTACTTTTTTCTTCCTCTCTTCTCCCCCCATAAGCTTTAGTTGCTTTTGGAGGGATTTGAGAGTGAAGGATTTGAGCACTTGTGCTCTTGCCATTGCTTTGTGCATCGGTTTGTGCTCTCCACGGGGATTTGTGGAAGTTGAAAGTTTGTGAGCTTGTTACTCTTGGGTCTTTGGACCCTAGACGCCTTTGTGGTGGTTGAGACCTTTGTGGTCACTTGTAGCTATTCGGGAGCCCCCAATCCAGTTGTGGGTTGTGCCTCGGATTGTTGTTGTAAAGGCTCCGGATTCCGCCTTGAAGGATTCCGATAGTGGAAGGTGAACCAATCCTTTGTGGTGCGGTTCATCGGAGAATAGGGTGAGCCTTTGTGGCGTTGAGATCGACCTTTGTGGTGCATCACACCTCTCTTACGAGACGTACTCCCCTAAAAAGGAGGAACTCGTGAAGGGGATCGTGTGCAGAAAACAAAAAATTTCCTAACAACGATAACCTTAAACTAGCCAGGATCTATACTATGCAGATATAGTAATACGCAGGAGATCGATATACATACCCTTGTAGACCGAAAAGCGGGGATCACGCTCCCGCACAAGCGTTGTCGATGAAGCCGACCTCAAGGCCGTGTAGAGGAAGGAGACCTCCGAGCGCCACAGGCGTGGCACCTCGCAGGGAATCGCACACGTACGGCGAAGATGACTTCCTCCGGGTTCCGATCCAGGGACGAGCAGCGGAAGACTTGGACCGGAAATCCAGCAACACGGCGGTGTGCTTATGGTGGAGAAAAACTCAGCCCGTACACGACTCTAATTGCGGAGTCACGATTAAACGGAGAGAGAGAGAGAAATTGGTGTGTCTTTCAAAGGCAAGGGGCACCCATATATATAGGTGGAGGAGGGAGACCATCTCCCTTGGCTAAGCGATGTGGCACATGGCCTAGCCGACCAGGGAGGCAGCCGGCCCCTAGGTGGGCTCCATTTGGCCCACCTAGGCCGGCTGGCCCTCCCCCTTCTTTTTTTTCTTTTTCTTTTTGGGGTTTTTCCCCTAATGGGCTCTAAGGCCCATTTATGAAAAACAGCCTTTAAAATTCGAATTTAATTAAATAAAAAAATATTTAATCATTAATTCAACTAATTAATATCAAATACATTTTATCTAATTAATTCCAGCTCTGAAAACTATTTCGTCGCTCTCCGATCTCCATCGGAACTCTCCCGGAACATTTCTGGTGCTCTCTTTTATTTTCTCTTCTATTTCCAATCTATTATAAATGTCATCCTTCCTTAAGTATGTTACCCTAGCGGTTCGAGATCTCGCCAGACATAATCGAGACACGCTCTCCGATTAATGACTAATTTGTGGACCTTGGATACCTAGAATTAATCCCTGTGAGATAACGAAATAACTTTGTCGTTCGAACCTAGACGTCGAGTCTTAAACCTTTTGCCTGGCGATACTTAGCGTGTCCGAGACTCGTTCTTAGATATCATGATACCTAGCTTGATCTCGTTATCGACAACACTATCTTCTA
This sequence comes from Poa pratensis, assembly GCA_947311845.1. Classification (NCBI taxonomy): domain Eukaryota; kingdom Viridiplantae; phylum Streptophyta; class Magnoliopsida; order Poales; family Poaceae; genus Poa; species Poa pratensis. The sequence goes on from CAMZMU010000034.1 coordinate 83,630,893, forward strand.
CTCGTCCGTGATAATATGTCCCCGTGACCTAGTCACATGCTTGCAAGCTTATTTGACATAATCTCACCGAGTGGGCCCAGGAGTATCTATCCTGCTATGCGGATTGGCAAATCCCGCTCTTGATCCCTCATCTCAACATACTCCCTTCCGATACCCGAGAGGGACACCGTTATTGTCATACTATATAAGCAATGACGTTTGATGCAATCAAAGCATCTTCCAGGAATAGCGATAAGAGTTGATCTCACGGTCAAAGGCGTAATGACTACGTCCTACAAATATTGGGTATGTCCATCACGTCATTCTCCCAATGACATGCTCCATTGTCAACTGACATCAATGTCACATGATCGGGAAACCTCGATCATCGATTGCCAATGAACTAGTTAGATAAGGCTACTAGGGACCTGGTTGTTTATCTACCACACGTGTATTAATGTTTCCGCTTAATACAGTTAGAGCATGGTATAAAACATATTATGAACATTTGAGATATGACAAATAAACTATCTTTATTAAGTGCCTCTAGGGCATATCTCCTTCAGTCTCCCACTTGCACTAGAGTAACACTTAATCTAGTTTACCACTTTGGTAAAAGCTTAAACACCTATAGCAACTTGGTGCATGCTTGTCTCGTGGAGAGGAAGTTTAGTCAACGGATCTCCCACATTGAGATCTGTATGTACTTTGCAACACTTCTATGTCAACTCTTTGACATCATCCCGTATCATATGATAACGGTGAAATATATCTTAGTCGATGGAGTGAGACTCGAACCTTCGCGTAGCATGGGCCTTAAAAGTCTAAGAGATCTATTAAGGGGAACCACACATGCTCGGAAAACCGCTCAGTCCAATCACACTTGCTACTTCTGAAGTTGCCATATATTCCTATACCTATGTAGATTATGCGACAGTGCATTCATATGCGACTTCGCAAGCTAACCATGTCTTTCTTCAAAACAAAGGACTTATCCTATATGAGATTTCTAGTCGTATGGGTCAGTGTCATAACTTGCATCATCGTAACCTTTTACGGCAAGTTGTCTTTTCACTCTTACCCTATACTAGAAAACATATCTTCAGTTCTCTTAGACACTGAAGAATATACTTAACGTTTGTTCATTGATCCATCCAGGGATCACTCTAGAACCCGTTCTTCAACCAAGAACTTGGGTCACACCAAGTCGAGCTTTCAGTCTGATAGAATCTATGGCTGAGGCATAGAGGATGTCGAACATCCTTTTCTTTCATTAGCTATCACTGAAACGCCAAGATAAACTTAATATTTTACCTAGTCATACAAGTAAGAACCTTTTTCTTCGCTTGTTCTATTCTGAAACACTTCAGAATCTTAACATAGGAAAATATTCCGACCTAATGTTATTAAGCCCATTTTGATCTATACAATTATAGACCTGATGCCTAATACTCCTAACTTCATTTACAGAAAATTTAATCACTTAAATAATCTTTATACTTTACTAGAGGATCTGTATCATTCTAATATGTCATTACATATAAAATCAGGAATGACACCTAGCTCCCACTCAAATATGCCTTCCGCATATAAGACCAGGGAATTTCTTTTAGCTCCCACTCAAATATGCCATTCACATATAAGATCAAGAAAAGCTACTTAGCTCCCACTCACTTCTTTGCAAATGCAGGTTTCTTCAACTATTTTGGACGACTCCAAAATCATTTGATCACATTATCAAAGTGAAGATTCCAACTCCGATATGCTTGCTTCAGCCCATGAATGGACAGCTGAAGTTGCATACATGTTTAGCATCCTTAGGATCACCAAACCATCTTATTGTACTAATTACAACTCTTTCTTAATGTTACCATTAAGAAACATGGTTTCCTTATCCATCTATCAATTTCTCAATTTGAAATTATAGTAATTGCTAAACGACCTAAATAGATTTAGGCTTCGCCACTTGAGACAAAATCTCGTTGTGGTCAACTTTTGAATATGTCGAAACTGTTTTGCGACAAATCGATCCTTATCAATGTCTATTTCTCATAAAATTCCATATTCTTTAACGGCCTGGATGCCATCAAGAAGATCTTCCCAAGTCGTTACTTGGTAATCGTACATGATGGATTTTATCTCGGATCATATATGACTCATAGTCATTTCTCGGACTTAGGTCTACCATCTCTTCTTCGTAGTTCGTAGGTCTGTCATGTTCCATTAACATGACCTTTACACAAGATTGTCGTACCACACATTGCGGAACGCAACCTCGTACGCCTACGGTCTTAGTATGAGCTCAGAGCATCATGATCTTTATCATCATTTTCTTTCCAATTGAGGAGGACGACACCGAAACACTTTCCGTTGCGCCACTCTGATGTCTGGAGAGAAAGTTCATTAACTTTGTCTTGCTCTACTTTCTTTCCACTTATACCCTTGGACAAGAAACTATTTCTTTGCAAGGTATATTCCGGCAACGATTTTGCCTATGTCGTGAGACATGTACCCAACTAATTCTTTAGGTATGGTACACTACAAAGATTTATCCATTTTAGGTTTGATCACATCGAAACACTAAATTACTGAAACGACAATCTAGGCTAAAAGCCATGCCATCACTCATATGGTATTGTCTCCACGGATTAGATGGTTTCCCTATTATCTAACGTGAATGTTTTGTTTCTACCATATGACTCCAATGATCACAATAATTCGATAAGAGATTTTATTTACCACACACTATCCAATAGAGTGTGATTACGACGTCAAACACACCATAACACTATGGTGTTCCATGCGACGTAATTTGTGGAACTCTTTTCACAAGTCTTCCAATGATATGCCAAACTTATAACTCAAATCCTTATTTCCTCGATCTGTATCGCAGGAATTTGATTCTCTTGTTAAGTTTATTTTTCTTACTTCATTCGAACTTGTTTGATCAAATCAAACTTTCAGACCAACATTTCAAGTGGATATATCCATATCTACTCGAACATTTGTGAAGTTACGAAATAAAGATTTCCACTACACGTTAATTACTTCATTGATCACATACACCCATATGCATGATTCTCAATAAGTTATATGCCCGTTTCCGAAAACGGTGTCTTAGTTATCTTGCAAGTGTCAAAAGATCAAATCTAAGGACTTGTAGATCCATCTGTATGGAGCTTCTTCATTGACTATAACATTGACATGACTTAAACGTTAGTGCCACAAGAATGTGGTGTCTTTATTAAGTTTGTATCCTTTGGCATTAATGTTATGAATGTGGGAGCTTCTACCATCTAAATTCAAATCGGCGTATGATCATTACTTCATAAATATAGGACAACGATTTTGTCACTAACATATATGAACAATCGTCTCGCTAGAGGAGACACACTTATAACGATCATACTAACAGGCGATCACAAAAGAATTTATTCAAATGGTAGATGCAGAGTGAGAGTGTCTATGGCCATCACAACGCATTGCTGCCATCATCAACACACATTGTCTCCTCATCCTTCCAAGCTACTCAAGCAGAAAATCTGGTTTTCATAAAACATGACTAGTATCAAACTTAGTCACTACTGCGAGTACTTGCTTAGGCAAAACATTCATAACGTGTATATCATATATACACCATCATCATTGATGACTTCCCGGCGATCTGTTTCATCTACTTGATTCTTCAACACAATCAAGAATTCATTAAGGTGAACGATTCCCCTTGCATGATATAGTCTATGACAAACTATTTGCACCTGGCAACGTTGTCTGTCATCCAGTGATCGAGTTGAGCGAGGCGTCTCAATGTCATCAAATATGACTATGTCATCGAGTATGACCAATGTCATCAAGTATGACTGCCACGTGCTCCTTTAATGCGAGTGTTCTCTTCCATCTTGGTTGAGAAGAAAACAGTCAAAGTACTGATAAACTTCATCAACCCAACTTGCGGTGTACTTCGAGTTTAGCGACCATCTCATATGTTCGCAATCTGACAACTCGCACCCACAATTAATTCTCGATGGTAGAGATCATAGCATACACTGGACTATGATGATATTATCCGCACAAAACTTGATAATCCAAATTATCTTTTGTTAGCGAAATCTCCGGGTTTATCTCCTAGCGGGTATTGTATCACAAAGAGCTAACGGTTTAAACAAGGAGTATCCTCAAGCTACCGTATAAAATATGAAGTTTGGACCCAACCTTTTAGTTTCTCAATCGCAGGAATGCGCCTAATTTTTAAAGAGGGCTATTACACTGGTTAATATCTACAATGGTTTTGCAAAACATAAAGACTTTGTTCATAATAAAATAGGGTTCAAGTTTTAATAAAATAAAACTACCAGAACTCCCACTCAAAACGAGTATCCCTCTAATCGTTTTAGTGATTACACGATCCTCATCCATTATGCAACCCCTCATCGTCAGAGCCGGCAACATAACTTCAAAGATAGACATCGATATGTCAATCACAACAACTCTGTGACTCATGCTTAACCTTTCGGTCACCGTGTTCCGAGGCCATGTCTGTACATGCTAGGCTCGCCATAATAACCTTCAGCGTATACGCTTGTGCAAACATGTCTTACACCCACTATATGCGAACGACGATATGTCTGACACCCGATCGTCACGGCCTGCCTCATAACGTACAACTCTTGGTGGTGCACGCCAAAGGGAGAACACTAATGGTATTTTGGAGGGATCATCTTATATTACTACGCCGTGTAACTAATATATAACTATATATATACACAATATAAGATTCACTCAATAACATAATAACATCAACATGTAATGCGACGTGATATGGTCCTTGCGCTGATGGTCTCCTTCGCGCCCACAGTTTATAAACAATTTATCAAACCTATCTTGACCATATCACATTGCCCCTTCAAAATAAAGTTAGACGATTTCTACTTTATCTTTTGCATATTTTACGTGGCTTGGGGCTTCGTAAATAGAACCGATTCATACCTACGAACCTATGACCACAACAATGATCAAATAATTGCATATTTATTCATCCCTTTCGGGCCCTCCATTGAAAATGCAAAGCCAACTAAAGAAGAGAGACAGACACCCGCCAGCCACATATACGGTACAAGCCGCATGTCAGTTGTGGAACCAGTCTCGCGTAAGCGTACGCGTAAGGTCGGTCCGGGCCGCTTCATCAACTCAATGCTGCCGACAATGCAAGTGCACGCGAGAGGGTAACAAATAAAAGAACGATGCCCCTGTGATAAACACGGGTTCTAAAAGCGTACAGCTTTATCTACGCATAGATCGGCTCTGATACCACTGAAGGGGATCGTGTGCAGAAAGCAAAATTTTCCTAACAACGATAACCTTAAACTAGTCAGGATCTATACTATGCAGATATAGTAATACGCAAGAGATCGATATACATACCCTTGTAGACCGAAAAGCGGGGATCACGCTCCCGCACAAGCGTTCTCGATGAAGCCGACGAAGCCGACCTCAAGGTCGTGTAGAGGAAGGAGACCTCCGAGCGCCACAGGCCTGGCACCTCGCAGGGAATCGCACACGTACGGCGAAGATGACTTCCTCCGGGCTCCGATCCAGGGACGAGCAGCGGAAGACTTGGACCGGAAATCCAGCAGCACGGCGGTGTGCTTATGGTGGAGATACACTCACCCCGTACACGACTCCAATTGCGGAGTCACGATTAAACAGGAGAGAGAGAGAAATTGGTGTGTCTTTCAAAGGCAAGGGGCACCCATATATATATAGGTGGAGGAGGGAGACCATCTCCCTTGGCTAAGCCATGTGGGACTAAACCCCACATGGCCTAGCCGGCCAAGGAGGCAGCCGGCCCCTAGGTGGGCTCCATTTGGCCCACCTAGGCCGGCTGGCCCTCCCCCTTGTTTTTTTTTTTTTTGGGTTTTTCCCCTAATGGGCCTCTAAGGCCCATTTATGAAAAACAGCCTTTAAAATTCGAATTTAATTAAATAAAAAATATATTTAATCATTAATTCAACTAATTAATATCAAATACATTTTATCTAATTAATTCCAGCTCCGAAAACTATTTCGTCGCTCTCCGATCTCCATCGGAACTCTCCTGGAACATTTCCGGTGCTCTCTTTTATTTTATCTTCTATTTCCAATCTATTATAAATGTCATCCTTCCTTAAGTGTGTTACCCTAGCGGTTCGAGATCTCGCCAGACATAATCGAGACACGCTCTTCGATTAATGACTAATTCGTGGACCTTGGATACCCAGAATTAATCCCTGTGAGATAACGAAATAACTTTGTCGTTCGAACCTAGACGTCGAGTCTTAAACCTTTTGCCTGGCGATACTTAGCGTGTCCGAGACTTGTTCTTAGATATCATGATACCTAGCTTGATCTCGTTATCGACAACACTATCTTCTACTCGTCCGTGATAATATGTCCCCGTGACCTAGTCACATGCTTGCAAGCTTATTTGACATAATCTCACCGAGTGGGCCCAGGAGTATCTATCCTGCTATGTGGATTGGCAAATACTGCTCTTGATCCCTCATCTCAACATACTCCCTTCCGATACCCGAGAGGGACACCGATATTGTCATACTATATAAGCAATGACGTTTGATGCAATCAAAACATCTTCCAGGAATAGCGATATGAGTTGATCTCACGGTCAAAGGCGTAATGACTACGTCCTACAAATATTGGGTATGTCCATCACGTCATTCTCCCAATGACATGACTCCATTGTCAACTGACATCAATGTCACATGATCGGGAAACCTCGATCATCTATTGCCCAATGAACTAGTTAGATAGAGGCTACTAGGGACCTGGTTGTTTATCTACCACACGTGTATTAATGTTTCCGCTTAATACAGTTAGAGCATGGTATAAAACATATTATGAACATTTGAGATATGACAAATAAACTATCTTTATTATGTGCCTCTAGGGCATATCTCCTTCAACTCGGGATTACATCATCGTCTCCGCGTGCCTCGGTTATTTCGATACCCGAGCTATTTATTTATGCACTTTACATTGTGATAGCCTTCGTGCTTGAAGTATTCTTATTGCTATGACTTTGTTGCTTGTCTTTCTTAGCATAAGTTATTGGTGCACATAGGTGAGCCTAGTATATTTAGGTTGTTGGCTTGTTAATTTAAACACCTAGTTTTATTCCGCAATTATCAAGCTTAAACCAGAAAAGTTTTAATCGCCTATTCACCCCCTCTAGGCGACATCCTTATCCTTTCAGAAACCTCAGATCCCATCGGTATCAAGCGATGACGGTGCTTTTGAGTCACAATATCTCTCGAGGGCATCATTTTTTGGAGTTTGCACAATACCTCTTGATGCAGCAACGCCCTCGTTTGTTCTAGTTGATAGGATTAGAGAGGAGGTTCTGCAGCAGCTTGCGGTGGGGAGATGGCAGTTGCCGACAGCCCCTGTGTGTGGCACCGCGGTTGCCGTCCGCTGGCCTAGTGGCGGCAAATATGGCCGCGATCATCTCGCTGCGACGTCATTGATGACGGTGCAGGAGTTCGACAGTTGGGGTGACGACCCTGGACTTTCAACTGCGGGAGATATCGTGGTCATGTGGATGTCGCGATGGGTGGATCTTTGTTTTGGTGATGGTCTCCAACTCGGTGTGTCGGGGTCGATGCGGAATGAGACGTCCTCTTTTGTGACCGTAGAGTTTTGAGGCCGGTATGGAATGTCATTGACTTCCAATTTCTTCTCCAGCGGCATCTATATAGCGATGAGTCGTTGGCCGGCCAGTTGATGATGATAGAAGCGTCAACATAGAATTTGCACACTTCAGTGAAAGAATTTCTGGCAATGGTTACGCGCGTTGCGTCGTGTCTTTTATTGAAGGTGGTGACTCGAAACTTGTCTTTGGGGATGAAAATCCCGAGGTGGGCTTTCGGTTGGACTCATCATTATCAGCGCACGTTCGGTGATTAGGTTTTAAAGGTTTTGACTAGAAGTTATTTTTTTAATCTTTGCTAATGTCTTTTACCATAAAATTATTGGTAACCCGACGAAGATAGTGTCGCGAGGTACGAGGCCTCAGTTTTGTTTACCTTGTATTTTCTGAACTTTTCAATAATAGTATGGCTGTGTGCATCACTTCTATACAGAGGCACGCTTCCCTCTTAAAAAAGAACAACCCTCTTGCCTCTAATATTCCAAATAGCACTTCTATTGTATTGATTTGTTTTGTGAAAACCCTGTGGTCTCAATGGCCTCTTCCTTGCAGAAACATGTGTGAGCAAAGACCAATGAAAAAAATAGCGTGCTATTACAAAATAGCACCAGCCTAAAAATACGTTATTAGCGTGCTATATCGCGCTATAGCATGCTATTAGCGAGACATTGTACCTGATTTATTTAGCGAGATAATTCTCAAAACGCTATAGCGTGCTATTAGCGGAGATATAGCGCGCTATTTTTTTCCATGGCAAAGACATCCATTACACGGGTTTTCCGCGATCCTCGTGAGTACTGAAATGCTGGCGTAATGGAACACCGCAGCATCATGAATCCAGGTTTTTGTGCATTCATTAACGCATCCTCCGTGTTGCTTGAGCCTTGAATCCATCTTCTTGTTGGGCAATTTTCAGGTGTCATAGCGGCGCCCGGATCCGGCCCGCATGTAGTTAAAATAGAAAAAAGTTAGCGTAAGCAATCCTACTCAGATTTAATGGATTTGAACTAAGTACGTCTTATGCGGGCCTGTGCATGGCGCCGCATGACACTCTTAGGCAATTTGACACTAACCCTTTTTTTAACTCGTTGCTGCTCCCTCCAGTGCTATTGATGCAAATCGAGCTCAACTCAAACAGACAGTACAGTTGACCGTAGGAATTTTTTTTTTTTTGAGCACCTGTCGAGCTTTCAACCTCCTTGAAGGAAATTTTTTTTTTGAGCACCTGTTGTAATCTGTTTTGGACTCGTTCCCTTCATATTTATAAAATTTAACCGTAGGGATTTTTTCCTACGGTAATGGTGTTAAAAAAAAAACAGTACAGTTGACTACAAGTGAAAAATCTGACGCCTTTTTTTACCAACAAATATGACGGCTTTACTCCTACATCAAACGTTGGCAACTGTAAGTTTACTCAGCTAATTCAATAGTTTTCGATCTGTTGGCAAGTAAGTTTACTCAGCTAGGCAGCTACTAGTTGCGTTCCTAGTTCCTACAGGTCGTGCTTAAACGAGCCGACAAGAAGAGCAAATGGTGACTAATTAAAGTTATCGGCTTCTTCCAATAATGCAGCGGTAAAATATGGCGGAGCACAACTGCACAAGCCCACGATTTGGATCCGAATCTCTCAGATCTCGCACATGATCTGCATCGGCCGCTGCTCCCTCCGCGTGCTGCCGGCGTGACCGCCGCAGCCGCGGCAGAATAATGCCTACTTATTCGTGTTCCCTAGACCCTATGCTACTGCACGGCAGACCACGTAGTACATCTCTGACGAGTGACGACGATGGAGCTCAGACCACTCGCGGCCCTGTGTGTCCTCCTCGCCGTCGTCGCCGGGGCGGCGGCAGCCACGAAGGCGGAGGTATAGTCCACCTACATCGTACATGTCGTGCCAGCGCACGCACCCCGTTTGCCGCGGCGCGGCCTCCTGGCAACACGAGCGTACGGCTCGTTCCTGCGCGACCACATCCCCGTTGAGATGTCCAGCCCGGCGCCGAGGGTGCTCTACTCCTACTCCCGCGCCGCCACGGGCTTCGCGGCACGCCTCACGGAGCGACAGGCCGCGCGCCTCGCGTCCGCGCGCTCCGTTCTCGCCGTCGTGCCGGACAGGATGCAGGAGCTACACACCACGCTGACGCCATCCTTCCTGGGCCTCGCGCCGTCGTCCGGCCTGCTCCCGGCGTGCAACGGCGCCACGGACGTCGTCATCGGCGTCATCGACACCGGCGTGTACCCAGAGGGCCGACCTTCCTTCGCCGCCGACCCGTCGCTGCCGCCGCCGCCCAGCAAGTTCCGCGGCAGCTGCGTCTCTACCCCGACATTCAACGGCTCCGCGTACTGCAACGGCAAGCTCGTCGGCGCCAAGTTCTTCCACAAGGGCGGCGAGGCCGCACGCGGCGGCGCGGTCAGTGCGACCGAGGAGCCCGACTCGCCGCTCGACACCAACGGCCATGGCACCCACACCTCCTCCACCGCCGCCGGCTCTGCCGTCGCCGACGCCGCCTTCTACGACTACGCCCGAGGGAGGGCTGTCGGCATGGCCCCCGGCGCGCGCATCGCCGTCTACAAAGCGTGCTGGGAAGACGGGTGCGCGGACTCCGACACCCTAGCCGCGTTTGACGAGGCCATCGCTGATGGTGTCGACGTCATCTCTGTCTCGCTCGGCGCCGTCGGCATGGCGCCGAACTTTTACGAAGACACCAGCGTCCAGCGCCATAGGCGCGTTCCGTGCCGTCAGCAAGGGCATCATCGTCTCCGCCTCTGCGGGGAACTCCGGCCCCGGCGATTCCACCGCCGCTAACATCGCGCCCTGGTTCTTGACGGTCGGCGCGTCCACCATCAACCGCCGGTTCCCGGCGGATGTCATTCTCGGCAACAACGAGACCTTCACGGGCACCTCGCTCTACGCCGGCGAGCCTCTCGGCGCGAACAAGGTACCGCTGGTCTACGGAGGGGACGTGGGCTCGAATGTCTGCGAAGAGGGGAAGCTGAACGCCAGCATGGTGGCCGGAAAGATCGTTTTGTGCGAGCCCGGCATGAATGCCCGTGCGGAAAAAGGTCTAGCCGTCAAGCTCGCCGGTGGAGCCGGAGCAGTCTTGGCGAGCACAGAAGCATTCGGCTTGCAGGCCATTAGCAGCCCCCATGTCCACCCCACCACGGCCGTCCCATTTGCCTCTGCCGAGAAGATCAAGAAGTACATAAACACGACAACCTCCCCTACGGCGACGATCGTGTTCCGTGGCACCGTCATCGGCTCGACGCCACCTTCTCCCCGGATGGCATCCTTCTCGAGCCGCGGGCCAAACTTCCGCGCACCGGAGATTTTGAAGCCGGACGTGACCGCGCCCGGCGTCGACATCCTGGCCGCATGGACGGGCGCAAACTCGCCCACTGAGCTCGACAGCGACGCGAGGAGAGTCCAGTACAACATCATATCGGGCACGTCCATGTCATGCCCGCACGTGAGCGGCATCGCCGCCCTGCTCCGGCAGGCGAGGCCGGAGTGGAGCCCCGCGGCGATCAAGTCCGCCCTGATGACCACCGCGTACAATGTGGACAACACTGGCAGCATCATCACTGACATGTCCACCGGCAACGCGTCCACGCCGTTCGCGCGCGGGGCAGGACATGTCGACCCCAACCGCGCCATGGACCCTGGACTGGTGTACGACGCCGGCACAGAGGATTACATCACCTTCCTCTGCGCGCTCGGCTATGCCGCCGAGCAGGTCGCCGTGTTCGGCCCGGCGGCCAACTGCTCGACGCGCGCGGCCTCCTCCGTGGGAGACCACAACTATCCAGCGTTCTCCGTGGTCTTCACGTCGAACAAACTGGCGATCGTCACGCAGCGCCGTGTCGTTCGCAACGTCGGCACCAATGTCAGGGCCACATACAGGGCCAAGGTGACCAGCCCCGCCGGCGTGCGTGTCACGGTGAGGCCGGGGAAGCTGGTGTTCAGCGCCAAGCACAAGACGCGGGAGTACGAGGTCACCTTCGCGCAGCGAATCTTTGGGGGCGTCACGGCGAATCACACGTTCGGGTCCATCGCGTGGAGCGACGGCGAGAAGCACACCGTGACGAGCCCCATCGCCATTATATGGCCGGTGAGCCAAGTTGCAGAGATGTGATCGATCGATGTGGGTTTAGGTACTGCCTTGACGCGAGAGTTTTATCTCATTTGCTAGAAGTATCGGTTGACGTGACGCGATCGGTGAATCAAGAGGTTTACAAAATTTAGCCAGTGTCGGTCCTGTATTTTGCAGTCCAACGTAGATTCACTCAAGTGCAGTTGATCCCACTAGCCTTGCCGCTTCTGTATTAACTTTTCTACAGGAAATCACTTTATGCAGCTTAATCTAATTGGATAGATGCCTGTTTGATTGTCTTGCACCTTGGGTTTGCTGAGGGTGCCTCTATGCAAGAAATTGATATGGAATGTTTCTGTAAAACTGAAACTGTTAGAATAACAATTCCTGAAGTGGCTGAACTAACAGATGATCCTTATATATTTTTTGAAATTAAGAAAATTGTGGAGCAGGGAGGATATCTTCAAGATGGTTTTATTGTAGGGCTTGGATCAAACTAATGGGAACAAGGCACAAGAAGCTAAAAGGTTCCGAGACTTGGTAGTTTCAGAGGATCAGGGACATGGGTCTGGAAGGAGTGTGGGGATGAGTAGCAGCAGTAATCAAGCCATAATTGAGTCTACGAATGTCCATCTCTCTAGTAATTTCTGTAAATCTCACTTAACTAAATCCCATAATTTTTTGAAGAATTCAGGTTTGACTATCGTGGCCAATTTTTTGTGTCCCATATGCAGGATACCATAATGGAATTCTTTCATACAGAAATTCGGTTCCAATTTGTTAGCCTCGTCTTCATATATTTTTGGAGAATATTGTACATCTAGAGATATATTAGTGTATCTTGGATGACCAAATAAGTTCTTTGGAGTAACACACTATATTATCTTCCCTTCCTCTTGTTCCAAAGAAGTGATGGCATTTTTTTCATCTCCTACCATTAGCTTTAGCATGCTAGTATCTTGTATTATTATCACTTTCTAAGATTTATGTGTGTTTGCTCTTTGTAGCCAATTTAGTTCCTCCTGTTTCATCAACCTATCTTGTTCTCTCAAATCTTTTGTTCATTTCTCTGTTAAGTTGTGATGCCATGCAATTCACATCAAATTTTAATAAATATAATTGAGAGGTAATATTATCTCTTTTTTGTAGTAAGCATTCATGTCCAATTCCAACTTTCACTTTTTCCCTAAGATTTCTGAGCACATACGGTAGAAAAAATATGCCAATCTGTTGACTGTTTTGCCAGTTATCATTGTTAGATGCATACATAGTAGAATATAAAAAAAATCCCTAACTATTTCATCAAGTCCTTCTATCAAAAGCTAAACATTCTCAAATGTGAAAATGCAAAGTTGTTTAATAACATTCCCTCAACCTAAAAGGCTAAAAACATGGTTATATGTTCGAAATCTCTCTTTCTAGTGCAAATAAAATGTACTCCAATAAAAAAAAGAGCCTATTTAACTTATTATAAGTTGATTTCTCCTTATCACCCCCCAGGTGTACATTCTCCGATTCGAAGGTTATTCCCTCAAGCTTGGTTGTTCTACAATGGCATTACAAAGTTCCAATGACAAGGAGTTCCTGGCTTATTTTTTCCAACTCGTTCCTACTTATGTTAATGTCTCTACCAATTAGTAGTGGGTTTTTACGGTCATGTATTACTCTAGATAATTCAGCCAAAAAATCTGCTTTACTCTCTGGTTGAGCATCTCCATATACTATAACAAAGTCCTGAATAGAGTGCACTTTATCAAATACAATTACTTTCATGAAATGATCCTCATTTTCTGAAGCATCAATATTTAGTTTATTTTTTATTAATCACCACTAGAATTGCTCCAACTCTAGCCCTTGAAGGAGTGTTGTGCCAAGGTAAGTCTTTTCGACCACACAAATTATGTTTTTAGTTTCAGAGATATTTTGTTTTATTATTTCTTGCAAGCCCAAGAAATCAATGTGTTTATCATACACTAATTCTTTGAAAAATATTTTCTTGGTTTCACCTCCTGTCATAGGCGGATCTAGGGGTGGCACGGTGGTCAACTGACCACCCTGGTTTTTTTTTTTGGGGAAACCATAGCACTTTATTTGCTCTAAAACATTGTTTAAGACACAAAGAATATCAGGAGGCTGGAGGAGTCAAACCCGACGTCCAATACTACCCGCTAGCTCGTGCTAATCTATGAGCTTCCATATTAGAGGATCTACTCCCATGAACAAATAACTCTTCCTATATCAAAGTAAAAAAAAATCCAAATTAGCCCAACATTCTGTCAAATGTACATTGTTGACCAAACCTGGCCCAATAATATTAACCGTTGGCCCACTCTGGCTCAGTATCCTGGTCCGCCACTCTCCTTTCCCTCTGATATACCAAATAACACCTTTTATTGTATTGATTTGTTTTTTTTCCGAACCCTCTTTTAATGGAGACCACAGTTTTCACACACCAAATCATTGGTGGCCCATCATCTTTCAGTCTTTTCCAGCAAATAGACTTTTTGAATTTTTCCATGCATCCCTTTCTAATAATGATGGAAAGTTGCAGTGAAGAACAATGCTTGAGCCTGAACCTGAACACGGTATATATATTTGCATTGTCAATGTTATTTTGTTGCTGTCCTCTTCCTCGGAGAACCATGTGTGAGCAAAGCCATCCATTCCACGTACGGATTTTCCTCGAATCTCGTGAGTATTGAACTAGAACTACAGATGCAGGTATCCAGGCAAGAACTGAAGCTGCTGTAAGTCATTAACACCATATGGTGGAAGTTTTCAGTCCTTAACGAATATCCTCCGTGCTGCTTGAATCCGTCTCCTTGTTCGGAATTTTGACACTGACCCATTTTTAATCTGATTGCTGCTTCCTCCAATGATGCAGCTCAAGCTCAGCTCAGACAGACAGCACATACAGTTTGACTTCATACAAGAGATCACAAATCTGACGCCTTAATTTACTCCTACACCAAACGCTGGCAAGTGCATATACAACTAACATCTAATCGATAATCATCGATCTGTTGCCATCTGATTTTACTTACTACTCCTACCTACTAGTAGTTGCCGATAAACTTGCGATAATTATGCAGTTTCTCTTCATCAAGATAAATACAGGTGTCGTGCGTCCGTAAAGGCCGTGCTTAAACGAGCCGACAGGAAGAGAACTAACTAAAGTTTGCACGCTAGGCTCGCTATCGGGTTCTTGCAATAATGCGGTACAATGATCAGCACGAGCCCACGATTTGGATCTCACAGATCTCTGCCTACTTATCGTCCTCTCTGTGCCTAGTGCTACTGCACGGCAGGCAGCGTAATACATCTGTTGCAGCGCGATCATGATGGAGCTTAGAACACTCGCGGCGCTGTGCGTCCTGCTCGCCTTCGTCGCCGCGGCGGCGGAGGTGGACCTCGAGACGGCGGAGGCCCAGGCCTCCTACGTCGTGCACGTCGCGCCGGCGCACGCGCCCCGGCTGCCGCGGCGTGGCCTGCATGCCATCCGGCCATACAGAACATTCCTGCGCGACCACATCCCCGTGGAGCTGTCCAACCCGGCTCCGAGGGTGCTCTACTCCTATTCCCACGCCGCCACGGGCTTCGCGGCACGCCTCACGGACGCGCGCGCCGTGCTCGCCGTCACTACTGGTCAAAACACACGGCGAAGACCGGAATCTACCTCGGCGAATCGTTCGCCGAGAGAGGCACTCGGCAGAGACCTCTCGGCGACAATCACCTCGGCGACGCCTCTTCGCCGAGTGCTTTCTATCGGGTATACACGGCAAAGCCTTCGCCGAGACAATTTGACGGACACCCGGCGACGAAAAGGTAATCCGGTCCGTCGACTGTCAGATGTGTGTCAGTACTTCGCCGAGTCTAGGCGTGTCGGCGCTCGGCGAAGAAGGAACGCACAGGCGGCGCCACGTGTCCTGGAAATTGGGTGCCGGCGAAGGCTTCGCCGACATGGCCTTCGCTGAGTGCCGGATTCATTTGCCGGGAGGACGCTTTGCCGAGAAATTCTTCGCCGAGCCTATTCTTCGCCGAGCATTTTTATCGCCGAGTGTTTGCATTTTGCCGAGTGCCTGGTGTTCAGCCGGTCTCGGCGAAGGCAACTCCCAGGAGAGACCATATGGCACCTCTTCGCCGAGAGCCAGTCTCGGCAAAACCGAAAATCTCGGCGAAGGATGTTCCCAGGTGACCAAATGGCACCTGTAGCTCCTCTTCGCCGAGAGCCCTACTCGGCAAAGTCAGCTTCGCCGAGTATAGCACACGGCGAAGATAGTACATTGTGCCAGATTTTGCTGCTTTTTAAAAATCCCTGCATTTTAAACACAATATATACATATTATATCAATTATATCACTGGATCACTCCCAGAACATTGAAAGGAGACACATATAACAAAAATATCGCATACATTGTCCGAAAGTTCACAAAAAAGTCCACAAGTTCATAAGCACACAACCCAAGGTCAAACAAGTCCAAAATACATCGCACTAGTTCACAGCTAGCAGGAAATGCCACAAAATCAGAGGTAGCACAAGTCCAGTAGTCACCGAAGGCCTCATGGATGCAATCCTACAAGATTGAAAGCTATAAGCATTAGTTTCAAAACATGTGTGTGGAAATGTGGGTAGACCTGAGCTTACCTAGAGTCACTCGGGGTTGTTGGAGGCCGATGGCGCTGATGATGGGCTTGCAGCCCCGCCTCCACCATTCCCTCCGTCTTCACCATCCGCGGGAGTGTGGGATCCAGACTTGTCCTATGAAGATTCAGAAGTGGCATACAAATTGTTCATACAAAATATTACATCACAAATGGTTCATACAAAATATTACATCACAAATGGTTCATACAAACAGAAATTCTAAATCGACGAGTACAAAGCTTCAGAAGCCTGTGTCTACGTTTGGATCATAACTTGGACCAGGATCATCATCATCACTATCACGATTGTACCACCAATCTTCTACGTAGTCTAGAGGTGGACCGCTCGGCTCCTCTACATCGGGTAGGTGCATCCGTTCAAGAAGCTCCATGTCTTTCTGGTTGACAACCAGCTCACCATCCTCTTGCCCATGGTCGACTCTAATGCCATCGTCGTCTTCTTCCATTTCATCTACAGTAGGCAAGGTGATGTTCAAACGGCCTGATAGCCCATCTTCTTGATAAAACTCTCCCTCGTAAGTGCTTGGGTTTAGGCGGTGGTGGTAGTCGTCATCGTTAGGGGTAGGTACTTTATTACGCGGCGGTACCGAGATCACTACATCCCACCCTAGTAGACGTTTCACAGTTTTGCATGGGTACGGGAGATAAAAAACTTGGATGGCTTGGTGTGCTAGGATATAGACATCATCACCCCGTAGACGGATTCTCGCTCAATTTCGACCAACCCAATTTCAGGTCTTCGTCTCACTCTTGTTGGATTGAACCAATGGCATTTGAAGACAACAGGGTTCTTCTTTTTGCCGAATTCACAATCCAGTTCAATTATTTCCTTGACTATTCCATAGTAATCAAGGTCACCTCGCACTTGGCATAAGACCCCGGAATTTCTTGTCTTCGGGTTTGGCCGAGTTTTTTCGTAATGATCGGTATGGAAGCGGAACCCATTCACGTCATAAGAATTATAGGTCTTGACGGCATAGGTGCATGAGGTAAGTTTCTTCAACTCGGGCCTCATGTCCGGGTCGGATATTCCCTACAAGTGCAATAGGAACAAGTATGATATATTAGTGTTGACGAAACGTATTGCACAAACATGGAATGAAACAAGGGGATACATTCCCTACTTTAGCTTTGAACCATGGAATGAAACCGCCGCCTCCTTGACCCCCCTTTTTAAAAAGGACCAACTTGTCATTGTCGGTACATGGTCTTCGATGTTTCCATGTTTCTGTCTCAAATAACCTATGAATGGCAACGATCAAGGAACGGAGTTAGTCCACAAACTAGGAAATGGAAGTGTGCCGAACAATTCACTGAGCACTTACTCAATGTAGGGTTGTACTTCCGTCGTGTTCTTCAAGACATAAGATGTAATGTTCGTCCACTCATCATATGATAATTTCTTCTTCTTGTGGCCACTTGATTTGCCACCGGAGCCGATGAAAATGCTAAGTTCAGGTAGATCTTCCGGGTTGGCCATATTGAGACGAGGCACTGGATTATGAACAGTGGTAAGATTGTCACTATAGAACTTAGTGGTGAAGTTTGACACCTCCTCGTTCAGTGTTGCCTCAGCTATGGATGCTTCGATGCGGCATTTGTTCGTGCTTTTCTTTTGAAGGTCCTTCTGCTCTCTCTCAGTTGCAAACATCCAACGGGTCTGCACAGGCCCCCCCAATCTTGCCTCGGTCGCGAGATGCACCAACAAATGTTGCATGGGATTGAACATGCCTGGTGGAAAGATAGCCTCTAGCTCGCAAATCAACTCGGGTGTCTGTTCCTCCAACTCTTCAATCACCTTGATATCTAATTCTTTAGCACAAAGCCGGCGGAAGAAATAGCTCAACTTTGCCAAGACTAGCCAAATTTCCTCATCGATATAGCCTCGAAACATGACCGGCATTATCCGCTCGATCCATACGTGATAGTCATGACTCTTGAGCCCACCTATCCGCAACCCAGCCAAATTCACTCCCCTCATTATGTTAGCTGCATAGCCATCAGGGAAGAATAGGTGATCCAGGACCCACTGGAGAATTTGTTTCCTTTGGGCCCTTGTTGGGGTGAAACGGGCCTTTGGTTTGGACCATCCTTTTTTGACTGTGCCGGGAGGGTCCATCTTCATGTTTGGCCTATCACATAGCGCCTGCTGATCGACTCTAGCCTTGACATTATCCTTCGACTTCTCGAGGTCCATTAGTGTGGACCAAAGGGCCTCGGCGATATTCTTTTCAGTGTGCATTACATCAATGTTATGAGGAAGAAGGAGATCCTTAAAGTAAGGGAGCTTCCAGAAGCATGGAATGTGTGTCCACTGGTGTGTGTCTCCATAACCCACAAAGCCATTCCCATCTGCATTGGGCACAAGAGCTTCTAGCTGAGCCTTAATGGCGGCACCATCCATGGTAGGTATTGGTACATATGCATCAACAACTACATCTTTCAAGAACTTCTTTGCGTCTCTCTTGAATCTATGACCAGGTTTAAGGAACTGGCGATGCTTATCAAAACAAGAATACTTGCCGCCCTTCGTCAGCCAAACGAAAGTCATAGCCTGCATGCACACTGGGCAAGGCCACTTCCCGTGCGTACACCATCCGCAGAATATCGCGTGTGCCGGCAAGTCATGCAGGGACGTGTGGTACCAGACGTACATAGTGAAGTGCTCCTTTGTTACGGCGTCGTACGTCCGTACCCCTTGTTGCCAGGCAAGCAACAAATCATCCACCAACGGCTCCATGTACACACTCATATTCTTCCCCGGATATTCAGGCCCTGGAATTATCAGTGACAAGAACATGTTCTGTTTTTGCATGCAGACGCCAGGGGGAGATTCAACGGAATGACAAACATCGGCCAACAACTATATGTGCAAGCAGACATACCATATGGGTTGAACCCATCTGTTGATAAGGCAACTGCTACACTCTGTTTGAGCCCGCTTTTTGGGATACTTCTCAATGAATTTCTTCCATGCAACACCATCAGACGGATGTACCATCTTCTCAGGACGATACCTCTTCCCATCTATCGGCCATCTCATTTGTTGGGCAGATTCGTTGGTCATAAAAAGCCGTTGGATCCTCGGTAGGAATGGAAGATACCGAAGGACCTTTTTGGCTACTGTGAGCTGCGTCTTCTGACCATCACCGCTGTCGACCTCCATATACCTAGAGGACTTGCACTTGAGACAGTAGTTTTCATCGATGTGTTCTTTTCTAAATAACATGCAGCCCTTTGGACAAGCATCTATCGGCGTATATTCCATCTTAAGTGAACCGAGGATTTTCTTCGACTCGTACATGTTCTTTGGCAGAATATGTGTCTCCGGTAGAAGAGAGGCAATAACATGCAGGAATGCATCAAAGCAATTAATGCTTACGTGATACTGGGACTTGACAGCCATCAGGCGACTTATGGAATCAAGTTGAGAAACCTTTGTATGGGCGTGGAGGGTTTTCTGCGAGGCAAACAAAGTATCATAGAACTCCTTTGTGCTCTTGTCCGTCTCCCCCTCTGCATCTTCGGTTGGAATTTCAGGTGCACGTGCATTAGCGAATTGATCTAGCATTCTATCAGCCCCAGTATCAAAAGCCGTTGATGCCTCCTCGGTGCGCTGTCGCGCGACCTTCTTCCCTCTAGATGCACGCTCGCCATGCAAAGTCCAACGATGGTAGTCTGGCATAAACCCTGACTTGGCAAGGTGAAAACCCATGTCGTCCTTTGTTTGGCGACGCTGGTTTTTGCAACATTTGCACGGGCACCAAGTTAACCCAGGATTTTTAGCAAATGCAAACTCCAGAAACTCTAAGGTCTTAGTCAGCCATTCATCGGACATCTGACTCGCACCGGCTCGGCCACTGTACATCCAATTACGATCCTCCATCTCCACACTGAATAATGCAGACATATATTTAACAAAAAGATTCATGCATCATTAATTTAATTATTTACAGAACTATAGATTTTACGCGTTGAATGCACTCACCTATATCTACTAGGTAAAGCTAAGGCCATCCCACCCGAGCATGTGTAGCTTGTGTTCGTTTCCATGTCCTACTCCTATCCAAGACAGAATTTCGGCAGCACCTCCCCGCTGCTCTCCCAATACACGTCTCGACAAAGTTTCGAGAGATTGTGTATCCGGAGAACAACATGGGAGGCGCCACCGAAATTCTGTCTCGGATAGGAGTAGAACATGGAAACGAACACAAGCTACACATACTCGAGCTGTCCAAAACGTGGACAATTCGAAACGGCCACGGTTATAAAAGATATAGCTCTTTGTATATAAATATATACCCTGGACAAGGTGTATACATAAATATATACAAACAGCTCTTTATATATAAACATATACCCTTGACAAGGTGTATACATAAATATATATAAAGAGTTTCATCTTTATAACTATAACCCTTCCGAACGGGAGACACCTAGGGTTACGCGACTTGTTTGGTGAGCTACAAAATAATGCAACCTAGCAAGAGGAGCGGAAGAGCGTCATTACCCTCGAAGCGTGATCGGCAAGAAGATGGGGAATCCTACGGCTCCATCAAAATCCCTGCCCTACGACGAAGCTCCCGGCATCAAGCTCGTCTCTTTTCCATGCATCAAACACTGAATTTAACAATCAGACAGTTATATACATATAAAAGAAAAACAAACAAAAATTATTGGATGTTCTAGCTCGGCTACTACTAAACTAAACTAACAAAAACTAAACTAAATAGTGACTAACTACTACTGAGCTAAACTAACAAAAACAACTGAACTAACTACTGACTAATCCTAAGCAGCAACTAAACTAACCAGTGACTAACTACTAACTAACCCTAAGCAACTAACCCTAACTGTAGCAGGGGGTGGCAGCGGACCGAGCGAGTCGGAGGTGGAGCAGAGGAGGCCGGCTGGGGTCGGAGCGGCGGCTGGAGCTACGAGTCGGAGGTGGAGAAGAGGAGGCCGAGTCGAGGTGGAGTAGAGGAGGCCAAGGTGCCGGAGCGCGCAGGAGCCGCGTCGAGGTGGACGAGAAGAGGCGGAGGGTGGTGGCGGCGGAGGGTGGCAACGGCGACAGATCCAGGGGCCCCGGGAGTGGTGGCGGCAGGGGTGGCAGCGGCCCGGGAGTGGTGGCGGCGGGGGTGGCAGCGGACCGAGCGAGCTGGCGGCGGCAGCGGAGGGAGCGGGCGGTGGGGGTGGCGTGGGTGGGAGTGGTGGCGGTGGCGGCGAACGGCGGTGTGGTGCGGCGAACGGCGAATTGGGGAAAGTGTGCGTTTCGGGAACCAAAATTTCCCTAAGTCCCCGCCGTTTCTTTGCCGAGTGGGCTTCTTCGCCGAGTGTCCCACTCGGCAAACACCATTTATTATTTTAACATTTCATTTTATATTATTCTTTTTGTTAGTTAATTTTTGCTCTTGAAACCTCCCACCACACTCTAACACATATGATATGGCACCACCTAGTTTTTGGTGTGGTTCCGACGCTCCGGGCCCTCGGTTCCGTCGAAACCCCCCCACAGTTGACCGGAAGTCAACCGTGTCGTCTACCCCTTCCACGGGCGTCGAAAGGGGGTAGCTCCGAAGACTTTTCTCCTTGGTTGTGTTTGGTTAAGTCATATGAACATTTGAAACCCAGTTTGGCCCCATGTTTTCACATGATTCCACCCGTTGCACCCGAAATGGGAGTTTCCACCTAGAAGAGCTGAACCTTCGAAGGGGATAAGTGTGGTGTGAGAAGCCGGTCACACCTCGGAGTCTCATGTTTGCTCTTGAAACCTCCCACCACACTCTAACACATATGATATGGCACCACCTAGTTTTTGGTGTGGTTCCGAAGCTCTGGGGCCTCGGTTCCGTCGAAACCCCCCCACAGTTGACCGGAAGTCAACCGTGTCGTCTACCCCTTCCACGGGCGTCGAAAGGGGTTTAGCTACAAGGACTTTTCTCCTTGGTTGTGTTTGGTTAGGTCATATGAACATAATTAACCTGATTTGGCCCCATGTTTTCACATGATTCCACCCGTTGCACCCGAAATGGGAGTTTCCGCATAGAAGAGCATAACCTTCGAGGGGATAAGTGCGGTTTGTGAAGAGTGTCACACCTCGGAGTCCCGAGATGTCTCTAACAACCTCCCACCACACTCTCATGCATATTATGTGACACCACCTATGTTTTGGTGTGGTTCCGACACCCCGAAGCCCCCGCCTCCGTCGAAACCCACCCACAGTTGACCAGAAGTCAACCGTGTCGTCTACCCCTTCCACGGGCGTCGAAAGGGGGTAGCTACAAGGACTTTTCTCCTTGGTTGTGTTTGGTTAGGTCATATGAACATAATTAACCTGATTTGGGCCCATGTTTTCACATGATTCCATCCGTTGCACCCGAAATGGGGTTTCCGCATAGAAGAGCATAACCTTCGAGGGGGATAAGTGCGGTTTGTGAAGAGTGTCACACCTCGGAGTCCCGAGATGTCTCTAACAACCTCCCACCACACTCTCATGCATATTATGTGACACCACCTATGTTTTGGTGTGGTTCCGACACCCCGAAGCCCCCGCCTCCGTCGAAACCCACCCACAGCTGACCAGAAGTCAACCGTGTCGTCTACCCCTTCCACGGGCGTCGAAAGGGGTAGCTACAAGGACTTTTATACTTGGTTGTGTTTGGTTAGGTCATATGAACATAATTAACCTGATTTGGGCTCATGTTATCACGTATTTAATATCGAGAGGGAAAAGTGCAGTGTGTGTGAAGTCGGTCACACGTATCTCGGAGTCTTGTGATATCACATGTGAGTTTTCTTTTCTTTTCCCTTAATTAATTGCCTTACAGCAGGTGATTCACGCGTCGTAGGTGGCTATCGGTGGAGTGGATAAGATCACATATTCCGGGTATGTGGTGACAAGAATACATTTAATTAAGAAAACACACACATTTAATATCGAAGACATATTTGATTTAACGTTAACACATAACGAGCACATTCCGGAACCGCCGATACATAATTGACTAACAAACAAATAAACATGTAGAACAAATTACAACAATCACGAGCAGCTAACAAATTAATTAAAACCTACGATCTTCTCATCAAATATCTTCTCCTCCGGCCGATCCCATGCCTGATGGACCTCCAAAGAAGTGGCCTCCCGTCCTGAAGAACGGACCCGGGTCGACGACCTGCTCCACAGGGATTCGGATAGTATGAACCAGTGACGGTTTCGTCGTGGTTGAGTAGGGGGCGTCAAACTCAGACGGTGGAAGCTCACGCTCTGGCACCTCCACATCGTAGACGGTAGGAATTTCTGATGGATTCTTCATCCACGCCATCACACTCAGGTACCAGCTGTCCTCCGGCTTGAGCATTTCCACAAGCTGCCCACCTAGCATGTTGATGAACTGGTTCACGGCTTGGGGCTCCCACACCTCCCGTGGGAACCTCTCACGGCTTGGGCTCCCACACCTCCCGTGGGAACCTCTCAAACCTCAGCTTCGTTAAGTACGACAGCTCCGATGGCCGCCCTCCGTGCCCACGATGCCAGCGGCTCATCGTGAGCATCTCCCCGTTGACAGCGAGGCCGGGGGAGGCATGGAGGACGCGAGTGCAGTCCTCGCTGAAGCGGAAGCGCACGAAGAAGTCGAATGGCGGCGCGCAAACCTCCACCTTGACGTTGCGGCGGTTCACACCACACTGCACCACCACAGCCCCCACGACCGTCTCCGGCGACACCGGTAGTCGGCTACCTCCGACCGTCGCCATCAGTGCGCGCCCGCTCCACTTCTCCTCCAGCTTGACCATGCCGGGAGTGCGAGACAACACACAATGCCCGCGCTCGGAGTCTTCAAGCCCACTCCACATCCTTCTCCTGAAACTATCTACGACGGGGTAAATATTGCAATGGGCGAATTTGTGTGTAAAAGATCAGTGGCCGGGGGGGGGGGATCTTTTATAGCCTTCCCACCAGCTATCCCGCCCAAAATTTCCCGCAAAAAAAAAACCCGTCAAAATTTTCCGCCGAAAATTTTACCACCCAAAAAAATAAACCTAAAATTAATCCGGATGAAAAACAAGTTGTGTTGAATACCTAAATATAGCTGAAACAAAACACACGGTTTCTCCTAGCTATAGCCCTACACTGATTCACGGTCGAATGTCGTTGCATTCAGTGTAGGGCATAGCTAGGGAACCCGAATGTTTTGTGTTTGAGCACAAGGTAGAATGAGTGAGTAACCTGTCTGAGAAGTGGACTATTTATAGGGAAACAAAACAGACGGTTTCCCCTAGCTACTGCCCTACACTGATTCACGGTCGAATGTCGTTACATTCAGTGTAGGGCATAGCTAGGGAATCCGAATGTTTTGTGTTTGAGAACAAGCTAGAATGAGTGAGTAAGCTGGCTGAGAGGTGCAGTATTTATAGGCGTCATTAGGGTTCAGAACCTGGCGCCAGAACAAAACGCGCCGGAGAGGGAAAAGAGCGGGAAAAGTGTACATTTCGCCGAGACAAACACTCGGCGACGCGCTTCTCTCGGCGAAGAATTGGCGCGTACTGAAATTTCTTCTCCCGCCCAGCAAGTTTGCCGAGAGGACATACCCGGCAAAGCACACCACCCCGGCGAAGAAATGGCGCGGAACGAATATTTCCTTCCCGCCCACCAAATTTGCCGAGACGAGATCTCGGCGCAAAAGGTCACCCGGCGAAGAAATGACGCGGAACGAAATTTTGTTTCCCGCCCATGTCTTTGCCGAGTGTCCTCCACCGACAAACTCGGTGAAACGGCGCGGCAAACCAAATTTTTTCCGCGCCATTTCTTCGCCGAGTGCCAGCCACCGACACACTCGGCGAATGGTTGCGGAAAAGGCGGCAAAATATCAAAAGTTTCGCGCGCACTTTTTACCGAGTGCAGATGTCGGCGAAGAAAAGGCATCCCATCTTTGCCGGCTGTGGCACTCGGCGAAATTCATGCATCGCTGCGGAAATGTGGGTCCCAATGGCAGGCGCCACGTGGTCGTCCGTTTCGCCGAGATCTCAGTATTGCCGAGTGTTTTCTGTGATGTTCGCCGAGAATATATTCGTCGCCGAGTGCTTTATCCACGCAGTGCCGGCGAACGTGCTGTTTGCCGAGTGTTCTCCTGTTCGCCGAGTTTCGTCTGCGCGGTGTCGGCTTAGAAGCCCTTCGCCGAGTCCGCCCGACATTTTGCACTCGGCAAAGCCGAGACCACTCGGCAGAGAGGGATTTTCCCGTAGTGCGTCCTGCCCGACGTGATGCAGGAGCTGCACACCACGCTGACGCCATCCTTCCTCGGCCTCTCGGCGTCGTCGGGCTTGCTCCCGGCGTCCAACGGCGCATCGGACGTCGTCATCGGCGTCATCGACACCGGCGTGTACCCCGAGGGCCGACCATCCTTCGCCGCCGACCCGTCGCTGCCGCCGCCGCCTAGTAAGTTCCGCGGCGGCTGCGTCTCTACCCCGTCGTTCAACGGCTCGGCATACTGCAACAATAAGCTCGTCGGCGCAAAGGCATTCCAAGAGGGACACAAGGCTGCTCATGGCCGCGTGGTCCGTGACCGTGAGGCCGAGGAGCCCGCGTCGCCGCTCGACACCAATGGCCATGGCACCCATACTTCCTCCACTGCTGCCGGCTCTGCCGTCGCCGACGCTGCCTTCTATGATTACGCCAAAGGGAGAGCCGTCGGCATTGCCCCCGGCGCGCGAATTGCCATGTATAAAGCGTGCTGGGGAGGATGCGCGAGCTCCGACATTCTTGCAGCGTTTGACGAGGCCATTGCGGATGGTGTCGACGTCATCTCTGTCTCGCTTGGTGCCGTCGGCAAGGCGCCGAATTTTTATGCAGACAACACCGCCTTGGGCGCCTTCCGTGCCGTCAGTAAGGGCATCGTCGTCTCCGCTTCCGCGGGGAACTCCGGACCCGACGAGTCCACCGCTGTCAACGTCGCCCCGTGGTTCTTGACGGTCGGCGCATCCACCATCAACCGCCAGTTCCCGGCGGACGTCGTTCTCGGCAACAACGAGACCTTCACGGGCACCTCGCTCTACTCCGGCGAGCCTCTTGGAGCGAGCAAGGTACCGCTGGTCTACGGAGGAGACGTGGGCTCGAAAGTCTGTGAAGAGGGGAAGCTGAACGCCACCATGGTGTCTGGGAAGATCGTTTTGTGCGAGCCCGGCGTGAATGCCCGTGCGGAGAAAGGTCTAGCCGTCAAGGTCGCCGGTGGCGCCGGCGCGATCCTCGCGAGCACCCAAGCATTCGGCTTGCAGGCCATCACCAGTCCCCATATCCACCCCACCACAGCCGTCCCATTTGCCTCAGCCGAGAAGATCAAGAAGTACATAAGCACAGAAAAATCCCCTACGGCGACAATCGTGTTCCGGGGCACCGTCATCGGCTCGACGCCGCCTTCTCCAAGAATGGCGTCCTTCTCGAGCCGCGGGCCAAACTTCCGCGCACTAGGGATCTTCAAGCCTGACGTGACCGCGCCCGGCGTGGACATCCTCGCGGCGTGGACAGGCGCCAACTCGCCCACGGAGCTCGACATCGACAAAAGACGAGTTCAGTACAACATCATATCGGGCACGTCCATGTCATGCCCGCACGTGAGCGGCATCGCCGCGCTGCTCCGGCAGGCGAGGCCGGAATGGAGCCCCGCGGCGATCAAGTCCGCCCTGATGACCACCGCGTACAACGTTGACAACGCCGGCGGTGTCATCGGTGACATGGCCACCGGCAACGCGTCCACGCCGTTCGTGCGCGGAGCAGGACACGTCGACCCCAACCGCGCCGTGGACCCTGGACTGGTGTACGACGCGGGCATGGACGATTACATCACCTTCCTCTGCGCGCTCGGCTACACCGCCGAGCAGGTCGCGGTGTTCAGCCCGGCGGCCAACTGCTCGACGCAGGCGGCCTCGTCCGTGGGGAACCATAACTATCCGGCCTTCGCGGTGGTGTTCACGGCGAACAAACTGGCGATCGTCAGGCAGCGCCGCGTCGTGCGCAATGTCGGCACTAATGTCAGCGCCACGTACACAGCCAGGGTGACCAGCCCCGCCGGCGCGCTAGTCACGGTGAGGCTGGGGAAGCTGGAGTTCAGTGCCAGCAAGAAGACGCAGGAGTACGAGGTCACCTTCGCGCAGCGAATCTTTGGGAGCGTCACGGAGAAGCACACGTTCGGGTCCATCGTGTGGAGCGACGACGACGAGCACACGGTGACGAGCCCCATCGCCGTCACTTGGCCGGTGGCGGCGAGCCAAGTTGCATAGACGTGATCGATCGATGTGGGTTGGGTACTACGTTCATGTACGCGAGAGTGTTACTGTATCTCATTTGCTGCAGGTTTCGGTTGGGGTGATGTGATTTGTGAATAAGAGGTCTCACATTTGATTTTTCAAAATTTATTAGTTAGTGTTGGGCTTGCACATGAGATCGAATTGACTTGCATCTTCAGCCTACCACGCCAACTCATTGTACAAATTATTAAGACAGAGCAGTATCTCAAGGAAAACGACATGACTCGATAACAATGAGATCAAATCCCTGATCAAATGGTCCACACGCATAGATGGTCCTCACTTTTGTCCATTGTACATCGCCCTTCCTTTCAGCGTTTCTCGTCACGAGCTCGATTGTATCTCTAGATGTGTCTTTCATATGTGTGTCAGGTGTCAAACAGTAGCTTAGGATTTGCGGTGTGATAGCTCATGTCTTTTGTTTTGCCGGTGCGCTACGGGCGGCGGTGTGGGGAGGCGGCGGCGCCATTGTCTGCAGTGTGGGAGGTTTGCCTGCCCGATGGGTTTGGCGGGCCCGATCTAGGCTCGTCGGGCCCGGGCTGAGGCACGCTGGTGCGGTGCGTCAGATCGAGCAGGGCGCAGAGGCGGAGGCTCCGGTGCGGAGGCAGGAGGTGGCCTCTTCTGCCGACGTGCTCCGGCGCCCGGGCGGCGCGGAAGCCGGGGCGGCGGCCCCGAAACGAAGACTGTTGCTGTGGTGCGGCACGGATGACGCGGCCATGGGAGCCGCGGTCGCCATGGCAGTTGGTCAAGCTTGGTGGTCGGCGGCAGGGCAACGCTGCCCGGTGTTGTCGCCCCTCTCACTTTGCAGTCGATCTTCGGGCGAAAGCCTTGCACCGACTTGGTCGGAGCCTGCGACGACGGCGTTTTCGGGCGTCGTTCGCTTTCTTGTTGGCGTCGCTGTGGAGTCCTCAATCCCGCTCGACATGGGTGGTCCTAAGATCTCCGGGTGAAAACCTAAGCTCCATCGGGAGTGGGCGGCGACGACGAACGCGTCGTTTCCTTGTTGGAGGCGCCGCCTTTGAAGACTCTTAGCCCTCGCGGTGTGATGGGTTCGCGGCGCTCGGTAA
This sequence comes from Poa pratensis, assembly GCA_947311845.1. Classification (NCBI taxonomy): domain Eukaryota; kingdom Viridiplantae; phylum Streptophyta; class Magnoliopsida; order Poales; family Poaceae; genus Poa; species Poa pratensis. The sequence goes on from CAMZMU010000034.1 coordinate 83,659,696, forward strand.
GGGTGGTTCTGTTGTCAGGGGGGCGGATGACCGGGACGGCGGCCTTGGATGGTGGTGGTTCGTCGAGGCGGCGGCCTCGAGCCCCCACGTGGACATGGTCCTATGGGCAGGGTCATGGCCAAGTCGGATGGAGTGGCGTCCTGATGTTGTGCGGACAACAGGTTCGTTGACCCGACTGGTTCGACTTCGGGCAATGCGAAGCTTTGTCATGGTTGCTACACCGGGGCGGCGACCCCGGAATAGGTGGGATTGGGTGGCCTCCTAATGCTGTGCGTACAGCAGGTTCGTTGACCCGACTGGTTCTGCTTCGGGCAATGCGGAGTTCGTCTTGGTTTCTAAGTCAAGGCGGCGGCCTCGGAGGAGGTGGTGTGTGTTTGTGACGTTTGGTCGACTTGCGTCGTGTGAACGGCGGGTCACCTCGTCTATGCAGTTTCTGGCCCCGTTTTTCTCATAAACAGGGCATTGTACATGACGTGGGGTTACCACGGCAAATCCCATGGTCATGGTACCTAGGGTTTCGTATGAGGGGAGAAGTATGGCGCTGGTAGTTCCGTCGTCTGACAAGAGGAGAGTTTATCCAGGTTCGGGCCCCCGGAGGGTAATACCTTACTTCCTTCTTGTATGGTATTGATGATGGAGTTACAAGGTGCTACAATGGCGATCCCGGCGAGATGCGATCTCACTAGGGTTTTGGTGTATCGAATATGGCGTGTCCTGGTTCGGCGGCCATCCCAGCCTTTATATAGGAGGCTGGGTCTCGGGAGTTCGCAACTGACCAGGTTACAGATTAGAGAAAGAATCCTAACTTGCTACGTACTCCATGCAATGGGCTTCCGTAATAAACTGCCTTCATGGGCTTCGCTTGGGCCACCCGATGGGCTGTTCCTTGGACCGTACTAGGTATACCCACGTTGGGGTACCCGAAAGGTATGCCCATATCAGTACAACTTGTGTGATTTTTGGATCTGGTTTTCCTTATAAACTGTGTCATCTCTTTCTATCTATTAAGACGGTGGATACGACCACCTTGATCTAAAAAAAGAAGTAGAAATACCGGACGTATAGACAATACCTGTCCACGACGCTCTAACAGATTTCAAATGGATTTGGAAACTTTCTATGTTTCTGTGGATAACTTCTCGGTTGATCACATCTCCCAATTTGTCTAAATTTAACGTCTAATTCACGAGGTCACCCTCTCTCCTAGGGTTGATGACACCATCATCTGGACCCTCTCGAACAATGGAATATATACACGACAAGCTCGACATACAAAGCTTAGTTCATCGGCGCTTTATCTTGCCCCTTCATGAGCACCGTTTGGAAGACTTGGGCCCCTCCGAAGTGCAGCTTTTTAGCCTGACTCGCTGTTCAAAATAGGCTCTGGACCTCGGACCGCCTGGCTTCAGGGGTTGGCCACATCAACCTGATTGCCAGCCTAAGACAGCCCGACACATTCTCTTTGAGTGTCGTTACTTTGGCCTCCTCGCTTAACTGCCCTTCGCTCATGCATAACCTTGGACCGATGAGACCAAACCGACGTTCATCCCTATTTATAAATAAAACCCAATGACCAAACCGGTACATGGTGATGAGGTGACCCTTTTACAAAGAAGATCAAGATAAATAGAAAAAACAGAAGAACCAAACTCTCCACCGATGACATCGGCACGACACCAAAAGAAACCGTAACTCCAGACAATACCCCCAAGAAGATAACGACGTCTCACACCGCCATTGTCGAGACCATAGTCATAGGTTTTCACGCGGAGCCCTGACGCGGTGGTAACCACAACGCCCCCCCATGAGGGCAACGTCACCCCATAGGCATCGTCGGCGCCGCCGGAGCGCTGGACTTTTTTGCCCAGAAAAACCTTCACTCTGCCCAGTATTTTAGGTCGCCCACCACCACCGAGTCAGGCTCCCAAAACACGATCTGGGAACTGACAATGTCAAAACGCCGCCAGCACCAGGATCCCCCGCCATTTGCTTCTCACTATCCAGATGGACAAAAAGCAAGATCATCACCACTTCCACGTCGCTCGCCGAAGAAACACCCGCGCAGTCCACCTTCCGAGGCCGCTTCCTCGGCCTCGGGGATCATTAGCCCACGATGGGGCCGAACACCGCCATGACCATCCCACCAGAATGAACATGAGAGAATGGGGTCAGTGAGCGAAACCTCGGACAGTGAGGTTCAACGAGCATGATGCAACCACCACTCGAACCCGTAGAGCCCTTAACAAGGCCGCCAGGCGGCTGCCGGGTCTAGGCCTGGATCCAGCGCCCCAACCATGGTTAGGGGTGGGCTCCCAGGCCAGAGAACAATCTAGAGAAGAAATCACTAATGAAACCCAAACACGTCAAACAATTGTGAGAAAATTCCATAAAATGAAATAGAATTGGACGAAGACATAATAAATATTTGAAAGGACAAGGATGTTGCCTAGAGGGGGTGAATAGGCGATAAAAACTTTTCCATTTTAGGCTTGAATAAATGCGGAATAAAACTAGATGTTTAATTTAACAAGCCAACAATCTAAATATACTAGGCTCACCTATGTGCACCAACAACTTATGCTAAGCAAGACAAGCAACAAGGTGATTGCAAGATAAAAGACTTCAAGCACGAAGGCTATCACAATGTAAAGTGAATAAGTAAAGAGCTCGGGTATAGTAACCGAGGCACGCGAAGACGAGGATGTATTCCCGAATTCCTCCTTTTGAGGAGAGTACGTCTCATTGGAGGGGTGTGAGCTCACCACAAAGGCCTACTCAACGCCACAAAAGGCCTCACCATATTCTCCGATAAACCGCACCACAAAGGATTGGTTCACTTTCCATTATCGGTAACCTTCGAGGCGGAAACCGGTGCCCTTACAACAAGCCCGAGGCACGCATCCACAACCTAATTGGAGACTCCCGAGTCACAAGCTTGGGCACGCATCCACAACTGAATTGGAGGCTCCCAAGAATCACTCCACGTCGTCTAGGGTCCAATGACCCAAGAGTAACAAGCTCACAAACTTTCAACTTCCACGAATCCTCGTGGAGAGCACAAACCGATGCACTAAATGCAATGGCAAGAGCACAAGTGCTCAAATCCTGCACTCTCAAATCTCACCAAAAGCAACTACGCTTATGGGAAGATAAGAGAGGAAGAACAAAGAAGAACTCAACAAATGAAACTCCAAGATCTAGATCAAATGGCTTTTTCCCCTCACTTAGAGGATAGATGGATTGGTGGAAATATAGGTCTAGATCTCCTCTGTCTTTTCCCTCTAATTTGAGACAAGAATCCTAGAGGGATAGAGAGAAAGCAAAGCTTCAAGAGGTCAACAATGGAGGTCAAAGCCGTGCTCAAGTGATGGGAAACCATTGGAGAATAAAGCCCTTTAAATAGGTCCCCCGAAAATCTGACCGTTATGTGCAGTTTCCATACCCGACGGTACTACCGCTGGAACAGCGGTGTACTACCGCCAACTGGGTTCCTGGCGGTACTCAGGTGAGTACTTTTCCCGGGCGCAGCGGTACCTTGCGGTACAACCGCTACCGCCAGGGAGCGGTACTACCGGTAGCAGGCCGATACTACCGCTGGACAAGCCTTGAATAAATTCGAGATATTCCAGCGGTACTATGTGGCTGCTACCGCCGGGGTACCGCTAGGAGTACAGAGGCGAAAATCCTCCTGGCGGTACCTTGAGCGGTAGTTCCAGCGGTAGTACCGCTGCCTGGAAGGCGCGGTACTGCCCACGGTACTACCGCCCAGGGAAGCACCCAAAGTGATGCAGCAGTACTGCTCCCAGCGGAGCGGTACTACCGCTGCACTCAGCGGTACAACCACCAGACAACAAATCTGCCTGGTACGAGAACTGCAATAACTTATGCAAGGAAACTCCAAACGAGATGAGACCAACGAGGTTGGAAAAAGAGCGACAAGAGCTTCTCTACAAAAATAGAGTAAAGTCACCACACATGGGAATGTGTGAAACTTTCCTCAAGGATAAACCGATAATATTTCCACCACCGAAAACACAACAAGTTTTCCATATGAAATCCGCTTTTGAAGAACTTGGGCTTGTCATGAAGATCACGACAAGCACCAAAATCCAACAAGGATAAAAGCCAAGTAAGAACCAAGAAAGATGATATGCCAAGTATGCAAATGTTTGAGCTCTCCACAAAGATGCGATCAAGTTACTCACTTGAGAGCCCCTCTTGATAGTACGGCGTCTATCCTATAAGCCGGTCTCCCACTAACACCCTGAGACTGGTAAAATAGAAACCCTATCAAGATCATACCTTTGCCATGCGCATTCCACTTGAGCTAGATGATGACGATCTTGATCTCTTCAAGTGGCCCACCTTTCTTGATTGCGCTTTGCTTGGTGAAAACTCACATATCGCTCCCCCATACACCAATATGGGAGAGCCTCTCTTAGGCACATCTTCATTTGACCATTATCTCCAAATGGGTGACAAGCTTCAAACATAGGATTTTTCGAGATGCTTCTCCTGAAATTGCACTTCATCTTCTTCTCTTAATATATATGGTGACTTGGAGATAAACATGAATGTTCACTCAATCTTCTTTCCAAGCCATACTTGCAATAAACTCAACTCTAGATGACATTTGTGTGGATCACACCTTGTATATTACTTTGGTCATCACTTTATCTTCTTCTATCAATCTTGATCCCAACACATGGTGTTCAAGCATTGCTAATGGACAAGCCCTACAAGGATAGCTCAATGCAACCATTAGTCCATAGAGATTGTCATTCATTACTAAAATCACACATGAGGGCAAATGCATTTTCAATATCCCTAGACAAAATATATCATGGATTTTTTTTGAAAACGGTTTTCTCTTTCTTTAGGCTGAATTCATCCCATGTCAAACTTCTTCCCTCCTAACTCCTGTGATGTGGGCTCACATCCAATGACCCAAATGCTATCTCCATTTTCTCTGGACTCAAACACATAGGAGCAACCCTTGTCTCTCTATTTATTCCATCTCTTATCCACCAAAACGACATGGAGGAATGTTACCGCCCAAAGCAGGGGGGAGCGCATAGGTGCATGATCAATAGGGTGGTGTCGTTGCGTCCATTCATCTCGCCCCTCGTGGCGGTTTCGTGGCAGCGCCCGCTCTGACGAGAGTTGGAAGTGCATGCCCTTCCTCTACAGTCACATGTCCGCCATCTTGCACCAACATTGATTTGCTCTCTCCACCGCATGCTCGATGAGTGTTGTTACTCGTGAGTGCCGGAGCGGCAGGGGTCAAGGAACATAGGTGAAGCAACAAGGAGGAGCTACATGGAGGCAAAGAAACATGATGGCGGATGCTTTTTGCCGAAGTAACCACATTTTAATCCATTGAGATAATTCACTTTGTATGATCCAAATAGAGTAGTGATAGTAAACTTGTCGCAGTTAAACAAATGTTAGGAAATATGAATCAACTTCTAGGACGGAGCGTCGATAATTGGCGGTTGGTAGAGTTAGAACATTGATTATTGATTATGTATTTAGCTTTCTCCATAGTCGGGTGCGTAGCTTAGAGTAAACTTTTGTGATATTATTCTTTTGAGCGACAGTACTAAAGGATGATATGTTAATATCAAGATGATATCAAATTACAAATGATCTCTACAAATATCATAGAGTAGAAAATATTTTTAATCGGCAAAAACAGTGTTTACACTAAACACTCATGTTTCACCCACTAAAATAACATTTAGTTTCATTTGACATCTAACTGACAGGTCACGTCTCTTAGCTTTTTTCAAGAACACGTGAAAGACGAGTAAAGACTTTTGGCTCCCGGAATCCAGTGCTCCCTCCAACTGAAAAAATTCGAAAATCATATTTATGAGTTTCAGAAAATTCTGGAAAAAATCCGGATGTAGCCAATAGTATATCCCACAAACGTGTAAAATTTCAACTTCAATTACTTTGTATTTTAAACTACATAAAAATAACAAATTATGGATCTAAATATGCCTATTTTCAAATCTCTAAGTTTTAACAGATTTTGTTATTTTTGTTTAGCTCATAATATAAAGTAGTTCAAACTGCAATTTTGCACGTTCATGGGATACATCATTGGCTACACCTGTGATTGTTTTCAGAATTTTTTGAAACTCATAAATATAATTTTTACATTTTTTTAGTGCATGGAGCACTGTAGCTCGGGAGCACATGACACTTTCCGGAAAGACTTGCGCGTCTTTTGTACTCCCTCCGTTCCAAAATACTTGACATTGATTTGTCTTATGTTGTACTCCCTCCGTTCCAAAAAGAATGACTTCCATTTATGAAAAATTGGATGTATCAAGACATACTATATGTCTATATACATTCAGTTTTGCACAAATTGAATTCATCCTTTTAGAACGAAGGGAGTAAGTATTTTGAAACGGAGTATTACGAAGGAAAAGAGTTGGCTGGATAGCCAGAATCGGCTCACCGCTCACGGCAGCCACGATACGAAAGAGAGAATAATGACCCACCGCCAGTGTGTCAAACACGCAGACGCATAAGACACACGACACGACGCATACAGCAAAACACTGGCTAGCTTAGCTAGAGTCATCTGCTACTCATCAGGCGCCCATGGAGAACGGCGGGGAACCGGCGAAGTGGCGCTTCGGGGCGGCGAACCCGGCGCTCGTCGCGGCCAGCAGGCAGAACATCCGCTCCCTCGTGCACAACCTGTACGACTGCCTTGACAACACCGACCCGCGGCCCGTCGTGCCGCTCGGCCACGGCGACCCCTCGGCGTTCAAGTGCTTCCGCACGGCGGCCGCCGCCGAGGAAGCCGTCGTCGCCACCGCTCTGTCTGGCAAGCACAACTGCTACTCCCGTGCCGCCGGCGTCGAGGAAGCGCGCAGGTACTGTACGGCATCCGCAAATTGTTTCCTCTGTTTCAGACTTTCAGTACGTCAGTTCTGAATCTTTTAGGCACCACCAACACCGCAACAGCACTAGTTAAACGCATGGATCGATCGATGTGCTGTGCTGCAGCGCCGTCGCCGCGCACCTGTCCCGCGAGCTCCCATACGAGGTCTCGGCCGGCGACGTCGTCATGACCGCCGGCTGCAACCACGCGATCGAGATCATGATGGCCGTGCTGGCCGCGCCCGGCGCCAACGTGCTGCTGCCGCGGCCGGGGTACCCGATGTACGTGTCGCGCGCCAACCTGTGCAGCCTCGAGTTCCGGCACTTCGATCTCCTGCCCGACAAGGGGTGGGAGGTCGACCTCGATGGCGTCCAGGCTCTTGCCGACGAGAACACCGTCGCAATGGTCATTGTTAATCCGAACAACCCCTGTGGTTGCGTCTACTCGTATGACCACTTGGCCAAGGTATCTTCCTATGCACATGTCCTACTAGTTCATCTTCTTTGTCAGCATTAAAATTCAGAGATCATGGAGTCTGACGGATGGATGATGAACATATTGCAGAGACGGCAAGGAAGCTTGGGATCCTAGTCATTAGTGATGAGGTGTACGACCACTGCACCTTTGGGAGCAAGCCATTCGTGCCGATGGGTATGTTTGGGGCGACAGCTCCGGTGGTGACCATGGGAGGCATTTCAAAGAGGTGGATGGTGCCTGGTTGGCGACTTGGCTGGATTGCGGCAACCGATCCCAATGGAATCCTGAGGGAAAAGAAGGTAGTACTCCCTCCGTTCATAAGGCACATTTTGGTCTTTTCTTGATTCAAATTTATCTAGACGTGTTTTGTACATATATTCACTCATTCTAATGTGTATTTATTAAATATTGTAGTACTAGATAAAATGTCTTACATTAGTGAACGGAGAGAGTAGTAGGTAACTCAAATGTCAATTAGCTCCTCAAGCTGACAGAGAATCTAATTTTACTCTTTCCATTAACAGGTTATTCAGTCAGTAATAGAGTACCGTGCCATCTCGGTAGACCCTGTTACATTTGTTCAGGTCAGTATCATCAGCTGGAAGCTTTATTCTCAAGTCTAAAGCCTGAACTCTCTGCAACTAACACCACGAATGAAAATAATTAAACAGGCAGCTATACCCCAAATCATCGCCAACACGGACAAAGCCTTCTTCGAGAACGCCATGAACGTGTTGAGGGAGGCGGCGGAGATATGCTACCGGAAGCTCGAGGACATCAGTACTTGCATCACCTGCCCTCACAAACCAGAGGGGTCCATGTTCGTCATGGTGAAGTTGGACCTGTCCTGCTTAGACGGCATCCACGATGACGTCGACTTCTGCACCAAGCTTGCTCGTGAGGAATCCGTGGTAATTTGCCCAGGTACATAATCTCTGTCGATCATGGATTGGACATGTGAACTGCTACCTTGTACAAGTATTGCGGGTTTACTTTTATTTATTTATTATTGGCTTTTCAATATCCGGGTCACCCGTACATCGACCCAACCAACTTAAACCATATAATAAGCATAAACCCGTTACTAATTTGCTCTGCCTGATCACTAAGCATTCGCTGCTCTATAAGGCCATATACAATGCAAGTTGCTTAGTGAGCTTCTCTTGGGTAAATAAATATTAGTGCTTAGCGAAAAACTGCTCTGTTTTTCTAGCCACTTGTATAAACACCTTACATTGTACATGCCCTAATAGTACGAAGAGAAGCTACATCAACTCTTCATCTCTCTTATATTTCCGCTTACACGCAAACACTACATGATTTCCATTATCTTTTGAAGATGTTCCAAGCTAAATTTATTCTGTTTTTGTTTTCATATATTGGTGCTTGAGCTACCAACACCGAGCTGATACGTAGTCTTAATGTGTTCCACATTTTATTGACCTATATTTTAACGTTCTTCTACGTTGAGCCCCTATCTATATTTTATTTAGCCTTCTCCTACATTGAGCCACACTATCATAATTTCTTTCAACTAATCTGATACAGACCCCTTGTCGGTTCCCTAGCTTATGTTTCTGTGGCCTTCCATCCTTATTGTCAGCTGTAGCAAATTAACTTTGGGAGTGTCTAGACGCAGATGACTAATTTTGTTTTTGGAAGTTCCAGTCACTTTTGTGCCCCCACCACTGAAGTACAATTGCAAATAAGTAAATAATAAAAAGTGAAAGTACAATTGAACAAAAAAACATTTGCACAAAAATAAATTGCAACAAATTTAAAAACTACAAAAAAGGAAAAAAAGTGTGAAATGAAACTTCACAAAGTGGCTAGAACTTTGCAACCGTGACTATAACTTCACACCATGCGACTAAAAACACCATTAAAGAAAAAGGTGTCAGATCGGTTAATTCGCTCTTCAGTTTCTTTGCCCATCAGCAAATATAAATTCCCATTATCATTTCCTTTATTTTCGTAGTTCTGGTGGCAAGGTAAAATTATTTGTAGGCCAATAATTTTCTCGTAGTTCAAATAGTTTATTTGATGCCATTTGAACTACTCAGGATTAGCTTATTATCTTGTTCTAATATTTCTTATGACTATATATAATGTAAATAAATTAACTGGGAGATCTGAAGCTTCTCCTTTTTTTCTAAATATATTTTTGCTGCAACTTACTGGGGTATCTTCTGGTTCAGTTTTCACTAACGGAGGCAGTATTCTGCAACTGAATTAACACATGCTCATGCACTATAGGAAGTGGGCTAGGAATGAAGAATTGGCTCCGTATTACCTTTGCCGTTGATCCACCCCTCCTTGAGGATGGCCTGGAGAGGGTCAAGTCTTTCTGCAAAAGACATGTCAAAACAAAGGAGGTGAACTAATATGTGGATAGACATTGGGTCCTCCAAAATAAAGTTTGATTGTGCATGTGTAACTTGCGTTACATATGAGAAAAATCAGACTCGGAAGGGTGTAATAGTTAAATCTTTGAACATGTGTATCTTGAGATACAATTTGGAACAACGAGATTATGCTATTCTAAATCCATTTGAAATTCCTATAATTTTGTATTCTATGCAAGTGTGAGGGTCATATTTTTTGAGCTGGACGTTTGATTTCATATCCATCGTTTCCATCCTCTTCGATGTGTCTAGATTTTTGAATAAGACCAATGTTGAATGTGCTTACAAAATTTGAATTTTTTTCCTTCAAAAGCTGATTCTGGTTGAGTCCGATCTTCATGGCTTCTATTTAAGACCTTACAGAAGACTCATTTTGGTTGCTCTCCTCATGCGTAAAATATTAGTTGAGAAATATCATACCTGAATTCAACGACACACAAATATTAGCCGTTTTACTCATCCATAGTTCCGTACACAACCATTTTCCCCAACCGTTAGACCCCCCTTCCCTGTGGGTAAGGCTGGCGAATATATTGGAGGACAAGTTCCTAGCTTCATATCCACTTCCTCCCAATTTCGCATCAAGAGAGTGTGTATGATTGAGCACCTACCAAGAACACAATTATCCGACAAGGTGTGACTTCTAATTAATGGAGATTTTGTATTTCCAAAATGGTTAGGTATCGAACAACGAGCGTCCGAGGTGTGGACCTGTCGAGGTATTGTCGTTGAGTATCCAAGGTGTGGATTGCCCGAGGCTAGGTTTGGAGATGGCCTATCAAAAATCTGCCACAGTGATCGGGCAAAACGGGTGAATCTTTGTCAACGGAGAATAAGGTTTAGTTCACGAGTGGGTGATATCCGTACAAAAATGTTGACGTGTGTTTATATGTGGGTCTTGATAAAGTAGGGCGCATGCGTCCACAACCTCTCCAAGCAGAGATGTAGAATTGGTGCCAACAGCTCAAACTCCGGGAAAGGTTCCACTCTTACTCTCTTGTGTACACCCGTTTTCCTAATCAGTCTGAGTTGTACTTTGTTTATCATTTCACCCACTTCATATTGTTGGCATTTTTGCCCTTCTCAGCCTATTTGTGCTCACCTGATCTGCACTCTGTGTTAATTGTTTCCTATCGTTGTACTTACATGTATGTTTTCAGCATAATCACGATTATCTATCTTTTGTATGTTGATTACTTTTATGCCTATCCTGAGAGTCACCCTATTGTTGGTTGAAACATTCTCGCATTCGCATGATCTTGAGTCCATCCTCTGTTTGCTTCAATCAATTGTTGATGAGTATATATCTTGTATTGCAAGCGTTTCTCTTCAAGCATGCCTCCTACGTATTTGAGTCATTTGCTTGAAGAACACACTATTCTCCCCAAGTAACCATCTGTATGTTAAAATATGCTTCATCTCTCTGGACTCATGTCCTCTAAAACTATTTCAATATACCTGCCATAAATCAACCACCACATCTATCTTCGAGTAACGCATATGTCTTCTTATATCCATATCTTCTTGAAGATTACATATCTTAATGTGTAAATTAAGCTGAATTTTTTATGAACCCCTTTTCACCCCCACCCCTCTCTATTCGTCATATCGCCTTCTTTCACAGCTCCGATGTGATATTAAGGTGCAAGTTCGTTCATCGTGGTAGTTGTGCAACCGTTGAAGCTCGGTGCTTTGCCTCCTCGCATTGTGGCTAGAGTCTCGAAGGGAGGGTATTGTGCGAGTTTGCTTGTTGCGACCTTATGAGAGAAGCTTTCCAATGCCAATCGGCTATCTTGCTACTCAGGCGGTGTGCACCGTTGTGTCGCGCCTTGGCGCGAACTATCTGTTGTGAGGTTCTTCGGCCTTGTTTACCAAGCATCATTACTTCTCTGCGCCGAAAACGTTTTTTAGTTTTTGTGACATGGAACACTTTGGGGCAACGTTAAACACACAACTGTTGTGCCTCGTACTCCTCCGTTTTAAATATAAGATGTTTTAGATTTGTTTTCAGATTCACATGTATCTAGACACATTTTAATGTCTATGTTTACTTATTTTGGTCCGCATATAGTAACATTTGAAACACCTAAAACAAACCGATGGAGTACTATTTACAAATCGCAAACAAAACAATCCGTACGTTGTCAATCAGACAGTACCCACCACCCCGAGAAACACGTGAACCGACGACCCCGCATTGCATTCCTTGGGCAAAGTGTCAAAAGACGCACACGAGCATGAGAGGCGCGTACGACACGACGCACACTGCAGCAAAACACTAGCTAAGCTAGCTACCAGGAGCCCATGGAGAACGGCGGGGAGGCGGCGAAGTGGCGCTTTGGGGCGGCAAACCCGGCGCTCGAGGCGGCCAGCAGGAAGAGCCTCCGCTCCCTCGGCACCCGACTGCATGACTCCCTTGACAAGACCGACCCGCGGCCCGTCGTGCCGCTCGCCCACGGCGACCCATCCGCGTTCGCGTGCTTCCGCGTGGCCGCCGCCGCCGAGGATGCCCTCGCCGCCGCCGTTCTGTCAGGCAAGCACAACAGCTACTCCCGTGCCGCCGGCGTCGAGGAAGCGCGCAGGTTGGTATACGGCGGCAGCCTTAATTTCTTCCTGCTCTGTCTCAGCGAACTACTCCGTAGTTCTTAGTATCTGAGTGAGGCACCACCGCACCAATAGTAAACGCATACACGTATTGCAGCGCCGTCGCCGCGCACCTGTCCCGCGAGCTCCCCTACGAGGTCTCGACGGGCGACGTGGTGATGACCGCCGGCTGCAACCACGCGATCGAGGTCATGATGGCCGTGCTGGCCGCGCCCGGCGCCAACGTGCTCCTGCCGCGGCCGGGGTACCCGATGTACGAGTCACGCGCCACCCTGTGCGGCCTCGAGTTCCGGCACTTCGACCTCCTGCCGGAGAAGGAGTGGGAGGTGGACCTCGACGGCGTGGAGGCTCTCGCCGACGAGAACACCGTCGCCATGGTCATCGTTAATCCCAACAACCCATGTGGGTGCGTCTACTCGTACGACCACCTGGCCAAGGTATCATGCCCAGCCCATGCATTATTGCTACAACAGTTCTTCTTGATTAAATTACACAAAGAAATAGTAGTACTTTGCATAGATGCCTTGGCAGAATAGTTCTTCGTCTGATTAATTTACAGCGAGATATAGTACTTTGCATATATATGATGCGTCGATTGTAAACAGATTGCAGAGACCGCGAGGAAGCTTGGGATCCTAGTCATCAGTGATGAAGTATACGACCATTGCGTCTTTGGGAGCAAGCCGTTCGTGCCGATGGGTGTGTTTGGGGCGACAGCTCCGGTGGTGACCATGGGAGGCATCTCCAAGAGGTGGATGGTGCCTGGCTGGCGACTTGGCTGGATTGCAGCAACCGATCCTAACGGAATCCTCAGAGAGAAGAAGGTTCCTAAAATTTCATGTGCCAAAATGTGGTCTCACACACCATTTTTCTTCCTCAAGCTGACAGAGAATCTAATTTATTCTTCCCTTTAACAGGTTATTCAGTCGGCAATAGACTACCGTGCCATCTCGGTAGACCCTGTAACATTTGTTCAGGTCGGCAGCTAGCTAGGAAATATTCATGCATCTCCTCAACATGGCAGTTTTAATCATTCTCTCAACCCTCTGCGACTAACACCGTGAATGCAAATGATTGAACAGGGAGCTATACCCCAAATCATCGCCAACACGGACAAAGCCTTCTTCGACAACGCCATGAAAGTGATGAGGGAGGCGGCGGAGATATGCTACCGGAAGCTCGAGGACATCGAGTGCATCACCTGCCCTCACAAACCAGAGGGCTCCATGTTCGTCATGGTGAAGTTGGACCTGTCCTGCTTACACGGCATCCACGACGACGTCGACTTCTGCACCAAGGTTGCGCGTGAGGAATCCGTGCTAATTTGCCCAGGTAGATAATATATCTCTGTCGATCATGGATTGGACATGTGAACTGCTACCTCGTGGTATTGCCGGCCGGTTTGCACTTGGCTAGCTTTTGATGTGTGCATCCATCCAACCAACCTAAACATATCACAAACAGAAAAGGATCTGCAATATTTTTCTTGTGCATTAATTAAGCACTCGTTGCTATATAATACGACACTACCAGGAAATAGCCTTTCTGTGGCGCACCCACTTTGCTTTCTGTGGGGCATGGTGGGTGCGCCACAGAAGTGTCGCCACAAAAATTACAATTCTGTGGCGCACCGGCCCGTGCGCCACAGAAAACCTAGAATTTTGTGGCGCACCTCACGGCCGTGCGCCACAGAATGTGTTTTTCAGATTAAAAAAAGGGTTGCCACCGCGGTCGTCGGCGTCAGGCCCGGAGCTGCGCGTCCACCTCGCGCGCGTCCTCCATGAATCACGAACTCCATCGAGAGATATAGTACCAGGGAACACAACATCAGCAAAGCAGCAGATTCGAATTAAGCACGCAGATCTATTATGAAGTCCAGGTTAATTTCGCAGAGGGATACAACTTGCTTCCAATGGAACAACTCGACAGATCTACATAACTCGAAAGAATCGCGACATAGTAGTAACGAGAGGATCCAATTTTGGACGACGGCGCCGGTGGAAGTCCGACGCCGCCCGCCCGCACACGCGCTCCATCGGTGACGAGACTACGCCACCACGGCAGCCGGCTCCTCCGCCGCCGTGGGTGGTGCCTCCTCCGCCTTGGCCTCGTCGGCGATGACGGCGGCCGGCACCTCCGCCGCCGTGGGTGGTGCGTCCTCCGTCTTGGCCTCGTCGGCGATGACGGCCGCCGCCGCCGCATCCTCCTCCTCGTCGGCGAGGGAGGCAAACTGGTTCACGGCCGAGGAGAGGCCGGTCGCGCGGACATGAGCGGGAGGGAGGAGGACAGAGAGGAGGAGTGCGGGAGGGAGGAGGTCTGACCGGGCTGCAGCGAATGGGGTGGGGTGGGTGGGCACGTGGATGGGATCGTGCGTGAAGAGATAGGGTAGAGAGAGAAAATGTGCAGTGGAGAGAGAATTTAGATCTGGGCTTTCTGTGGCGCATGTGACCAGACGCGCCACAGAAAAGCCAGATCCACATGCGCCACAAAATCTGGCTTTTCTGTGGCGCATCTGGCCACATGCGCCACAAAAATATGAAAACCAATTATTGATGGCAGGCCCCACTGCATTTCTGTGGCGCATGTGATTGTATGCGCCACAGAAAGACATATTTCTGTGGCGCATCTGGTTTACGTGCGCCAAAGAATTCCAAATTTCTGTGGCGCATGCAAAACAATGCGCCACAGAAATTATTTCTGTGGCGCATGGCTATTTCGTGCGCCACAAAATATCATTCCATAGAAAGCCACTTTACTGGTAGTGCGAGTAGTACAAATCTAAAAGGCTGCTGGTCGTGGAGCTACATCATTGGCATATATTATTGTTTTCTCGATAAAGTAGCATATATTATTGTACTCGTTAGATTAATCTATCCATGGATGACACACAAATTAAGCAAACCTACACCATCAACTCTTGATATCCATAACCTTTCGTCAACACGCCTTTCTCTTATCTTGTGCAGCTGTTACAAGCTAAATTTATTTTGCCATTCTCTTTTATATATTGGTTTTTCAACTACCAACCTAGAGCTAATACATATCCTCAATGTGTTCCACATTTTGTTGACCCATTATATTTTACGTTCTCCTACATTGATGTTCATAACCAACTATATTTAACTTAACCTTCTCCTACTTTTTTTCTAAGAGGAGGACAGCCCCGGACTTTGTATCGATTGTTATATAGAGCCATATATTATTAAAAGTCAGGCAATCCAGACAAACAAAACCAAAAAAAATTAGAGAAAAAAAAAACAAGCCCGAGGCCCCATGTCTCGCGACAGTATCTCCATGAGGTACCACTAACCTACGGTAAAAACCAGAAACAAAAGGAAAATACACAACTCCTAGTCAAAGCCTTCAAGTAGGAGTAGCCGTGCATGCACCGGCATACAAGCAAACAACAATACCCGCAAGGTGGCAGGATGCCAAACCCATCATATTTGTCTCATGGTTCCATACATGGCGCGGAATGTCGGCTTTGACAATGGATTGTCATGAACCTAGCCTGTACAAGGTTACCTAGATCCAAGAGACACAAAAGCTCCATAAAGGTTACTGCACCCAAGGGTAGACAGGAAAGAGAGGGGATAACTTGATTTATATATTTCCTGACTCCCCATAACGATTACGGAGGTTCCCTTTTTTATAGGTAAGACTGTTTGTATCCAATAAACATATTTCTACTATCCAAACTGACCATATCTTAATATTCCTATTGAAATAAAGACTCCGATTTAAACGATATAAACCCTATATCATGTATATTTCTTAACAGAAAAACTGGCTAGGGCTAGCTACTTCTATGGCCCTGATCCGCCCATATGACAACCACACTATCTTGACACCCTTTGTCAGTTCCTTTATTTTTCCGTGGCATTCCATCCTTATTAAAAGTTGTAGCCAATTAACTTTGGGATAGCCTAGCTAGGCACAAGTTATTTTTGTGTTTGTTTTTGGTGCTCAATTGTGACTACTAATATATAATAAATTATATATATTGGGCATGTATAAATTTTAACGTTGGATTTTTCTTTAAAAATTCTTTCATTTCATATATCTTTATACTAATTTTGAGGACATATTATTCTAAAATTCGACCGAATCACCGATTAACTGGCCGAGTAATCGCTATTCAGTGGGTTACTGAATAGCCGATAAATGCCGATTACCCGATTAATCGGCCGATTAACTGGCGAATAGGCCGATTATTCGCTATTCAGTGGCCGAGCGAGCCGTTACCAGTTAACGAATTTCTGAACAAAGATTATAAATAAAATCATGGTCAAAATTGTACGCCGTCCACCAGCAAAATCAAATAGTGCAGATTTTTTTTGAAAGTTCCGGTGACTTTTGTGTCCACACCATTGAAGTGCAATTGACAAAAAATAGCCAAAAAAAGTTAAACTACAATTGCACCAAAAAGACCGTTTGCACAAGAACTTGCCCTAAATAGTAAACAAAAAATACAAGAGATAACAAAAAGTGTGATTGACTTCACAAATGTAATCAAAACTTATTAATAGTGGCTAGAACTTCACACAATGCGACTGAAAACACAATTAAGCAAAAATAGACTGAAATTTCAAATTGTGTTAGGCGTCTGCATTTTAGCGGTCTCGATCAAATTTTCAGTTTATTTTCTCATTATCAAAGCTAAATCTCCAATGATTAGTTCCCTTGTTTCTGTAGTTCTAGTGTCAAATTGAAATAATTTGCGGCTCAATTTTTTCAAGTAGCTCAAATAGTTTATTTGATGAATTTGAACTACTCTTGATTAAATTATTATCTCATTTTCTCGGTATTTCTTATTACTATGCTTTAAACAAATTAGCTGGGATATCTAAAGCTCATCCCTCTTATAAAAATAATCTTGCTACAACTCCCGGGGTATTTGTTGGTTAGTAAAGTTAACAATAGTATCCTGCAACTGAAAATTAACGCATGCTCATGTACTTCAGGAAGTGGGCTAGGAATGAAGTATTGGCTCCGTATTACCTTCGCTGTTGATCCACCTCTTCTTGCGGATGGCCTGGAGAGGGTCAAGTCTTTCTGCAAAAGACATGGCAAAACGAGCCAGGTGAACTAACTTATGCATATGGCTCGGGCCCTCCAAAATAAAGTGTGATTGTACATGTGTAACTTGCGTTGCATATGAGAGAAATCAAACTCAGTTGAATGTGAAACCTTGAACATGTGTATCTTAAGGTACCGTTTGGAACAACGAACATGGTATTTCGCATTCTTTTGAAATTCCTATTGAATTGAGTGTTCTATACTTGTGTGGGGGTCATATATTTTGAACTGGATGCCTGATTTATGATTTGTTTCATCATCTGATCCTCTTCGCCTTGAAATATTTTGGAAATAAAACCTGTCGAATCAGTTTTCAAATTTAGTGTTAGGCCTTTTGAAGCTTGATTGGAATATTTATGAAAGTTTGTCATACTAGTCATTTCTTTGTGGAGGTTTCAAGATGTGTTTCAGTTTGTTTCAATGTGGTTTCATGATCTTTTGGTTCACTTTTTTACGAATTCTTGTGGGGTTTCATTGTAGTTTGGGTTTTACTAAAGTTTCTCCCAGATGAACTGGCACGAGCAGTATAACGCATAAAAGGCTTGGCATGTTGAGGGAACCCATGTCTCGAGTAGTATATAAGAAGGCAAGTAATCGAGAACACAATAGATGCACATCCAAATGGGCTATTTATCTCTTATACTCATGGATAATGAAACCTGATAAAAATGAAAGAAAAATATTAGAAAAGCATAATTATTTTACTGCTAAATAATATATATAGCACTATGAATTTGAGCAACAATTTTCTCATCAATAAAAATAGATGTCTCTTATGATAGGCGATACAATATTTTGATTCACGTTGTACATGTCTGTGGTTGTACCATACCAATTTAATTGTATGTTTGAAAAAAGAAAGAGATATGGGACATTATATAAGAATTCGTACAATTAATGGCAATTACTTTGGATTGTACTACAAAATAGCATGTCATTGATCCACAACGATGATGAGACTTAAGGCTCGGGATAGAGATGACTCGACATACACAAATTCTATAAAAATAAAGATATGTATACATGTTGAGACCTTAAAATGCATCTAGTTCACAACAAGTACCTTTCTATGTAGGAAAATTAGGATCCATCAACTCATGAATCTAATATTCCTAGCATGTAACTTAGCATGGTGACAAGAGGTTGATATTTGTGTCGTGCTTTAAGCCAAACTTGAGTAACAATTTGAAAGAGGCACGGTTTATTAATTCTCCTTGATACACGATCTTATTACTTATTACATCAGATCCTATGACTGTTGATGACTGTTGCAACACATTTTCTTCAACACTCTTTCTTGCATAAACAAAATATCACAACAATGGGTCGCAAGCTGATTGGGAGACACCCCCCTTCGGTATAGCCCTCCTTGTGGCATGCTTCAACACATTCATCCCTCTGACACGGAAAAGAGGTATATGTCGTACTGCGATTACTGCAGTCTTGGCTTGTGAACCTACAAAACAATAATCAAAATATGATGAATAAATATATTAGATCCAAAAATGTTCTCAAGTCAAACAATAAAGGAAATACGTATGTAATGGAGTATCAATTTTAATATGACAAGAATGTGTATGTGCCATGCATTGAGAAAGTGCAACGTTTCGGGTTGGTTTCATGGAAAATATTTACCAGGAACCAAATGGAGTGGCACGAGCAGTAGAAAGCATACAAGGAATTGCATGTTGAGGGCACCCATGTCTCTAGTAGTATACAAGAAGGCAAGTAAGAGAGAACACAATAGATGCACATCCAAATGGGCTATGTCATCTCTTATACTCATGGATAATAAAACCTGATAAAAAATGAATGTCAAAGATATGGATGTAATCCTATCTAGAAGATATGTGGGATGCAATATATTATATCTCAAAGATGTGACTCTATCTACATGATGCATTTTTGTATGTTGTACATTTAAAGCCATTTTGAAGACATATGAACCATTTCATTAATGAAACATAATAACATAGATGTTTAACTAATACACATTAATGTTGCTACAATTGTTTTTGAAATTTCTAACACGTTGGACTTTTAGACCAGTTCTTTTTCAATCCATTGCATAAGGCAAGATATATTAACTTATGTAGGTGATGTACCACAATTATTAAGTTCTAAAACGCTCGAACTTTTGGACCATGCATTTTTTATCCAATGCATAAGGCGACATATAACCTTCTAGAGGTGATAGAACAAAATGATTACAATTAAACAGTTAATATTAGCAAGATATTTGGAGAGCATCAATTTTTACTGCTAAATATAATATATATTGCACTATATGAATTTGAGCAAAATTCTCATCAATAAAAATAGATGTCTCTTATGATAGGAGATACAATGTTTTGATTTACATTGTACATGTCTATGGTTGTACCATACCAATTTAATAAGTAACAAGATCGTGTAACAAGTAGAATTAACAAATCTTCCCTCTTTCAAATTGTTACTCAAGTTTGGCTTTAAGTGCGATACAAATATCAACTTCTTGTCACCATGCTAAGTTACATGCTAGGAATATTAGAGGATCCTAATTTTCCTACATAGAAAGGTACTTGTTGTGAACTAGATGCACATTAAGGTCTCAACATGTATACATATCTTTATTTTTTATAGAAATTTGGTATGTTGAGTCAAATCTATCCGGTGCCTTAAGTCCCATCATCGTTGTGGATCAATGGCATGCTATTTTGTAGTACAATCGAAAATAATTGTCATTAATTGTATGAATTCTTATATAATGTCCAATATCTCTTTATTTCTTCAAACATACAATTAAATAGGTATGGTACAAACCATAGACAACGTGAATCCAAAAATTGTATCGCCTATCATAAGAGACATCTATTTTTATTGATGAGAAATTTGTTTCTCAAGTTCATAGTGCTATATATTATATTTAGCAGTAAAAAAATTGATGCTCTCCTAATATCTCGCAAATATTAACTGTTTAATTGTAGTCATTTTGCTCTATCACCTCTAGAAGGTTATATGTCGCCTTATGCAATGTATATGCATGGTCCAAAAGTTCGAGCGTTTTAGAACCTAATATTTGTGGTACATCAGCTACATAAGTTAATATATCTCGCCTTATGAAATGGATTGAAAAAGGAATGGTCCAAAAGTCTAACGTGTTAGAAAACTCAAAAACAATTGTCACAACATTAATGTGTATTAGTTAAGTATCTATATTATTATATTTCATTAATGAAACTGTTCATACGTCTTCAAATGGCTTTAAATGCACAATATACAAAAATGCATCATTTAGATAGAGCCACTTCTTTGAGATAGAATATATTGCATCACACATATCTTCTACATAGGATTACAACCATATCTTTGACATTCATTTTTCATCAGGTTTCATTATCCATGAGTATACGAGATGATATAGGGCATTTGGATGTGCATATATTGTGTTCTCGCTTATTTGCCTTCTAGAATACTACTCGAGACATGGGTGCCCTCAACATGCCAATCGTTGTATGCTTTCTGTTGCTCGTGCCACTCCATTTGGTTCCTGGTAAATATTTTCTATGTAACCAACCCAAAGAACGTTGTACTTTCTCAAAGCATGGCCTATCCCCATGCTAGTCATATATAAAATTTATACTCAATTTCTTACGTATCTTGCTTTATTGTTCGACTTGAGAACATTTTTGGATCTAATATTTTGATTCTTGTTTTGTAGGTTCACAAGCAAAGACTTGCAGTGATCGCAGTAGGACATATACCTCTTTTCCGTGTCAGCGGGATGAATGTGTTGAAGCATGCCACAAGGAGGGCTATACCGAAGGGGGTGTCTTCCAATCTGCTTGAGACCATTGTTGCGATATTTTGTTTCTGCAAAAAAGAGTGTTGAAGAAAATGTGTTGCAACAGTCAGCAACAGTCATAGGATGTGATGTAATAAGTGATAAGATCGTGTAACAAGGAGAATTAATGAGCCGTGCCTCTTTCAAATTGTTACCCAAGTTTGGCTTAAAGTACGACACAAATATCAACCTCTTGTCACCATGCTAAGTTACATGCTAGGAATATTAGATTCATGAGTCGATGGATCCTAATTTTCCTACAAAGAAAATTGTAATTGTTGTGAACTAGATGCATTTTAAGGTCTTAACATGTATACATATCTTTATTTTTATAGAATTTGTGTATGTTGAATCATCTCTATCCGGTGCCTTAAGTCCCATCATCATTGTGGATCAATGGCATGCTATTTTGTAGTACAATCCAAAATAATTGCCAGTAATTGTACGAATTCTTATATAATGTCCAATACTATTTATTTCTTCAGACATACAATTAAATTGGTATGGTACAACCATAGACATGTACAACGTGAATCAAAATATTATATCGCCTATCATAAGAGACAGCTATTTTTATTGATGAGAAAATTGTTGCTCAAATTCATAGTGCTATATATATATGTTATATTTAGCATTAAAATAATTATGCTTTCCTAATATTTTGCAAATATTAAATGTTTAATTGTAATCATTCTGCTCTATCACCTCTAGAAGGTCATATGTCGCCCTATGCAATGGATAAAAAATGCGTCCAAAAGCTTGAGTGTTTTAGAACTTAATATTTGTTGAACATCACCTATATAAGTTAATATATCTCGCCTTATGCAATGGATTGAAAAATGAATGGTCCAAAAGTCCAACGTGTTAGAAAACTGAAAAACAATTGTAGCAATATTAATGTGTATTAGTTAAATATCTATGTTATTACGTTTCCTTAATGAAATGGTTCATACGTCTTCGAAATGGCTTTAAATGCACAACATTCAAAAATGCGTCATGTAGATAGAGCCACTTCTTTGAGATAGAATATATTGCATCACACATATCTTCTAGATAGGATTACAACCATATCTTTGACATTCATTTTCATCAGATTTCATTATCCACGAGTATAAGAGATGAATAGCCCATTTGGATGTGCATCTATTGCGTCGTCGCTTACTTTCCTTCTTGTATACTGCTCGAGACATGGGTTCCCTCAGCATGCCAAGCCTTGTATGCTTTCTACTGCTCGTGCCACTCCATTTGGTTCCTGGTAAATATTTTCTATGAAACCACATTAAGAATGTGTAAAAAACAATTAAATTAAAATGTGGCACATGAGGTCCATCTTGAAGCACCAAAGTTGCTATCAAATTGCATAGAGAGCTAAATTGCAGGTTGGTTTTTATATAATACAATGTTATTTTGGTAAAATATGATCAAACCCATCTCGTGCCCGAATTGGGTTCATCCCTTTTCCATCTAACGATGAAGCAGAGTGACCATGATTTGTAGTTGGGTATTCCGAAAATCACGAAGTAAACACACCATTTTAAAGAGCAAAATATACAAAATAAGGGAAGTTTGACACTACTCGATGTGCACCTCATATAAATTAACAAAATTACCAACTACTTTTGTAACTCAATAGTGCATTTTGAGAACGATTAGGGAGAGCGCGCCTTCCCAGAAAGGTCGTGCGGGCGCTGGCGTGGTGCTAGGAGCATCACTCGGAGGATGCCACATGTCGTGATAATAGCATTCCATTGACCAGGTCAGTCGTTTCATTCAGTCACCGCTTAGGAAAGGGCAAGCAGACACCATCGGCATTGCCTTGCGAAGAGCTTTACTTGGAGAAATAGAAGGAACATGTATCACACGCACAAAATTTGGGAGCATGCCACACAAATATTCTACAAGAGGAGGTATTGAAGAATCGCGCGAGAGAGCAGGTGTGATTCACGCGACGGCGCGGCGCATTTATTCACTTTTTCCATCCCTATTTTCCAATGCACTGCGGTAAAAAAAGAAACTTGCTCACAAGACAGTGAAAAAAACACATTGGGCGGGAGACCTAAGAAAATGTGTTGTGGACTGCAATCTGTCACGGTGCTTTCGATGCGTTAAACATTAACATAGGACTTAAAGGAGGTATATTGGGCGTAGCGGCTAATATTTCGTAGGTATATTCGTCGTGCCGTGTTCTGCGGCTGCGCCACGTTCATAGGCAGGATGCACCAGAAGACAATGCAAGTCAGGTGCTCAGAGCAAGACATCAAAAACACAAGGCAGCATCAATATAGACGCTTAGGGCAGGACATCAAAACTCTGCAACTAACAGGGAGTTATACCTCAAATATATCGCATCTGAGGTCGGCCATACAACTTCATTACATAACAACAATTCACAACTTCCCCCGGGTCGGGGCAATCTCAATTTGTCCATGTACTCCATCCGTTCTGAAATAGTTGACTCTAAAGTAAGTGTATCTAGATGTGTTTCTTGTCTAGATACACTTAGTTAGGAGTCAAGTATTTGTGAACGGAGGGAGTACAAACACTCACAAAACAACAATCTATCGCAATCACAGAGCTAGAGACAAACTAACAATGACCATTGTGTGGTCCGTCTGCCGGTTTCTTCTTCCCGTTCAAGCGCCATATGAGCTGCATGTGCTCGTCGCTGGAGACGTGGAGGTGCAGGCGGAGGTCGCACAGCAGCTCCTCCTTGGTCCAGGTAAGCTGTCCCGTGGCGTGGAACACCTTCATGACACTCATGTACGCCTCCAGCTCGAGACCATGGACACTCTGGTCATGTGGCTCTTCTTCTTTCATCGCCACCTTTACCTCGTTCGCCATTGGGAGGTGCTGCATTCTCGCACTGGCTGTTCTGCTGTCAGTGTCTTGCTCCTCCTCCTTGCACTTGGGCAGCCGCGGGATGTCGGCTTCTTGATTTTCTTGGCAATACTCGGCGGAAGCTCCGCGATCGCCACCATTGTTGTTACTTCCGCTGCTGCTACTGCTGCTGCTGCTGGTGGTACTACTGTCGCTGGCCGATGACGACGATGTATCGGACGTGCTACTAACATCATCGTCGTCGTCCTTGTCGTTCTCTGTTCTTCGAACCAAGAAACAGTCTACATTGTTGCCAGTCTCCTGCCGCTTCTCGAGATAATGACTTGGGTGTACATCCATCACTTCCATGTTGTCATCGTATCTAGCCGCCGGTTCTTCTGGCTTCACAAAGACCCTGTTGGTGTCGCCGTTGCCACGAAATCTCTTGACATCCCTGACGATGTCGGCTTCCATAGCGTAGTTGCCCCTCTTCGTCTTGCCCAGCTTGACGGCTTGCGCGGCGAATTCGCTGGCGCCGTTGCCAATGCCATTGCTAGTGGCTTTGCTTTTGATGTTTTTACCGGCGATGGGGCGCGACGGCACAGCGCTCTCGATGGGGATTTGGTCATTCTGTAGCGGAGAAGAAACAGGGCATGGCGCCGTGAGGCCGTTAGTACTTGTGCACACGCAACGGAATCTAAGCAGAGGCGGCGGGTGGGGAGAAGATGGAGGGGACGGCTGCAATGATGACGTTACCTTGTGGATCAGGGCCCAGCCCTTCTCCCCGTAGATGAGCCGGGGCCGGAGCGCGCTCCTGTCCGCCGTGACGACCCTGGTGGAGCCAACGAACTTGACGTCGAGCTGGCGGCCGCCGACGCGCACGACCTCGACCCACTTCCACAGGCTGCCGTCGAACAGCTCCACGATGTCGCCGGCGCCCAGGTCCTCGGGCAGCGGGACGACGTCGGGATCGTCGGGCGGGCTTGGCCGGACGAACTTCCTCAAGATGCGCTCCGAGTCCGGGCCGCCGTCGGACCACCGCATGACGTACGAGTGGCCGTTGCCCCAGACCACCTCGCCGGCGCGCCACGCGCCGATGTTGGACGCCGCCTCCGTGATCAGGGCCTCCACCTTCATCCCCACCTTGATCCTCATGGCTGATCTGATCTGATCTGATCTTTCTCCCCCTCGATCCAATTCCCCTTTTACTCAAGCTGAATTTTCTCCTGGTAGTTCCAAGCAGCGAACTTGCGGCGGTATCTATCAACTCGGCGAGAGAGATATTTGTAGGCGGTATCAGACGCCGACTTCGTGGGCGACTCGGTCGATCGAGTTGCCAACCGAAACGAACTCCAACTGGATCCCCATGCGGATTCCTCATCAGGCGCCCTTGGAGATCAGGCGGGGAGGCGGCCGCTCCTACTCAATAACCGCCTCTTCTACCGCTACGGCAGGATCGACAGGAAGTCAGGTCCGCGCCTTTGCCCTAATCCCCATCATGGCCATTTATCCCGCCGTATTGTCTTCTACTGCTGCGCATCTGATTCGACATGCTGGGAACTAACTACTGCCCGGGGTCTGATCGAATTCACGATAAACTCATACAAAGTTGCTGGGAACTACGTACTACAAGTCATTATTATCTGACTGGTTATTAGAGAATAGAATCCTGGAATAATTAGTTTTGGTTCTCTTATAAGATTTCAATTTTCGCATTTTTTTCCTACAAGGATCATCGACTCATGTGTCACGAATCACCAACTGATGTGTTTTGCTTCACTAACCCCCTTACCAACGCTTCTGGAAAATTCATGTACTCCCTCCGTTCCAAAATAATTGACTTACTTTTATCAAAATACGAATGTATCTAGACCTGTTTTAGTGTATAGAAACATCTATAATTAGACAAATCCACGTCAAGTATTTTGGAACGAAGAGAGTATATGATATATGGTGGTCCATGTCATGTAGACCACAATGCAAGCAATGTATCTTCTCGTCGTGTTGAATGCCCTTCTGTAAAAAAAAATGTATCAAAGATGCGTGTTAATTATATGGAATTATATTTTAAAGAAAGATTATCATTCCCGTCGTGGTAATTTCATAACAGTACTTAGAAGGGGCAATGCGCTTAGCAGACCTCGATGGTACACTCAGAGAACAATTTAGACATGATTGGGTCTCGGGAACACGCGACTGTAGTATGTGGCTTGTTTCAATTATCTATTTATACTCATATGCGCTCACGAGAGGAGACCTCGTTTCCGTTATGGTGGCTGTTGTGTATGATGATGGGACGGAGCGATTACGACTCGACAAGTCCCTGCGCCGACTAACGTACACGGTTAGGGATTAGGGTACCTAGAAAACTCGTAGATCCGGTTCAAACCCAATTGTTCACCGTCGAGTCGGTTTACAATTAGATGGATAAAGGTGAAGACCCCAATCAACTAATCTAGTTCAATCTGAGTTGGTAACAATCATATCCCGGAGATTCCGGAAAAGGTATCTTGACTTGTTTTCAACTCCAAGATGATGAGACACCTTGATCTTCACGTATAAGTCGAGTCATCGGACGAGACCGTCCTACGCTTGGTGATCTCATTTGTTCTTCGTGGGAGTACCCGAGTCACATGACCTCTACAGTAGCTTCAAAGTACTTCTTGATCCTAAATAAGCTTCAACATCGTGGACACACTGCTCGGTGTGGCCGAGCTAAGAGGTTGTCTTCCACATTGCAAATTTGTAGGGTGAGGCCAAGGACTACATGTTGATAAGCCATTTTTATATTGGCTAAAATGCAAAACAATCATTACTTACCATCGCCACCGATTCAAACTTGTGTTTGGCTAGACATTGTTTTTGTTAAAATGCAAAAAGAGTAGCTGGGCTTTCCGTTGCTCCGGTCCATGAACAGGTCGAAGCAATGACCCGAGCCCGATACGGTGTGGGTCTCGTTTCGCTTCCAGTCTTCCAGACCGAGTCGGGCCTGGAAATCCACTATCGGTTCCTCTGCGATTTATATATACGCCGAACGCCGGTTCGCAGCGCCCACACGAACAACTCCAAGGTCCAGGAAAAAAAAGAGGCACAAGGTCCCGAATTCCCGATTGATCCCCAAGGATGTCTGCTTCATTGCTGGTCAGATCCGCAGGCCGCGCCGTTCGGCAGTCGATTCCGCAAGGTTCCTTCCGCCGGAGCCCGGCCCGGATGCTCTCCGGCGGCGTTGGAAAGATCGAACCGAATGAGGTAATCCCGCTCTTCAGCAAATCTAGGCTTCCTTTGAACTGCGAAATTAGTTGCCCCGCGCCAGCGTATGGGGCAATGAAACACATGGTCTCCGCATGTTAAGTAGGTTACCCCTGCCTCCTGCCGTAGTCGACCTCGAAGGTCCGGTCTGTAGCGGCCATGGTGGTTTGAATAGTTGGGGGTGAATCACTGGAGGAAAGAGACAGACCGTGCCTCTGTACATTCCATAGACAAAGTAGTACTTACTAGTAGTAGTTATCAAACTCTGTAATATAGCATATTTTGTTCTACGACTTCAATTTAAAGAAACTACCAGTGAGAGGTTGAAGGGCCCTTTTGTTTGGGCTGGCTGTGGCTGGCTGTGGGTGCTGTGCAGAAAAGCTGCTGTCCAGGAGAAGCTGCTTTTCTGAGTAGAGGTCTTTGACAAACCAGCTGGCTATCTGACTGTAGATCGTGGAATTGTCTGAAACAATAAATAACATATTCATCACTACAAATTCATATCAAACAATATATCCATACAATTACGGTTCAGGAATATATATTTATCCAAAATACGTTTCCGTTACAGCACCAAATAATCAATTCGTGTTTGGCGACTTGGCTGGCTGTCTAGCTGTGTGCTGAGGAATTATCTAAAATACCCTCGGAGTTCGTAAAATCTATCTGTCACTATATGAATTGTATAGATTGTATAAATGAATTGTATTTACTGATTGAAGTATATAATCGTATTTGTCACTATAAAATAACAGGAATACACAACATTAACAAAACAAATAATTAATAAGATATAGATTTGTCCAAAATACATATATGTACTATTACACACCTTACACAAATAAGAGATATCATCCATATTATATAGATTTATCCAAACTACAGTTATACATAATAACTTAGCTAGCACAAATTGGTTATCTTCACTAACAGCGGCAGGCACACCATAGGCTAGATCGAGAAACACTACTATTTTCTGCTCGGATTTTAGAGCAGCGCGCGCCCCTGTGTGTTTACTGCTACCAGTGGCATCAAGCAATTCAACCAATCAGTCTAGCAGAAAAAGCATCAATCGATCTAGCACCAGGCATCTACCAGCATCAATCGATCTAGCACCAAAGCATCTATCGGGAGGACTGGGACAGCCTGCTCGATGTGGACGCATGATTGGTCAAAGGGCGGTAGGGGACGGCGGGAACGGGGCGTCGGAGGGTCGCCGGCGCGGACGAACTCCGGCGGCGGCGTCGGCCGGTCGCCGGTGCGGGAGGCGGTTGCGGCCCGGAGTAGGGAATGTCGACGCGCTGCAGGGAACCCTAGTGTCGACCTTCACGCGACGGACATGAGAGAGGAAAGAAACGATTCAAGGTCGGGTGGGAGTCGTGGATGGGGATCGAGCTGGGATTTCCTTCTGTGGCAGTTTCCTGTAATTTCGACGAAGGATATGGGCAAAGACGCATACCGCTTCGGCAGCTCGCTCAGGAAGCTCGGGAAGCACCTCCTGAGGTGCTTTTCCAAGTACGAAGGAAAACGAGGTGCTTCGCCGAAGCCCAACGTGCAGCTGAGGCGTTTGTTTCATTTGCGTGGCTTTCTTCTGTGGAAAGCTCCCAGAAGCTGAAACAAAAGGGCCCGAAGTGTCGTGTGTTAGTACATTTTAAGACTTTTGTGTTGTGGTTTATGTTTCTGGTAGTTGTATAACCTAAATTTGAGAATCAAAATATATTTTAAACAGTTTGTTATGATGAATGTAGTTGTCTGATTGTATCAGATTTTCAACACTTACTCCGTAGTATCCCAAATATTTTTGCTCCACCATCTGACCATTGTTTGGCGATGTGATATAGGATCTGTTCTTCGTCAGCTTTCTGGAGGGACCACCCCCAAAATTCAGTTAGGCTTTCAAACTACTCCCTCCTTTTATAAAGATATTTTTTTTTAGATAATTTGGTCTAAATACGGACCGAAATGGGTGAACATTCACACTAAAACGTCATATATCTGAATCTCAAAAAAGGTAAAACATGTCATACTTAGGAATTGAAGGAGTAGATTGAAATCCTAACTAAATTTGGTATCTGGCTTCTCCAGGGGGGGAGGGCACCTTCTTTAGGAAGCCGAAAACCGAAAAGAACTGGGCCTAGACTAAATGTTGTTGCAATAATAGGTGCTTAAGATATTTCTTAGTAGATATATGTTCTATCGATCTTTAGTGCAACAAGTTGATAAATTCACTTATTTTCAGCATTCTCAGTCAAAACCACACATGGGAGACACCCAGAGATTTGAGTGCGGAAAGAGGAATTGCCGAGCCGCTGAGATCCAAAAAGAATGGGATGAGTTTGCCTCGGACGTGCGTGTCGTGAGGGATAAAATGCGAGTTTTGGAACAAACATATAAAGAAGCTGAAAAATGGTAAGCTACACATTCATTTTTTTTATGTATCCACTTGTAGAAGTTCCTCTTGTTTCAATTTGTGTTTCTTTTAACTTGCAGGGACAAGAAACGAGAAAGGGTGTTAGTGTGTGCGTGTGTTCTTATCGTCGTCGGTTGTGTATTTGTTCGAGGAGGAAAATCCGCTGAGAACCAAGTTATGTGAAAACTATGTGGGAATTATATTTGAAAGTTGCCGAATATTGTGAAGAGAATATAATGTTAATATTTTTTTCTCATTTGCTGAGTATTATATTCTCCGGTTGAAAATGAGAGCTCCATCTGCTTGAATCTTTATATGGTTCCATCACCCATCACAGAATAACAGAAACAAGAAGAATGGATATACCGTACCTCACTGCCACACATGGTTCTAGCTAGCTCAAGTGAAATTTGTAGATGAGAGCCACAAAATAGTGCATCAAATTTTTCACAACCCCGCAATAGTGGATACATTGTTTAGAAACAAAGCAGATGCGTTTATGAGCATATATGGAAAGGACGATGTCATCCGTGCTTATAAAACCAAGCGAATTGTTTGGTCCTTTTGGTGTTCTGTTTCGGGTTGTATTTATACATAGTTATTTTTATTTCTATGATTAAAATCATCAACATCATAGAATTTGTGTAAGGCAGTTAATACATTGGACAAAGTCCAAAAAAAAAAGGGAAATACTGCTAATTAACAGTCATCGCTATTTTGAATTCAAAAAAAATAACACCGCGCTTCAACTTCTAGTTTTATAGGAAGTCTAGACCTATTTTTTTCTACAATGACTATTTGGTTTGTAGAATAGTAGGAAAGTTTAGATGACCCCGAGAAACTTGGGTGGAAATAAGCCTCTAATTAAGGAACTAGAGTCCAACTCTTTTCGGTTCTAATGCTTGGGCATATTTTCCGAGTTATATGTTAAAATGTCTGTAATGCCACTGGACTAAGATTGTATGAGATTCAATTTGTATTGCGTAGTTTTATATTTTGTTTGTTGTACAGAGCAAAAACAGAATTTACGAACTTCATAAAATAATAATATTACAGGAAAAATAATGTGTCATTAGTACTCAAGAACATGTCACTTAAGTGGAGATGGATTTTGGCTCCGGTGTGCATATGGCCCCTTTATTTACAATACATTTTAAACGAATTTTAAAATGTCAACAAATTACAAACAAATGTTCAGACATAGATCATAGCATTCTTTGTGTTCACAAAGTCGTTTCACGACAAACCGACATATTTTGTGGTCTATGTAAAAATGACGAAAAATATAATCTAAAATAAGCTATTTCATGAGCAATTTCAAATGTGTTTTTTCAAATACTGCACTCAGAAACCAAAATGGATTTTCGGTCTTCAAATTCTATATAACTAATCTGGATCACCACACTATCTATTTCTCTGAACATGCACACCCCCGCCTTAGAACAATTGCCACTTCCTATTGCAGAAATAACATTAAGCCAAAAGAAATCGCTCCTCTCGTGACTCTCCAGAGGCGAACACTGCGGCGGTTCCGTTCCAGTTTCTCGCTGGCGATTCACCGATCCCCTTCCCCTCCGGTCGCCATCTTGGTGCCACGAGGGGGAGGCGAGTCTTGGTTCTCGTTTGTGCGTGTGTTTGGTTCTACATTTTTATATCTTTTCGAGTTTTCTTTGTGGGCGTCATGGTGGGGTGGATGCTGATGGTGCTAGTAGGAATAATGGTTTCCCAACACATGCTCCTGCTCATCGGAGGTGTTGATGACGCGAGCGAAAGGCTTGTGGAGTCCAACCTGTTAGAGCGACTTGGATCTAACATCATGTCCTGGCATGGCTGCGGGGATGGGTTGCTCTTGGAGTGCAGCAATGTTGACCGTTGCGGATCTGTGAAACACGATGGAGGATCCGGCCAGCTGATGAAGGGCGGGATGGCGTTGGCCCGGTATCCGATGTTAAAGAGGCTCGGAGGGCTTCTCTGACCGATATTCCTTATCAGATTATATCCAATCTTACGGTGGCTATCCACGGTTCGTTAACGTCTCATAGCTAGAGGTTTCTTCAGCGTCAAGATGTGGAACATCTGTTAGTGCTCTTCTTCTCCGGTGACGACGAATAATTTGGGTGCTTGATAGTTGTGACGAAGAATTTGGGTGCTTGATAGTTGTGCTTGATAATTTGGGTGCTTGACGACGAAGAATTCTTCAGCGTCAAGATGCGGAACCCTTACTATTATAAATACAACTAATGTATATCTACGGAACGTACACCCTTAAAAAGAAGGCGATTAGGTTCCCGTGCCTCTCTTCGGCGGCCGCCGCTGATCTGCCCTACCTCTGTGGCCTTTGGGCCATGGAGGCGCGGTGGATCTCGGCCCTCGTCGGCGGGAGGGCTTCGTTCTCAGGTGTTAGGGTCAAAATTTGTTGGGGCGACGCTCAGATGGCGGCGGCGGTGCCTCATTTCAATAAGGTCTTCCCGACTTCAGTCTCATCTCGGTAGAGACGTCGAGAAGCCTCTGGGAGTGGTGTGGTCTCAAGGATTTCTTCTGGCAGTGGCGTTCTCCGAATCATCAAGAAGCTTCATCGACAAATCTTTCTTCTTCTTCGTTTCCGGGACGGATGTGGTCTTCTAGACCTGTTCGGTGACTTCCCGTCCGCAACCAACAATGTCAGGCCGGCTCATGGAGGAGCGGCAGCGGCGGCGCGCCGTCGACACGGTCTGAAGGTTGAAAACGAAGGGCATCTCAACGTTTTCGTTGTAATTTTCGTTTTTGTTGAACTATTATGTACCGTTTGGTGTTTCTTTTAATGCCAGAGTCCTTTTCACAAAAAAAGTTGCCACTAAGGCCGGCAATGGGTCGGGTATTGGGCGGGTCGACCTATTCCAGACCCATGCCCATATAACAAATGGGCGAGGGTCTCTGCCCATGACCCTGCCCATGGGTCAGATCTCAGACCCATGCCCGTACCCGTCGGGTCACCAGACCCAATGGGCGACCCATCGGGTCTGTAGGCAGCACATCAATATATAATATTATAGCATTTTAAACAGCAAAATAAGCACAAACAACAAATAGTGATGTACTGATGTACTGATTGCTCACACAAACAGCAAATCAAGTTCCCAGGAAACAACAAATAGCATGGGCTGTGGTCATGTTTTACTATGAGACCCCACATGTCAGCTAATCGGGTTACCCATCGGGTCGCCCATGGGTACACATGTCTGCCCATACCCTACCCACGACTAATCGGGTCGCCCACGGGCGAGACCCATGGGCGAACATAGCGACCCATACCCTGCCCATTAGGGTCGGGTGCCCGTGGGCGGACGTGCCCATGGGCGGAATTGCCGGCTTGAGTTGCCACTATCTTCCACTCCTTCTATCCAGAAATATTTGACTTAGACTTGGCTAAATTCGGTTATACGTATAAACTAAATCTGTATATACTAAAACACGTCTAAATAAATCTGTGTGATGGAAGGCCCTTTCCAGGAAGGGGTATTTTTTCAGAAATAATTTTCTCATGTTCATAGCGTCGAGAACGAGACGTGGGGAAAGAGTAGAGAGTCAGGAACAATAAAATCAAAGCCCCGCGAGACGGCAGTCCAACCGAGTCGTCCCTCAAAATCGAAAACGCACCGACCTAACCGTCGCTCGGTCGGCCGCACGCGAGGAGAGATGGCCTGGTCTCTGACGCGCGCTGCCGCCGCCGGGCCCTCCGCCGCTCCGCCGCCGCCGGCGCCACTCCCCACCGCGTCGCACCGCTGGGTCCGCAGCTCCCCTGCTTCGGCCGCATCCGCGTGACAAGGTGCTACCGGACGAGCGGGCCTCCAGACTCCGAGGAGGTATCTCCCCTCATCCCGCCCCTCCCCTCCATTTCGTCGAGTCTTGACACAGATGGCTGGATTCGCATCTGCCTGCAATATGATAAGCGTGTCAGGCGGCGCCCGAACCCCGCCCGCATCCTACTAATCGCTGCTTATGCTAGTTGTTACGAACGTGGGCAGATTTTTGCTTTTTTGAACTAATCGCTGGTTATGCGGGCCTACGCGGCGCCGCTTGTGCAAATGATCCAGACCTAGGCATCCTCCATAGCCGCCATGCTTTGTCGACCTAGGCATCTGCCTGCAAATTGCAATAGACTGAGATACCTACAAAGGCAACAGATAGACGACACTCAAGAGAAATGTATTGCATCCCCTTAAATGCTCTGACCGTGCTTAGCTAAGAAATCATCTCAAACATCGAAGTTTAACTATGCTAATACGGTAACTTTCTTTTTTGAGGATAACTCATACTGGCTTTGGACATCACGTGAATTTGACGGTTTAACTTGCATTTACTATTTGGAGTATTACCAATGATGAAACAACTTGGCGTTTTATATGGAGAGGTTCTGGTTGTTTTGTGTTATTTCTGCCCAATGCACTAAATATGCTTCGTGGTATACATAATCATTTTGCTCTTCAACATTAAACAAATGTATAATTCCTAAGCTCTGAATATTTGTAGCTTACTCTGTAGTCTGTACCTATTTGTTCAGGACTGCACGGTGTGCTGTCCAATTAGAATGGAAAGGTGATGCATCCTATGGTTTAGATTTGCCCAGTTTATTCATGGTACTTCATTGCAAATATAGTATTCAGTACCAGAGAAGTATCGCTAAGCTAGTGTTATGCTCTGCACATTCATTTGCATCGAACACACCTGAGAAGTGTGGCTAGCTGGTAATATGCTAAACATGTTCTTATGCACAACACACTATTCTTCTTTCTGTTCAAATTTCATCTCTTTGTTGCTTTACTGGCACATGTACTTTGAGCCTTGAATTACTGGTTTGGAATTGGTTGACCGGTTATTGAATACTACCAAAAGCCACTGGGCAGACTAATCTTTCTTTAGGCCACCAATCATAACAGAAGGAAAATATGTTATGCTGTATCACCATGATTTTGTTTTGTTTTGTTCCAGGAAGCACAGAAAGGCTTTGAGTATCTTGATGAAATGGATAAGCAAACTCTCCTGCAATATGCTAAAAAAGTTTCAATGGAGAAGGAAAGACTCATTAAGGTACGCCTAGCGACTATATCTTTGTGAAATAACTAGAACCTGGGGGTAATACGTGCTTGCTTCAACCCCTGATCTTTTTTAAAAAAGAATTGCATGTAGGCTATATAGTCTGTGATCACAACGATGGACACGTGAAAAATAAAAAAAAGTACAATATTGCTTATAGTTTCCATTTATTTTGTTGGCTAATTCTAGTATAGAACTGTAAGCACATGCACGTGTTTCGAAATTGTTTGGCTCAAGTTTTGACGTCTTTTTATGCAAGTTCCGCATGTGAAAAAATAAATCATGATAATTTGATTATCTATTCTACTTGGACCGAGAATTTAACCCATAGTCATGTGTTCAACAATTCCCTACAATCAAAATGTATCATAATCTCTAAAGGTCTGACACTATATTAATGTATATTGAAGGTTATGGACGGGACTAAAATTGTACTAGATAATGTAAAAAAAAAAAACCCGGCACATCAATCTTATGGACACTTCAAATTAACATACCATAACTGTCATACGTATAATCTTTAACACTAATGTTATGCAATATTGTGTGTACAATTGCTTGCTGAAATTTAAAGCTGGAAGCTAAACACAAGTCAATTATTCATAAATAATTGGTTTCCTATTAAAAAAGACCGGTCCAATTATTAAATATGCATGCAAAAGTGTCGGTGGAACTCCATCTTAGGATTAACCCCTCGCCCCAAAAAGTTTGTCCTTTATACATGTAGTAAGAATGTGAGACTTGGTGCTTGTAATAATTTTATCTAGTCGTTTCATGTCTTACTCAAAACGTCTTACATTGTGAAATGGAGGGACTACTTTTATCATAGGCTATATAGCCTACATGCAATTTTTTTTTAAAGGTCAGGGGTTGAAGCAAGCACGTATTTCCCCCCAGGTTCTTGTGTTCTTTTCCTTTTAGACGTAGCACGTCCTCCCTAGCAGTAGTACGTACGATATTATATACTACACCTGACACGCTAGTCCAAACGGCCAAAACCTCTATCGTTCAACGACCTAAGACGCATTTTGAAATGAAAGAAAATACTACTTGAGCAGTCTTTGCTTTTAAGACGTGATGGATACGGACTCCATTTAACAGTCCCACAAAAATAGGATAAAATGATTTTTTTTTTCCAAACAAGGGATAAAATGATTGAATTGCAAAGTATAGACACGTGACGTGCCAGGTACTCATATGTACACACTTTATTGTTGTATGTAACGCTTTTTTCTTTTAATCTCAACCGTAAAAGTTAAGATCAACATAGTATATTTTTAGCCTATGTGGATAAATGTGGTGGTTTTGTTTTAGACCTGCTTTTAGTAGATAATAGAATAGATTTGAAGAACTGATTGAACTGAAGCTACCTCTAAGATCATATGAACTAAATTGTGTTCGTTCATGTACTGATTTCATGCACGTTCAGGGCCAGTGTCAGTACAGTCGAGTCCAAGCTGATATCAACATGAGGAATCTCAAGACGGATCTGCAGGATCTGTCCCAAAGGATTGATGATGTTCAGAAGTCTAGCGAGAAGCATAGAGACGTAACATCCATCCACATAAAAAACTATGGTTCAGTGTAAGTTTTCTCACAATTTATGATGAGAACTTAACAGATTCTTTCCAATCCTAATCTCTTTCAATTACTATTTGCAGCAATTTGCTTGCGGTAGGGACTGCCTTGTTCACGGTGTACCAGGTCTGGGGCTACAAGGTGAGCCTTGTGTGATATAATAAACTGGGTTTGCCTTGAATTGCAAAAAAACTATTGCCTTGACTGTCAATTGTTTCAGTTCTTTTAGGCCATGCCGATCGCACCGATGTGGACCAAGCAGGAAGTTTTTGCCCATACCAAGGTTCTCGAGAGTTGTCGATTAGAGTTGCATAGTGACGACATAGTTGAGTTTTGGAGACTTATTGATACAGGTTGGATAGTGTTGCTCTTATGCCAGTTCACCGGATGAAACTAATGTTGGAGTTCTTAAGTGGAACCCATGCATGTTAGTTAGGGTGCCTAAAACCTCAAGTTGTTCTGCTTCTTGCTGCTGCTCCTTTTCATTTGTAGTGTTGAGAGATGAATAGTGGTGTTGCAGTTCTTATGTTGGACTCATGCTGATGGCTGATACGTATAGATGTTTTCATGTTGCCATTCTGTTTCTCTATGCCATGCGAGTATTATATTTTAATAAATGCATGTTGTTGAGAAGCTTACATGCCACCTTGAATTAGTCATGCAGCCACCTTAATTATCTTAATCATGCTGCCGGAGAATCAGGATGGCGCTGCTCCCGGCCACAGCAGTCTCGAGCTCGGCCCCGAGGAGTTATCTTGCTGCTCGCCGATAAGGATAGGGGCGGCCGCCGGGGCGTGCCGGCAAACTTCTTCTTCACCTCTGTCGCTCCCCTCTGCCCCGTGCTGCGACCTTGTCTACCTCGCAGTGAAGGTTCTCGATCAGCAGTCGAGCCGCATGTGGCCGGTTCACAAGTTCGAGCAATGGTAGGTGGTGGAGTGCGTCGAGACCGTGCGCAGCCACGCAGGCTGGTGCCCCGTGCAGAACACCACGTTCCAGTGCATCGCCTGCTTTGTGCAGGGCCTGGCGGTCCGACAGGAGCGGGCGCACCGGCCGTTGCTGGGGCCGGCGAGCACGGCGTTCACCGTTCAGCCTCCTACGGTTCATGCCTTCATGGCTCAACAGAGCGCTCACTCTGGCGCACGAGCTGTGCCCGTATCATATCTACATACATCCTTCTTCATTTCTGCAATCCATCTTCACTTATGTGCGCAAGTGAGTAGTTCATCTTAACTTTTGTGTGCACGTAACTAATTCATTTAAATTTTGTGTGCGACTGGGTAAAAATGTGATCTGCATCCAGTGGGCAGTTTTACTTCTACATTATTAACTATGTGCATATTAGTACCATACCGCCTTTACTCTAAGAGAAGCTGTACCAAAAATGAATGTGAAATTGGTATTCCTATTTAAGTTAACATGTACATACACAAGGGTCTGGAAAGTACAAAATGCAGTAACCTTTACTATTTGGCATCAACTTTCTCATTTGTCTTTGACACCTGAAGCATCTTCTCAAATGAGTACCAATATCATGTTGTTTTTCATCACAAGTATGAAGGTATTTTACTCAATAGAATAGCATTGTCGATTAAACTTTGATGCATTGTCGATTCAAAATACTGTTTGGTGGATATGGAGCAGTGAAGGAGCCTGATGTCTTCTTGATCCAGAAAGAAATCCCTGAGCTTAGCTTGATAACCTCAATGCTGGAACACTGATAAATAACTAGTTTGCTATACAATGGAAACAAGTGATAAGTTAACCCTCGGTCTATTTTTTTTCACTCTGTCCATACTCCATACAAATTAATCATGCCTTTTCACTTCCATACGGAGGCCACATGTTTTTCCTGGATCCCGTCAAAATTTAACCAGGCCCAAGTGTGAGGTAAGCATTTTTTTTGTCCGTGGCACAATCGATTACATTTGATATAAGTAAAATATATTTTATCTTGATAAGGGTTGATTTGAAATATCCTTCAAATGTACCTCTTGGCTTTTGTTTCTTCCTAGTTTTTCATTTGACTTGTGCATCCACATAGTACCAGGTAGGCAGGTACTACTACCAAACGGCAGATAAGATTTTGATTCCTCCAAGTGCTCTTCCTCCCAAATTGTGAAGCTGGCCAGTTACCTGTTCCTGCATGTGAGAGCTCTTTAGTAGTTTGTCTAAGCTGCTAGATGTTATTTAGATGCGTGTAAGAGCTTATGGTTTTGTATGAATTTGGTTGCTTTTAGACACAGGCTTGCGCATGTACAGTTTGGGGATTGTGTTTATACATGTTGGCAGCTGGTTTGTGAGGCCTGTGTATGTATGATCAATATTCCGTATTTTAATTTGAGTGCTATTCAAATAGATTAATACTCCCTCCATCCCATTTTAATTGAAGCGGAAGAAGAACTACAACAGTACAAAGTGGATATACAAATGCCGTCAATTTGAAACGGAATGGAGGTAGTAGATTGCAGCTAGTCTCCGACCCCTTAGAATACAAAATTAATGATACCAACTCTTTATCATATAAGTAAAATATATTCAAATAGATTAATAGTTGGTGAAAGACTTGAGTAGTTTCAAATAGATAGATGCATGAGATCCAGCTCAAATAGAAATCAATATTATGCAGTGGATCCACACGGGTATGTACTTGATCCAATCAATATTATGCAATGGTGAACTCAAGCATATTAAAGAGTTAATGGCACCCGCGGTCACACAACTCGACGCCAATGTGCACTTAAGTCACACTTCTGCAGAATGTGATTATTTGGTCACACAACTCGACAAGTGCGTGCACGCAGGTCACTGGCCCTACTTGTCAGTCCGTTTTGGACGGTAAATTTTCAGAAAACCCCCTGGAGTAATATTAATTTTACAAAATGGTCGACCGACCATTTTGTAAAATTAATAGGTCGACCATTTTGTAAAATTAATATTACTCCAGGGGGTTTTCTGAAAATTTACCGTCCAAAACGGACTGACAAGTAGGGCCAGTGACCTGCGTGCACGCACTTGACCGACCATTTTGTAAAATTAATATTACTTCAGGGGTTTTCTGAAAATTTACCGTCCAAAACGGACTGACAAGTAGGGCCAGTGACCTGCGTGCACGCACTTGTCGAGTTGTGTGACCAAATAATCACATTCTGGAGAAGTGTGACTTAAGTGCACATCGACGACGAGTTGTGTGACCGCTGGTGCTAT
The DNA here is from genome assembly GCA_947311845.1 of Poa pratensis. Lineage (NCBI taxonomy): Eukaryota > Viridiplantae > Streptophyta > Magnoliopsida > Poales > Poaceae > Poa > Poa pratensis. Next base: position 83,699,319 of record CAMZMU010000034.1, read on the forward strand.
TAACTCCATATTAAAACACCAAATATAAGGAAAAACATACGGTAGGAGACTCTCTAAAACACCTCATTCCTTGAATATTTTAAGGATCTTCCTTAGAACTACCCCTCTGATCTGTAAATTTAACGAAAGGGATGCGTTTGGCATCCATGTTCTATCAAGGCCTTGCCCATTCCCCCTGCGGCCCTGCACGTCCTCCTCCGGCCGCCGCTGCCATTCTCCTCCCTCTACTGGCCACCTCCAGCTCGCCTTGTCCATTTTCCAAGGTCCTGGAATACGGGACGCCGCCAGAGTTGGCGTCCTTCTCGCCACTGGACATGCCGCCGACCTCCAGTCTTCCTCACCGTCAGGCGTAGGCCGGCTGGAGCTCCGGCGCATACAATTCAAGATTCAACGTTCCTTATCCAGAATCAGCTAAATAATCAACAGTACATTAACATAAATTCTACATCCTGCCAACCTGATACAACTTGGAACGTAATTAAACAGTGAGAAGATGAAGACACACACAAAAGGTAACCAAAGATCATCTGGCAGGCAAGCTTACTTCAGCGAGCTTGCTTACAAAGATACAGCAAAGCTAAAGAAAAATGAGCCACATTGTAAGCATTCATTTATAGAAGCAACCATCTCTTTGTTCATACCAGGTTGGTTAAGTCTGTCCAGAAATATCCAGAAATTAGATAATAGAGGGATGTTGGCAAAGTAGACGACAAACTCTTACAATTCCACTTCCCAGTTGACCTGTGCGTGGTACATCAAGAGTAGATATTCGCGTGAAGCATACACGATGAAAGAAGCTGCAGCAAACAAGCCCATTCCTGCATCTTCAACCAGAATAGTAGGCGGAGGCAGGAAATTTGTATGAGGGGGACGATCAAAGAAGACAACTCACAAAGGGCAAAAAAACAGCCAAAAAGTAGGAAGAAGTGATAAAAAAATGTTTTTTTCATCGATTATACCACCATAAATTGAATAATTGTCGAGGTCAAAATGATGTACAATTGCGTATTCAAACAAAAATCTAAACAACAAGAGATAGAGAAACTATCACTTCTCAACTAAAGTCCTCCTTCCCACTGCGCGCGAACGCCCGCTGCTCCCCGCGCCGGCGCTGATTCCCCTAAAGTTTCGCCACCGATTCATGCCCGCCACCGCCGCACCCGTCCACAAGATGCGCCGTGCCGCCGAATCCCGCTTCCTAGCCCCCGTCGCACCTATCCGACCGCGTCGTTTCCCCAAAAGTTTCGCCGCCGATTCATGCCAGCCGCCGCCTACCCGTCCACGGGATGCCGCCGTGCCACCCACCGCGTGAGGAACATCCGAGCCCCTGCTGGGGCATAAAAAAATTATTTGCATGTCAGGGGGGCCCGGGCCCCTGCTGGTCCCCTGCTGCCTCCCCTGCTCTAGATACCTGCGAAGCAAATCAATAAATTATGTCAAACCACTTTGTACTATTCATCCGAGTAAAAGCCGCTAAAGTTACACAACCTCACAATTTTCTATAATTCAAACTGTAAATATTAGCTTCACCATTGTGATGTCAGCATAGTTCAAAAAAATAACGAGTAACAGAAACCGAGATTATCAGCATGTAATTTCTGGTGCAGTGGCACACTTTAGACTTCTACTCATCTACTGCTAGCACACTCTCGAGTATTTTCGCCATCTTCTCTCAGTGGAAGCTAAGAGACTAATGGTTCAAATACCTCCTACAGACGCAAATGACGAACCAGATCATCTACTGCTAGCACACTCTCGAGTATTTCCGCCCACTTCTTGCCACCGCGTCCATCCTGGAGGCCCGAGAGAGAGAGAGAGCAACGTTCACTTCCTGGGGACGCTGGGCCTCGGCCACCAGTGGCGCTCAATGCTCCAGGGCCTCATGCAAGGACGTGCACCCGCTGACCCGCTCGGCGACTGCTTCCCACGCCTCGCCGGCATCGACGGCCGGAGAACGCTTGGACGCCGGCCTGTCGTGTGACTGCGGCGCCGCCAGGATCACGAAGCTGGTGTTCCAGAACGCTGCGGTGGATGTTTGTTTGGGTGTGGAGCGAGTCCCGGCCCCATTCAAGGTGGTGAGGAAGTAGGTTTGCGGCGGCGACGACGACGACGGCCAGCGTGTCAATGTAGAGGGATGGGAAGAATTTGGCGCCCGACGCGTCGAGTTGTGTGACCGCGGGTGCCATTAACTCCAATATTTTGCTCTGCCGGCCTATGCACCAGTTTTTTATGTCATAATTGTTTTTGAGGTTTAAAGCGGTCGTATCCGCTATCCGATTATTATGTCATAATTTTCAGGCAAGAAACTACATAAAAAGTGTTTTTGCAGGGGGAGGGGCGATTTGGCTCCCGAGCACACATGGTCCCGATATCTCCACCATGCAAGTAGAGTTGAGATTCGGTACAGGTTCCTTGTCCGCTTGTGTGAGGTCTTGGTAAAACCTGTGGAGACCCGGTGAATAGCGGTGACCCACCTCGGTTGTGGGTTCCGATTGTAACGCCGAAAATTCCTGTCCCTTGGGAACACTAGACAACTTGGCGCGGCGATACGCCGCGCCCGTGTGGTTGTATGGAATGTTACAATATGTTTATAATAATGTTAAATAAGGGTGTACTTAATTGTTTTTATTTTGTGAACTGTTTTTTAAACTGAAAAGAGTTTTCAGACTTATAGGTACAGAATGGGGAAAAGATGGTTGGCAATAAGTTTGAGACGAAAGATGACTGATTTGGTGGTCTACATTTTTAGTTGTGGACGTTGGCATGATGACCGTATAGTATGAAACAAAAGTCATACATTATTTCGCATCATTGTAATAAAGTTATCTGATTTTAAATAATTATAGAAAGGTATGGCTAGATAATTATACATGTAATAGCAACAGTATGGCAGCAGTCTGCCTAAGTGATGAGCAGGTGACATAGGTACAAATGATGTCACAGTAACTTATAAGAGGCAAGTGGTCTTAGATACTTATTATATCTAGAACCATCTAGGTAATTGTACATAAGATTGCACTGTAACAGAGGGCAGCGGCAATCAGTTTTCTTTGTACAGTCGTCCTAGCGACGCAGGTACACATGATGTCACATTAACTTATAAGGGGCAAGTGGTTTTAGATACTTATTATATCCAGAACCATCTAGATAATTATACATCGGATTGCACTGTAAGAGAGGGAGTGGCAATCAGTTTTCTCTGTCTTGTCGTCCTAAAAGAAGCATAGTCGTCAAGAAATTGTTTCTGATTGTTCTTGACTGGTAAAGCTAGCACCGTAGCAGTTCACTAATCGCTGTAGTTAAGTAAGTAGTGAGAGTTAGTTTGCTGATAAGTGCCAATTTAGAAGTAGTGATTGTCTCGAATATTTACCTGTCAAAGATATTTTTTCTGTTGGGGCAGTTTCCCTTACTGCTGCCCGTACTGTGATTTAGTGAAGGATAATCGTTATTACAGAGCAATATTTTTGAAACATGGCAACCAGTAGGAGGGTATACCTTTGTTTTTTTGACTCAGTAATTGTTGAGGCTTCAGATTTTCTCTTTTTGTCGTCTGCTTGAGAGGAGCGATCCTGTAAGGTAAAGTGTCAAAATATGGCTACTAAATTGTTTACATATAGTCTGTAAGCGAAAACAATGGTTACGCCTGCTTACATCTTCGATCTCGGAGCCAGTTTGGTCGACGATATTCTTCATAGGTGTATTTTCTGGACCGGTTGGACTTTCGGGAATGCGAGGTATACCTGCAGGTGTGGCTGTCATCGTGGAAGTCTCTTTATTTGCTGGTGTAGCTGGCTGCTTGCTAGACGTCTCTGTTAGAGACGGATAAGTAATCAGTTCTGCTTTCTTCACCTCAAATATTATGAGCCCCTCCTCTTCGGCATCGTGAGTCTCATCTTTTACTAAAGCCGTGACGGTACACTTCTTTCCCACCGTGTCGCTGATGGCAGGCGGGACAAAGTTATGTCGGCCTCTTGTTTGCGCAAGGAGTAAAGCTATATCTTTACCGATGATGACACTGGCGTCGTCACCATAAAACATGAATCGGCCGGTCACTATTTTACTTTGGTCATCTTGTTCGATATCTATGGCGTCGACAAAGAGTTTATACCTGTGTTCGTCAACTATAAGTTATGGTGGAAACGAAACATGAGTTACTTGTGGTACATCTAACCGTAGAAAATAAGTTGTACCTCTGCGTAGACTCTGAGCCTGAACATTTGCGGCATTTACGTATGCCATCATGTGATTTCATGCCTGAGAAACACTTCTTGCAGGAATGGAACCACCAGTCCTGTGGCTCGTTTACTTGGGTGATAAGTATACTGAGTTTAAACTTCTTTGCCTGAAAAGTAGTTATGGATTACAACTTAAATATGTAGCTGATTAAATATATCGACCTTCGTCATTGAAGAACTTTTTTTGTTTGAATAAGTAGCTTACGACTATGTCAAAGGGGTCGGCACATCCTAATGCGGACAATGTTGTCTCGGAAAGTTCGGTTGTTGTCGTGTTATGTCCGTCCCATTCGACCAGATAATGCTGGTCTTGGAAGCTGCAACATGATAGCAAATTCTTGTTATATTAATTTTGATGTACTGATGAACTGATGTATAGCTATGTGCAGATTAACTTGCCTGTTATGAAGAGATTCAACTTAAGGAATTAGTCTAATAATTAGCTCATGCCTGGGTGTTTGGTACTGTTATATTCTTGTTATCTTTCTCATACTACTATAAAATTCATAGTCTAATATCAATTACACATTGCTTCTACAATTCTTTGGAGAAATGATAAAAGAAAATGTGGTCTGGTTTCTACCATATTATATCAAAGCATGTGACTTGGGTAATGGTTCAAACCATAAAGCTGTATCGAAAACTATTAGTTCATTGGAACTGAACACAAATAAAAAGAAAAATAGATTATATAGGCCGACGACTCTTGCAGACATTTAGCTGATAGAGAAAATCTCATCTGTAATGTAAAAATCAAGGACGATTTAATAAAACAGCAGACATCAAGTGGAGCTCAGCTTGCAATTTCTAAGCTTATCTTTTAAGCTTCTATGAAGAAATAAGTTTCATAAAGTTTGTTACTTCGCTCGGTAAGTCAGATAATTAGGTAAATACCACTAATTTTATCCATTTATTGTCATCTCATATTTCACCTCATATGCTACGGTGGAATGCAGTAATATATTCTTCTGCAACTTGATTAATACAACAGGCCCATGTTAGCCAAAAAATGGTTATACCAAATGAAATATAATGCATCATATTGCTAAGTAGGGATCAAAAATGACCACCAGGTGACCGGTATTTTTTTTATTGGAGGCGTGCAATTCCAATTACAAAAGAATTCAGCTCAAGGCATGGTTAGTTTACACTTGCGCACCAGGAGACAGGAGGGGACGGTCACGAACTGCTGCTACTTGTTTGTCAAGACACAGGAGCTACACAGACTGCATCTTACTGACTTGATGAAGGTTAGTGAATCAGATGCCAAGAGTACCAACCTCTTTATCAACAAAGCCGGAGTTATTTTAGTGGAGAAGCAACCGCTGGACCAGGTCTTGATCTCATTTCATCGAGGTAAAGAGATGATCTCATCCCCGCAATAAAATCTGCAACCATCACAATCTCCTTAATATATAGAGGTAAAGAGATGATCTCATCCCCGCAATAAAATCTGCAACCATCATAATCCTCTTAGTCGAGGTCTCAGTTTCAGAATGAATCGAAATTATTTGTAGCATCATATATATAAATATAACATGTCCCATGTGTGTTATACAAAATAATTCAGAAAAAAGGTAACCACATTTATTATTTGTTAAAGAAAAGTCACTCTGGGTCCATATTGTAATGAGTCCCCATACCTAGTAGATGCAATTGAATAAAGCCGTATGTTCCGTGGGTTTTCAGGCTTTTTCGGATTCTCCCCATGCCAGATGCACACAAAATTCAGTCAGTAACAAATTAAAATGGTGAAAGTGTATTTGCTACTGGGTTCTAAAGCAATTTCAGTACAGATGCTATGCTAAACGTTGCTGATTGAAAATACAAAGTAATCAAGCTTTGAAAGAATCTACAGAAGAAAACACATGTTTTTTAATTGACCATCACAGCAAGAAATAGGAATGACCTTACACAACTTCTGCATTTGGCATTCATATCTTCCACATTGGCATTCATATCCACAATCATGTTAAAGATAAACAATCATCCGCACTGCCAACTCCGCAGGGATTTTATGAACCATCCTGATATATAAGCAACACTTCCAAAGCAATACATAATCTATGTGTTGAAGAAACTTCAGAGGAGAATACATCCACATATACTGAATACTCAAGTTACCTAGCTCGATATAAAGTTACTTATATATGTTTCTTATATTCTAATGAAAACCTCCACACTATGTGTAGAAATAAACAATGCATGAGCCACCTGAAATTCGAATGCTCTTAAAGGACGTAGTCACCATCAAAATTACGGTCGAGGTGATAAAAAAACATATTGACTTACCCTATATATTAAGAAGTGCATTCACAGGACTACAATTGTACAGTAGCTGGATTAAAGTCAATTAAAATAGACCACTGCCATCAACAAAGAGCTACTGTGCAACTAAGTTCATTTGAAAACCACTTTTCAGCAATATATGGTGGACATAAAGACAGTATTTAATTCAACAATCCTTCTCTTTCAAACAAACAAAATGTACCTACTACAGTATTGAAACAATGTGTTCATTAGAATTTACTCTCATAGAAGAATTTTCCAATATGATCTAATTTACACAAGCATGCTTATGTCAAGGCCCACCTTTCTTTATAATTTCAGACCGAAATTCAAATTGGTGCAACACAGGCAACAACTAACTTGACGCTATGAAATTACATAATTACATATGTTGTAGTATTACCAACGTCAGGCTAAATCCTTTTCTTATTATATGTAAGACAAACTTAGAGCAATAACACTTAAACCGTGTATTCTGAGCTAAAGTTGATGAAGCAAACACTACAGTCTTGTTTTCAACTCCGGTCAACCAGAAAATTCGCTATGAAAACAAAATATAACAGAGAAGTGAATAACAGGTAGCTTTGAAGCGTGCATACACCTGTCCAAATGCCAGTAGCCTACAATAAATAATTACTTGAGATATGTACACAGAACAATTACACTGTGAACTGACGAACAAAGACAACGCCGGCAATGATAGCGGACCTGGGCCTGTTGACGGCCTTGAAGAGCACGCCGGTGAGGAGGCCGACGATGACGTTGTTGATCCAGTGGTCATGGCGGCGACCATGCCCCTCTCCATCTCGGCGTAGAGGACAGCAAACATGTTCCTGACGCGACGGCCGGTGACGCCATAGGAGTTGAGGATGCGGTTGGCCCGGATCATAGCTGTGTCCCCCGGCTCGGCGTGTCTGACCGGCTCGAGTATGGCCATGGCCCCGCCCAAGACGGCGGCTGAGAGGTAGCCGATGCCGGTGTAGTAGGTGAGGGAGCGACGGTGCACGATGGCCTCCTCCTAAAAAAAGAAGGCCGGGGTCGTGGGCAGGTCGTAGAGGTTCCCGCCCTTTCTAGCCCTCTCCTACTCGTCGAGCTGCTGGAGAGGAGGGTTGGCGCCGTCTCCGGCTCCTGCTGTTGGAGAGGAGGTGGAGGGGTCCGGCGACGACGCCCGCGCCCGCGCCCGCCTCCCACTGCTGGAGGGGAAGCGGCTCCCGCTGCTGGAGAGGAGGTGTAGGGGTCCGGTGACGACGCCCGCGCCCGCGCCCGCCTCCCACTGCTGGAGGGGAAGTGGAGGGGTCCAGCGACGACGCCGACGGCCGCGTCCGGCAGTAGAATGGTGGCTCGGCGGAGGCGTCGGGGCGGAGGCGGCAGCGTCGAGGAGGATTCGAGTGGGGAGGCGGCGGGGTGGCGGCCGCCCTGGCTAGGGCGAGGTGGCGGCGAAAACGGGAGGCAGCCGCTCGGGAAGGAGACGAAATGAGCAGGAGTCCCGATCTAGGGTTAGGGATTCCTTTATATATAGAAGGACCAACTCACAATTTGTGGAAAATGTAGGGACCTTCCTGCAAAAAAGTCCGCGGGGACCGTCGGATCGGGGAGCGACGGCGCGGGATCGAAACCAGAGGTAACCGGATGACCAGTTGTGACCGGATGGACTACCGACCAGCAATCCAGACCGTCGACCGAGCAGCTCGAACGGCCAGCGTTCGCTGCGCGATGTGGATGGCGGGATTGGGCGAGAATCCAATCAACCTTTATATACTAACTATATATAATAGCGCGTCCGATCGTTGGCCTCTCAAGCCCTCGCGCACTGTAGATCTACAGTGTTTGTCACACTGTAGCGTGCTACAGTATCTACAGTGTTAGCTACCTTTTTTTTTTTTTTTTGCGAAGCCTCCAGAAAATATATACACGAAAAATTTTCACGCCGACGAGTAGGTTCCATTCCCGTAATCGGTTTCGAGTTTGATCAAGTCTAACTCCTTAATTTCAAATCCAAATTCGCACAAACATTTGACAGATTTTGTCCAATTCGTCGCACTCGGTCATCCATTTGAATTTTCATTTCACAAGTAGATGTATATCACCATTCCAAACAACTTTCTACATAAAAGTCCCCACACTTTTTTTCCCAGTAAAGTCCACGTGTTTTCAAAAATTATAAATCAGCCCTCGGAATAAAACTTTCTGGAAAAAAAAACCCGTTCCTAAAATTGTAAATCGTCCTCCCTGCCATAAAACTTTAAAAAAAAAAAATTGGCACAGCAAAATTAAACAACTCTTAACCATACTTAAAATACCAAAACATTTTTTTTTGGATAATTCAGAACATTCAAATGTATATGACTATTTTCCATACTTACACAAATTACAGAAACCTAATTCACCAACAAAAAAAATAATAGCAATACCGCATAATTTTAGATTAATTTTCCAATAATCTGCCGCTATGCCAAACTTATTTTCCAAAAAAAATATAATTGAATCAACAAACAAAATTTAAAATAGAACATGCTTCAAACAATTTAAAACACTTTATAAATATTGTTTTAGCCTATTTATACAATTTCCAAAACCTACTAAATGCTGCAAAATTAGTAACTTAAACTATATCCACCAACAAAATATGGAAAATATATTGAATAAACACAAAAAAAAAGCTGCCTACCTAAGGCGTGTGATAAAACTTCAATTCCAAATATTTTAAACTTTTAAATATCTTTTAACTCTGACCATTTCGCAAAAGTAAACAGAAATCAAATCTAGAAAACATCCCAACTTGAACAGTTTCCAAAAACTAAACAATTTCAGAACCCAAACTTTTCAAATTTCCAAAAAATTCTCAAACCTATACAATTTCTAAATGCGCACGTTACCAAATTTTATTTACCACACAGGCGCGGCATTGCCGCGCTAAGTTCCCTAGTATGGATCTATGACGGCAGCATTTCCTGGTCCGCGTCGTCTTCCCCACCATCTCATGGCCCGTCCCCGGCGTCCCGTCGCCCTCGCCCGCGCCGCTTGCCGGGCCTCCTCCTGGTCCACTCCCCCGCCGACGCCCCGCATCCGCGCCTCCATCCACAAACCTTATCTCTTAGAATCGATTCTTTCCGATGCGTCTCAATCCACATCCGCGCCTCCTCCTGGTGACCTGGTCTCATCGGATGCGTTGCCGCCGCCGGTGAGGGCAGCTACAACCACCGCCCCGCAGATCCTCCGCGTCGAAGCCGTCTTCGCGGGGAACGAGCAGGGCCAGGTTGGGGACGCGCACCTCGTGGAGGATCTTGCACCGCGCCGACCTCCACGCCACCGTTCCTCAATCAAAGGTACTTCCTTGCTCGCCCTCGGCTCCATTCCTGTCGCGTGCTCCACGTTCTTCTACTTGCCCCCAATTTGCCACCCGTAACCAGCAGGAAGTAAGCCCTTGCCTGCTTGGCTGCTCGCCGACGGGGGGATCGACCTCCGCCGCGGATGTCATCCACATCCTGCTGCTTGGCCGCGGACTGCCTCCAGCACGAGGATGAACACACATACACGCCGAGGTAAACACTCTCTCCAATCCTGCTGCTCTGGCATGTATGGGATGGTCGTCCCTCTCTGCGCAGCATCTTCTAGCTCACTCACTGTGAGGAATTGGTTAGAGTAAGAATCCTGTTACAGTTTGCTTGCACGTTTAAATTTTATGGATGCCACTGGTGGTGTATGGCGCCTTTGCGTGATGAATTGATTTTGGGAATATCCTCACTAGCTAGCTTATTTGATTTACATCTAAATTTTATGGAGTACCGCATCCGCTCACCGTCGTCGCATCTCCGTTGTCGCTCGACCCGACACCGGACCAAATTTACAGCCGCTCCCCACAACGACAAGGTACTCGGTTCCTACCTGCGCATCCGAGATGACCAGGATTAGCCTCCTACTCTCCCTGGTTAACCTCTTAGTGACAGCAATGGTTCTCGACACTTTTTGTCAGGCAATGTAGTTTCCCATCAGTGACAGCCCAAGGATTCTTGTGGACGCCTCGGCCATCAATAATTGATCAAACAAGGTATTCCCATCTCATGAAAAATTGTTTGACCGAGCTGGTTGCAAGGCATTTCAAGGTAACCGATACAAATTAAGGTTTTACCTCAATGGTAAGCACACTTTGATCAGAACAACAATCAAGAATGTGTATGTTACTGTAGTCAATAGCAACCATCATATCTTGGCATGTTAGGTGAAAATTATCCATTACCTTGCTTTTGCTAGCTGATATGCACAAGTCCAGAATTCCAGGATCCCACTGATCATACAAGTAAATGTCAGGCTGGTTTTGCTTGCAGCTGGAACAATTGTTGGACTTGTGTTCTTGGAATTTTTCAGCAAGGTGTTCATCTATTGCAAGAATATGAGCTGCTAGAAATCCACTCAAGCCTTCCACAACCATAATTGCCACATCACTACACATCCGTTTAGTCCAAAGTTTGACAATCACTTATTGCAGGAAAAGTCAATAGAGGCTCTAATACTTCTTGACAGTAATAATTCATTGAAGAACAGTTTATTTGGAAGGCAAAAGAAGAATACATGGGCTCACAGATGCCGGACCACCTGTACCCTTAGGCTGCAAAACAAGCATCTTGCCTTGTACATTGCAGAAGAAACAAGCCCTGAGGTAAAAAACAATAACTAAGAAATATGGCTAAAGGTTGATTGCATCAGTCGTTTATTTTCCTCCACCCTTACTGGTTTTTTGGATAAAAACAATTTCTTTGTTAATTTATTCTTTGTTCAGTGTTATGTTCAACTCATTTTGTTTCCCCTTTTGTACGCAGCTCAATAATGTTTTTGGTTTGCTGAACTGCATAAGCGACATGTGCTTGCTCCACATACAATCTGCAATTGATTGTACATACATATCCATGCCTCGGCAGTATTCTTTATAAGTGAGCAGTCAAAGTGGTGAGCCTAAGCAGTGAAAGAAACTCGCAAATCATGTCACAAACAGTGCCGAGAACCAGTTCACATGGTTTATGCAAAAATAGAAGAGGTGGAAAAGAACAAGCTCTATACGGCGACACACTGCCAGGCAGAGAAGAGCGAGAAGTGGAGCCGGGTGATTTTCCAAGTGAAAATCATAGATGATGGCTTGGAGTTTGATTGCGAGTGTTGCCAGTTCCCACACATGGGCATGTTGTGTTGCCATTTGCTGAAGGTGCTGACTACAAATGACTAATTTCTGTTTTGTTTACATTCTGTATTGCCACGCTCTCTGATGGTTCCCGATGCCTATTCTAGGTGATGGACTACCTGCAGTTCTGCACATGAAGGAGATACTGGCTCGGCACATTTTGAAGCAGTGGACACATACTACCTGAACATCTAGTGCAATACCAGAACTCCAGAAGAACCAGCTGAGGAAAAGGACTTTCATTGTGCACCTTGGTGGACTGTCGACTTGCTGATTAGCATGTATGAGCAATTTTCGCTCCGGCAAAAACAGAGTCGCCTCTACGCATTTTCAGTTTAGGATTGTTTTGCATAAAACTGTAACCTACTGCTGCAATTGTTTGTGTCATTATTCTGGGCAGGATAAACAAATTTTCTCGTGATCTGCTGGAATATTAAAATTATTTAATTGCCCTTGTTAAAAAATTCTGACACTGATTGCTTTGTGACATTTGTGCTATGAATCTGAAACTACGAGCTTCTGATTACAAGAACGGCGTTTTGCACAACGATGGTCGGTTACTGACGTGTACTAATTTGTAGTCAAATGCTTGATTGCAATTTGCAAGGCAGCCTGATTCCACGAGAATCTGAGACTGCGGTGGAAGGACGCGGAACATGAGGCAGAAACCCGGTCCAGTCCGTCCTCCACCGGCTGTTCCGTGCTGGACTGGCATCTCGTGGTCATTTAATGACTTGACAGGAGTTGGGCAGAGGTCAGAATTTACCGTGTTAAAATTTGTCTCCAGGGAAGCGTGGAACCAAATCTTGATGTGAATGGAGGTACAGGATAACGGGAGTAGGTGAGCTCGGGCACCAAATTGGATTTTCGTTTTGCAGGAAACTATATAAAAGCATGGTTGATAGCTTTTAGCATAGCTGATATGACGTAATAATACACAAAGTATAAATACGACAGAAATAGGAACAAAATATCAAAATGCATATTTTGTTGGTGAAACAAACGACAATGATGCATTTGCTTCCTTATAATCTTTTGTAGGATATTATCCATAAAAGTAGGCAAAATTCACTTCTAAAGAGAGGAAATACTCCCGACCCCTACATCGAGTCACTCGGAAATATATCATTCACTATTCCAAAGTTTCTTGTTGAGCTACTGAGCAAAGTCGAAGCATCTCACAAGGGGAATTTCATGAACCTAATAAAAACCATATGGCATTGACCAAAAACAAACGAAAATACGCAACTCCTAAAAAAAATCCTTCAAACAGGGTGCGTTGCACGTGCGCCGATAATGGCAAGTCCAATCTGTAGGTTAATCTCGAGGTTTTCAACCCAAAGACGAGCTTCGAGCCACCGCGTTTTGTAAGAGCACGACATAGATGGGCGTCGAAATTACTTGATCATATCTCTTGTGTTTCCAGTAAAGTGCGTCCATACTTGTCGTCGAAGTCGGCGATGTCATCATCCCTCTAAGGTTATGTTTGTTTCTAGTGTTTTTTTTTGGTTTGGTGGGGTTTATCCCTAGGGGATTTGGAAAACCCCTTCCCACACCCAATCCCCACAAAAATCCCCATCCCCAAACCCCAAACCCCAATCCCCACAAAACAAACGGTAGGCAGGGATTAGTGCACAAACATGACATTCTCAAAAATCAACATGCATTATAAAAGATTCAATTTTTACTGCTAGACATGAACACGACAGTCTCAAAAATCAACATGCAATAGTTCCAGCATTCGAATATCACTTCGGTTACAACCAGAATTAATTTGCAACGGTAGTCAACATTAATTTAACATTTTTTCTATTACAACCAGACAAGACTCTTCGTAAAATTGCTTCTTTTCTTCCTTCCAATCTTCAATAGCACAAAGCCTGACGATGGCCTGTAAGCATGCAAATATGTTAGAGAAGTTAGAGAAGGGCAAGCAAAACATAAGGTCTGAAGGTATCAAGTGCAAGCAATTTAGGACAGAGGCGCATGACATGTAAAATTCCAATCATCTACCACATGTTTCTGTCATAGGCACCACGCTACAAGTTTAAGTTTAAGAATTATTTTCTATTAAAGACCATCGTTGATGTTTCATGCTAGTATGTACTTAGTACGACTTGTACTACCGGCCAGGCAGCTAGTACGCACCATACAAAAAGTATCAAGCATGCACGGAGATACATGCATAGCACCATACCACCAAGCATGCACGAATGTACTTGCAGGCTTGCAGCTATAATTTAACTAGTCTCTCGTACATGGAGGCAATGCACATAGGTCGAGCCATACACTAATGTTGCAGTAAACAGCAATAGCTAATGTTATCAGCAGCCTTTAAATAAATGGTATCAGCAGCATTTCAGTGCTAAAAATTCAGGAAATAAAATTGCAACCAAGCGATTGTTGCAGTAAACAGCAATAGCTAATGTTGTGATCCATGACAAATACACATAGCTGATGTTATCAAACATGTAATAAAGGCTTGATTGAAAACAGAGACCATTTTTTGACCAAAAACTAATCAACAAAGCTATATTTCAGCACAAATAAAACAGAGGCACATATAATTGAGAAGTTGAGGATATACCTCAAGGCAGCTCTTCAATCTCTTGCCGCAGCCACATGATGGCTGTTGCCCGATCCATAGCAGCCGAAGTGAGGAACGTCTCTCGGTTTTCAGCAGTTTTGAAGACTTTGAAAGCCTTGACTTTCTCGTGACTTGCGATCTCGTTCATGTTGTGTAAAACTTCAATGCATTTGCTGATTGTGAACTTGTTCACTTCTTTGGACTCGGCACTTTCCTCCTGAACTTGCTTTTCCTTGATATTGACAAATCTCTCCATCACTCCAACTAACCCATCGCCACTACTCTTCTTGGGGCTCTTCTTAGCCTTCTTATTCTTGCTTGTTGAAGGACCAGCAGCCTTCCTTTGATTTACTTGTGCATGCTCCATATCAGCATTCCTTTGATTCACTTGTGCATGCTCCACATCAGCGTTCCTTTGATTCACTTGTGCATCCTCCACCAAACAGCTCACATGACTAGTGATCAGCACGAATGCAAATTCCTGCAGTTGGCGACAGCATCATCAAACAGCTACAACAGCCTAGTTTCTACTGCCCACTAGAATAGTACTCCTCCGTTCCAGATTAGTTGTCTTCCATTTGTCAAAAAGTGGATGTATCTATTCTTGTAACATGTCTAGATACATCCACTTTTTGGCAAATGGAAGACAACTAATTTGGAACGGAGGGAGTACTACACAGGATATAAACAGCAATCACAGCAGTCGCAGCAATCATATATGCTGGACATGAATCATAGCCAAGCACGGCGAGCCGGCTTTCCCGTTCAGCGCCGACAGAGGGTTCGCGCGGTCGCACCGCATGCAGCGCAAGCACTACCGCGGCCTCTCCAACCCGCAGTGCATCCACGGGTCTCTGCAGCCGGCGCCGGCGTCGAAGAACCTTCTGAGCACTCATAATCATCACAAGAACTCGCCGGAACCCACAATGCCAAGAACGGCGGCCGAGCTCCCGCGCATGGATCCAGCGACTTTGATCCGCGCGAGAGAGAGAGAGAGCATACCGGAGAAGGTATCGAAGAAGGGCGAGGTTCCGATTTGCGCCGCTGCCCCTCTCTCTGGCCGTCGGCCCGCCCCTCTCTCCGGCCGTCGCGCCGCCGCCTCCTCTTTCTCTCGCTCGGCTCGGGATTGGAGAAAACGCGAGACCTACCTCGTGTTTTGGGAATCGGGTGTTTTGGACCGGGTTTGCAGCAGTGGGGAAAATACCGGCCCAAAACCACGAGAAACAAACAAGTTTTTTTAGATTTCGGGGATTAGGGATTGGTCCAGTTATGTCGCATCACCATAAATCCACTTCTCATGGCGACAAAATGATGTCTTCCCGTTAAAACCACCAACAGGTTTGCTTGATTCAACTCGCATTGTCAGATTGAACCCGATCTGCATGACGAGGATACTTGAGTCAACTCCCATACTATCACTAGCCTCGAGAATTCCATAATCCCAGCAGGATGCGTTCCATACCGCCACCGTCCTGAGAAGCACGTGGAGACGACCACCGTCGATGAACCTAGGTCACTACTGCTACCGATCTCGTACAAACCCCATCGGAGATGTGCACCTACTGCCATGCCACGCTGCTCATACAAGGAAGGCTAACGAGGCCGCCACCCCGAGAAACCGCAGTGAGGGCCCTTTTGTTTGGGTTTATTTTGGCTTTTTGACTTTGGCTTATAAGAGAAAAAAGCACCTAAATTTTTTGGCTTTTGAATGGCTTCCAAAATTCAAAAGCCAAAAAAGCACCAATTTAGGTGCTTT
This sequence comes from Poa pratensis, assembly GCA_947311845.1. Taxonomy (NCBI): domain Eukaryota; kingdom Viridiplantae; phylum Streptophyta; class Magnoliopsida; order Poales; family Poaceae; genus Poa; species Poa pratensis. Next base: position 83,715,359 of record CAMZMU010000034.1, read on the forward strand.
TCTGGCTTATAAGCCAGAGCCAAAAAGCCAAAATAAGCCCAAACAAAAGGAGTCAGCCACCACAATGGACTGCTAGGGGCCGAATCTCAATGAGAAATGCCCCGGCCACATAAATTTGAGCTTTCAAATTCACATTTACTTAGATCCTTACACTCTTTTTTTCGATGGGGGATGGTGTGTCATTTTTGTGTACATTGCTTGTAGGATAAATTTTGAAATACTGTTTTCGATATTTTTCGTTTAAAAAGGGCAACCTCATACATACCTATTCACATTCGAGTGAGAACTAGAGCGTTTTCAAAAAGGGGTACCTCATACATAGCTATCACATAGTATCTTTTTTTTCTGGACGGTTAGAGCATCTACACCGGCGAGAGTGTCCGACAACATTGTTGGACAGGTCTTATTGGGCGCGCCGGCACCGGCCGCTCCCAATAGAATTTAAATCAGAATTCTCTCAAATAAAATCCAAATTAAATATTGTTCGTGAATATAATAAAAAATTCATACAATTATGCAAATTAAATTAATTGGACAGTCAATTAGGATGGCCGCCATTTTGTCCTTCGAATGCCCACAGATACGCAACTAGTCATTTTGCAATTGCTCGTGAGCTCCTTCGTCTTGGATTTCGGCGTTTATTGTGAGGAAAGTGGCAAAGTCTCAAGGCATATCATCAGGCAAATCATGATTAGGTTGGGCAAGAGGATCCTGATGATAGTATGGATGATCATCATGTGGAGGATGAGCATGTTCACTCTCGACGATCATGTTGTGCAAGATCACACAAGTCATCATCACCTCTCACATCTGCTCTTTGTTGTGAATATAAGCAATTTTCCGATTAAATTAATCCAAGAATAAATCATGAACAAGAGGTGGGCAGTGCTAATGACATACTGAAACTTAATGATAAAACCATGTACTAGAAAAATTGTAGAAACATCTACGCAAATCGCTAGTACAACAGACTTGCAGGTAATCAGGAGAGGGATAAACGTGTACCCTCCAATAGGCCAGTTGGCCGTAGCAGCAGCAGAGGCAACAGCGGCGGCTGCGGAGGCAGCATCAGCGGTACCGGTCTCCTCGGCAATCTTGTCGGCGTCGGTGCTCATGTTGATGACGAAGGCGACACAGACGTAGTTGATGCAGATGTAGTTGAATCAGACGAACGGAGGCGAGCAGTCGCGCGGAAGATGCTCCCCAAAAATCTAATCGCCCCTCTCCCGTACAGGATGTTGAGAGGCGGGGTTTTGGAGGCTTGCTCTCCCGGCAACCGTGTACGCGGTGGACGGGATGGGATCACCGGTGGCAGCAACAGAGAGAGGAACGATGGTGGCGGCGCGAGCAGATTTGATCTGTTATCTGCTAGAGAGGAGCGACCTCTCTTATATAGACACACACGCAGGCGGAAGGCCAACGGAAACACACGCAATTAAGAGAGAATTAAGAGACTGGAAACGGACGTACTTAAGAGCACTTAAGGAAAAGCGTTTCAGCTCACATTCATTCTCCATTAACGCCATTAAGGCAAAACGTTTCCGTTGCCGCTCACTTTTTTCCTGCATGATAAAAAGATAAGATCGGCTCGGCGAGATTCCCGCAACCCGCGGCACGACGCGCCGCGTCGTGACAAGGCGTGGCGTGGCGAGGCGAGGCGGGCGGGCGGCGGAGGAGGAGGAGCGCGCGTGTGGAGCACCTCCCTTCTCTTCACAACCAACACCTACCTGTGGGAGAAGAGCTCACCTTATAAGTTGGTGTACATCTCTCCCAACTAGCCATGTGGGACTAAACTCCCACCACTTGCCATGGCAGCATGGGCCTTTAGAGATTTTTCAGAAATTATTAGATGGCCCCAAAGCCCACCCTAAATATTTCAGCAATCCCCCACCAGATCCCAAAGACCCATGATGTTGTTTTCTGTTCCAAACGCTGTTTTGATATACCAGTATTTTCAGTGGAGACCCGTTAAGGTTGAACATCCACCTAGAGCAAATAGCTACACTCAATAGTAGGGAAACCCTATATAGGTAGGTTGGCATCCTGTGGCGCACCCTTAATTGGTGCGCCACAAAATTATTTTTTGTGCCGCACCAAGCCCGTGCGCCACAGAAAGTCATATTTCACCAAGCCTGGTGCGCCACAGAAAGTCACATTTCTGTGGCGCACATGGCCAGGTGCGCCACAGAAAGTTATCTGGGGAGAGGGTTAAAATTTGAAGAAAAAAAATTCTGTGGCAGGTGCGCCACAGAATTTTTTTTCTTCAAATCCCACCCCCTCCACCGTGTGGATCGCTTTTTTAGTCTTGCAGGAAGTAAAAGAAAATGATAAAAATTTAAATAAATAGAAACCTTTGACATGTAGTTAGTTTTGAGTGTCTAGTAGGTATAGAAATTTTGAAATATGAATTTTGACCTTTTCTGCAACAAACAGAAAAAAAAACTTGTAACGGCCATAACTTTTGCATACGACGTCGAAATAATGCAAAAAATATGTCAAAAAAACTAGAGAAAAATCCGAGTTCGAATCCACCGGGTTTACCCGGTCCGCAATTCACAGATTGCTCTAATTCCAAAAGAAAAAAAGTTATTTCAAACAGACGATTATTCGCAGCAAAATAAAAAAAAAGGAAAAAATTTAAAAAATTTAAAAAAAATAAAAAATTCAAAAAGTCCATAAAAAGACACAGAAATGTATAACAAAGAAGATTGTTGAATTTTTTGAAGTGTTTTGACTTTCTTGAATTTTTTGGATTTTTTGGATTTTTTTAAGTTTTTTGAATTTTTTTGGATCTTTTGAAACTTTTGAATCTCCTTTTGAAACTTTAGAAGTTTTTGAAAAATCTGAAATTTAAAACACACATTTATAACACATACCACACATATACACATACAAGACTTAAGAGGGTTCATATGATATATATATATCAATAAGAACTTGAGTAGCACAAGGGTAGGTGAACTGGGTGGAACTTAGAAGTTAAGCGTGCTAGGGTTGGAGCAATTTGAGGAGAACTTGAGTAGCACAAGGGTAGGTGAACTGGGTGGAACTTAGAAATTAAGCGTGCTAGGGTTGGAGCAATTTGAGGATGGGTGACCTAGCGGGAAGGTATCAGTTCAAAAAATTCAAAAAATCTGAAAATAATTCCAATAATTAGGATTTTTCATATTATTTCATATTTTGATTTTTCTGATTTTTTTTTGAAACTTTTTATATTTTTTTGCATTTTTTGAATTTTTTCAATTTTTTGAGAATTCTGTGGCGCACCACGCCAGGTGCAGAAATGTGAGAAAAAAATTTTAGTGGCGAGAATTCTGTGGCGCACCCAGCAAATCTGGGGGTGTGCCACAGAATCAAAAAAGGGTGCGCCACTGATAGCCTTTTCTGTACTAGTGACTCCTTCACAACTGACAATGGACTATGCCTTGAATTGTCAATTTGGCGTAAAGTAGTTTCACCAAATGTCTTACTAGTACTAGGCTGCCGAAGGCTGACCCCTCGGGTGGAGCATATTAGTCACACTCCTGACCTATTCATGAACTTACTAGAGATCAACCCAATCTCATAGACTGTGACCAGCAGTCAGGCTCATATAGGTGTGTTCCTCCAAAGATTGCTCTGTAGGATAGCATCTTGCTTATACAAAGCCTTGGAACACATTAAGACAAATGTCAACCTGCCATACAGTTACCGAGAGTAGTGCATCTCCAACGGAGTGGGTTAGTAAAGTACTCTCTCAGTTAACCACTAGCTTGTTTTCCAGGTCCTACTTCACGGGATCTCCGATCACATAGGTTGGGTTACTACCATGGCAACTCATGTGGGTTTCATACCCATCTCTCGATGCATTTTCTATCACAACACGTGATAGCCCTTTAGTAAAGGGATCTGCCAGATTCTTAGCCGACTGGATATAATCCAACGCTATTACTCCGGAGTTTCTCAAATGTCTGACAGCTTTTAATCTCATTCTTATATGTTTGTTGGACTGCATGTTGTCCTTTGAACTCTTGACCTTGGTAATCACTGTCTGATTGTCACAGTTCATAAGGATAGCCGGTACTGGCTTTTCAACCACTGGCAAGTCCATCAACAGATCTCGAAGCCATCCTGCTTCGACACCAGATGTGTCCAATGCTGTTAATTCTGCTTCCATTGTCGATCTCGTCAGGATCGTTTGCTTGCAAGACTTCCAGGAAACAGCACCACCTCCAAGGGTAAACACATAACCCGTTGTGGCTTTCATCTCATCAGCATCAGAGATCCAATTCGCATCACAATACCCTTCAAGCACTGATGGGCTTCCAGTATAGTGAAGTCCATAGTTCACAGTACCTTTAGATAGCGCATAATTCTTTCGACAGCATGCCAATGCACATCACCCGGATTGGAAACAAACCGGCTCAGTTTGCACACAGCAAACATGATGTCAGGCCTTGTAGCGCTGCTAGGTACATGAGTGAACCAATTACTTGAGAGTATCTCAGTGATCCTTAGCTGTGCCTTTGAATTTTCGAATCTGCACACTAGGATCATATGGTGTTGGAGAAGTTTTGCAGTCCGAATATCCAAAACGACTCAAAATCTTCTCAACATAATGGGATTGCAAAGAGTAATCCCACCCTCATTATCTCTCAATAGCTTGATGTTCAAAATAACATCAGCCACACCAAGGTCCTTCATCTCAAAGTTCTGAGATAAAAATGACTTAACCTCCTCAATACTTTGAGGTTGGTCCCAAATATCAGTATGTCATCAACATACAAGCACAGTATAACTCCTTCGCCCCCACCATGGCGATAGTATACGCATTTGTCAGCTTCATTAACAACAAAACCAGCAGAGGTTAAAGTTGTATTGAACTTCTCATGCCATTGCTTAGGTGCTTGTTTCAGGCCATATAAAGATTTCAGTAACTTACACACCTTTCCTTCCTGACCATCTAATACAAAGCCATCTGGCTGTTGCATGTAGATTTCCTCGTCTAGCTCTCCGTTCAGGAAAGCCGTCTTAACATCCATTGGTGGACGAGAAGACCATGCGAGGCCGCCAAAGAGAGTAATACTCGTATGGTGGTCAGTCTGGCCACAGGTGAATAAGTATCGAAGAAATCTTCCTCTTCTTTCTGGGAATAACCCTTGGCCACAAGCCTAGCCTTGTACTTTTCAATCGTACCATCGGGCCTAAGCTTCTTTTTGAACACCCACTTACATCCCAATGGTTTACAGCCATAGGGACGTTCAGTAATTTCCCATGTCCGTTAGCCATGATGGAGTCCATCTCGCTACGGACTGCTTCTTTCCAGTATCAGCATCCGGAGACGCATAAGCCTCTGAAATAGAAGTGGGAGTGTCATCCACAAGGTACACAAGGAAATCATCACCAAAGACTTTGCAGTCCTCTGTCTCTTGCCCCTACCAAGGGTTTCCTCGTCATCCTTCTCAGGATTTTCATCATGTGTTTGTTCATAATATTCCATAGGAATGGCAGGTTCAGGAGTCTCATCAGATTCCTGTCTAGAAGTGCTTGGCATATCTCTCATAGGAAAAATATCCTCAAAGAATGTAGCATCTTTAGACTCCATAATTGTACCGACCTTCACGTCAGGTACCTCAGATTTCACTACTAGAAATCTATAGCCGACGCTATTCTTAGCGTAGCCCAAATTAACACAATCCACGGTCTTTGGTCCAAGCTTACGCTTTTTGGGGATCGGCACATTGACTTTCGCCAAGCAGCCCCAAGTACGTAAGTATGAGAGTGTCGTCTTCTCTTCTCCCATTGCTCATAGGGAGTGATTCATTGTCTTTTGTCGGAACTTTATTCAGGACATGACATGATGTCAATATAGCCTCCCCCCACCATGCCTTGGATAAACCCGATGTATCTAACATGGCGTTAACCAAATCTGTTAGAGTACGGTTTTTCCGTTCGGCAACCCCATTTGACTGGGGCGAATAGGGAGGCGTCCTCTCATGAATAATACCATGTTCCGCACAGAAAGAATCAAACTCATTAGAGAAGTACTCTCCACCACGATCTGACCGGAATCGCTTAATTTTCTTTTCAAGTTGATTCTCAACTTCTGCCTTATAGATTTTAAAGTAGTGTAGAGCCTCATCTTTGGTGCTTAACAAATATACATAGCAATATCTAGTGGAATCATCTATCAGTGTCATGAAATATCTCTTTCCACCTTTAGTCAACACACCATTCATCTCACAAAGATCAGAATGTAAGTTCTAACGGTGCCAAGTGTCTCTCCTCCGCAGCCTTATGGGGCTTGCGAGGTTGCTTTGCTTGCACACACGAATGGCACTTAGAACCTTTGGCTAAAGTGAAACTCGGGATTAAATTCGATTTTACTAGCCGCGTCATACAACCGAAACCAATGTGACAAAGACGTGAATGCCAAACTTCTGTTTCATTAACATTCGAATGAATATTGTTCACGACTTTATTACAAAAATCAGCGAGGGAAAAGCGGAACAAGCCTCCGCATTCATAACCTTTTCCAACAAACAGTCCATATTTCGTAACAACTACTTTATTAGACTCAATACCAACTTAAACCCTTCTCTACATAGAAGGGAGCCACTAACGAGATTCTTCTTGATGGCGGGGACATGCTGCATTCTTGAGCTGCACGATCCTTCCCGAAGTAAACTTCAGATCGACCGTGCCAACACCAAGAACAGAAGCACTTGCGCCATTCCCCATCAGTACGGATCCGTTCCCGTGACCTGATAAGAAGAAAACAATGAAATGTCAGCACATACATGAATATTTGCACCCGTGTCAATCCACCAATCGTTAGACTGACAAACTGAAAATACAGTAAACAAATTACCGTACCCGGATGCCCATTCTCATTGTTGCTCACAATCATGTTGACGACTTGGAGTCCTGTCCTGCCTTGAACTTGTTCGGGCACTTGTGAGCCCAATGTTCCTCTGAACCACAAGTGAAGCAGCGACCTTTCTTCTTATCCTTCTTGAAGGGCTTCTTACCCTTCTTCTTGAAGTCGGTATTCTGTTGGACACTAGTTTTCCCCTTGGGCTTCTGGAAGCCGGAGTTCTTCTGTACCATATTGGCGACAGAAGTCCCTTCCCCTTTTCCTTGCGAGTCCTTTGCTCTCGAATTCTGCTCAACACTCAGATGGCCGATGACATCCTCAACTGAGAATTCACGCCTCTGATGTTTCAGAGTAGTAGCAAAATTCCTCCAGGAATTGGCAGCTTTGCGATTATGCATCCCGCGACAAATTTGCCCGGTAAATCACATTTGAGAAGCTCAAGCTCCTTAGATGCACTGTATCTCATGAGTTTGTTCCAATACAGAACGGTTTTCAACCATCTTGTAATCGTGGAACTGCTCTATAGTGTACATCTCGCTTCCAGCATCGGTTGCGCCGAATTTAGATTCGAGCGCCTCCCACAAGTACTTGGCAACCAGCACATGTAAATATGCATCAACCAACTTATCTCCGATTACGCTCAGAACGGCTCCAACAAAGACGACGGTGGCATCCCTAAACGCCTTCTCCTGTTCAGGAGCAATCGTTCCCGTGGGAGTGACACCAGCGACCCAGAAGACGTTCATCGCCATAAGCCATAAGGTGGTTTTGGTCTGCCAACGCTTAAAGTACGTCCCCGTAAACGGGTTGGTTTCAGTGCAGCAGCAAAACCTTGGATCGAAAATTGCCTACACATATTAGGTTTTTGGATTGTTGTGAATATAAACAATTTTCCGATTAAATTAATCCAAGAATAAATCATGAACAAGATGTGGGCAGTGCTAATGACATACTAAAACTTGATGATAAAACCATGTACTAGAAAAATTGTAGAAACATCTACGCAAATTGCTAGTACAACAGACATGCAGATAATCAGGAGAGGGATAAACGTGTACCCTCCAATAGGCCAGTTGGTCGTAGCAGCAGCAGAGGCATCAGCGGTACCGATCTCCTTGGCAATCTTGTCGGCGTCGGTGCTCATGTTGATGACGAAGGCGACGCAGACGTAGTTGATGCAGATGTAGTTGAAGCAGACGAACGGATGTGAGCAGTCGCGTGGAAGACGCTCCCCAAAAACCTAATCTCCCCTCTCCCGTACAGGATATTGAGAGGCGGGGTTTCAGAGGCCTGCTCTCCCGGCAACCGTGTACGCGGTGGACGGGATGGGATCACCGGTGGCAGCAATAGAGAGAGAACGATGGTGGCGGCGCGAGCATATTTGATCTGTTGTCTGCTGGAGAGGAGCGACCACTCTTATATAGACACACACGCAGGCGGAAGGCCAACGGAAACGCACGCAATTAATGGAGAATTAAGAGACTGAAACGGACGTACTTAAGAGCACTTAAGACAAAACATTTCAGCTCACATTCATTCGCCATTAACGCCATTAAGGCAAAACGTTTCCGTTGTCGCTCACATTTTTCCTGCGTGATAAAAAGATAAGATCGGCTCGGCGAGATTCCCGCAACCCGCGGCACGACGCGTCGTGTCGTGACGAGGCGTGGCGTGGCGAGGCGAGGCGGGCGGCGGAGGAGGAGGAGCGCGCGTGTGGAGCGCGCGTGTGGAGCACCTCCCTTCTCTTCACAACCAACACCTCATACCTGTGGGAGAAGACCTCACCTTATAAGTTGGTGTACATCTCTCCAACTAGCCATGTGGGACTAAACTCCCACCACTTGCCATGGCAGCACGGGCCTTTAGGGATTTTTCAGGAATTATTAGATGGGCCCAAAGCCCACCCCAAATATTTCAGCACTCTTTGGACCAAGTTAGAGCAGGATACCTGAATATAGTGAAGCGAGATTGGAGCACACCAAAAGCCGCTCGACATCCTCAAAATGGGATTGGCTATTACCTAGAATGTTGGAGATGGTCTTGACAAATGTAGACCATCTTGGATAGATGACATCTGCTAGATAGTACCCCTTGTCATATGCATGGCCATTGATCTCGTAGTTGCACGGTGGAGCTTCGCCTTCAGAAAGCCGGTTAAAAACCGTAGAGCATTGCAATACGTTGATGTCATTGTGTGTTCCAGCAATAATAAAGAAAGCATGACAGCGAATGGACAATTCCTCCATGCCCAATGCCTGCATTCGTTGCTTCCAAGCATCTCAGGAAATACTCTGGCTTCATTTTGTGCCATGATTCTAGCCGTGTCAGCTTCATTTGGTTGTCTCAAATACTTTTCCTCGAACACTGCAACCACCGCCTGGAAAATTGATACATGGTCTTGATACATGTGGACTCAGCCATGCGGAGGTAATCGTCCACTGCATCTACGGGAGCTCCATATGCAAGGACTCTCAAGGCAGCTGTGCAATTCTGGATAGAAGAGAAACCAACCACCCCGGTGCAGTCTCTCTTCAGCTTGAAATAGTTGTCATAGTCCTGCACACCCACCACAATATCCATGAACAACTCTTTGTTCATCCTAAACCGCCGCCGGAATTCCCTCTCCCCGTGTGTGGGATCGTCGGCGAAGTAGTCTCGCCACAGCGTCATATGGCCGGTCATCCGATCGCGATCTTTGTTCTTCCTCCTCCTCGGTTTCGAACCTCGAATCCGAGGAGTGGCGTTGATCTGGCCTAGCAAACCATGCAGCAAGTGAGTACCGCCAAGTGCTCATTAAGCAAGGCGGTTGCGGCGGCATGAGCGGTGAGCAATGCGTCAGCCATCTCGAGCTCGTCGTCGCTATCCATCTGTAGTCAATTAGCTAGGTTAAGCAAAAAGACGAAGCAACAAAAAAAAAGAGCTGCGCCATGCGACGAACACCTTGCGGGCGAGGAGGTCCTGAGACGCGGCGGCAGTGCGGCCCCGGACAACAACTGCGGCCCGAAACAGAAGAGGCCATGGACAACAACTGCGTCGGCGGCGGAAGATAGTTCGCATGCCTGGCGCGGGTGGAGGCGGCGTCCACAAAGGGTTGCCGACGATGGCGATTCAATAGGCAGGGGAGGAGTTCGGGACGTTGTGAAAGAAAAGAATGGTCCATGTGGCGTCGGCTGGCCACAATAAATCGAGGTCGCTGTGAGGGCCCGTGTCGTTGACGAGACGGTCCCGCGCGTCAGGATCTGACGTGGCTGCGTTGCCGGCGCGCCCGCTTACGTCCCTAGAACCTGGGCGCGGAGCCGGGTTATCGGACGACTGCCGACAATTTTAGCCTGGGAATTTTGGACTCGCCGCTGGGGGAATTTTGATGCCGGCTTACCCATCATCGAAGTGGCATATTATGCTACAAATAAAGCGAATGCAAGGTCCATGCCGATTGGTTCATGTGCATGATCGTGCAGAGTGAGTGAGAGAGCAATGAAAGCATGGTAGCAGTGCGGACGGAATCAACAACAGCAAGATAAATTATTCCGGACTTATTAATGGAGTAAATTTTACAGGCGAGTGTGCAGAGGAAAACGAAAACAATCGTGTGAGTGGGGCTACATCTCTCTTCTACATGGACGACGCTCCGCCGCTGGGCCACGTGACGGCGATGGCGCTCCTGACCTCGTGCGCGCCGTCGCTCCAAGTGAGGGACCCGAACGAGTACTTGGCGTCCACGATCACCGGGTTGCCGGGCACGGCGAGCGTGATCTCGTACGCCAGGCTCCGGTGCTCCTCGTCGAACACGAGCTTGCTGGGCGTCACCGACACGTCCACGCCGGCGGGGCTCTCGATCTTGGGCTCGTACACCGCGCTGGCGTTGCTGCCGACGTTGCGCACCACCCGGTGGTAGGTAACAGAGTCCTTGTACGAGGAGAAGACGGTCGCGAAGTTGGGGTAATTGAGGTCGCCGGAGCGGGCGGGCTTCGCCGAGCAGTCAGCGACGGAGCCGTCTCTGGTGAAGACGGCGATGAGGGAAGGCGGGTAGCCGAGCGCGCAGAGGAAGCCGACGTAATCGGCGGTGTCAGCGTCGTACACGAGGCCGGGGTCGAGGGCCCGGTTCGGGTCGACGTGGCCGGCGCCGCGGACGAACGGCGTGGACGCATCGCCGGTGGCCAGGTCCTTGATGGTCTCGCCGGAGTTGTCCTCGTTGTACGCTGTGGTCATGAGAGCCGACTTGACCGCCGCGGGGCTCCAGTCCGGGTGCGCCTGCCGGAGCAGCGCGGCGAGGCCGCTCACGTGCGGGCACGACATGGACGTGCCAGAGATGATGTTGAACTCCACGCGCCGCGGGTCGATCTCCAGGTCGGTGGGGGAGGCCTCGCCGGTCCAGGCCGCGAGGATGTTCACGCCGGGCGCGGTGACGTCAGGCTTGAGGATCTCCGGCGCGCGGTAGTTGGGACCTCGGCTCGAGAACGACGCGATGCGCGGCGCGGACGGCGCCTTCCCGATGACCGTGCCGCGGAACACGATGGTCGCCGTCGGGGACGGGTCGGTCTGGACGTAGTGCCTGATCTTGTCACCGTACGTCTGCCCCACCATTGTCGCCGGGACGAGGTGGAGTCGGCGATGAGCTCCTCGCCGCTCTCCTCCGTGTTGGCGAGGATCATGCCGACGCCGCCAGCCAGCTTCACGGCCGCGCCTTTCTCGACACGGGCGTTTCTCCACGTTCACAAAGAACGATCTTTCCGGCGACCTTCTCTTTGTCAAGCTCACCCAGATGGCAGAGCCGGGATCCGCAGTCTGCGGCGTACACGACCGGCAGCTGCGTCGAGTTCAAGGGCTCCTCGGCGTACAGCGACACGCCGCCGTACACATTACCGTCGCCGAGAACCACGTCGGAGGGGAACTCCCGGTCGACGGTGGACGCGCTGACGGTCAGTATCCACGGCGCGATGTTGGTGGCCGTGTATTCCCCGGGGCCAGAGTTTCCCGCAGAGGCGGAGACGACGATCCCCTTCTTCACCGCCCCAAAAGCACCGATGGCGATGGAGTCGCGGTAGAAGCTGGGGCGTACCCGCTGGATCCAACGGAGAGGGAGATGACGTCGACACCATCACCGACGGCCTCGTCGAACGCCGCGAGGATGTCGGAGTCGTAGCAGCCGGAGCTCCAGCAGATCTTGTACGCGGCGACGCGCGCGCCGGGCGCCATGCCGACGGCCTGCCCCTTGCGTAGTTGAAGAACCCGGCGTCGGCCACCAGCGAGCCCGCGGCCGTGGAGGCGGTGTGGGTGCCGTGTCCCTCGGTGTCGAGCGGCGACTTGGACTCCTTGGTCTCGTCGATGGGGTGGCCGAGGCCCGCCTCGTAGCCCTTGTAGAAGAACTTGGCGCCGACGAGCTTGCTGTTGCAGTAGGCGGACGCGTTGAAGGCGCCCGCGGAGACGCACTCGCCGGAGAAGGACTTGGGCGTGGGGCCGAGGGAGTTGGCCGGCGCGAAGGAGCCGCGGCCGATGGGGTAGATCCCGGTGTCGAGCACGCCGACGACAACGTCGGAGGCCGTCCCCGACGCGCCGGCCGCGGCGGGGAGGAGCCCGGCCGCCTGGCTCAGGCGGAGGAAGGCTGGGGTGTGGGTCGTGTGGAGCTGGCGCGCCTCGTCGCGGTGGACGGAGAGCACCCCCGGCTGCGACTCCACGTGCGCCGCCTGCGCTGCGGTGAGCCGCGCCGCGATGCCGGTGGCCGCTTGGGTGTACGAGTATATCAGCCGAGGGTGTGGCGAGCGCAGGTGGCGAGGGAGCTGGAGGATGCGGCCGAGCAGCGCGCCGTTCGTACGGCCGCCCCGCGTGGCGGACAGGGTCAGCGCCGGGTGCTCGGGCGCGAGGTGCACGATGTACGTGGACTGCGATTGAACAGCCGCCACCGCCGTCGAGGCAGCGACGGCGAACAAGAAGAGGACCGCGGCGAGGCCCAGGAGTGCCCGCCTGATCGGCATCGCCATGGCAGGAGGAGCTCAGCAGAAGCGGATTGGTCAAGGACCGATGATGGTGGGGGAGTCGAGGTGGGTGGAAAACAAACCAATCGGGAAACGATTTAAAAGGGGGCGGGCCCGCGCGTGACTGGTGGGTGCAATCGTGTGGATCTTGGATTCGCGGCTTCGGATGGGATGGGATCGGACACGGAGCTGGAATCTGGAGATCGTGTCGTCACAGAGTGGGTTTCCGTGGAGTTTCTGCTAACGTGGGCTCGTCATAGCTCGCTCGTGCTCCATCCAGTCTCCGGGCGATACTGAGTTTTTTTTAATATTGCAGCAGCTGCTATGTAATTTGTACTACCTCCATACCAACATATAACCCGTTTTAGCAAGCTGAAACGGCTTATAACCGTTATGAACTCGCGTATATGACTCTTCCGTGTATGGCTTTATTAAGTTAAAACAGGGCTCGACTCGAGCATGTGATTTAAAAAAGCAACCTGAAACGGCTTATATTGTTGAACGGAGGACTAGTAAATGATCTTTTCCCAAATTTTTAGTCACTGCACGTTTAGAAAATTTTCAACCAGATCTAGCCTCCCAAAAACGCCACTCACATCGGCGTATTTCAATATGCGCCATTCACGTTGTCTTGTTTGAGGTTGTGAGATTCTAATCAGGCACAGAAGGCACATAATACGCCATTCAAATGACTTTACAGTGTTCCAGTAAGTTTGGGCCGTTAAAAACGCCATCCTAAGTGGCATTTTTTTTTGGAATATATGCCAGATCTTGAAATGTTTTCACTAAAAGTTGTTCAAATGGTCATTTAGGACAAATTACACGCTGTTGCCATTTAGATCAAAGGGTCATTTAGGTCCCCGGTTTCAAATTTCAGTTTTATAAAATAAATGGCCACTACAGAAATTCGGTGGTTTCGGTTTTCATTCCCGCTAAATGACGGAAATTTTATCTTAAAATAGACAAAAATATTTTATAATTCCCGTGTAGTATTGAAAGTACCGAAATATTTCGACCGAAAGGTAATTATTTCGGTGTCTACCGAGATCACTGAAATTCTGTGGATTTCGACGAAATCGCACTGAATTTTAAAACTGGACTGACTGTGCTAGGAGTTGCGTGCATGTTTTGTTTTGTGCACGGGTCGGTGTTACCAAGGTACTGGTTCGTGTTTGCAAGCAACAAGTCGAAACAAAAACCAGAGATCCCCCTAGTGACTGCGAGAGGCTAACTTTGGTTAGTACGAGTAGTTCTGATTACCAGGGAGAGTGGGTTTCTGTTATGGTCAGGTGGTGCAAGTGCTGCTGGGGGTAGCATTTGTATGCTAAAGCAATGGGTCGCCGTCGTGTGGCACAGATAGTCAAGCCGTCGCTTGAAAGAAACGCCGGCGTCGAGCTAAGCTAGATCGGACAACAATCACCTCACACTCACAGTACTCCTAATACGGAGTAGATGTTGAGGGCCGGGACACCTGGGTTGCGCACACGCTACAGACTCCATCCAAATTAAAGGCGGAGGTTGAGTAAGTGGGATGTCGTTTGCACGATCGATCAGTTCAGAATATTAATATTGGTCCATTCTACAGTATTAGGTGAAACAAGTGGACACGTGAACCGTCGGAATTAGTACTAGCTGATGAGTAATTGGTACTCCGTTTAAAATTCGCAAAAAAAAAAGGCCTAAGCTCCATCCGTGATGAACGTGGACATGAAGACGGCGCGAGGGGAGGCCGCCGGCCGTGTACGTGGACGCCTTCCGATCGGGTGGTGGCGGAGGTGCCAGAGACGAGCTACGTTGAGATCGATCGATGCTGATCGACAGCGTCGTTTCATACCTCACGATCGAGACAGCAATGGCTGATCGACATTCAGGTGATAGCAATGGCTCCTCTGTGACTGTTCGTCGTCTTTGCTCAAACTGAACCGACATTCAGGACACAGGGAAAAGGCTCCACTGAACCCGTCGTCGAGGAGTTGTTCTTCGTCTCTCGCTTGTTCCCCAAACTAGCTAGAGTCGCGTAGTGCTACTCCAGTGTGCAGGTTTGTTGGTCATCCATGTTCAGATAAGGAACGACGTGGGGCTCTTTCTCGCAAGCATCACCATTTGTATACCACACCAAATTCTTGCTTCAAGGCCGATCTGCCTGCCCGCACTGCTTACCAACCGGAGACGACCGCGAGTTCTGCGTGGGCATTTTTATATTTCTGTGTGGGCTTTCATCAATGCTTGCCTCTTTTCTTAGTCCCACGAGTGACAAGCAATTTTAAATCCCTGGAAATCTCGCCGAATTACTTCATGATTCATGTTCCTGAACCACCGTACACTGCTTGGTGTTTTCGATAATAATCAATTACTATAGCACATCATGATCCAACGATCAATTACCGGAGACGCTCACTGCTCGCTGAGGTAGAAGAGGAATCCGTCGTCGCCGGCGTACTCGCCGCAGAATGCCTCGCACTGCCCCGCGCTGTGCTGGACGGCAGCGCAGGGCATCCAACGTCATAAAAATGAAAATCTCACGGAGAGTGCCCACGTCGGTCATGGGCTGATAGCCCGAGTCTGTACAGGTTTCATTTTGGAGAAAAGGCCCAAACCGCTCTCGGAAAGCGGAGTACGTTCTCGACCCGAAGTCGGAAGAACTCGACGGCCGCCCTGTCCTCCTCTACAAGAAGTCGAGAGACGAGAATCACCAAGAGCAAAATCGAAGCTCCTCCCGGCCCCAGATCGTTCTCGCGGCGAAGCGATGGCCGGAGACGAGGACCAGCCGCTGAAGCCTCACGACCTGACCGCTGCTCGTGGAGCCGACAGGAAGGATGAAGAGCTGGAGGTCCAGGCCGCGCGCCTGCCGGCCAACGTGCTCGCCAACATCCTGAGCCGCGTCGCGCCGCGCTGGCTCGCTGCCTCCCGCTGCGTCTGCAAGGCCTGGCGCGACACCGTCGACGACCGTCACCTCCTGCGCGCTGACCTGCTCCCGCTCTCGCTCGCTGGCCTCTTCGTCCACTACAACGAGCACAAGTTTCCGGAATTCCTTGCCCGTCCATCCTCTTCCGCGGCCGGCCCTCGCGCTGTCAGCGGCGACCTCAGCTTTCTACCCTCCGCCAGCGGCAGCCCCCATTACGCCTATCATCATTGGGACAAAGGTGTTGCTCGGGAAGTAGATTATAATAATATCAGAGATCACTGCAACGGGCTCCTCTTACTTTACAATAACTGCGTGGCTAACCCTGCCACTCGATGGTGGAATACTCTGCCGACGTGCCCGGCTACGAACGGTGAAGGGAATGTGACATATCGTACACATCTAGTTTATGATCCCATGGTATCACCTTACTATGAGGTGTATAAGATCCCCACTCTGGATGTCTATTGTAAAGGAGAGGAGGCAGACACCTCGATGGAGGAATCTGAATGGCCGCCGTCAGTGTGCACGATGTATGTTTTCTCATCGAAGTCGGGTTACTGGAAGGAGAAGGATTTCGTCCGAGAAGGGGATGCCGCAGGGACAGTTGGCGAGGTGCGAGCGGGTTGTAGTGAAATCTCGGCCGCCTATTTTCAAGGAGCACTTTATGTACACTACAAAACTGATTTCCTTATGAGGTACGTACTTACTGTTTTAACTGTTGATTGGATTTTTATGTTATTGACTACTTTTTAAAATAATTTATGGACAATAATTTGATTTTGCAGAGTATCATTGTCAAACAATACATACATCATAATTAAAGCACCAATGGGAGTGGAGGACTATTCGGACTTTAATGTAGCAAGATCAGAAAAGGGTTTATACTTTGTGGAACTTGATGTGCGCTGGCGTGAGGATAAATGTTGGCTTCGAGTTTGGATCCTTGATGAATCGTGTGGCCAGATGGAGTGGATACTGATGCATGACAAAGACCTTAAGACCATGATACCACATCAGTGGTTTTGTAGACAAGAAAAATGGATCTTAGAAGATATTAACTACAATCTATTTTGTGCTCCTAGTTTTTCAGAAGGCAGCAAGAAAGGAACAACGGAAAAGATATTTGAATGGAACTCTGACGAATATGTTCAAGACAAAGACATGGTTGACCAAGCTTACTTAGAAGACAAAAAAGCAATGATTGGTGATTTTGAGTTACTTGGGATTCACCCATATAAAGAGATTGTCTTCTTGAGTGCATCACAGCAGACATGTCTGGCATATCATTTGAATGGCTCAAGGATTGAAGAATTAGGAAATATATACCCAAAGGAATATATACGTTTCAAATGGTTAGCTAATGAACGGGAGTGTATTGAGTCTTTTCCATACACCCCATGTTGGATTGAAGAGTTCTCTGGACGAAATTAGTCTAGAAAGTCAATCTTATTTATGGGCCTATGTTATTTTCCCGAGCGACATAACAAACGGTGTGCACAAGATGTTGGGCATATGTTATTTGTCCACTTTATTGAGTGGTATGATTAACGGCTTGTACAAGATGTTTGAGTCATTCTCACTTTATATGTATTATAATGATTGGTGATTTTTAGTTGATTTTTTGCGATTGTACATTTTTTCTTTGTGAGCACTGTTAATTTTATATGTATTTATAAGGATTTATCAGCTAGTTTCTTCTTTTAAATGCATAGTATTTCTCTCTTGGAGTAGCTAACGGATGGGATCCGACACGGAGCTGAATCTGGAGATCGTCTCCTGGTAGAGTGGGTTCCCTGGAGTAGCTGAATCTGGAGATCCAACCTCCGGGCGATACAGAGCGTTTTATAATTCAGCAGCAGTACTGTGGCTGCTGGACTGGCAGTTGCGTGCCTGTTTAGGTTTGGAGCACAGGTCGACGTAACCAAGGTACGAGTACATCGTGTTTACAAGCAAGAGAAAATTGCAGATTCCACCAGTTCATCCACCATGTTCACGTCTAATTTGTTAAACCCCAGTATAAATATCCCGCTACCACCATTGACACCCAACTTGACGGCAGGCCGGCGGGGTCCAACATGGATGAGTCGGCCCGTCCTCTTGGCTCTGGGAGCGTGCCGGCGAGGGGCCACCCGTGCTCGCCGCGGTCTCGGTGTTCGTAGATTTTGGCAGGCTCACTCAGATTTGTCCCTCTAGCGGCTAATTGACGCGAGGGAAGGGGTGGTTCCGACATGGCATTGGCGTTAGCTATTGCCGCTCTTGAGGTGCACGGGTCAGCGGAGCTGCCTACCGGTGTTCTTCGTCGGTCGGCTAATGTTTTCTATCAAGGCTCCAAGCGAAGGTTTGCCGGCTTGCCAGTGGTGTCCGTGAACATCGTGATCCTCTGTGGAGTTCTCTGGACCGGTGTGGGTGTTTGTTTCGATTTTTGGCCGATTTCCTGCTAGGCCAACTCATTTTTTTCTTAAATAATGAAAAATGACATGTCTGTTGCGTCGTTTTAAAAAAATTATCTTCTGCTCAATTGTCTGTCTTATATGGCTTCACCATGTTAAAAAAAGTTTGTCATGCCCACGGAGTGTGTTGTAGACTGTACTCTTGTTGGGTGATTAGAGTTAGATTTTGTTGTGACTAGTGTTTTTAGACTAGGTTGCGACGAATTAAACGTACACCTGGTGAACAATGCAAAAATCTATCGAACTGGTGGTTTCCGCAACGAAATAATGTAAGCACGGTGGAAACTGCAATTCCCTCGTCAAGCAACATAGTCAGAGAGAAAAACAATAGAAACAAGAGATTCTCAAGTTATCGACAGTGCTATATATGCGCTTGCAAGGTGCATTCTTGGTTCTGGTCACCGTCGTCTGGCACAGATAGTCAAGCCGTCGCTTGGACGAAACGCCGGCGTCGAGCTGAGCTAGATCGGACAACAATCACCTCACACTCACACACACATAGTACTCCTAAATCCTACGGAGTAATACGTATAGTACCGGGACACCTGGGTTGTGCACAAGCTACAGACTCCAAATTCCAGGAGGAGGATGAGCAACTACGCGTCGCGCGGCACATGTACACTTGGCCGTACGTCTGATCGAGTAAGTGGGATGTCGTTTGCACGATCGCTCGGTTCAGAAATATTAATATTTGAGCCATTGCTATCCATAATGAACGTGGACATGAAGACGGCGAGAGGGGAGGCCGCCGGCCGTGAATGTGGACGCCTTCCCGTCGGATGGCGCCGGAGAAGCCAGACACGAGCTGGCGCGATCAACTAACTGGTGGCGCGCGAAGCAGGATGACAGAAGACGGAGGTGATCGAGCCCGTGCGTACGTTGAGGCCGATCAATCGATCTCCAGCTGACTGATCGACACACAGAAGCAGGTGATAGCAATGGCTCTGATCGTCTTTGCTCTAACTGAACCAACATTCAGGACACAAGGAAAAAGGCTCTAACTGTCGCTAGTTTCCCCAAATAGAGTTGCGTAGAACTCCTGCAGTGTACTGGTTCCTTGGTGCTCCATCTCAAAATAGATAAGTAAGGACGTGGGGCTCTTTCTCAATGCATCTACATTTGTACCACATCTCAAACTCTGCTTCAACACCTATCTGCCTGCCCGCACTGCTCGCCAACCGGAGACGACCGCGAGTTCTGCGTGGGCATTTTTATACTTGTGTAGTTGTTTGAATGGCTGAATGCTTGCCTCTTTTCTTAGTACACCTTACCACGAGTGATATGCGTTTATTTTTTATTTCTTTGAGATTAGTGATATGCGATTTCAAATCCCTGCAAATCGGGCCAGATCAGTTCGTGATTCATGTTCATGAACCACCGTACACTGCTTGATTTCTTCGGTATTAAGAAACTACTACTATCACTGGCACATCGATCGCTCTCAGCCGTGTACATACTTCAACCACGTGCTTCTCGCCTTGGCATCACCAACGTATATTGACAATTTGCAATAAGCTATCATCCCATGTGAGTGGACAATGCCTCCACAGCTCCAGGGGGCTCAGTTAAAAAAAAATGATAATGACATTTGAAAGTTTCCAAAAAGTCGGGAAAAAGTCCTGGAGGTAGATAATTATGAACTCCACTAGTGTGCAAAAAAACCAATCCAAAAATTTGGGAAAAACTCCTGGAGGTAGACCATAAAGTGCTTTTGAAACATGTGCTCCATGGAACTTGTTTTTTTTATAAACAAAAGGACAATTTAAAGTTTGGAAAAATGAAAAAAATCCTAGATCTCACAATGACGTATTCTATAGTCCTACAAATTTTTAACCCGAAACAGTTTGTATTCCTGCCTACACAAAAACAAAAATCCTGACAAATCTGAAAAATTCAAACTTTGCACTCTTCCCATCTCGGATCCATAAAATTATCATTTTTACACCACCCAAAATACATAATATTTCGCATTGATATTTTTCACACTGGCACAAATAATGATTGTCTACATTTAGGATTTTTTTGGCAATTTTTCTAAACTTAAAAAATTAATTTTGATTTTTTTTAAATGGCACTATGGAGCCCGTCCTCCAAATCACTGCACGCATCGCTAGAATTAGAATTTACAACCCGATCTTAGCTTGAAATCGGACTTTAGTGCAGTGACCGGTTCATATAACATTCTTTCTCTCTCCTTTGCTCCAATCTCATGAATATCTGGCATGAATTGACTTGGGTATGAAAATTATACCTCCATTTCAAATTATAAGATTTTTAGCGGTATTTTTGATTTGCACGTTTTTAGAGTATGTTCACCCATTTCAGTCCGTATAGTCACACTAAAATATAAAAAATGTAATGATTAGTATCGGAGGAAGTATTATTCAATAAACTAACTAGCTCATGGGCCCAACCATCCTTAGGGCTTCTAGTTTGGTATAACACACAAGGTGGGACCAACTTATGGTCTTCTTAGGGCATCTCGAGCTTATCTATCCTTATGCCTTCCACGCCCACCCTTCAGCCATCTCCCTAGGCCTCGTGGATGGTGACACGGAGGAGGAACTTCACCATGGTATCAGCCATCGCTGAAGTTCCCATGCTTTGTTGTTCTTCGTCATCGTCCACCAACACGAGTAAGTCATCCATAGAGTGCACTTCAGCACTTGGTCTGCTCCCCATCGTTAGGGAAACCGCTCTACGCGTTGCAAACAGGGAAGAGAAGAGGAATTTCACTATAGGACATGTCTAGATTTCAGTCCACTGAGATTTTACTAAATGTCAGTCAGGTGACGCCACCCAAGTCTATGTGGTATCTCACTTGCGAATCATGCGTATTTCCCAACCTTGCACGAATCATGATGCAATATCCACTGGTTTGTATATTTTTTCTTAGTTGCTATTATTTCTTTCTTTTATACCGTACTATAATAAAAATTTACAATTCTATATTTAACTGCTAAATATATTTTATCGAAAGGGGAAATAATTGTTTTGTGCGGCATACCCAATAAGAAAATCTTATGTCCGCCATTGTTATGGTCAATATTGTGGATACCTTGTTTTCCTCTTTTTTTTTGTTATTACATCAACCAGCATACACTAATCCGAGATAAGCTCTCAGGCATGTGTACTTCACACCCGGTCAAACAGAGAAGAAAATGCACGATGATGATGTTTCTTTCATTAACCACGAAGAGGAGTCAAAACATAAACCATGAATGATGAAGTTTGGCCTTCCAATTCTTTCGGTCTGGAAAAATTCATCCATGTAGTACAGACTATCTATACCTGGAAAGTTTCCACCAAATTCAATTTGGCTCCCGAGCTCACCTGATACGGGCTGAATAAAAAAATCAAAAAATAGTAAAACCTTTCCAAAAATTCTGAAAAAATATTGGTGAGTAACATATACAAGTTTTTTTATATGTGCGCCAAGTTTCACTGTTTTCAAGAAAATACAAATGTCAGTGGCCAAAATGAGATTTCAAAATATATTTTTTGGATCACTGTTTTTTTTTTTTTTGCACAGAGCACTACGAATGTCATTTCACCATGTACATATGAAGATAATTGTATATGTTCATCAGTAATTTTCTTCAGAATTTTTTAAATGTTTTACTATTCCGTCCAAAGCTTCAAACATTTATTTTCTTCCACTTGGGTGAAACAAAAAAAGTTTGCACACGGATCTCAACACAAAAATGGACGGGTATATGGATGTGTACCTATATATCATGGAACGCAAGTCTTATTTTTTCGATTCCTTCGGTCCCAAAGTGTACATGCACGTATTCCGGACTGTAGTAGCTACACTTTATCTCTCTGCAAATGATCACAGGGCTTCCAATCTCGAAGTCGTAGTCATCGGTCGAGTCGCCAGGAAGCCAAACCGTCTTAATACGGGCGCACTTCTCTCGCAGCACCTTGCCCTCCTCACCGTCCATGTCGACGTTGAAGCAATGGCGTATGTCCAGCGACTCCAAGTGCGGACAGTTATCCAAGATGTCTGCCAACCCTTCGTTGCCGAGGTTGTTGGCGAAGAGCTGTACTGACCGCAGCTCATGCATAGTTGCAATGCGCCGGGCATCATGGTCCTTGTAGAAGATCAAAGGCAGTCCATCGAAGTATTGTCTGTTCACCCTGAAATGCTTCAGCCGTGGGAATGCTTCTCCAAGAATATCGTACACCTCATTTTGTAGATGATCATGTCTAATTAGCTCGGGACACTGCGACAGTTCAATCTCCTCGAGTTGGGTAAACCTTGGTATTATCTCTGAAAACCCTTCAAATGAGACACCGCTGCAAGAGATGAGGCGAAGGCTCTTTAAACTGGGAGCCCTGCGAAGACAAAACACGTACGGTTGTTATTTCAACTGAAAGAATAAAGAATAAGGCCTTCCGAAGAATGAAAGCATTACATCACAGATCCATGCTTGGAGACTGTTTTACCTACAAATTTATAAGTTCAATAATGTATATCAGATATGAAACCTGGATGGTTAAAAGGGATATAAACCGATCACAGTTGTATGACAATGTAGCTACAGCAGTTGCGTTATTCTGATAATTTCGCGGGTAAGTTGAACCAAGTAAAGCTCACGTACGTTTGAATAATAAAATTATTCAAAGCATAAGTTGTGGACGAACAAAGTTTGAGTTAGTTTGGTCTCCATCTCGCCATAGTTTGAACTCTGAACTCATGACCGAAGTTCAGCAGATTTAACACAGTTGGCAACATTGTTTGGGACGTACAGCAGTAGTTAGCTTTGATTCTGAAGTCTAAACAATTGCAATTTTCAGAAATACTGTTATGCCAGTAGAACGAAGACCTCAGGTTTGCGAATTTTTGACAAAAGAGACCATCTAGCCAAGTGATTTGTCAAAAAAGACCACCTCCAAATTTTTTTGTCAAAAACAGACCACCTGTACCGTGGTGGCAGGCGTGCCAGGCGACACGTGTCCATGGCCGCCACGGGCAGAGGCGGCTCGGAAGGCCGCCAGCGGCAGTGGCGGCACGTTGCCAGCAACGGAAATCTAAGGCGTAGGGACGGCAAGGCCGACGTGGCCAGGAGGCCGCCTTGGCCTGTGGCGGCGTCGACACGCTCTGCTCGCCCTGTTCCTCGGTGCCACTAAGGAAAGGCTCACGTGGTTTCTTTTCCTTTTTAATCTCTCATTAAAATAAAAGTCACTCATCCGTGAAATTATTCCAGATAAGATATATATGAAACATAAGTGCGTCAACGACTAGTTTCCATTCCCGTGATCGGTTTCAAGTTTGGTGGGCTGTAACTTCTTAATTTTAAAACGAAATTCGCACAATTGTTTGACGAATTTTGTCAAATTCTTCATGCCTAGTCAACCTTTTAAAATTTCCTTTCACGTGTAGATGCATCTCACCATTCCTCACAGATTTTACGTTGCAACTTTTTTGTTTCGATGGATATATTGATATTTTATGTCTAGTACGTGTGTTTTTCTATAAATGATACATAAAATATGTATATGTCCGTCGAAACGAAAAAGTAAAAACATAAAAACTGTTGGAAACGGTGAGATACATCTGCTCGTGAAAGGAAATTTCAAACGATTGACTGAGCGCGACGAATTTGACAAAATTAGTCAAAAAATTGTGTGAATTGTAATCCAAAATTAAGAAGTTAGAGTCAACCAAATTTGAAACCAATCACGGAAATGAAATCTACTCGTCAATGAGCATATATTTCATATATATATGTTATCTCCATCCATGACACGGTTGGTTGACTTTTATTTGTAATTACAAAATTAAGAATGAAAACAAACCATCGTGATCCTCTCAACCTGGTGCAATCCTTATCCAACATGGGCGAGCAGAGGTTGTCCACGCCTCGCAACAGGCCGCCACAGCCCAAGGCGGCCTCCTGGCCACGTCAAATTCCCGTTTAGGCGCGTTGGAAAATTCTGTTGCACGCGACCTGCCGCCATGGCTGCCGGCGGCCTCCCCTGCCGCCTCTGCCCGTGGCGGCATGCGACACATGTCGCCTGGCACGCCTGCCGCCACGGTGTAGGTGGTCTTTTTTGACAAAAATATTCGGAGGTGGTCTTTTTGACAAATCACTTGTTCAGGTGGTCTCTTTTGTTAAAATTTCCAGGTTTGCATTGTTACAGCAATAAGTTTTTCTTTCCCGGAAAAACCGATAGAAATGTGAAGATAATTGACATGATCATTAACACCATAGAGTTATCTGTACTTTTCCGAATGTAAATTGCAACTAACAGCATATGTACAAGCCATGCAATAAACAAAAAGACCTGCTATGAAGCCATATGACCGGCCTAACCAAGGGAAACATCCATAGATTTAGCGTACAGTAAACAAGAAGTGTTTCAGGGAGTTTGTAGACGCTCACTGCTCGCTGAGGTACAAGAGGAACCCGTCGTCGCCGGCGTACTCGCCGCAGAAAGCCTCGCACTGGCCCGCGCTGCGTTGGACGGCAGCGCAGGCCATCCCCTGGCGGTTGATCCTGAAGGTGAGCTTGGCGCTGCCGCGGATGACGATGCGGCGCCACAGCTCCGGCTCGTCCCGCGCGGCGCGGCGCCAGGAGCGGCACACCTTGTCAGCGCCCATGAGGATGTCGATGTGGCCCAGCTTGTGGAAGACGGCCAAGACCAGCGGCATCTCCGCCCAGTTCCTCGTACTCTCCGCCTCCGCTGCAGCCGCCGCCGCTGCCTTCTTGCGGCTGCGCCGGTAGCGGGCGCCACGGCGGCGAGACGGGGAGGGCATGGCGTGGTGTGGTGTGCGTTGGGAGGGTTAGGGCACAAGATTGGGATTTATTGGTGGCCTGTGCGGCGGTGCCCCGGACTGACAGTTTAGATCGTTGAAGAAGGAAAGTTCAGAAAAGCTATTTGTGGATCTGTTTACGATTCATGTTCCTGAACCACACCGTACACTGCATGATTTCTTCGATAATAATACATGGTGTTTAAATCTTTTAGAACCTATCAGCCAAAAATTACAACCAACATTACAACTTTACAAGATAAATATCAATTGCTCAATAGTTTATCCCTGCTGTAAGGGGATTGGTACCTAAAAAAATGCTAAATCTCAATTCCCATCAAAATCGTTCATGTAAGTTATAGTTCTTTCTATATAGGTATGTGATAAAACAGGTACACCAAAGTATAGCTTAGCAGCATCACATGGGACTCTAGGTGGTGGCAATTGGCAAGTATCCAGCACGCCTTTTCCTCGAATCGTATCCACCGAGTTCTCTTTTTATAGTTTCAAACAACATCTCATTCCATGTATCTATAGGTCCTGGCATGCACCAATGTAGACAGTCCTGAGGTGGAGGCTGCCCATTTGGCGCTCTCTGAGTCTTCTTGTTTGGGTCGGTACTCCTGTATGGACCTGGATGTCCATCGACCCTCAAGGCGAAAGGTTCAGTGATGTCCATCAATTTCAACTTGGAACCATCTTCTCTGGAATTTTGGACTGCCTTTCTGAAGCCCGCAATTTGCTTTCCATACATTGCGTCCGTGAATCCGTTCCTCACCACCTCATCCAAGGGCTTAACCTTCCCCGTGCATGACCCATTAGCATTCCATGCCCCGCGCTCATAATGTTCTGGTGCATACGTGCGCAAAACAGCTATACCTCTGAAATCTGGGTTTGTAACCACGGCAGTTAGGCAAGTGTCAACAGCTAGACCAAAGACGTCAACGGTGTTCATCAGCATCTTTCCAGCTTGAGGAGGCCACCATAGTCGTCCTCCAACAACATTGCCATTCAGGATATAGGCTGATCGTTTGGTAAACCAATGCCCGGACGAGAGGACAAGTACATCAAAACTAGGGAGAAATTTCATGAAGGTCTCATCTGGGATATCTAGGAAAACCTTATCAAGACCCTCGGGAGCAAACTCCACAGCTTGAGTTGACGTGTGTACTAACCAAGACGACCAGATGCGGATGATAGTTGTTGAGGTTGACCTAAAGATCCACTTTTGCATCCCGGAGGGCTGTTGTTTACTGGGATGTCGACCTGTCAAAAGTAGAAATCAAGCATCTTGAAGATAACGAAGTAGATAAATGTTAGCCAGTCAGACAAGCTGCAAGTACACTTAGTAGTAGTATGAGTAGGCATAATGGTTGCAAAATTTAGGGCATAAAACAAATAGTTTGCACCGATTTACAGGGAAACTATGTAGAACCGGTGAGTTCTGACATTTTTTTCATTTTAAGAAGAAAAACTAAAATGTTGTTAGACAAGCATCATCTAACTTGACCAAAAAAAGTAAGCATGGTCCATCCATTATTATCGATAAGACCAAACAACCAGTTGAGTTGTATAAATCATTCATAAAAAAGGTTTACTTAAATTGATTGTACAAACATAAATTAGTTAGTATTATCAGTGAAGTATCTCACCTGCCAGAGAATGCAAAGGAGGGACTCCATCTGATTTCTAGCAATGGAGTCCCCAACAAAGGCAATTGTCTAGCCTCTCATCAACTCCAAGAACTTCCTTGCATCAAAGCGTGGGAGAATGCATTGTTCGGGTTTCCATCTCCAATTCTCATATCCATTGTCGGGTCGTCCATTTCCCTGGCAATTCTGACTCTTTGTGATCACAGGGCAAGAATTGTTTGTGTAGAGTGGCCCAGAAGAGTCATAAACCCATTCCCCACGATATAGATTGCATGTACCTGTGCAATAACAAACGTCCATTAATTAGTCTTACGCAAGCAATCATGAAGAAAATAAATATAGTATACTGACAAGTATGCATATCCCATTCCTGTTATAAGATGTGCAAAAAAAAAAACAGTGAAATATACTAACGCCTCACCTTGAGCATCCCTTTGAGAAGCACTTGGTTCCTCATCAAGTTCTGCTCCGGTATCAGCTTCACCTGTAGCAGCAACTGGTTGCAGTATTTTGCGACCAACCTCTCTTGGGTCCAAAGATACTTCCCTTAAATTCATGGGACCATCATAAGCACCGACCGTGAGGTATACATGTACCGATGCCCCAGAAATAGATGAGCGCGTAAACAGCGATATCACCACCTGGGTCAGCACCAAAGCCATAACCGACACGACGACAGTCGAGCGCCGCCGTTGTCGAATTCCACCAGGCCAAACTGGAGCCTTCATCCCCAGCAAACTCATTGCCGCACCCAAAGACCCAAAATGCAGATCCCTCCAAGAAGAGCTCTACTTCTTTCCCCGCAAAAAAAAGGCTCTACTTCTTGATGTGCCCTCCTGTACAAGGTCAAACATGTACCCTGAATTCTTGGTACCTGTAGTATACAAATAGATATTGAAAATACAAAAAACCAGGGATGGCTACAGCAAGGCTAGACTCGAGATTCGGCGTGAGAGCCACATGTCAAATTTAATAGTCGCTAAAAGCTATCAGCCGCATGTGTGGCCAATAATGCCTAATGAAAGAGCATAAGAGTAAGTTCAACAATAAAAAAGAGCATAAGAATAATACTCTAAGGGCAATTATTTACAGATGAAGGGTATCAATCATCATAGGTTTTTCTAAGGGCAGCTCAATATTAGGGCATGAAAGAGCATAAGTATTATCTTTTGCAAGTTACCATTGGCAGCATTGTTTTACAATGTAATGGTTCATCACTTCACAAGAAAAACATCTAAGGGCATGCAGCTCAAGAATCGGTTTATCCATGAAATGCGAAGATAACAACAAAGAAACGAACCATTTTAACCAAACTATCATTGGCAGAATTGCAGACAAAGGAAATCAGATGAGCTAACTTGGTGAAGCCCAGGATTTATTCTCATCACTCATATATCAAACACAAGAACTCAAGAAGTACCCAGCGCAAACAAAACAAAAACTCAAGAAGTACCATCTGAGTTACCATGCATGGAGGGTATCAATCATCATCGATGCCCAAGAGTATTTGACATAGCCATACTCTTGCTTCACGAGCTAAACCAGCTAAGCAGATCTAAGCTTTCAAACCTGATCAGCTCTGTGCAACAGCCTGGTCGCCCAAGGAGTGAGCGAGGAGCTGCTCGCCGGTCGCTGCTCTACTCGGTGGAGAAGAAACGGATGAGCGGCGAGGTCCAAGAGGCCGGTCGATCGTCTCCCCGGAGGGATATGGGGTGAGACGAGAAGGAGGAAGTGTAGTGAGCTACTGATGTGATCGACGGAGCTGTTGACTCCTGCTGTATTTTAAGCCCATTCCAGTAGCAGTGCGCCAGTGCGCGCCTCGGCCCCGACGCTTGTCAGGGATCGCCTCGTGTTTGCGCGCTTGACGGGGCACGGCATCAGTCGCCACGTGCGTTGCACGCATCCTGTCGTAGTCGAAGAGAAACATATCGCCTCCACCATGTTTCTCCGCGTCAGATTGATTCTTCGCGATCTGTGCATCATTACGAGTTTTGCTGGGTGTGATTTTGGGTTGGGTCGCTCCAGGTTTACCTTTGCTGGGTGTGATTTTGGGTTGGGTCGCTCCAGCCAACGAGTCTTGTTTTGACGAAAAGCAGCCTGCCCTTAGTGCTGATTTTATTATGCAGGGGTAAATGAATATGACGACTCAGTTAAAAAATCTGTGGCAGGAACTAAAAAACCCCGTACTCAGAAAATACTTTAATAAGCTAAAAATGCTTTTGAGTATAGCGCGGATTTCGGCAGAACACTACAGGAAAGCCGATCTGTGCCGACGGCCAATACCTGTGCCGACGGCTAAATGTCGGGGCCGTCGGCACAGGCCACGACGAGACCAACCCGCCGCCCTGGCCGTCGGCATAGGAAAGACCGTCGGCATAGATCTGACAGGGGGCTTCATATATTTAAATTCGTAAAGCGAAATTTGACAAATAAAATGTGTAAATTGATTAGAAAATGAGAGGAATCCAAATATTACATCCATATCATCTTTTTCATCATGTTTATAACTTTTTGCAACATATTTTTGTTACATGCTTAATTAAAAAGTCATTTTGGCACTTAAAAAATGAAAAATGATATTTATAATAATATTTTAAAAATTGTTTTTGGCAACAATGTTTGCCATACCAAGACACATCTATGTGTCAATATATGGACACTTTATCATAAACTATGGCACAGGATCCATTTTGACCTTTTTTTCAAAAAAATAAAGAAAGTAAAAAAATACTCAAAAAGTGAAATCCTTTGGCATGGACTCCTTTTATGTGTACTAGTTACTAGGAATAATGATAAACCTGAGTTTTGACAAAAATTTCAAAAAAATTCTTCACAAAAAGGTCAATCGTCTATAGACATGTATAAGTTTCAAGTCAAATGACCTAGATATGATCATCCCCGTGCCATAGTTTGTGATAATGTGCCCATATTTAAGACATAGATGTGTCTTGTTATGACAAACAATGTTGCATAAATGAGTTTTTTCAAATTATGTTTATAAATATCATTTTTCATTTTTTAATTGTCAAAAATGGTATTTTTTGTGAAGCAAGTACAACAAATATGGTGCAAAATGACACCCATCCAATTATCACACAAAGTAGGCCATTTTTTTTCGATAATCCAGCAATAATAGGAATTTTCTCGGTTTCTACCTCATTTCGCCTATTTAAATGACTTTATGCCTATTTTTCGAAAGTAATTCAATTTTGAACTACAAGTGTGTGATAGTTTGCTCTGAAAATTTTACAAAAATCATTTTAAGATACACCAGTAGTGGTTATATCACAGAACCATCGATAGTTTTGAGAAATGCAACCCCTTTAGATGAATAGGCACGACGGACATTTTGACCTTTTTTCAACAAAATAAAAGAAAGTGAAAATACTCAAAAATGAAATCCTTTGGCATGGAGTCCTTTTATGTGTACTAGTTGCTAGGAAAAATGATAAACATGAGTTTTGACAAAGTTTTCAAAAAACTTCTTCACAAAAATGTCAATCATCTATAGATATGTATAAGTTTCGAGTCAAATGACCTAGATATGATCATCCCGTGCCATAGTTTGTGATAATGTGCCCATATTTGAGACATAGGTGTGTCTTGTTATGACAAACAATGTTGCAGAAATGAGTTTTTTCAAATTATGTTTATAAATATCATTTTTCATTTTTTAATTGTCAAAAATGGCATTTTTTGTTAAGCAAGTACAACAAATATGGTGCAAAATGACACCCATCCAATTATCACACAAAGTAGGCCATATTGTATCAATAATCCAGCAATAATAGGAATTTTCTCGGTTTCTACCTCATTTCGCCTATTTAAATGACTTTATGCCTATTTTTCGAAAGTAATTCAATTTTGAACTACAAGTGTGTGATAGTTTGCTCTGAAAATTTTACAAAAATCATTTTAAGATACACCAGTAGTGGTTATATCACAGAACCATCGATAGTTTTGAGAAATGCAACCCCTTTGGATGAATAGGCACGACGGGCATTTTGACCGTTTTTTCAACAAAATAAAAGAAAGTGAAAAAATACTCAAAAAATGAAATCCTTTGGCATGGAGTCCTTTTATGTGTACTAGTTGCTAGAAAAAATGATAAACATGAGTTTTGACAAAGTTTTCAAAAAACTTCTTCACAAAAAGTCAATCATCTGTAAACATGTATAAAATGACTTTTTATTAAGCAAGTACCAAAAATATGTTGCAAAAATTCATATACATGATGAAAAAGATGATATGGATATCATATTTGGATTCCTCTCATTTCTCTAATCGATTTAGACATTTTATTTATTAAATTTTGATTTACCGATTTAAAGATATGAATTATTCCATATTAAATGTAAAAAGGAGAAAATAAAGTAAAATAAATTTTATTCTTATTTATTCAAATATTATTATTACATAATTATTGTTACTTATTCAAATAAATTTTCAAAATTTAAACAATAAAAAGTGTAACACCATGACCCAGGAGTTAATATGGTTGATAGGATACTAATATCAGTAAGTTCTAACATCTCATTTGGTAGCTAATTTGGAAGGAACTCAAAAGTTAAGCGTGCTTGGGCCGGAGCAATTTGAAGATGGGTGACCGAACGGGAAGTTTGACTAAGCTAAGTACTTTGACCTAAGATTAAGTGTGTGGCTAATTGTGAAATTCGAAATTTGAAAAAAAAAGCAAAAGTTGGAAAATTCGGATTAGAATTGAAAAAAAAATAAAAAAGATAAATTTTTATTTTTTTAAAAAAATAATTGGGAAAAATAATTTTGGAAAACAATATGCCGACGGACTCTATGCCTACGGCTTTGCCGTCGGCACAGCCTATGCCGACGGCTTTGGTCTATGCCGACGGCCGCGTGACCTGTGCCTACGAGGACCTATGCCGACGACCCTGTGCCGACGGCCACCATCGGCACAGGCATGTGCCGATGGCTTTGAGGTCTATGCCGACGGCAAAAGGCCGTCGGCACAGATCGGCTTTCCTGTAGTGGAATAGATACTCAAAAACCTGTACACAAAAAGATCCCTACATTTCTCATATGGGTATGCATGTAAAGTCAATACGATCTCTAATTTAGCTAAATCAAACTTATTATGTTATAACATTTTTCGTAACGGGGAAGGACACCAAAGGGTCCAGAGCTGCATTAGTCGATGGGTAAATTACACGGAAGACCACCAAAGAAAGGAAAATACCACCAGGTCCTCATCTTTTACAAGAAGAAGCCTATCAAGTTATGATAAATATTCTTACCCAAACATACACTAAAAAACATTATCAATATATTTGTTTTTTTTTTCGTGTAACCTCTCGAGTAGGGCAGGACGTTCCTTCAATTCGTATAGAAGAAAGAATTGACCCAGATTATAAGGAATACCGGGCCCAAAAACCATACAAATGCCATGTTTATTAGGAAAACAAGGCCGAAAAACCGCACAAGCGAGGGGACCGTCGCCCACACGACGCTAGCCGACCGAACGCCACAGAACACACCACCAACTCCAGGGCCGCCGCCTCAACTTACACCACTCGACACCAAAGCCGCACACGAGCCACAACGCCGCATGACCCAACCGGCTCGTAGCTCTTGCTACCCTTACTAAATACGATCACCCGCAGATCTCAACGTCGCGTCAAATCTAGGACCGCCGCCCCGGCGTAGCAACCAGATCAAACTCCGCATCGCCCGGAGCTGAACCAGCCGGGTCGACACACCTACTGCTCTCGCAGCACCAAGTCGCCACCAAAACCTCGCTAGGAGAAGGCCCTGCCCCATAGGACCGTCGTTGTAGAGGGGACCGAGGCCGCCGCCTCGACGTACCACCACCTTCCGAGGTCGCCACCCCGGCATCCACTTCCCCAGACTATAGAGCCATCCTGCCCAACCGCTGCGAAACCGACGTACTTGTTTACTCATATGTCTTGAATATCTCTACCATAAGTAAATGCATAGTTTATCTAATTAGCATAAACTAACTAGTTAAGAAAATTATATGTTACAATACTTTAAATCTAGAACAATGTTGTATTATCAACGATATATATAAGAAGTATATAATAATTCATATGTAGGCAATAAAAATAAAATATACTCAATAATACTATTCCATGCTAAAATAAGTTCAAAACAATTATAGAAGTTCAATACAATTATGATTATTTCAATTCTACCTCAAAATTTTCATGGATCCGCCGAGTGTTTGAGCGAGTGGTTGCTAAGAAAGAGTATGTCGCTAAATATAAAAAATTATAATGATAATACTATTGCTGTATTGCATGCTAAAATAAGTTCTAAATAACTATTAAAGTTTAGTAAAAATTATATTTATTTCAATTCTACCTTGGTAAAAAAAAATCATGGACTTGACGATTTTTTCATTGAGTGGTTGTTATGAGGAAAGAGAGAACATGTTGATAATGTAGAGTTTAATGCATTAAAAATGAACTAACATAGAAGATTCCAAGTGTGTCCAGAGGATAGCGTCTCCCATTAGCAACAGCAACCACGACATCGAGAGAAGGGTGGTGAGCGTGGTGATGGAGTTACCGGCGTACAACGTGTACCAGGGTTGGTGGATGTACGACGAGGAGTGTACCCATGCGTTGTTGCACCGACAACGAGCTGGCCCTGCTGTTTGGCTGTGGTGCAGGTGGCAGACTCGCACGGGATGGTGTTGTGCTTTGACTAGCACGGCGCATCGACCAGGAGAGCAGGCTGACGAGGTCAACAAGGAGAGTGAGCTGATGAGGTCAACAAGGAGAGCGATCTAACGAGGTCAACCAGGATGGCCTACGAGGAGGGGGCTAGAGAAGTGGGAGGCTGGCAGTCGTGGGGAATTGAGGGTGAAGCAGAGTACGAAGAGGGATTACAAGCAGTGGACGCCTCGCAGGTTGGGTGGAAAGAAGATACGAGGGAGAACATGGGGTCTCATGTCTTTTATTGCCTTTTTTCGCTGTGTAAGAGAGATCATTAGCAGCGGTTGCAACTGAAGTTGCATTAGAGTACTTTGATAATGGCAGATAGGTGTCGGCCAACGGATAGGTGCGTACGCACCATCTTGGGTAATGGGTCTTTTTCGTATTCGTAAATACAAAGAGATCTCAAGCTTCGGGTTTTCGTGAGAGAAAATAGTTTGGCTTAAATAGATCCTTTAATATCAAAATTAGGAAGCTTAATGGCTTGTGTAAGGCTGAAAAATGCAAATTCTTCTGATTTAGTTGTTTTACACTGACGAGGGGTAGACTCATCAAGACCCATGGTTAAGGTCCCTAGGTTATGAATATGGGGGAGAGAACGTGGTAGAGCTGGAAGTATCGTCGGCTGACAAGCAGGGCAAAGATTTTACCCAGGTTCAGGGCCCTCGTGTGGAGGTAACACCCCTACGTCCTGCCTGTCTGTTATTGATTTGTGAATATGATGGTTACAAGGATCCCGGCGAGATGTCGATCTCGCTAGGGTTTGTGGCTCTGGTGGTTCGTTGTCTGGTTCGATGGCCCTCCCAGTCCTTAAATAATAGGCTGGGTCCCGGGTGTTCGTAACCGACTCGATTTACAAGTAAGGAAACTCTAAACCGACTATTGCTTCGCCAAACTTGAGGATACTTCATCTTCGTGGGCCTCCCTTCATGGGCTTCATGTAGGCTCTGATAGTTGGGCCTAGTCGATACGTGCACCAGGTACCCTCATGGTAGGGTACCCGATAGGCATACCCATGTCAGTAGCCCCCGAGTACTTGTCTGATTCGAAGAGTCGGGCATGGACTCATACATCATGCACGTTATATATTTTTTACATCTGTATTTAGAATTCTTATGAAATAGCACATGTTAGCAATGCCGAGTGTTTTCATCGACTATGAGTTTTTGCTTATGATAATCAAGGGATATTAGCTTAGCAGGCCCGGCACACACGACGGATCGGGGCCGGTTAACTACCATTTGTGGCAAAACCATACTAGCTTTCAATCAAACTCGAGTCCCCGGACTCGAATCTGGAACAAACTGGACAGACTCGAAACGGCCGTTGAGGTCTTACTGAATCGAACTGCAGTATAATTTTGAATCTACCCAACGCGTCCGTCGGGGATTTTCATCATGTCTGCTGACACGGAACATTTAAGGATAACGCTGCTGGAGCGGTCCTTAGCCCAGCTCGACTGATCGGCGGGTCTTACCTTTGCACTTATGCATGCAGCATCCAAGGATCGTCGGATCAACTCGGGAATATTTTGAGTGTGATTTTGCTTATGAACTTAGTCGAATGTTCGTCGACTGCACTTTTGCCATTATTCTATCGGGTGCGCGACAGCGCTCCCGATGGGAGTAGCCCCCGAGATTGTGCTTTATTGCTTGCAATGGAGGATAATCTCAAATTCTTTTACCCTGCACATTTTAGTCAAAGAAATTTTTTGATACGCTCCCGATGGGAGTATGATGCTGCAGTCGAAAGAATTTCGACTGGCCTCTATGACTTTTGCTAAAAAACCAACCGAAACTTATGCGAGAGACCACCCGAAGATATCATCGAGTGACTTTTATGCCAGTTGTGAAAGAGAGAACAACGTCAGCAATGACGCATTTTGCGACTGCTATCTCTGACAAACGATGGCGTGCCTGGAGAGGCTTTGATAAGACGTGACCCTGTTCTGTGGGCCCGTTTTTGCAGAGCTGACCAGGGATGACGCCGCGTGGACTTGATTTGACCGTTCGGGCACTATTTTCACGGGGCGTGATGATGGCTTCCTGGATTCTCGTGCGTAGTGGGCGGAGTGGCCGGCGACGGTTGCTCTCCGTGGCCGCCACGTGTATGGCCAGATTTCGCGCGGAGCGTATGGATTTGTTTTAACGGCTACGATCGTTTTTGCGCTCTGTGGTAAATAGGGGGGACGGCGCTGGCAAATTTTTTACTTGCCATTTGCCCCCTGCGCCGCCCCTCGTCTCCTTCCTCGCGCTGCCCCTCCATTGCTCTGCGCCCAAGTTCTTTGCCCCACACCTCCTCCACTTTAGCAATGGCGAAAGGTGGAGGTGCGAAGCGTGGTGCTGCTGCCGCCGCCGCGACCGATGCGACCAAGGGCAAGAAGGCCGCGGCGGGTACATCTGCATCCGCCGCGCTGAAGAAGGGCAGCGGGGACTGGGCGAAGTCCACCGTCAAGGACGCCCATCTGCTCAAGCTCCGCGAGCAGGGATATCTGCCTCCCGCGGAGCAACTCGCCGTCCGCGCTCCCTCGCCTAAGGAGGTATGCCCCGAACCACGCGCCAACGAGCGCGTTTGCTTTGCGGAGTTTGTATCCAGGGGCTTCTCGCTTCCCCTCCACGACTTTGTTCGTGGCCTCCTTTATGCCTACGGGGTGCAGATCCACGATCTCACCCCGAACGGTATTATGCATATTGCGTGCTTTATCACGCTATGCGAGTGCTTCCTTGGCGTCGCACCCAGCTGGGCGCTATGGAAGACCATATTCATGGTGCGACCCAACAGAGGAGGTGGTCGCACCTACCCCGTGGGCGGCTGCGGCATCAGGTGCGCAGCGACACCCGCTATTTCCGCCTGAAGACCGTCGACTCCGCGCAAGGCTGGAGGAAAGGGTGGTTTTATGCGAGTGTCGAGCAAGAAGGAGTCGCCACCTTCTCGACTGCAGCTTACGTCAGGACCAAGGCGTGGGATCACCAGCTCTCAGCCGAAGAAATGGAGGAAGCACGCCCTTTGCTGACTCGAATCGACGGACTGCTGGACAAGGTCACAGGCATTCATTTGATCGCCACCTTTGTGAAGAGGCGGGTGTGGCCCATCCGTGCCCGAGCGCACCCCATGTGGGAGTATGAAGGCGCGGGTGACATCACCCGAATGAACGCAGAGGAGCTTTCAAGGAGTGAGCTGCTGACGCATGTGCGACACATCACCAACTTGACGACAGGCGACACTTGCAACGTCGACTGCCCTGTTGCACCATATGGGTTGGAGAACCCTTTGCTTGAGGTATGTATGTGTTATAGCCTGCTTGCAATGAAGAGTTTGCCACTCGCATGTTTTGTGATACGCGATTTTTGATTCTGACTTTGCAATTTGTGATGTGTGCTATGCAGGGTCACTCGACTGCTGCCTCCCTTCCTCCTCTGCCTGAAAATGGCGAGACTGAAGAAACACAGGCACAGGTGGTGGACCCGAAAGGGGATCAGTCGCCCATCCCTTCCGCCACCACTTCACGTGTGGAGGATGTCGAGGAAGAAGCAGCAGAAGAAGTCCAATCTGAAGACAAGGCTCCTTCTGACCAAGAAGTCGATACCGCGCACCGAAGCGGCGTCGACTGGCCAAGAAGGCGCCTTCTGCTGCCAGTTCGCCCGCGAAGGAGCAAGGCTTGGAGGATGACGAGGAATCAGATTCACCACCTGTTTTCCAAGCCGCTCCTTTGCGTGCGTGCTCAACAAGCTCGACTCTTCCGCTTCAGTCGAGTGGTACCCCAGCCTTTGGAGGACCAATTTTTGGCGACTCCGAAGACGAGGAAGATGAGGAGCACAGGTATGTGTGTTTTTGAGTATGATATGAAAATGTTTGTGCTGTCATATTTTTGTGCTGACCATCCTTTTGTTTTGTTGTGTTGCTCACAGTGCTGAAAACAACCAGCCTGGGACTCCTCCAGTCGAGAATGTTCCAGCCGTGGAGCACTCGAAGTCTGCACCGACTGGAAACGAGGCTGCCCAGCCCATGGCCACTGACGCTGTCGTTGAAACAGCCAAGGCGGCAACTCCAGATGTCGGGACATCGTCGCGGCTCCGAGCCGTGGATGAACCACGTGAGTAACTTTTTTGCTTGACCCGTTTAGTTGTAGGTCTGTGAGAATTTTTAGATTTTTGCTGAATCCGTGTGCTCGCAGCCCTTCTACCACACCTTGGCAGATTCTGCCAAGGCTTATGTCCAGGTGGAGCAGGAGAGGGACACCATGCGCGCCGAGCTCGAGCGGCTCAGTCGTGAGTTCTCCTTTTTGCTTTTGTTTTGCCCAACTTCTTTTCGCAATGCCTGATTTTGTCGAGTATTGAATACACGTAATTTTTGCTGGGCCAGGCGAGAAGAAGGAGCTGGAAGACGCACTCGCCGCGCAGCGCGAAGAATCGAAGAAAGAGCTGCTGCCGCCACCAACTCAGCTGCTGCACGCGAGCGAGAATATGCTGACCAGCTCGCGGCACTCGCGCAGGCCATGGGAGGTGAGTAATCTTTTTCTCCTTTTGATATGACGATATAACTTGTCGAGTGTCGTACTTATGCCTGTTTTGAATTGTGCAGAAGCTGTTGGCGCACCGGCCTCTGCAGACGTGGCGAGTGACGATCTTTCGCTGGAACAGGCTGTGGGCGGCTTAGGCGCTCTATGCAACCAGGCGAAAGAAGCACTCGCCAAATCAACGAGCACACTTGGTGCTGTATACCAAGTGGTGTTCCCTACTGGCGTGGTGCCGTCGACGGTGGATGACTTCGCCAACGTGTTTGGCCCCGGGACGTCCACCATGGCGGGTTTTGCTCGCGCCAACACGGTACGCGGATCCGAGTCCACCATCAAGCTTCTTATGGGACATGGGATAGATTGCGACTATGAGGCAGCACTGTCTGCGTTCCCTCAGAAGCCAGACGGGAAGCCCATTTCGCTGAAGGGGGTGAGCGGAGCAGCCGCGCGACTGGCTGAAGTTTTCATGAACACCATGGAGCGCCGGGCACTCGAGACTGCCAATCGTCTGCTTAGGAAATCGAAATCTTAGGCTTAGGGTAGCTGTACCCTTTTGCTTTTTTATGCCTTGTAATGATACCTTCTGAACTGCGCGAGTCTGCGCTTTGTTTTTGCTACCTTGTTTATGCAAACTGTCTTTTGCCAATGTCTTTCATTTGGAGAGTTGTATGCTTATGACGCGAGTCTTACAAACTTTGTGTTTGTGATTATGCTCTTTGAACAGTCACGAGAACCTGCTACTGCGACTAGTTCCTCGCAGGCTCCAACCACCACCCGATCCCAGGGTCAGGTGGCAAATGATGCCAAGGTGATGGAGTATATGAAGGCTAAATATGTGAGAATGGAGCAAGATCTGAAGGACGCCCAGGCTGAGCTGAGTCGATTGAGGGCCAGACCCGCGTTGGCCACCCAACGCGAGGATTATGTTCTCGGGGAGATGGAGCTTGTGAACAGGCAACTCGAGTGTAAGTTCGAATCTTGCTTTGTTTTACAAGCTTTTTGTGTAGCTTTTGTCCTTTTGATCTAACTGGTGCGCCCGTATTTGTAGGCTTTGTCGACAACTTCCAGGCTGAACAGATTCGCGTGGAAGGACGCCTGGATAGCGTGGTTGACGACCCTACAACTGGGCGTCAACACTTTTGGCTTGATAGGTACCATGCCCGCATACTTGCCACCCTGAAGGATCGCGTCTGGCGAAGTGCTGAGCTGCTGGAGTTATGCCGGGCATCGTTTATTCGTCTGAACGAGACTCTTTTTCCTTCGGGGCCACAACCACAAGGGATTCGTGCTGTGTTGAACATCTTCCGCCAAACAAATCCCATTCGAGAGTTGCTGTCTCAAAGACTTGTAATTGGAGCCAACGCTGCAATGGCGTATATGCGTAGTCGAAAACCAAGGTTGGTGTTGCGGACACCTGCAGCCGGAGAGGTTCTCGAACAAAAAGACTTGGATGACACGATCCAAGCTGCGGAGACACTGATCGAGTGCACTCGCGAACAGCTTTGCGGCCCCGAGCTGCCCGTAAAAGACGAGCCTGAGGATTAGAATGGTTTGCGAGTGCAATTTTTGTATAGGGGGCAGCCCCCGAGTGTAATTTTTGACTCTTTGTATATTGTATAGTTTGTATACTTTGATTTTTTGCCGAGCCCCCGAGTCAATCGAGCGGGGTTTGTGAAATATGTGTTGGTTATGAACCGATGACTGTGCAGCCCCCGAGTATTCGAGTGCGGCTGCAAAGTTTTTATGTTCTTTGTTCGGATCCTTGTTACGCAGCCCCCGAGGGTCTCGGGTGCGGTTAAGGTATGAATTATGCAGGTGGTAGCCACAAAGGAGTCGAAG
Organism: Poa pratensis; assembly: GCA_947311845.1. NCBI lineage: Eukaryota > Viridiplantae > Streptophyta > Magnoliopsida > Poales > Poaceae > Poa > Poa pratensis. Next base: position 83,755,025 of record CAMZMU010000034.1, read on the forward strand.
GAACATTGATTTTATTCCTCTTTTGAATGTTAGGCTGCAGGCCGCCTCATTAAAAACCTTCCAGTCCCCTTAGGTACCCTGGTAAGGAAAAGAGCGCGTCTGAAACCTGCAGCCATCCGACATATAGCCTATTACATTGTATGACTGTGAGCACTTTATGCGTAGAAACGGCGCAGATGCGCAACGTTCCACGGATTGTGAGAGGGTTCGCCTGTCTTCGCGTGCTTCAGTCGATATGCACCTCCACCAAGGACCTCCGTGATGATGAAGGGACCCTCCCATGGGGAAGCGAGCTTGTGCACCTTCTTTTGCTTCAGTCGAAGAACCAGGTCGCCAACGACGAAGGACCTGGTGCGCAGTCGACGGCTGTGGTAGTTGCGAAGGTCCTGCTGGTAAACAGCTGTGCGGGCTAAGGCCGTGTCGCGCGCCTCATCAAGCAAGTCGACTGCGTCTTCGAGTGCCTCTTCTGCGTCTTCTTCATTGTATGCTTCAACTCGTGGTGCGTTGAACCTTACGTCTGATGGCAGAATCGCCTCTGCACCGTAGACCATGAAGAATGGGGTGAACTGCGTAGAAGTGTTGGGAGTTGTGCGTAGGCTCCATAGCACAGACGGTAGTTCTTCGACCCAAGCACCTGCAGCTCTTTTGAGTGGCACCAGGAGGCGCTTCTTGATCCCACTCGTCACAAGCCCATTGGCCTTTTCGACTTGGCCATTGGATTGCGGATGCGCCACGGATGCGTAGTTGAGCGTAATGTCCTGCTCTTTGCAAAAGGTTTTGAACTCCTCAGCCGTGAAGTTTGTGCCGTTATCAGTGATGATACTGTTTGGGACACCGAAGCGATAGATGATGCTCTTTATGAAGTTGACTGCCGTAGTAGCAGTCGAATTTGTGATGGGGACCGCCTCGATCCACTTTGTGAACTTGTCGACTGCCACCAGTAGGTGAGTATGCCCGCCATGCGATGATTTTTTGAGTGGCCCAACCATATCGAGCCCCCATTGGGCGAAAGGCCAGGCCAGCGGTATAGTCTTCAACGCCGATGCGGGTGCGTGCGGCCTTGTTGCGAATTTCTGGCAGCCGACGCACCTTTTGACTATGTCCTCCGCGTCTTTGAGTGCTGTAGGCCAGTAAAACCCTGCGCGAAAGGCTTTGGCTACGAGTGATCGACTGCTGGCGTGATGCCCACAGGTACCTGCATGAATGTCTCGAAGTATGGCTTGGCCATCTTCGAGTGCGATGCATCTTTGGAACATACCTGATATGCTGCGCTTGTATAACTCGCCGTTGATAACGGTGTATGCTTTTGATCTTCGAGTCACGCGTCGGGACTCGGTTATGTCATCTGGTAGCTCGCTACGGAGTATGTAAGCCAGAAAAGGTTGAGTCCAGGTTGGCTCAATGAGAAATACCTCGACAGGGGGGTCCTCTGTGCTAGGCATTTTGCTTTTGGGTGGCGTAGTCGACGGAGGAGGCTCTCGTTTCTCCTTGATGGATCTGTGTTCAATACGCTCGAGGAAGACACCAGGTGGAATTTGTGCGCCAGTTGAGCCAAGATTGGCTAGCATGTCTGCTTCTTCGTTGCTTTCCCTTCCTATGTGCCTCAACTCGCAGCCCTCGAAGCTGCCTTCTAGTGTGTTGTACAGATCGCGATAAGCGATCATGTTGTCCGCGATTGCGTCGCAGGCCTTCATTGTTTGCTGCACCACGAGGTTGGAGTCGCCGTAGATCATCAGTCGAGTGCACCCGAGTGCCTTTGCCATCCGCATGCCATGGATCAGAGCCTCGTATTCAGCCTCGTTATTGGAGGGTAGCTTGAATCCCATCTGCAAAACATAACGTAGCTTGTCCCCTTTTGGTGATATGAGGACGACGCCTGCGCCTGCGCCTTCATGTTTCTTGGACCCATCGAAGTACATGGTCCAGGAATTGGCCACGTCTGGTGCTCCAGGTAATTGGGCTTCTATCCACTCGGTTGTGAAGTCGGGTAGGACTTGTGCTTTGATAGCCTTCGGGTGCTCGTACTTGATATCTCTTGGAGCCAGCTCGATGAGCCATTTTGCCACTCGACCCGTTGCATTGGGGTTTGTGAGTATATCACCGATTGCTGAGTTGCTTACCACGGTAATCGGATGCTCGGTGAAGTAGTGTGTCAGCTTCCTTGAGGACATGAATACAGCGTATGCCAGCTTTTGATAGTGCGGGTACCGCTGTTTTGATATGGAGAGAACCTCGCTCAGGTAGTAGACTGGACGTTGTATGCTTTGGATGTGCCCCTCCTCCACGCGTTCGACTACCAGTACGGTGCTCACCACCCTGTTTGTAGCCGAGACATACAGGTAGAGTGGTTCCCGTTCCTTAGGTGCGACGAGGATTGGAGGGCTTGTGAGGATCCGCTTGAGATCTGTGAAGGCTGCTTCAGCTTCTGGCGTCCACTCGAACTTGTCCGCCTTCTTCATCAGTCGATAGAATGGTAGAGCCTTTTCACCCAGTTTGCTGATGAATCGACTGAGCGCCGCTACTCGTCCTGCTAGTTTCTGCACATCATGAAGCTTTGAAGGCCTTTGCATGGTGAGGATGGCCTGTATTTTCTCGGGTCTGCTTCGATTCCACGAGCAGAGACTAGGTACCCTAAGAGCTGCCCGGCTGGAACGCCGAACGTACACTTCTTAGGATTGAGCTTGATATGGAAGCGTTTGAGGTTTGCGAACGTCTCCCTCAAATCGTCGAGTAGTGTGCGTTCTTCCCTTGTGGTAATGACAATGTCATCAACGTAGACCTGGACGTTGCGTCCAATTTGCTTTTTGAGGCAGTCCTGCATCATGCGCTGGTATGTTGCACCCGCGTTTTTTAGCCCGAAGGGCATAGTTGTGTAGCAGTAGACCCCGAGTGGGGTTATGAACGCCGTTTTTTCTTCGTCTTCTTGCTTCATCCTTATCTGGTGATAACCTGAGTAAGCATCCAGAAAGGAGAGTCGTGCGCATCCGGCGGTGGAGTCAACGATCTGATCGATCCGGGGTAGCGGGAAGTGATCCTTCGGACAGCACTTGTTCAGCGCTGTGAAATCCACGCACATCCGAAGGATGTCTGTATGCTTCTTTTCTACGAGTACAGGGTTGGCCACCCATTGTGATTTCTTGATTTCCCTAATGAATCCTGCTGCGAGTAACCGGTCGACTTCGGATTCGACTGCGGTTCGCTTTGGACCGGAGATTCGACGCATCGTTTGCTTGACTGGCTTTGCATCTGGAAACAATTGGAGAGAGTGCTCGGCGAATTCCCTGGGAATACCTGGCATGTCGGCTGGACACCACGCAAATATTTCCCAGTTCTCACGGAGGAATTCGACGAGCGCGCCTTCCTATGCGATAGGCAGGCTCGAAGATATGTTGACTGTCTTGGTCGGATCGGTCGGGTGCACCTGATGCGACCTTGTGTCATTTGTAGCATTGAAGGATCTGTCGACTGCCAACTTCTTATGCTCTGGAAGGAGTGTGCGGTCGTTGGTAATCGCTAAGTCAGCGAGTGATTCCTCCACCCCGAACATCTCGGAGATTTTGCTGAACTCGCGGTCGCAAGCATCGGACCTTTGAAAGTTTCCACGGACAGTGATGACTCCCTTTGGTCCTGGCATCTTCAGCGTGAGGTACGCATAGTGTGGCACCGCCATGAATCGAGCAAACGTCGGGCGACCAAGAATAGCATGGTATTGTGATTTCCAGTCGACGACCTCGAACTCAATCGACTCTGTCCTGAAGTGGCTTACGTCCCCGAACGTAACGTCGAGTTGTACGGTGCCTTCTGGGCTAATTGCTTTGCCAGGAACGATACCGTGGAAGGTATTTGAAGATTTTGGGAGGTTTTCGACTGACCTGTTCATTTTGCGGAGTGTGTCCGCGAAGATGATGTTTATGCCGCTGCCTCCATCCATGAAGACCTTGGTCATGGCGTAGCCTCCTATTTGCGCGTCGAGTACCAGAGCCGCATGCCCTGGTCGAGCTACAGCTGGGGGATGATCCTCTCGACTAAAGCTTATGATGGTTTCCGATCCCTTCAGAAATTCGGGCACGGCTGGAGGTGCCATGACAGCCAAGTTCACCTGTCGAGTGATTAGTTTTTGCTGCCTGTTAGAGGGGCGACCCTTTTGTATCATGTACATCTGCCCGTGGGGCTGTGGATATTGATCATCTTCCGCCCGTAGCACAGGTTGTATGGCACCTGCGAGATTTGCGCCTGGAGCAGGCTGTGGTGCGGGTTGCGGTGGCGGCTGTGGCGCCATGAGAGCGGGCACAGCGTTCGGCTGTGGTACGGGTGCAGGCATGGGCTGAGCAGGTGCTGGGCCATTCCTCTTGAGTCGTATCACATAGTCAGTCGCCATTTGGTCGAATTCCCTGCAGTTCCTTAGGGTGTGATTGGAGCGTAGTTTTCCGTCGTCCCCCTTGAAGAGGTGGAATCTGCACCAGTCGTCCATCTTTTCCTCGAACGACCGCTCGGGTTTTGCGTCGCTACGTTTGCGCCATTCTTGCCTTTTGTAGCTATCGCTCCGCTGCTCGCGATCTCGACTGTCACGTCGATCATCCGAGCGTCGATTGCTTCTATCATGGTCCTCCTTTGGCTGTGTGTATCCAGCCGCCATGAACTCGGGTCTGTTATCGTCGTAAGGACGTCTGGACCGTTTACGCCTGCGATCTTCTCTGTATGAATCTCTGCGGCTTCGACTGCCGCTTTCGTAGTTGTCGCGTGTTGGGGAAGCACGGGATCTGCGTACAGAATCCTCTCCATCTGCCCACTCAGTCGCAACTTTGATGAGGTCAGCCAGGGAGGTTGGCTTTTCACGACCAAGTGCCTCTTTGAAGTCCTTCCTGGCGAGACCTTGTATGAAGGCATCCATGGCCCTGTCTTCTGACACTTTGCCAACCGAATTGCGTATTTCGGTCCACCGCCGTATGTATGATCTCAGCGACTCGTCTGATCGTTGAGTACATGTCCTTAATTCCTCGAATGTCTTCGGGCGCTCACACAGAGGCTCGAAGTTTTTGATGAAGTCTCTGCGGAAATCATCCCACGAGTCATATGATGATGGAGGGAGTGATTTGAGCCAGTCGCGGGCAGTTCCTTCGAGCATAAGTCGTATGTACTGCATCGCCGTGGTGTTCGTGCCCCGCTGGCATGCCACGGCGAGTCTGTAATCTTCTAGCCACCCAGAAGGTTCTTGGCGACCGTTGTACTTGGGTTGCTCGCCTGTCAACTTGAACCGTTTGGGCATCCGCGTCTCACGGATGCGTCGAGTGAAGCACAATGCTCCGCATGGCTCTGGTTCGCGATCAGAGTATGAATCGCTGCTATAGGATCTTCGAGACCTGCTCCTGCTGGACCTGTGCCGGCGCGTGCTTCTCCTTCCTTCATCCGAGTGGTGGCTGCGACCACTGCGATGATGTGCTGCGTGTCGTGAGTCGACTATGTCGCGATCGCGATCCCTTGCTGGAGTTTTGTCTTCTGGCTGCATAGCCTGTGCCGCTAGAGCTAGCGATTTGAGTTGTTGGCGATGCAGGGCTGCGTTAGGGTCATTCGCCGGAGGTTGTATTGCCTTGAGGTAAGCACCTACGGAGAATAATGCACCCGCAGCAGTTTTGGGTACTGGGATTCCGTTAGCGTCCTCTGTCATGAACGACAGGTTACGGGTGATTGCTACCCTTTCATGTTCTGGAAGGCTTGCCAACCGCGACCTAGGTCGAGGGGTTGGTTGCTGTGTGGACCCGAGGGATTGCTCCCTTCGTCGGGCACTCGAGAGGCTGGCTTGCCTTTTGCGCTCCTCGAGCGTCGCTCGGTAGTTTTGCAGTCGAATTGACTCCTGCCAGTTGAAGTACTGGAAGGTCAACATCTCCTCTGGAGTGGAGTTTGGCGGCATCATAGTGCACTCCTTTATGACTTTATCTGCTTTTGCTGCCATCTCCTCCGTGATTGTCAAGGTTGTGACCCCATCTGGCATGGTTACCGTGCATGGGAATTGTGCAGGCCTGCGAGCGGCAGCGTCTGCGGATGATTCTGCGGTGAAGGCCACGTAGACCTGATGGGGCGTGACCCGAGGACAGGTGTATGTGCTGTCGATTCCAGTCATGGACTCGACATCGCCATCGAGGCTCATGTCAGAGCCAGTGTGTTCATCGAGTAGATCTTCGAGGCGAATCTCGTTGTCGATGTGCTCATCACCTATGCTCATCTCGGTGTTGGCGAAGCCATTACGGATTTCTGAGTCGAGGTTGGTGTTGGTGAAGATCTCCGAGTCGACGTTGTTGTCGTTATGAATCGCGGGCTCGTAGAAGTCATCGAGGGAGATCCCGCAGTCGAAACTCTCGTCGAGTGGTAGGTTGAAGTCGATGTTGCTTGTGTTGTATGCTGATTCTGCTTCCTCGCCTTGGAGTTCCGTCATCATGAACCTATCGAGCTCGCCGGTCGACATGGTTGTTGCGGGCGAGCAGGCTTCAGGATTCGACGATGGGGCGAGCGCAGTCGACGGAGCCTCGAGTGCACCCAGCGCCAGTTGTTGCGGATCTGCTGAGTCCTGCGTGCCAAGATTGTTTACGAAAAAATTGAATGCTCCAACAGTTAAACTCAAACCTGATTCAAGGCCAGAAAACGCCTCCTGAAGCTCTGGCGAGTGCGGATTGAAATTCATTGGAAGAGCAGATGCGCTTTTTGCGGGTGAAGCGGGCAGGCTGCCGCTTTTCGAGTAGATCGGCGAGTCGCCGTGTGTCGCCTGGATCGGCGAGTTGCTGTTTGCTGACATGGCCGGCGAGTTGCCGTTTGCAGATGAGATCGGCGAGTTGCCGTTTGCTGGTGAGATCGGCGTGTTGCCGTTTGCTGGTGTGATCGGCGATTTGCCGTTTGCTGTTGGGACCGGCGAAACTTCGAGTCCAGCGCTATTCTTTCCCACAGACGGCGCCACTTGACGAGGGGTAGACTCATCAAGACCCATGGTTAAGGTCCCTAGGTTATGAATATGGGGGAGAGAACGTGGTAGAGCTGGAAGTATCGTCGGCTGACAAGCAGGGCAAAGATTTTACCCAGGTTCAGGGCCCTCGTGTGGAGGTAACACCCCTACGTCCTGCCTGTCTGTTATTGATTTGTGAATATGATGGTTACAAGGATCCCGGCGAGATGTCGATCTCGCTAGGGTTTGTGGCTCTGGTGGTTCGTTGTCTGGTTCGATGGCCCTCCCAGTCCTTAAATAATAGGCTGGGTCCCGGGTGTTCGTAACCGACTCGATTTACAAGTAAGGAAACTCTAAACCGACTATTGCTTCGCCAAACTTGGGGATACTTCATCTTCGTGGGCCTCCCTTCATGGGCTTCATGTAGGCTCTGATAGTTGGGCCTAGTCGATACGTGCACCAGGTACCCTCATGGTAGGGTACCCGATAGGCATACCCATGTCATACACCATATCAGCATGTGTTCAGTTGAGATCTGTTAGATTGCTATACTCTTTTGTAAATGGTCATTGTAGATACGCAGTGGGAGGTAAAGCGTAATCCTAGTATTGGTTGTTTTTTTAGACTTGTTTACTTTCCTGTGCTTATGTGACAGCTCCTGTGAAGGTTAATTTCTTTTATTGATTATTATTGCAACGATGGATTGGATGTTCCTATGTTCTATGTGGAGGAAGCAAAAGGTGGGTTTCTTCTGAACACATAGATTTTTTTTTGTTCAATCGGTTTGTACTTGCTCTTTCGTATCACCTGTGTTTACGCAATTTTACTGGATATAATCATACTAGATTGTACGAGGAACAGAGCTTGAACCATATTACAGAAAAGCAGGATGGCTGCATTTTAGTGTGGAATGTACAGTTCTTCCAAGAAACAAGAATCTAATGCTTACCCTACATACCCAGTCTCTTGTGCAGATATTAAAAGAAAGAATGAAAGCCTCCCAAGACTAGAAATCGAGATTGGTGAGAATTCCCTAAATCCTGCTCACGACGGGAGTTGAACTCGGGTTGCTAGGAGCGGCACCGCGTCCCTAACCATTGGACCACAACCCCGTTCTTGCAGATTTTTACCACTGACGTATAATGCATTTTTCTTTTCTGTACTGTTGAGCGATAAAATCTGGTCTGACGGGCATGTTCTGGTTTTACATATCTGGTATTTCGGTCTGTCACAACATTTCCACCAAAAAGTACAACCAATTTTACAAGATACAGATCAATTGCTCTGTAACTTCAATATTGGTTCTCAAGGGATTGGGACCTAAAGTGGCAAAAAGATAAATCCCATTATGCATGAAAATTCTTCCATGCCAAGTTATAGTTCTTTCAATCTGTAATAATACAGGTACGCCCACATGTACATAAAGGTTTAGCTTAGTTGCAGAAGGGACGCTAGGTGGTGACAATTGGCAAGTTTCCGGCAATCCTTTTCCTCAACTCCTATCCAGAGAGTTCTCTTCGTATGGTCTCAAATAACATCTCATTCCATGTATCTACAGTCCTGGCATGCACCAATGTAGACAGTCTTGGCGTGGAGGCTTTCCATCTGGCCCTCTTCGAATCTTCTTGTTAGGGTCGGTACTTGTGTAGGGACCAGGATGCCCATCGCCCCTCAAGGCAAAAGGTTCAGTGATGTCCATTAATTTCAACTTCGAACCATGTTCCCCAGAATTTTGGACTGCCATTCTGAAGCCAGCAACTTGCTTTCCATACATTGTGTCCGTGAATCGATTCCTCACCACCTCATCCAAGGGATTAACCTTCCCAGAGCATGATCCATTAGTGTTCCATGCCCCACCTTCATAATGATCTGGTGAGTATGTGCGCAAAATAGCTATACCTTTGAAATCCGGTTTGGTAGCCACAACAGTTAGGCAAGTCTCAACAGCCACACCAAAGGCATCAATGTTGTCCATTCGCATTTTTCCAGCTTCACGAGGCCACCAGCGTTGTCCTCCAACAACATTGCCATTCTGGATATAGGCTGATCGTGTGGTAAACCAATGGCCGGAGGAGAGGACAAGCACATGAAAACTAGGGACAAATTTCATGAAGATCTCATCTGGGATATCCAGGAAAACCTTACGAAGACCCTCGGGAGCAAACTCCACAGCTTCTGTTGATTTGTGTACCAACCAAGATGACCAGATGCGGATGATAGTTGTTGAGGTTGACCTAAATATCCATTTTTGCATCTTGTGGGAGCCGCTGTTTTTTGGGGTTTCGACCTGCCAAAAGTAGAATAGCAAGAAACTTCAAGATAAGAAACCACATATTATGTTATTCAATATAACAAACTACAAGTACATTCAGTATATGAGCAGGCAAAACACTAGCACAAACTAGATATGGATCAACTTGGAAGTGGATCTTCTAGAAAACAGGTAGTTTGCACTGAACCGATCAGTTTTGACCCTTTCTTATTTTCAGGAAGGAGAACCTCAAAACGTTTTTACAAGCAGGTTTGCCATGAACCATCCATTATCTATAAGACCAAACAACCCCTATAGTCAAATAAATAATGCATACAAAAGGTCTACTTAGATTGATCATGGTCAGTGAATTATCTTACCTGCCACAGAATGCAAAGGAGCGACTCCATTTGATTTCCAGCAACTGAGTCCCCAACAAAGGCAATCGTCTTGCCTCTCATCAACTCCAAGAACTTCCTTGCATCAAAGCGTGGTAGAGTGCATTGTTCAGGTTTCCATCTCCAATTCTCGTATCCCTTGTCGGGTCGCCCATTTCCCTGGCAGTTCCGAGTCTTCGTGATCACAGGGCAAGAGTTGTTTGTGTAGAGTGGCCCCGAAGAATCAAAAACCCATTCCCCACGATATAGATCACATGTACCTGAACAATAAATGACATCAAAATTAAGGGAAAAAATCAAATATTGTATAGCGTGACAAGTATATTCATTCATGTTTGTAAGATGTTCTAAAGAACAGGGGATTATACTGACACTTTAACTTGATCATCTGTTTGAAAATCAGTTGATGATTTCGACAAGTAAAGAACCATCATCAAGTTTTTCTGTGGTATCAGTATCACCTGTAGCAAAGGTTCCGACATCTTGTGATTAACCGCACCTGTATCCAAAGATGCTTCGCTTGAATTCATGGTACCGCTCTGAGAGTTCTGCTCAGGCAAGGGCTTCTGGTCACCCTGAAACAGTCCCCCTGGTAACGAAAATTCAGTAGCAGTATCATTATTGCTCCCAAGGTATACATGTAGGGATGCCCCAGGAAGAGATGATCCTATACACAGCGATATCACAAGCAGGGTCAGCACCAAAGCCACAGCCGACAGGACGAGAGTCGAGAGCCATTGCCGAATTCCACCTGCCCCAAATGGAGCTTTCATCCCCAGTGAACTCATGGCCGCACCGAAAACAAAAATGCAATAACCACTACAGAACAACTCTACTTCTTGATCTTCCCTCGCGTACTAGGGCAAACTGCTAGCCTGATTCTTGGAACCTGCAGCATACGAACAGATATTGAGATAATTAAGTGCTGGCTGGCCACAGCAAGGTCGTACTGGAGAATAAGCTTCAGAGACGCATGTCAAATGTAATAGTACTCACTAGCAGCTAACAGCAGCATGTATGACTAATTTAGGTGCAGCTCAAAAACCGATCTATGAATGAACTGCAAAGATAATAACAAAGAAAACGAACCATCTTGACCAAAATATCATACGCAGCATTACAGATAAATGAAAATCAGACAAGCCACACCATATATATCTAACAACGATTCGCAAGACCATCTGCATTTCACAATAGTTCCAAGAATATTTGACAGAACCATATACTCTCGCTTAACGAGCTGAACCAGCTAAACTGATCTAGGTTTCAAACCTTAGCTCGCCGGCAGAGGAGCGACGAGGTTGGAGGGGCCGTTGGAATGTCGCCTGTGGCCGAGGCGCGACGATCCAATCGCGAGACTGATGCAGCTGTTGATTGCTGGTGTATTTTAACCCCATCCCACTAGGCCACTAGCACGCACGACCGGTAGCAATCAGGCCGTGCCGTCGCTGCTGCTCCATGAAGTCGCGATGTGCGCTGCACATGCCGTCGTCGCCCAGAAACAAATCGCCTGCCTGAGCCGAGCAGAGGTGTGCGCCGTCATGGACAAGCTCTACAGAGCCCGGGCTCCCTTTGCTGCCTTTTTTTTATCTGAACATGGCACCTCTTGCCTGGTTTCAGTCTCAGTCGGCGTCCGATACTTTGCTTCGCATCGGACCAGCTCTTGGCCGTAGGATGGGAAGCGGCCTGCGCGTGGGAATATTGTAGAAGGTCCATTAATTGCAGACCATCCCCTTGTCGGTTGTTTCCGCAACAAAAACTACGCTAATCACTCCCGTAAGAAAACCACCATTGATCTTGTTGCTTCAAGCCCCCTGCCCGCTCGCTCGATGGTTTTCAACCTTATTAGCGTTGCTTCCATATATACTCCAAATATTCCCTCCAGATCCATATACTCACGCATGATTCCATCTATAGGATGCTTCCTTTTGTTGTGAGGAGATACGATGCTTCCTTTTTGGAAGGGCACACAATGCTTCCTTTTTTGAGAGGATACACAATGCGTCCATTACCTTCCATACGTGTTTCCATCATACAAAATACATGCATCCAACGCTACACACAATACATAGTCATTTTTTTTTCAGCAAGTCGTGACATGATTTGGTTTCTGCTATGAAGCTAAATAGTTGCATTCTGAAACACAATTTTATGATTATTGAAAAATGAACAATGTCGTACCAAACATTGTTATTGTAGTGTAATTCTAAGTAAGGGAGCATGCATACATATTACAGGAAACATATTGTATTTATAACTAAAGCACAACAAGAATATCATTGACACAAATTCACTTAACAATGTACATCCCACTTTGCATCACAACAACGAAACTACTAATTTCACATTCGCCTCGCCATCGACTGGGCATCTTGAACTGGTTGATCACGCGTGACCTCCACGCGCGCCCTGAATTCTCCGTTATCAACAAGGTAGCCACTGATGTAACGGTGCCTCATCTTGGGTATTTCCGACGCATCAATAAGCATGGTTGGATAAGGTGGAGATCCATACAACATAATAAACAAGAAACAATGAAGCACATACATATGCGGTTTGAAACAAAAGGTTAACTACAAGAAGCAAAATGTATGCACAGTGGTTTCAGTGAAGGAAGCAACACTATCTGTGCTTGAATATAGGTTGAAGCAAATTGTCTCTACGATAAAATTAGCACACGGTGGAATGGTTAAAGCATAAATCCACTATGAAACATGAAACAATAAAGAACACAGACTAATTGCTTCCTTTAGCTTCTTTGGTTGCTCAAGAGGAGCAAGTTGATGTCAATTTCATTAAAAATAATTTCAACAACAATGCTTATAGGAATAACTATGTTAATAATAATTATAAGCCCTATCCTCCCAATAGTGGCAATGCTTATGGAAATTCTTATGGTAATTCCTACAACAATAATAGAAGTGTTCCCTCTGATCTTGAAAGTGTTCTTAAAGATTTTATTAATGTACAAAAAGTTTTCAATATAACTATTGAGGAAAACCTAGAGAAACTTGATAGTCTTGTCTCTAAGGTTGATAGTCTTGCTCATCATGTTGAAATTTTGAAAATAAAAGCTATACCTCTTGACATTAAGGAAAATAAGTCTCTGAGTGCTATACAAATTAAAATTGACAACAATATTAGGATGCTAGCCGAATTGCATGGTAGGTGGGAAAGAGAGGAAAAAGAAGCTAAAATTGCTGAAAAGAAGAGGATTGCTAGTGTTTGCACTAGTTTTACCCATGAAGATGTTAAAACTCTGAGCACTAGTGAGTCAACTACAGGTTCTAAACATGCTAATGGTAAATGAATTGATGTGGGAGAAGTCTTTCCTTTGGTAAAAAATAGCTCAAAATTTTATGATAGCACTAAAATTGTTCCCGATAAAGTGCTGAAATTTTGCAAGCTGTTAGAGATAATGCTCCAATTGTTTTTGATGATAATGATTTTGATTTTGATAGTTGCAACCTTTCTGAAGTTATAAAGTTCTTGCAAAAGCTTGCTGAAACTCCTAGTAAAATAAACATGGCTTTTACTAAGTATATTATTAATGCTCTTGTTAAGTCTAGGAAGAGAAGCTCAAACGTGAAGGCTCTATTCCTAGAAAATTGAAGATGGTTGGAACCCACTATTAAAATGAAATTGAATGATTTTGATTGTAATGCTTTGTGTGATCTTGGTGCTAGTGTTTCGGTTATGCCTAAAAACTATATGATATTCTTGATTTAGCACCACTAGAAGATTGCCACTTGAGTGTTCATTTTGCTGATTCTCCGAAATAGGCTTTCGCCCCCGCTATATTAATATAGCAACCACCCGATACAACGTTGAGACCACTGCTGGGCAAACAGCACAATCCTACCCAAAAGAAAAGAAAGAGAAAAAGGAAGAGAAAACAACGCCAACATCGCGGATCAACGAAAACGAAATTGACTCTCGACCGCTACGTCCTCTCCGGCAAAGTCCCACCATAAGCCTAGCGCTCGGAATCGCCGCATACCAAGCAACACCTCCAAGAAGGAAAGCGACGACGCCGACGCTGCTGCCCGGACAAGTCCTAGGGTTTCCCCCGGTACGCTCCGAGGAGTGGGAAGGGGCACCCCCGACGCCCTTCAAGAAGGAAGGGCGACACTCTCAAGCGTCACCGCGTCGGTGCCAAAACGACAGAGATTTCTCCCGACCCCCAAAAAACCACCTCCCGGACAATCTGAAGCGCTCCACCAAAACCTGCCGCCCACCACCAGACGCCACCTCGGTCTTGAGTCACGAACGCCGTCTCACCATGGCACACACTGCGAGGCCAGACTGAGAAGAGACAAGCGTAAACAATGGATGGCGGTACCACAACCACGCGGGAGGGAGCAACCTCCACCGCCAAAGGCAGTAGCCGACCGGACACATCAGCAAGAACACACCAGACCATTGGAGTCGGAGGGTGGCAGTAGCACAGCCACCTGGAGGACTTCCTCCATCGCCACTGCTGCGGGTGCCGACCGGACGCGGTAGCAAGGACACATCAGGCCGGGCAGGCCCGGCCGGGTCCAAGAGGACCCATAAAGTCCCCGCCACCACGCTGCTACACGTAGGCCACGCCGCCGCTGCCCTCAAGATCGAAACCATAGGTCTGGCCGGACCCAGAAGGGCCCGTGAAGCTCTCACCATCGTGCTGCAGCAGGGGCGGTTGTCGTGCCTCGCCGTCCACGTCACGGAGAACTCGAAAACAGGCCGGAGGCAGACTGGTCGCGCCCGACCCGCCCTGACCCAGATCGGGCCCGAAGGCCTAGATCTGGGCCTGCAGGGTTGTGGTCAAGCCCATGCAGCCACCACCACCGCCAACGGCGGCGCCACTGCCGCGTACGCCACCCGCCCGGGCCGCAGGTCACCCCGCCACCACCAGCCGACCTCCGTCGATCTGAGACGCACCGTCGCCGGAAAGATGCCGCCCCGCGCGCCTCCCTCGCGCGCGGGTAAAGGAGCACCGCCGCCGCCGGCACCGCCCGAGCCCCGCTCGAGGGCTCACGCCGACGGTGGCGGGAGAGGAGAAGCTGGAGGTCGCGCTCGAACGGAGAGGAACCGAGGCCGCGCCCGGCCGCCGCGGGGCGGCGCGGACGCGGGAAGAAGAAGGGGGAGGCGGGGGGGAGGGCGGAGCGGAGCGGAGCTTGCCGGCCGGCGCGCCCTGCGGCGCGGCTAGGTTTTCTTTCGGGCGAGAGGTCGCGAGAGGGCGAGGTCGCGAGAGGGCAAAGAGACAGTTTTCTCCTACAGTTTGCTGATTCTACTATGAAGAAACCTGTGGGTAGAATAAATGATGTTCTTATTATGGTTAACAATAATTATGTCCCTGTTGATTTCATTGTTTTGGATATTGAATGCAAAGCCTCTTGTCCTATTGTTTTGGGAAGATCTTTTCTTAGAACTGTTGATGCTTTTACTTATATGAAAGAAGGTAATATTAAATTTCAGTTTCCACTCAGAAAAAGGGATAGAACACTTTCCTAGGAAGAGGATGAAACAACCTTTTGAGTCTTTTGTTAGAACAAGTTATGATTTTGATGTTCTACTCTTGACAACACTTGATTCTTGCTTTATGCCTAGCTAAAAGGTTTTAAAGAGAAGCGCTTATGGGAGGCAACCCATTTTTATTTTCTGTTATTTCTTGGTTTTCTTGAGTCAAGGTATCTGTTGCTACTGTAACAACACCTTTGTATCTTTTGTTTTCGTTTTTGTGCCAAGAAAAGCCTCTAATGGTAAGAAAGTGTTAAAGTTTAGTTTGCTGTCCACAAACAGATTTCTGCTCTTCACTGTACGCAAATCCACAAAATCACGGAACGTGATATTGATCTGAATTTTTTTTGTGCAAAAGATTTAGCTCTATATCTATCTTTGTTAGATTATCATTTTCTGATTTGAGCGACGTAAGTGCCTCATTTTTTTTTGTCTTTACGGACTGTTCTAGTTTTGACATATTTTGTCTTTATTTTGCATTCTCTCTTTTACGAGTGTTAAGTGAGGTTCTCTAAGGGTGGAGAGCATCACATAAGGATAGTAACAGTAGCTTATGTTTAAAATGAGTTCTTGTATTGTGTCTTTACAGAACCAAGTGGATTAATGTTTTGATGCACTAACCCTCTAATGAAGTTTATGAGAAGTTCTGTGTGAAGAAAGTTTTCATGTATTAAGAGAGAAGGATGATAGAAGAAGATCAAGAAGAGATAAAGGCTTAAGCTTGGGGAGGCTCCCATGGACCTCCTCTGCATTTTTCAAGAAGACTCAAGCATCTAAGCTTGGGGATGCCCAAGGCATCCCCTTCTTCATCAACAAATTATCAGGTCATCTCTAGTGAGACTATATTGTTATTGCTTCACACTTTAAGTGTTGTTCTTGGAGTGTATGTGTGTTTTTATTTCAATTTTTTTGTGTTTTGTTCTCTGATCATAACTAAGTTGGATCCTAACATTCTTGTGTGAAAGAGAGACACGCTCCGCTTTTTCCTAGAACACTCCTGTTCTTCACTTATACTTGTTGAGTATTCTGTTTTTGCTCTATTTGCTTCTAGCTCTTATTTTTCATGTATCTCTTGTTTAGATCTATTAGTATCTTTCGTACAAAGTACTCTCTTGCTTCATATATTGTTTGGATAGTTGTTTAAATAAGTTGATTGATGTTGGTTGGAACAGAAAATGTTATGCATGTGGTAGTGGTATAATGAAAAAAACTTGAATAGTCTTGTATATCATTAAACTGTGATAACTTGATTCCTTGCAAATGTTTTGAGATATTTAATAAATAGATGTTAATGCTTGCTGGTTACTTAACTTAAAACTTGTTAGTGGTTGTTGCCGTTAAAGCTTGTTTCGTCTACAAACTCTACTAATTGTTGAAGGTGTAGTTGGTCTTGATAGCTTTTCCTGTCTGAAAGTAATTCGTAATAACATAGTTGTGTGCTAAGGTCGAGGGATCTAACGGGGTAATTGCGCCGCCGTGAATGGCCCTCGATCCTTGGAGTAAATTTTAATCATGCTATTAATGTTGAACCTGCTAGTTGTTTGCAACAAACTTGTGAGTTCTTTTGGACTAATGTTTAGCTACCGTTTTTGGCACTTCCACCATCCAAATTTTGCTAGCCTCTTCGGTGCTTTGCATTGCCTTCTTCTCACACTAAGAGTTGTTGCATACTTTGTCAGTACATCCAAACCCCGTGGGAGGACTTCCTCTTGTTCTTCTCCTACACATAAGCCTATACATCTTTCTCAAAACAGCCACCATACCTACCTACCACAACATTTCCATAGCTGTTCCGAGATATATTGCGATGCAACTTCCATCTTACATTACATGACTTGTTGTCATTCATCATTGTTATATATTGCTTTGCATGATATTCTATAGAGCTGATGTGTGGTTTACCCATGTTACGCTAGATAATTACACATCTTGCTACACTAGCAGAGACATATATTTTTATACATCATGTTCTGTTTATGAGTTATTTGTACAAAAAGTGTGTTGTCATTTTAGAGCGTTGCCCCTGCAAGTGAGGGAGAGAAATGTGAAAAGTGCCATGGATGCCATCGAAAAGCAGAAATAGACAAAAAACAGAAAATAGAGAAAAAGAACATGATGTCTCCACGTGTTCACGTGCAGACTTAGTTCCATCCCCTGTAAATGGATTTTCATAACACTTTTAACATGACCAGCGGGGATTTTAAATCCCACTTTAGGTACCTCAGACACGTAGTTTCAACCACTTTAGGAGCAGTAGCATAAGCATTCTCATATAAAGCAAGATGCAGCGAGGCACGATTCATAAATGCCATAGTAATAAAATTTAACTTTCAAGTTTCCTTATGGAGTGTTTGTGTAGTAACACAACTTAGTTCTATCTCCCATTGTTGCAAGTTTTATGTGTTTTTTAATTTTTTATGCAAAACTGAAAATAAATATGCAAACCGAACTTAAAAATGCAAGACAATGACAAAACAAAATAAATTGCTTTGAAGGTAAAGATGGATAAGATGATGCTCACGTAGGTGCAACCTCCCCGAGCTTAGGTGTTAGCACAAGTTGGTGATGAATTTGACTTGGTGAGATATCCTTGGATAAACCTTTCAGCAATGATTCCCCGGCAACGGCGCCGGAAAACAGTCTTGATGGCCCTTCACGTAGTTACCCCACAATGGCGCCAGAAAACAGTTGCTAGCCCTTCGCGTGGTACCTGCGTGAAAAGTAAATGGGTTAGGTTGAGACTCCAATTGCAGAGTGTGTAGTAAGTGGAAGACGTGTTTTCCCCACGAGGGTGACTCGAGGGTTTAATATCGAACTCTCGGGGAATCAGTAGTGAAGATTTATCTTCCTATCCTTCTTTTGGTTACCTACAAAACAAAGTAAATGTTTTGGTCCTCAACCTCACCTAGTGGTTGTCAAGCACAAGGTGTAGAATGATATCAAGATAATATGCAATGCAAACAAGAAATAAATATGCAATGGTGGTAAATAAATATGCAAGGATGGTGGTAGCAATGATAAATGATATTTTTGGGTTTTTATGATGAATGCAAGATGTAAAAGTGTTTTTGTATTTTCGGATTTAATAATGGCAGAAAATGGAAAAGTGGTTGGAAAGGTGTTTCTTATGATTAAAAATGGACCGGGGTTCATGGTTTCACAAATGCACTCTCTCTTTAATAAAGTGGTAGACAATGGAACACTAGAGTTGACATATGAGATTGCAACACAACAGTTTAATGACAAGTTATAATTATATGGGCATCACGTCCTAACATAGAGACCTTTTGGTTATTAGTCTCTCTTATACTCCACCAAGATGCGAACTAAATCATAACACCTCAGTAATTAAGATAACTCAGAGTATAGCAATAAGTATCATGACATGAAGTTAAAATAAGAACATGCTAGATCTAGTCATGGAGTAGTGGCAATGGTCACACCCACATCTCCGGTAGCATGGTATTTCTTTTTATCCCTAGTGAGGCAACAAAGTAAGGTAAAACACCCAAGTGGATCGCAGAACTTTCTCTCACGTTCACTGCACTAGCCACCCCCCGTTACTCCAACTAATGCACACGTTCCCCCTCACACGCTCTCATAAACATGCTTGATCATAACAAGTAAATAAGAACGGGGTACATAATATGCATCTACTTTCATAACTGAAACAAAACCATTGCAATCTCAAACATATATTAACTCATAAAAAGATCCACCACAAAGGTATTACATAGATGACCGTAATCATGTTCAGCAGCTCATACGGTACTAATTAGTGAAGCTCGAGAGAGAGAGATACATAAGTTACTTCCACAAACCCATAGTCCAGAGGTGGACTACTCCCTCTTCATCATGGAGACGGTGGAGAAGTCGTTGGAGAAGATGGAGACCACGCCGGCAGCGCCCCGCCGGAGTTTTCCCCCTCCAATCTGCAGCTCCAGGTCTCTGTTTCGGTGTTTCTGTGTTTCTGCGGCGCTCCTTCCAGAGAACGTCGGGGAATATTTTTATAGGCGTTTTTAGGTCAAAACGGAGTCGGTGGAGGAAAGATCGACGGCAACGGAGCTCCGAGGCCCAAATGGGGGTCCCACGCGGCCAGGTACATGGGCCGCGTGGGCCCACTCCTTTTGGCCCTCGGGCTCCGTTTGTTCGCTTCCTTCGCCCACAAGTCTTCTTCCTTCCAAATATTGACGCCCGTAAATTTCAGGTCATTTGGACGTCGTTTGGGTCCCTGAAACATTAAAAAAGAAATAGGGTTTTCTGCCTGCGCAGGGTTAATTCCATAAAAATAGGAAACATGTCAAATATTCCCAAAATCATTATAAAACAGTGATATAACCCTTATATGATGCAAATATGACTGGAATATAAGTAAAATAATGCAAAGTTCATGTATGCATTTTACATGCATCAACATCCCCAAGCTTAACCTATACTCGTCCTCGAGTATGAAGGTGATAAAACTAACATGGACTTTGCAATTTAATACTATCAATGGATATCAAAGATGATTACTATTGCTACATAGAGTAAAATGATTCATTCTTAAAAGGAGTAGCAATATGCAAGATAGTTTATGAAGTGATATCAAGTATTCAATGCAAGGATGTTCAATGATAATTCACAAAGTGTAACATAAGAAAAAGTACTATGGACCACATGTATGCATAATAATAAGTAAGAACATCCTACAATGGTCATAGAGTATTGGTGAAAATCTGAATATAAAAGGTGGACACTTTGGAAAGATATATATATGAGTAGAGGTAAAGCATGAATAAATTTCATCTAACTTCTGAACTTCTCTACTTAAGTCAATGATTGTAATATGGTAATCCTTGGTGTCAAGCTCTCATTCCCCTATCATAGCATCTTGAATGATTAAGTTTAAAGTGAAAGCAATAGAGTAGTGTGCTTGACAAAGTACAGGTTGAAAGTCTCATGCCCCTTGAATACAAGTACCTACTCCATGTGTTACTCAACTTTAGAAAACAAAAAAAGTTCAATTTAAATATCATTGTAAGTAATAACAGTATCATTAAGAGCGGCAACTGGGGTACCTCTTGTCCCAGGATATGGAACAAGCCCATATCAAAATGACAAGACAAACAAATATAATGAACAATCTCAACACCCTTTTTATTTACCATTGGATAGCTTTTTATTGTAAGGTGTATCACAGAAGGTTCACCATAGCATGTAAGTAAATTTCCACCATGAATGATGCATGGCTTAGATTAGCGGCCCAGGCGTCTCTCTAACCATTTATACAAACTCATTTAAACTCACTTTATTTCCCCATTTATTTCACCCATGGTAAGCATCCATAAACAAAAGTGCATGATATCAACTAAATGAGATGATGTGCAATGTTGAAAGTTTGCCATGTGACAGCACATATGAGCTAACTCTCAACCAAAGACATTTGTCAAGTCCACAACTTCATAATTTTAATCACAATGGGTCATATTTATTTATGCAATGAAAGTAAAGTGTGCATCAAGTTCACGAGAGCTATATAACCAACTTTTCCCACAACAATTAACAACATAAGCATTTTCATTCAGAGGTATAGATAACTCAAATATCATGATAAACATACTCGGAATAGCATAAAGCTAATAGGTAGATATGGTGGACTCACTGGAAAAACTTTGGTTGAAGGTGTTGGAAACAAGTTTTTGCTTGTTGGAATTTTTGGGCTAGCAAGAGTGAGAAAGTTGACCATCTAAATGCATGCATGAGTGTCCATAGAACTAACTAATTCATGTTAGAACAAGGTAGAATAACATTTAGCATCAAAACATGAATAAGAGATAGCTCTTGATAAAATATTTGCAAATTATTACTCGTTAACAAGCTCATGAATCATGCAATTATATGTATTTTTAAAATCAACTTTAACATCCCTTTTCCCAATCTTATAATAGCATCCAACATAATTCAACCCAAATTTCCAGTAGCTCTTTCATATATAAATGATAGTGTGGTGGTCTATCAAAAATAAAAATCTAATCTAAACAAACAAAAAGACGCTCCAACTTTATGCGATAAAGTGTTTCGATCGAAAAACAGAAGTTAGACGTGCGCAAACCGAGAGTGTGTAGGTCCAGTGGGGTTGTCTTCACATCCCCAAGCTTATGGTCTTTACCATCCTTGGATAGCTCTTGGTGCATCTCCTCTAAACCCTGTGAAAAAACTTCAAAACACCGTTTCTCCCATTTCTTTTTCTGTGGGGCACGTTAGTAGTGATAAACAAATAGATTTCTTGCTGCATATAATCCTTAGACAAAAATTCATATAAATGTACAGAATATGTATAATGTTGTATGCCTACTCATAAACTAAATTGGGTCAAAAAGATTCATATTAAAAGTTCTAAGCATGCATCAAACAAAATGAGACAGAATCTGTCCAGAAAAACAGCAGCAGCTAAACGTATTTTTCTACCCTAATTAACTTTGTCGGAAAATTCCGAAAAAATTCATGCATACAGAGGATGAAAAGTTGCCATTACAGTTTAAATATGAGCTCATTCGGAGTTACAGAATAAGAATTAAAAATCATACCGTGCACAGATTCGTGCAGGAATAATATCTCCGAATGCTATAAGCAACTTCTTCATACCAAAATTAGTAAAACTTGGCACTTTTTAAAAATTCCAGAAACTAAACTAAAAACTAAGTCTCTTGTTACAGCAAGAGGACAAAAATAAAATCATAAATAAAAACAACCGGGTTGCCTCCCGTAAAGCGCTTTCTTTATAGCCATATAGCTAGGCTTCTTACTTGATGTTTATTGTGGACGAAACTCATGAGGGAGCTTGAATGATGTGCCCCTCTTCCTTGGAAGTGTTCATGCATAATACCAGGATCCCATGGTGTTCTCAAACCAATCAAAATAATAGTCAAGTTGAATCCTAGTTGAGAGAAAAAAAAACACAAAAGTAATAACAACGAAGTCTAACTTTCTTTCTATGCATTGGCATTTTGTATATGAATGAATCACCATAAATAGAAGTTTCCCAATGCATATTAACAATATTTACTTGCAGCATATAATTATTAGTAACATAAAGAGGGTTCTTATCACCTCCTCTTTCATAATAGTTGCAAGTAGTAGAAATAAATTTAACCATATAACCACAAGAATCATTCACCTTAGATAATTTAGGCACATAAAGAGGATTATTAAATTTATTATGCAATTCATTAATATGCTTCCCTCTTTCAAAATAGTTAATAAGATTAATATCAAGTTTAATATCATGGTTGCAACAAAGATTTGGAACTAAAGATAATTGCAAACCACATAAGTATTTCTCAACATAAGCAAATTTCTCCTCTATGGTGTGATTAGGAGAGTTCAAAAACAAAGTAGGACTCTCATGAGTAAGAGCACTATCACAAACAACAAGTATATCATTTTTATCCTCACATAATTTAGTAACAACTAAACATGGAGGTTTATCAATAAGCATAGGACCATCATCTAAAGCATTATCATATAGCATATTTAAGCAATACTCCTCATTATCATCAATAAGTTCACTAGTAGTATTAATAGAAAGTAAAGGAGCATTTTAGTTTCATCATAATAGCATGGGTTATCATATAGGATCATAGCATTTTCAGTTTCACACTCATCATAACATGGGTTTTCATAAGCTTCTTTAGGAGTAAAATATTTAAGAAAATCCTCCATCAAAATACTCCATTCAATAGTGACTTCTTCATCCAAAGACCTGAACCAAATACCAGCATTACCATATAAAGACAAATATAATAGCTTCATTTTCACCTGATCATCAGAAATACCAGGAAGGCTAAATAAACCACATATGTCTTCAATTGTCTCCACGTGTTCACGTGCAGACTTAGTTCCATCCCCTGTAAATGGATTTTTCATAACACTTTTAACATGACCAGCGGGATTTTAAATCCCACTTTAGGTACCTCAGACACGGTAGTTTCTACCACTTTAGAGTAGCATAAGCATTCTCATATAAAGCAAGATGCAGCGAGGCACGATTCATAAATGCCATAGTAATAAAATTCAGCTTTCAAGTTTCCTTATGGAGTGTTTGTGTAGTAACACAACTTAGTTCTATCTCCCATTGTTGCAAGTTTTTATGTGTTTTTTAATTTTTTATGCAAAACTGAAAATAAATATGCAAACCGAACTTAAAAATGCAAGACAATGACAAAACAAAATAAATTGCTTTGAAGGTAAAGATGGATAAGATGATGCTCACGTAGGTGCAACCTCCCCAAGCCTAGGTGTTAGCACAAGTTGGTGATGAAGTTGACTTGGTGAGATATCCTTGGATAAACCTTTCAGCAATGATTCCCCGGCAACGGCGCCAGAAAACAGTTGCTAGCCCCTTCACGTGGTACCTGCGTGAAAAGTAAATGGGTTAGGTTGAGACTCCAAGTGCAGAGTGTGTAGTAAGTGGAAGACGTGTTTTCCCCACGAGGGTGACTCGAGGGTTTAATATCGAACTCTCAGGGAATCAGTAGTGTAGATTTATCTTCCTATCCTTCTTTTGGTTACCTACAAAACAAAGTAAATGTTTTGATCCTCAACCTCACCTAGTGGTTGTCAAGCACAAGGTGTTAGAATGATATCAAGATAATATGCAATGCAAACAAGAAATAAATATGCAATGGTGGTAAATAAATATGCAAGGATGGTGGTAGCAATGATAAATGATATTTTTGGGTTTTTTATGATGAATGCAAGATGTAAAAGTGTTTTTGTATTTTCGGATTTAATAATGGCAGAAAATGGAAAAGTGGTAAAAGTGGTTGGAAAGGTGTTTCTTATGATTAAAAATGGACTGGGGTTCATGGTTTCACAAATGCACTCTCTATTTAATAAAGTGGTATACAATGGAACACTAGAGTTGACATATGAGATTGCAACACAACAGTTTAATGACAAGTTATAATTATATGGGCATCACGTCCTAACATAGAGACCTTTTGGTTATTAGTCTCTCTTATACTCCACCAAGATGCGAACTAAATCATAACACCTCGATAATTAAGATAACTCAGAGTATAGCAATAAGTATCATGACATGAAGTTAAAATAAGAACATGCTAGATCTAGTCATGGAGTAGTGGCAATGGTCACACCCACATCTCCGGTAGTATGGTATTTCTTTTTATCCCTAGTGAGGTAACAAAGTAAGGTAAAACACCCAAGTGGATCGCAGAACTTTCTCTCACGTTCACTGCACTAGCCACCCCCCCCCCCCCCCGTTACTCCAACTAATGCACACGTTCCACCTCACACGCTCTCATAAACATGCTTGATCATAACAAGTAAATAAGAACGGGGTACATAATATGCATCTACTTTCATAACTGAAACAAAACCATTGCAATCTCAAACATATATTAACTCATAAAAGATCCACCACAAAGGTATTACATAGATGACCGTAATCATGTTCAGCAGCTCATACGGTACTAATTAGTGAAGCTTGAGAGAGAGAGATACATAAGTTACTTCCACAAACCCATAGTCCAGAGGTGGACTACTCCCTCTTCATCATGGAGACGGTGGAGAAATCGTTGGAGAAGATGGAGACCACGCCGGCAGCGCCCCGCCGGAGTTTTCCCCCTCCAATCTGCAGCTCCAAGTCTCTGTTTCGGTGTTTCTGTGTTTCTGCGGCGCTCCTTCCAGAGAACGTCGGGGGATAATTTTTATAGTCGTTTTTAGGTCAAAACGGAGTCGGTGGAGGAAAGATCGACGACAACGGAGCTCCGAGGCCCAAGATGGGGGGTCCCACGTGGCCAGGTACATGGGCCGCGTGGGCCCACTCCTTTTGGCCCTCGTGGCTCCGTTTGTTCGCTTCCTTCGCCCACAAGTCTTCTTCCTTCCAAATATTGACGCCCGTAAATTTGCAGGTCATTTGGACGTCGTTTGGGTCCCTGAAACATTAAAGAAAAGAAATAGGGTTTTCTGCCTGCGCAGGGTTAATTCCATAAAAATAGGAAACATGTCAAATATTCCCAAAATCATTATAAAAGAGTGATATAACCCTTATATGATGCAAATATGACTGGAATATAAGTAGAAATAATGCAAAGTTCGTGTATGCATTTTACATGCATCAGGGATCTAACGGGGTAATTGCGCCGCCGTGAATTGCCCTCGATCCTTGGAGTAAATTTTAATCATGCTATTTATGTTGAACCTGCTAGTTGTTTGCAACAAACTTGTGAGTTCTTTTGGACTAATGTTTAGCTACCGTTTTTGGCACTTCCACCATCCAAATTTTGCTAGCCTCTTCGGTGCTTTGCATTGCCTTCTTCTCACACTAAGAGTTGTTGCATACTTTGTCAGTACATCCAAACCCCG
Organism: Poa pratensis; assembly: GCA_947311845.1. Lineage (NCBI taxonomy): Eukaryota > Viridiplantae > Streptophyta > Magnoliopsida > Poales > Poaceae > Poa > Poa pratensis. The sequence goes on from CAMZMU010000034.1 coordinate 83,780,478, forward strand.
TGGGAGGACTTCCTCTTGTTCTCCTACACATAAGCATATACATCTTCCTCAAAACAGCCACCATACCTTCCTACCACAACATTTCCATAGCTGTTCCGAGATATATTGTCATGCAACTTCCATCTTACATTACATGACTTGTTGTCATTCATCATTGTTATATATTGCTTTGCATGATATTCTATTGAGCTGATGTGTGGTTTACCCATGTTACGCTAGATAATTACACATCCTGCTACACTAGCAGAGACATATATTTTTATACATCATGTTCTGTTTATTATGAGTTATTTGTACAAAAAGTGTGTTGTCATTTTAGAGCGTTGCCCCTACCAGTGAGGGAGAGAAAAGTGAAAAGAGCCATGGAGGCCATCAAAAAGCAGAAACAGAAAAAATAGAAAATAGAGAAAAAGAAAAAGAAAAAAAAAAGAAAAAGAAAGAAATAAAGAGAGAGGGGGCAGCATTACTATCTTTTTTTGCACACTTGTGCTCATGCTAGCACCTGCAGTTTCATAGTTCGTCATATTTGTGCTCATGTTCAGCACCTATGCTCAAGTTGAGAGAGTTTTCTTGTTTTGGTAGTATAACTATGTGGGTAATTTTCATTATAGAACTTGGGTTGTATATTCCAATGATGAGCCTACTCAAAAGTGCTCTAGGTCTTCGTGATCAACCGAGTTGGGTGCACCTCCACTAGTTCCATTGGAGAATTTTCATACACTTATAGCTCTATGTGAATCTGTTGCATGGCAATCACTACTCCTTGCATAGTTTCGATTATGAGACTTCCTATTGTCTAATGATCATTTAGCAGTGTGAGACTTTCTTCCATTGGCCTTCCAAACCTCCATTAATGTTCTTTTTGCCATAACATCCTGGTGCCAATACCAAATGCTTACGCTCACCGGTTAAGTAGACTTCGAAACAGTTGATTCATGACGTTCATGTTTATTTTTACTTAACTGGATCCTTTCTGTGTTGTGAAAAATTGCTTGATGCTTGAATAGAAGGATAGAACTTCTACTCTAAATACTTAAATCATCTCTAATGAACCTTGTACGGTTTCATGTCTCCAAAGCATCATCCATGAAAGGTTTTAGCTTGTTTAACTGTCTTGCTTTATCATTGTTTGTTTAATATCAATTATAGACATTTACTTTGAATGATTTGATCTCAGTTCAAATGTTGTACATTACTATTTGATCAAGATTGTGTTGGTAGCATGTCACTTCAAAAATTATCTTAGTTATCATTTACCTACTCGAGAACGAGTAGGAACTAAGCTTAGCGATGCCGCTACATCTCAAACGTATCTATAATTTTTGATGTTCCATGTTTGTTTTGTACCAAATGCTACATGTTTTAATTACACTTCATATCATTTTTATGCATTTTCTGGAACTAACCTATTAACAAAATGCCACAGTGCCAGTTCCTGTTTTCTGCTGTCTTTTTGTTTCAGAAAAGCTACTCGGGGAAATTCACGGAATTGGACCAAAATTTACATGATTTATTTTTGCAATGGAACAAAGACACTGCTCAAAGGAGAGGTCGAGGGGACCACCAGGTGGACCAGGCAGGCCCACGGCGCGGCCTGGGCATGGCCCACGCCCCAAGGCCGTGTGGGCCCCCTGATGCTCCACCGACGCTGCCCTGTTGCCTATAAATTGCTTTGTCTCCGAAAACCCTAAGTATCCGATGAGAAATCCACGAAAAGTTCCATCGTCGTCGTCATCGTCAACCCTATATCAGGAGGGTTCTGAAGCTCTTCCTGGTACCCTACCGGAGGGGAGATCATCACCGGAGGGCTCTACATCATCATGCCTGCCTCTGGAGTGATGCATGAGTAGTTCTCCACGGGACTATGGGTCCATATCAGTAGCTAGATGGTAGTCTCTCCACTTTTGTGCTATCATGTTTTTAGATCTTGTGAACTGCTTACATGATCAGGATCATCTTTATGTAATGCTACATCTTGTGTTTTCTGGGATCCGATGAATTGTGAAGTAATGATCAAGTTTGTTCATTTATCTATCCATATGTTATATCTGTGTTCATGCATGCTCTCCATTGTTAGTAGATGCTTTGGCCAAGTAGATACTAGTGACTCCAAGAGAGGGTATTTATGCTAGATAGTGGGTTCATGTCTCGAGTGCCTGGGCTCGAGATGACAGAAACGACTAAGGTGTTGGATGTGCTGTTGCCACTAGGGAGAAACAACTTTGCTATGTCTACGTGTCATTTGCTTTGTTTACATTACACACTTTACTTCTTGCAATAATATGTTGCTTGCAACTAAATAGTTGTGGGAGACACGGATATTATCCTGTAGGTGGATTATTAGTCATACATGCAGCTAGCAAGCGGTCTACGTATCTTGTTGTAATGCCCAATAGATCTCACAGTGAACATATTCTTGTCATAATATGCATTGCCATGACATTGCACTATGTCAATTGCCCAACTGTAATTTGTTTACCCAGCATGTTAGTTTATCTATTTTATGGAGAGATATCTCTAGTGAACTGTGGACCCCGGTCCTTTATTTTACACGGATACAAAAACACCGTTTCCACCACGTTCTGCACTCATTTCCTCGCTGTTCAGGTCCAAGTCTCCCGGTGTCAACACTTTTCTGGCGCCTGGGTGACACCGTGTTGCAGCTCTTCCAACTCCTACTGGTTCGATAACCTTGGTTTTGCAATCAAGGGGAATTTGCTACTGTGCTGCTTCACACCTTCCTCTTGGGGTTTCCAATGGGCGGTTGTAGCCGCATCAGGGAACGAAGGGAGAGTCGTCGCCTTGGTGTAACATCCCAATTTTTACAAAAATTTAAAACCTTTCAATTGCATCATGCATCATGTCATTGCATCATTGTTTGCATTGTGTTTGATTTCAAATTATGAAATTTAGAGAAAATTGTCTCAAAAACAATATATGCATTTTATCTGCAAATGCTTTTCAAACTTATTTCAAACTTTAAATAAAGTTTTGAATATTTTATCCCCAATACATGCTAAACATGTGGGGCATGTTTTTACAAAAGTATAGAAGTTGGTTTGAGTGATTTTGGTTTTATAAATCAAAAGTTGTTTGGATTTTGGATAAAACCAGAAAAGAAAACAGTTTCTGAAAAAAAAATAGGTGCGAGCTAGCTAAATGGGCCGAGCCCATTCCTTCCTTCCGCGCGCGCGCCCAGCAGGCGGTCCACGAAGCCCACCTCCCTCTCCCTCTCACTGCCACCCCGGCCCCACTTGTCATCCCCTTCTACTCGACGTGAAGAACACGGAGAGCTTCTCCGAAACCCTAACCAAATCCCAACCGATTACGGCTTGATTCGCACGCAATCGTACGCGTTGTTGACCCCTATATAATCTCCACAACACCGCCGTCTTTTTGCCCCAAACCAATCGAGACGAGAGCCCCCAGGCTGCCCGCACGAGTCGCCGCCGTGCCGCCACTGCCGTCGACGACCTCGCCGTATTCCGGTGAGCCCCCGCGCGCATTGCCCCTCGCCACCCTTCCTTTCGCTTCGCCGCGATCGTGCGCATCTCCCTGACCCTTCGCGATGTTACTTTGCTCGCCAGATCGACGAGTCCGTCCGCGACCGAAGCAAGCCGGCCGTCTACGTCAACTTCGGCGAGCGATCTGGGAAGGAGAAGGACGGCCGCGACCACTCCATCAACAACATCGACTCCGCCTCGTCGCCCTGAACACCGCGGTATGCCCCATGATCCGTAGTTAGGCCTAGATCGATTTCCGGCGAAACTCCGGCGATGGCGCCGCCGTAGGAACTAGGTTTCCGGCATGTTTCCGTTCAGCTGCGCCGCCCGCTTTGGTTCGTAGCTGTAAGCCGTTAGATCTAAGATCAACGCTCCAGATTAGATCGTCCACGCGAAGGGGTATCAGCCAGTCAGAGGAGGCCACGTAGCCACGTCGTCCGCGTCGCCGCATCTGCCCGCATCCGTCCGCACCGCTTCAGTCCGCGAAGATCTCCGCACCAACCAGAAGCCTCCACGTCGTCCAGCCGTCCGCGAAGCCGCGCCGCAACCCGTCCGCGTCCGCGACGCCCGCGATCTGCAGAAGACCAGTCAACGGGGAGCTCCGCACCAATCAGAGAAGGCCACGTCGACGGAGGACTCCAGCGCGAAGAATCTTTTCAGTTTTCTTTACGTTTTAGCCCTGCGCATCACAGATTAGTCCCTGGATTTTAGATTCATTATTAATTTTTATTCCTTTAGCCAAAATTTATGAAATTTATATTTTTGGAAAGCTAATAATGTGTAGAAACTTTCTGTATGCTAATTTGAGGTTTGGACGAAATTAATTAGATAAATTTTAAAAATGGTTTAATTGATATTTTGGCTATAACTTAATTATAAAAATTGATAATTATCAAAATATTTTGCTATATTTTTGTTTGCATAAGTAATGGCCGTAGTATTGCTCTAGTATTTTTGTATAAGTATTTTCCTATGTTTTTGCATGTATTTTGTTTTTATTGCTTTTAGGTGTTATTTTAATAAGTAAATTATATTAAAATTGTTCTCCACATTAATTTTCGAATAGAAAATTTAGCTAAGTAATTATGACCATGTTATATAAAATAACTTAGAAATATTTCACCCCACCGAAATATTTCTTCCTTAGAAAATTTTGGGTAATAAAATGTTGAGAACACTTAGAATTTTTACTTAAAATTTCAACACATTAAAAATTGCTAAACTTGTCCTTAGAAATTTTAGTATCTGAAAACTTAGTTATTCCTTAGAAATTATTCTAAGTACTTGCCATAACAAATGTGGTCCTTAGAAAAATTCATCAACTAGTGATATCATACCTTTTTCCTTAGAAAATTTTAGTACTTCTTATTTTGTTACTTTCCTTAGAAAGTATTTTGGACTGATATGCTAGTTTTAGTCCTTAGTTAAATTTCGACCCAAGTGATAGGATCTTGGTCCTTAGTCATTTTGGACCTTCTTGATTGTCTTGTTTTAACTTAGAATTATTTCATGCATGGCATGCATGCATCTCTAGTCCTTAGAATTTTGCACATCATGCATGACATATTTTTCCTTAGAAGTTTTATGAAACTTGTTTGTTTATTATGTATTGTTTGTTGTGTTAGAATCTCCGGAGGGAAACGAAGACTGTTGCAATTGCTGTTGCTTTCTGCTTGTTGCCAAGGCAAGTGGCACACCCCCATGAAGTTTCCTAAGTATTTTATATGCATTACTTAGTGTATTTCTTATATGCATGTGTTGGATAGAAGTATGCTATATGCTAAACCCACCATACCTTTACTCTAGTTGTGTCTAGAATCCCTTTTGATAACTTAGTAGATTATTGGATGCTATGCAAATGTGTTTTCCTTAAAGCTAAATTCTACTAAGTAATTTATCACCTGGGTGGACTTGGTTATGAAAAGATGATGGAAAGGTTGAGTGTCATCTCTTAGGGGTGACCTCTAAGGGATGGTCACTTGTGGTTGCCACCCAGGGTATTAAGGGCCAAGGTTTTCTCTAAGTGAAGTTGCTTACCGTGCAGCCATTAGTCATATGGGCTCTGGCTAGATGGATTAAGTTGCGTGGACTCGTCCCGACTTGACAGGTGGTGGTAGAATGGTTAGAATGGGAGCGCGTCAAGTCGGTATGGGATGGGAAAATGCTTCTGAAAAGTCTCGTCTCAACTCTCTCCTTTTCCTTAGCACAAATTGAGTGCTTGAGGATAGTTTGGGTTTGTTGGGTCTAATGGTGAAAGTGCACAACCTCTGCAGAGTTAAAACTAAGTACTTAGCCGTGTCCCCGGTTACGGACAATTTGAGCAGCTGATCAAGGATTCAACGGAGGCTTCATCATTCAAATTTCGAAATTAAAACTTGGTGGTGAACAAGGGTAGTTATGACAATGGTTTTCAAGCCATCTTGTCTCAAAAGTTTGAAGGAAAAGTTTTACAAAGTGTTAGGCAAAATTGGCTTTTATGCAAATCAGCCTTCAAACTCCACCAGCCAAATATGCATATAGGTTATAGAGTTATTCCATTAAGTGTCCACATAGTGTCACTTGCCAGATCCATTTTTAATGATCTGACCCACTCTGTTGCAAATATTATTTTGTTGCAGACTTTTCTGACGATGAGTAAGGTCACGTTTGGGTTTCGAGTCTGCAACCAACATGTTTTCGCCTGTGGCGCATCATGAAGAATGGAGGCTCATTGAAGTTTTATTCCGCTGCTTTATTTGTTTTGAGCTAGCTATAAGCTATGCAAAGATGTATCGAACTATTTATTTTTCCAAGTCTGGATCATTCGTGTAATAATTGATACAATGTTGTGATATTCATCTTAAACTGTGTGTGCAAATGAAACGATCCAGGGGTTTGCACTATACACAGGTACCTTGCCATTTTCTAAGTGCAGGTACATTACAGATGGTATCAGAGCATAGTGTTGCCTGTAGGATCGAAACCCTAGGTTTGGTTAGAAATAAGTTGGCCAAAAACTTAATTTATTTACTAAGTATAAAATGCTTCTATGATATATTCTTGCTTTTTCTTCTAAGTACTCGTAATTCTTTACTTATGCATTTATCTCATACTTGTTTCTTCCTAAACTAAAGGATGACGAAGAGGTTCGAGTACATTGACGAGGAGGACTACCCGGTGACCCGCTTCGGCAGCATCATGTTCGACATCCTCAAGCACCTGAAGCTACCTACACCCATGATCAAGGGATGCATCTTGAAGAAGTTCAAAAGAGAAGGCCTTTGGGGAATCAGGGTGTTCAACAAGGACGTGAAGGCGAAGCACCCATTGAGTACAGAGTAATGGGAGTCTCCATGGAGAGAGGAATCGACATCATCATGCAACACGTGATAGCTTGCCTTTGTGGACGCTACTCCAATGAATTGGAGGGGCACTACTCCTTCCTTTTGGAAGGCGTGACGATGAAGGATCACCCTTCTGCTACGGCACCGAGAACATGGGCAAAGATGAGTTCGTGAGCGACTATTTCCAAGGCTTAGAACTCTTAGTCCATGATCTTTACTTTGATACCAGTGAGGAACTCCACAAGAATGATGAGCTTTGCGCCCAAGTCCAAGTGAATGATGAGAAGATAAAAGAGCAAGAAGAGAAGACCAAGGAGCTAGAAGAGAAGTTCAAGGCCCAAGAGAAGAAATTCATAAGTCAAGAGAAGAGAGTCAAGCAAAGAAACAAGCAAATAAGGGACTTGAAGGAAGAACTCTCCACCAATGATGTGGAGCTTGAAGCTGATTGTGACTTGATCAAGCGACTTCGTGCTGAGAAGAAGGAACTCCAAGAGAGAAACGCAGAATTGGAGAAGGAAGTGAAGGATCTCAGAAGCGTGCTCATTCAGGAAGGCTTTGAAATCCAAGAATTTGAAGAAGAAGTAGATGAAGGCACCATGATTGAGGACTAGGATAGTTAGTGAGACTACCATTTTACCTTACGCACCATTTTACCTTACGCCTTTTAATTTCGAATTTTAGTTTGGAACTACCAACTTGTGGTAGGACAATACCTAGTACCCTTTGATGTTAGTGCGAATTGAGAATTTGGAGTTGAAGTTTTGCTTGATGTGTTGTTTGATTGCTTTCTATGTGATGCTTGTATGGGTAGAATTATTTCTCATAGACCTGTCTATCTTTTACTCACCTATGCTAAAACCACAGATGCCTCCCCGTCGTGACAACACCAACAACAACAACAACAACAACAACAACAACGAAGCTATGATGCAACAGATGATGGCAGCCCAGACTCAGCTGATGACCATGATGGCACAATTCATGGCAAATCAACATGGACCTCCACCACCACCTCCTCCCCAAGTGGACAGACTTGCCAGGTTCCTTAGGCTTAGGCCAAACAAGTTCTCAACTACAACTGACCCAATTGTGGCTGATGACTGGCTGCGTTCTGTGCAAAAGGATCTGGTGACAGCTGAATGTGAAGATGCTGAGAAAATTAGGTTCACCGCACATCTGCTTGAAGGACCTGCAGCCCAATGGTGGGAAACTTATCAGATTACTCACCCATTGGACACTTTGACTTGGGAGGAATTCAAGGAAGGATTTCGTAATGCTCATATCTCCACAGGCATTATGAATCTGAAACAGGAAGAGTTCCGCAATCTGCGTCAGGGGAACAGAAGTCTTAAGGAGTACATGGATGACTTTCATGCCTTGTCTCGATATGCTCCAGAGGACGTTGACACAGATGTAAAGAGGAAGGCTAAATTTCTCAAGGGGCTAAGTGATGAGCTGAAGATACCTTTGACTGTGGCCTATGCTCCAACTTATCAGACACTTCTTGATCAGGCAATCACCCTTGAGGATAGCATGAAGAAAGCTGAAAACAGGAAGAGGAAGATGAATTCAAACAAGCACCACTCTGAACCCTCATTTAAGAAGCACTTTGTTCATGATGGGAACCATGGTCATAAACATGGGAACCACAATGGGGGCAACTTTCACAAACCCCATGCTCACAATCACAATGGAGGATTCAAGGGAAACAATGGAGGATCAAATGGAGGACACAGGGGAAATGGACATGCTGGACATAACCATAACAATGGACAGCATCGCCCAAATTCTGAACCCAAGAAAGATCTCAGCCAGGTGCTCTGCTACAAGTGCAACAACAAGGGACATTATGCTAATGAATGCCCTGAGAAGAGAGTGGACACTCCTAGCAAGCCCAATCCTTTCAACAAGGGACATGTGAACCACATCAATGTTGAAGAAGTCTATGATGAACCTGATGCTGTGATTGGTACGTTCCTAATCAACTCCTGTCCAGCATTAGTTTTATTTGATACTGGAGCATCGCATTCATTCATATCAAGAGCATTTGTTAACAAACATGGGTTAACTGTCGAAAACATGGGGTGCCCAATTAGAGTCAGTTCTCCAGGAGGAGAAATGTTAGTATCATCTGGTTGTAGAAACCTTAACCTTGAGATTGGAAAACATCAGTTTCCAGCAAACCTCCTAATCCTAGAAACCCAAGGACTAGACGTCATTCTAGGGATGGATTGGATGACCCATTTTGAAGGGATCATAGACTGTGCAAATAGAGCAATCACCCTCACCACCCCAGAAAAGAAGACGATCAGATTCAAGTCAAAGTTTGAAATGAAGAAGTTTAAGGTTAATTCTCTTAAGGGGGTTAGCCTCGGGATGTGCTCATAGTAAGGGAATACCCAGATGTGTTTCCTGAAGAACTGCCGGGAATGCCACCCGATAGAGATGTCGAGTTTCTCATTGAGCTTAAACCAGGCACAGGACCAATAGCCAAAAGACCATACCCAATGGCGACAGAGGAACTGAAAGAACTCAAGAAACAGTTGGAGGAACAGTTGCAGAAAGGTTTTATCCGTCCAAGTTCTTCACCTTGGGGAGCACCAATCTTGTTTGTTGAGAAGAAAGACAGTACTCAGAGGCTAGTCACGGACTATAGAGCTTTAAATGAAGTAACCATTAAGAACAAATACCCACTCCCTAGAATCAACGACCTCTTGATCAATTGAAAGGAGCCTGTGTGTTCTCAAAGATTGATCTCAGATCTGGATACTTTCAGATGAAGGTTAGAGAGTTGGACATACCTAAGACTGCTTTCACCACCCGGTACGGTTTGTATGAGTACACAGTTATGCCTTTTGGCTTAACCAATGCGCCGGCATACTTCATGAATATGATGAATAAAGTGTTCATGGATTTCTTAGACAAGTTTGTCGTGTGTTCATCGATGACATCTTGATCTACTCCAAAAGCCACAAGGAACATGAGGAACATTACGTCAAGTTTTGCAAAGACTTAGAGAGCACAAATTGTATGGCAAGTTCAGCAAATGTGAGTTTTGGCTGGAACAAGTAGGATTTCTAGGACACATTGTGTCTAAGGATGGAATAGCAGTAGACCCTGAAAAGGTTTCGCAGTAACCAACTGGGAGTCGCCCAAGAATGTGGGAGACATCCGTAGTTTTCTGGGACTAGCAGGATACTATAGGAGATTCATTGAAAATTTCTCCAAAATTGCTAAGGCCTTAACAGAATTGCTACAAAAGGGCAAGAAGTTTGTGTGGACCGAAGAATGTGAAACTAGTTTTCAAGAATTGAAGAAACGTTTAGTATCAGCACCTATTCTATGTTTACCAGATCTAGAGAAAGATTTCCAAGTGTACTGCGATGCTTCACATCGAGGACTTGGAGGTGTGTTGATGCAAGAAGGCAAAGTGGTGTCATATGCCTCAAGGCAGCTCAAGAAGCATGAAGTCAACTACCCCACACATGACTTAGAATTAGCAGCAGTAGTACATGCCCTGAAGATATGGAGGCCCTATCTCTATGGAAAGCGTTGTGAAGTATTCACGGACCATAAAAGTCTTAAATACTTCTTCACACAGAAGGAAATGAACATGCGACAAAGGAGATGGCTGGAATTGATTAAGGACTATGACCTGAGTTTGCAATACCACCCAGGAAAAGCCAATGTAGTAGCTGATGCCTTAAGCCGTAAAACTATGTTAACGGACTCACGGCAGGGGAATTGCCAGAAGACCTATGCAGGGATTCAAGGATCTTAGGTTGGAGATAGTACCTGAAGGTTTTGTAGCATCTCTAGAAGTGCAACCACTTTTGATGGACAAAATCAAGGAGGCCAAAAAGGAGACAAAGTGATGGAAGAAATCAAGAAAAATTTAGGTGAAGGCAAGGCCAAAGGTTTTCGACTAGATGAAGAAGGCATAGTATGGTTCATGAAACGATTTGTGTTCCAGAAGATGTAGATCTCAGAAAGTTGATACTTCAGAAGCCCATGATTCACCTTACTCCATACACCCGGGTAACACCAAGATGTATATGGATGTGAAGGAGAGGTTTTGGTGGAACAATTTGAAAAGAGATATTGCTGAATATATTGCCAAGTGTGATGTGTGTAGCCGTGTAAAAGCTGAGCATCAGAAGCCAGCAGGGTTACTTCAACCTTTGCCAGTACCCGACTGGAAATGGGATCAGATTGGGATGGACTTCATCACAGGTCTACCCAGAACCAAGTCTGGTTATGATTCTATTTGGGTTATTGTTGATCGTTTGACCAAGGTAGCTCATTTCGTGCCTGTGAAGACAACTTACACAAGTGCCAAGCTAGCAGATATTTACATGAAGAGAATAGTATGTTTGCATGGAGTTCCAAAGAAGATTGTGTCAGATAGAGGCACTCAATTCACTTCACATTTCTGGAAGCAGTTACATGAAGTCCTTGGAACTAGGCTAGAGTTTAGCACAGCCTTTCACCCCCAGACAGATGGACAGACTGAAAGGGTAAACCAAATCCTGGAGGACATGCTGAGAGCATGTGCATTAGACTATAAGTCTAGTTGGGATGACAATCTCCCATATGCTGAGTTCTCTTATAATAATAGTTATCAAGCCAGCATAGAGATGTCACCATTTGAAGCACTGTATGGAAGGAAATGCACCACCCCACTTTTGTGGAGTGGAGTAGGAGAAAGAAGTCTGTTTGGTCCTGATATAATCGAGAAGCTGAAGAAAAGGTTAGGCTGATTAAGGACAGATTGAAGGCAGCTCAATCTAGGCAGAAAAGTTATGCTGATTCCAAACGGAGAGAAGTCACTTATGACACTGGAGATAGAGCCTATCTTAGAGTCTCACCCCTTCGTGGAGTGAAGAGGTTTGGAATCAAAGGAAAACTGTCACCAAGGTTTATTGGACCTTATAAAGTTTTGTCACGTAAAGGAGAAGTGGCTTATGAATTGGAACTGCCGGAAGCACTTTCCGCAGTTCACAATGTTTTCCATGTTAGTCAGCTGAAGAAGTGTCACCCTGAAATGGCAGAAACTCCGCTGAGAGATACAGTGCCACTAGAAGAAGTTCAGCTGGAAAGTGATCTCACTTATGAGGAAAAACCCATAAAAATTTTGGAGACAGCAGAGAGAATTACCAGAACCAAGACCATCAAATTCTGCAAGTACAATGGAATCATCATTCAGAGGAAGAAGCACTGGGAAAGAGAAGATGACCTTAGAGAAGAACATCCTCACCTATTTGCTAGCCAAACCGAATCTCGAGGGCGAGATTCATCTTAAGGGGGTTAGGTTTGTAACATCCCAATTTTCACAAAAATTTAAAACTTTTCATTGCATCATGCATCATGTCATTGCATCATTGTTTGCATTGTGTTTGATTCAAATTATGAAATTTAGAGAAAATTGTCTCAAAAACAATATATGCATTTTATCTGCAAATGCTTTTCAAACTATTTCAAACTTTAAATAAAGTTTTTGAATATTTTATCCCCAATACATGCTAAACATGTGGGGCATGTTTTTACAAAAGTATAGAAGTTGGTTTGAGTGATTTTGGTTTTATAAATCAAAAGTTGTTTGGATTTTGGATAAAACCAGAAAAGAAAACAGTTTCTGAAAAAAAATAGGTGCGAGCTAGCTAAATGGGCCGAGCCCATTCCTTCCTTCCGCGCGCGCGCCCAGCAGGCGGTCCACGAAGCCCACCTCCCTCTCCCTCTCACTGCCACCCCGGCCCCACTTGTCATCCCCTTCTACTCGACGTGAAGAACACGGAGAGCTTCTCCGAAACCCTAACCAAATCCCAACCGATTACGGCTTGATTCGCACGCAATCGTACGCGTTGTTGACCCCTATATAATCTCCACAACACCGCCGTCTTTTTGCCCCAAACCAATCGAGACGAGAGCCCCCAGGCTGCCCGCACGAGTCGCCGCCGTGCCGCCACTGCCGTCGACGACCTCGCCGTATTCCGGTGAGCCCCCGCGCGCATTGCCCCTCGCCACCCTTCCTTTCGCTTCGCCGCGATCGTGCGCATCTCCCTGACCCTTCGCGATGTTACTTTGCTCGCCAGATCGACGAGTCCGTCCGCGACCGAAGCAAGCCGGCCGTCTACGTCAACTTCGGCGAGCGATCTGGGAAGGAGAAGGACGGCCGCGACCACTCCATCAACAACATCGACTCCGCCTCGTCGCCCTGAACACCGCGGTATGCCCCATGATCCGTAGTTAGGCCTAGATCGATTTCCGGCGAAACTCCGGCGATGGCGCCGCCGTAGGAACTAGGTTTCCGGCATGTTTCCGTTCAGCTGCGCCGCCCGCTTTGGTTCGTAGCTGTAAGCCGTTAGATCTAAGATCAACGCTCCAGATTAGATCGTCCACGCGAAGGGGTATCAGCCAGTCAGAGGAGGCCACGTAGCCACGTCGTCCGCGTCGCCGCATCTGCCCGCATCCGTCCGCACCGCTTCAGTCCGCGAAGATCTCCGCACCAACCAGAAGCCTCCACGTCGTCCAGCCGTCCGCGAAGCCGCGCCGCAACCCGTCCGCGTCCGCGACGCCCGCGATCTGCAGAAGACCAGTCAACGGGGAGCTCCGCACCAATCAGAGAAGGCCACGTCGACGGAGGACTCCAGCGCGAAGAATCTTTTCAGTTTTCTTTACGTTTTAGCCCTGCGCATCACAGATTAGTCCCTGGATTTTAGATTCATTATTAATTTTTATTCCTTTAGCCAAAATTTATGAAATTTATATTTTTGGAAAGCTAATAATGTGTAGAAACTTTCTGTATGCCTAATTTGAGGTTTGGACGAAATTAAATTAGATAAATTTTAAAAATGGTTTAATTGATATTTTGGCTATAACTTAATTATAAAAATTGATAAATTATCAAAATATTTTGCTATATTTTTGTTTGCATAAGTAATGGCCGTAGTATTGCTCTAGTATTTTTGTATAAGTATTTTCCTATGTTTTTGCATGTATTTTGTTTTTATTGCTTTTAGGTGTTATTTTAATAAGTAAAATTATATTAAAATTTGTTCTCCACATTAATTTTCGAATAGAAAATTTAGCTAAGTAATTATGACCATGTTATATATAAAATAACTTAGAAATATTTCACCCCACCGAAATATTTCTTCCTTAGAAAATTTTGGGTAATAAAATGTTGAGAACACTTAGAATTTTTACTTAGAAAATTTCAACACATTAAAAATTGCTAAACTTGTCCTTAGAAATTTTAGTATCTTGAAATCTTAGTTATTCCCCTTAGAATTTATTCTAAGTACTTGCCATAACAAATGTGGGTCCTTAGAAAAATTCATCAACTAGTGATATCATACCTTTTTCCTTAGAAAATTTTAGTACTTCTTATTTTGTTACTTTCCTTAGAAAGTATTTTGGACCTGATATGCTAGTTTTAGTCCTTAGTTAAATTTCGACCCAAGTGATAGGATCTTGGTCCTTAGTCATTTTAGGACCTTATTGATTGTCTTGTTTTAACTTAGAATTATTTCATGACATGGCATGCATGCATCTCTAGTCCTTAGGAATTTTGCACATCATGCATGACATATTTTTCCTTAGAAGTTTTATGAAACTTGTTTGTTTATTATGTATTGTTTGTTGTGTTAGAATCTCCGGAGGGAAACGAAGACTGTTGCAATTGCTGTTGCTTTTCTGCTTGTTGCCAAGGCAAGTGGCACACCCCCATGAAGTTCCTAAGTATTTTATATGCATTACTTAGTGTATTTCTTATATGCATGTGTTGGATAGAAGTATCGCTATATGCTAAACCCACCATACCTTTACTCTAGTTGTGTCTAGAATCCCTTTTGATAACTTAGTAGATTATTGGATGCTATGCAAATGTGTTTTCCTTAAAGCTAAATTCTACTAAGTAATTTATCACCTGGGTGGACTTGGTTATGAAAAGATGATGGAAAGGTTGAGTGTCATCTCTTAGGGGTGACCTCTAAGGGATGGTCACTTGTGGTTGCCACCCAGGGTATTAAGAGGCCAAGGTTTTCTCTAAGTGAAGTTGCTTACCGTGCAGCCATTAGTCATATGGGCTCTGGCTAGATGGATTAAGTTGCGTGGACTCGTCCCGACTTGACAGGTGGTGGTAGAATGGTTAGAATGGGAGCGCGTCAAGTCGGTATGGGATGGGAAAATGCTTCTGAAAAGTCTCGTCTCAACTCTCTCCTTTTCCTTAGCACAAATTGAGTGCTTGAGGATAGTTTGGGTTTGTTGGGTCTAATGGTGAAAGTGCACAACCTCTGCAGAGTTAAAACTAAGTACTTAGCCGTGTCCCCGGTTACGGACAATTTGAGCAGCTGATCAAGGATTCAAAGGAGGCTTCATCATTCAAATTTCGAAATTAAAACTTGGTGGTGAACAAGGGTAGTTATGACAATGGTTTTCAAGCCATCTTGTCTCAAAAGTTTGAAGGAAAAGTTTTACAAAGTGTTAGGCAAAATTGGCTTTTATGCAAATCAGCCTTCAAACTCCACCAGCCAAATATGCATATAGGCTATAGAGTTATTCCATTAAGTGTCCACATAGTGTCACTTGCCAGATCCATTTTTAATGGTATCTGACCCACTCTGTTGCAAATATTATTTTGTTGCAGACTTTTCTGACGATGAGTAAGGTCACGTTTGGGTTTCGAGTCTGCAACCAACATGTTTTCGCCTGTGGCGCATCATGAAGAATGGAGGCTCATTGAAGTTTTATTCCGCTGCTTTATTTGTTTTGAGCTAGCTATAAGCTATGCAAAGTTGTATCGAACTATTTATTTTTCCCAAGTCTGGATCATTCGTGTAATAATTGATACAATGTTGTGATATTCATCTTAAACTGTGTGTGCAAATGAAACGATCCAGGGGTTTGCACTATACACAGGTACCTTGCCATTTTCTAAGTGCAGGTACATTACACTTGGCCATTGCGCCATCACGAGAGAAGCATTTGCACCTCCGCTCACGACTAATAATCCACCTTCAGGTTGACATCCGTGTTCCCCGTTGGTATTAAGTTGCAAGCAACAGATTATTTCATTAAGTAAAGTGCATAATGTAAACAATACATTTATCCTTAGACAAAGCATTGCTGTTTTACCCCTAGTGGCAACAGCACATCCACAACCTTAAACGTTGCTTTCACTCGCCCAGATTACCGGAGGCATGAACCCACTATCTAGCATAAATACTGCCTCTTGGAGTTACAATCATCTACTTGGCCAAATCATCTACTAGTAACGGAAAGCATCCAAGATCATAAATAACATATAAGATAGATTGATAATCAACTTGATCATAGTTTCAATATTCATCGGATCCCAGCAAACACAACATGTAGCATTACAATAAGATGATCTTGATCATGATAGGCAGCTCACAAGATCTAAACATGATAGCACAAGGAGGAGACACAACCATCTAGCTACTGCTATGGACCCGTAGTCCAAGGATGAACTACTCACGCATCACTCCAGAGGCAGGCATGGTGATGTAGAGCCCTCCGGTGATGATTCCCCTCTCCGGCAGGGTGCCGGGAAGAGCTTCAGAACCCTCCCGAACTAGGGTTGACGACGGCGGCGGCTACGGAACTTTTCGTGGATGGAGGTTCGGGTATCTAGGGTTTTCTAGATGAAGGCATTATATAGGCGAAAGGGCGGCGTCTGGAGGCACCCGAGGGGGTCACGCCACCCCCCGGCGCGGCAGGAGGTGGGGCCGCGCCGGCCCCTGGCGTGGCTGCCTCCTCGGTCGCATCCGTCTCTCCTTTGGACTCCGTGTACGTGTCGGGAAAATAGAAGGTTCTGTCCAAGTTTCGTCCAATTCCGAGAATATTTCCAGAACAGCTTTTCTGGAATACAAAAACAGCAGAAAATAGGAACTGGCACTGTGGCATCTTGTTAATAGGTTAGTCCCAGAAAATTCATAAAAATGCTATGAAGTGTATATAAAACATGTAACAATTGGTATAATATCAACATGGAACATCAGAAATTATAGATACGTTTGAGACGTATCATGCATCAACTGAATTGCTCCGGCCTTCTCCTCCGCGTGGTCGCCGCTGGACTCTGCTGCCCCCTAGTTTTTACCGACCGCCGGTCAACTCTGGCATCCGCTAGACACCGTCGGCCGTGGCTGTCTCTGCCCGTCGCACCCATCTAAAGTCCGGAGGCGTCAAATCGAGCACCGTCGCAGCTCTCCCCAGGCCGCCGTTGACGCTGCTCCCACCATGCCGCCACCGTCCGCCGGCCACACCAGTTCTCAATCCTGTGGCAGAGAATGAGATAGGAAAGGGAAGAATACCGACGCTGGAGTCATTGAAATGAATTTACCTAAATACCACTTTACTTTAGATTAAAAATAAAACAATATTGGTAGTTTCAGGTTTTTTTAATCTAGTAGTTTCAGGTAGCTCTTATTTTTTCACCGTTCGATTAGAGCGGATGGACGGTTGTTAAAATTACCATGTACTCCCTCCATCCCAAAATACAAGGCGCCTTTTAATTTCGCTGGTCAACGACGTCCAACTTTGACCATAATTTATACTTATAATATGATCACAAAATTAGTATAAAAATATATAAAATGAAAGAATTTTGCAAGACGACTCCAATGGTATCATTTATACATTCTCGATCTAAACAATTTATTATATATTAATGGTCAAAGTTGAGCATCGAAGACCAGCACAAAAATAGCGCGCCTTATATTTTGGAACGGAGGGAGTACTCTAAAACTTGTATTAAGTCTTTTGTTTCGACAGACATAAACATATATTTTGTCTAACATGTGTGTTGTCTCGTAGATGCTATTTGTAGATTATTGAAACGAAAAAGTTACAACATATAAGTTGTGGGGAACGGCGAGATCCATCTACTCATGAAAGAAAATTTCAAACGGTATCGAGTTCGACGAATTTGACAAACTTCGTAAAAAAATGGTGCGAACTTGGATTCAAAATTAAAAAGTTAGAGTGGACGAAAATCGAAACCAATCACGAACCTACTCGTCGATGCACATATATTTCGTATATATTTTTATTTTGAATCCACAAAGGGTTGAACAAATTTCGTTTTAAACCTACTTACTTGATGCCTACGTGCTCATCAGGTTTCGCCAAGGTTACTACCGAACGGAAAGGCTTCGGCTTGGGCTCTGACGAAACCTAGTGTTTCGGCCCGGGCGTGTTATTTTTGGAATTGATTTAATTCGTGTATTAGTTTTCAAATTTATATTTTTAGAAATAATATTTTTTTTAAATCCGCATCGCTAGAATTTAAACCCGGTCTTAGCTTGAAACCGGACCTCAGTGGAGTGACCGGTTCATATAACTCTCTTTCTCTCTCCTTTGCACCAATCTCATGAATAGCTGGCTCGAATTGACTTGGTTGTGAAAATTCTCCCTCTATTTCAAATTATAAGATGTTCTAACATTTTTTATTTGCACTGTTTTAGAGTGTATGTCCACCGATTTCAGTCCGTATATAGTCCACACTAAAATATAAAAAATGTAATAATTACTATCGGAGGAAGTATTATTCAATAAACTAAGCTAGCTCATGGGCTTCTAGTTTGGTATAACACACAAGGTGGGACCAGCTTATGGCCTTCTTAGGGCATCTCGAGCTTATCTATCCTTCTGCCTTCCACGCCCACCCTTCAGCCATCTCCCGAGGCCTCGTGTGGATGGCAACACGGAGGAGAAGCTTTACCATGGTATCGGCCATCGCTGAAGTTCCCATGCTTTGTTGTTCTTCCTCATCGTCCACCTGCAGTCCTGCACGAGTAAGTCATCCATACAGTGAGCTTCAGCACTTGGTCTGCTCTATACGTCACAAACAGGGAAGAGAAGAGGAATTTTACTGCAGGACACGTCTAGATCTCAGTCCACTGAGATTTTACTAAATGTCAATCAGGAGACGTCACCCCAAGTCTGTATGGTATCTCACTTGCAATTCATGTGTATTTCTCAACCTAGCACGAATCATGATGCAATATCCAGTGGTTTGTATATTTTTTCGTCTTTATTTGCAAACTATGTGTATCCGGAAAATTTCACTTGGCAACACGATCCACGATGTAAAGCAACCGTTCGGGACTCGACTAAGATTTAATTAACTCTTAATCAATGGAGGATTAGCAAACCATATATTTTATTGCTTTGGTTGGGCCATAGAATATTAAGATTTCTATGCCTACGACCGACTCTGTTTAATTCCTGATAAGGCTGACCTCAACACCCTGATGGCCTTCAACATTGGAGACGCCCTAAGAAATAACCTTTGGTGATATCCTAAGTTTTTGTGGTTTTTCGAGAGTGAACGTGCCCACACTACTTGGGCCAAATTCAGTCTCAATTACACCAGTATTACAACCCACCAGAGGTAAATACGAGCAAGGGTTAGGGTGTCCAAACCTGATGGTCTAACCATAAGAAGATTCCCTTAAAGTTAACCTCCACAGTGTGTATAGTTTGCCATAAGAGCAGTTTTCCTTGTAGTCATACTGATGGTCAGTATTGTGGATGTCCTGCTTACCTCCTTTTTGTTATTATTATATCAACCCACCGAACACTAAGCTGAGAGAAGCTCTCGCGCGCTTCATACTTTACGTCAGGCCATACAGAGAAGAAAATGCACGATGATGATGTTTCTTTCGTTAACCATGAACATGATCCAAAACATAACCATGAATGATGAAGTTGGGCCTTTTGGTGAACTAGAGTAATCATTGTCGTCGTAGTCCTCCTATTCTTTCGGTCCATAAGAGTACAAAAGCATGTCGTCCAGACTATATATACCTGCAAAGTTTCAAACTTTTATCTTGTTTCGTTTGGGTGAAGCAAAAAAAAATTACACACGAATCTCAACAGAAAAAATGGATGGTGTGGATAGGAGTGTGTACCTATCATGGTACACAAGACGTATTTTTCCGGTTCCATCGGTCCCAAAGTGTACGTGCGTGTATTCTGGACTGTAGTAGCTACACTTTATCTCTTTGCAAATGATACCAGGGCTTCCAATCTCGAAGTCGTAATCATCGGTCAAGTCGCCAGGAAGCCGCACCGTCTTAATACGGGCGCACTTCTCTCGCAGCAGCTTGCCCTCCTCCCCGTCAATGTCGACGTTGAAGCAATGGCGTATGTCCAGCGACTCCAGGTGCGGGCAGTTATCCAAGATGTGTGCCAGCCCTTCGTTGCCGAGGCTGTTGGCGAAGAGCTGTAATGACCGCAACTCATGCATAGTTGCAATGCCGCGGGCATCATTGTCCTTGTAGACGATCCAACGCAGTCCATAGAAGTATTGTTTGTTCACCCTTAAATGCTTCAGCTGTGGGAACGCTTCCCGAAGAATATCGTACACCTTACTTTGTAGATGGTCCTGTCTAATTAGCTCTGGACACTGCGATAGCTCGATCTCCTCGAGTTGGGGAAACCGTGGTATTAGCTCTGCAAACCCGTCAAATGAGACACCGCTGCAAGAGATGAGGCGAAGGCTCTTCAAACTGGGAGCCCTGCAAAGACAAACACGTACGGGTGTTATTTCAACTAAAACAATAAAGAATGAGGCCTTCCGAATAATGAAAGCATTGGATCACAGATCCCTGCTTGGACAATGTTTTACCTACAAATTTATAAGTTCAATAATGTATATCAGATATGAAACCTGGATGGTTAAGAGGAATATAAACTGATCACAGTTGTATGACAATGTAGCTACAACAGTTGTGTTATTCTGATGATTTCGCGCGTAAGTTGAACCAAGTAAAGTCCACGTTTGAGTAGTAAAAATTATTCAAAGCATAAGTTGTCGACGAACAAAGTTTCAGTTAGTTTGGTCTCTCGCTATAGTCTGAACTCATCTCCGAAGTTCAGCACATTTGACACAGTTGGCAAACATTGTTTCGGACGTAGTTATCTTTGATTCTGAAATCTAAACAATTGCAAATTTCAGAAATAACTATTATGGCAAAAGAACAAAGATCTTAGGTTTGCATTGTTTCCGCAACAAGTTTTTGTTTCTCGAAAAAAACGATATAAATGTGAAGATAATTGACATGATCATTAAAACCATAGAGTTATCTGTAATTTTCCGAATGTAAATTGCAACTAACAGCATATGTACTAGCCATGCAATAAACAAAAAGACCAAGGTATGAAGCCATATGACCGGCCTAACCAAGGGAAACATCCATAGATTTAGCCATACAGTAAACAAAAAGTGTTTCAGGGAGTTTTTAGACGCTCACTGCTTGCTGAGGTACAAGAGGAATCCGTCGTCGCCGGCGTACTCGCCGCAGAAAGCCTCGCACTGCCCCGCGCTGCGTTGGACGGCAGCGCAGGCCATCCCCTGGCGATTGATCCTGAAGGCGAGCTTGGCGTTGCCGCGGATGACGATGCGGCGCCACAGCTCGGGCTCGTCCCGCGCGGCACGGCGCCAGGAGCGGCACACCTGGTCAGCGCCCATGAGGATGTCGATGTGGCCCAGCTTGTGGAAGACGGCCAAGATCGTGTCCAGAGGCATCTCCGCCCAGTTCCTCGTCCTCTCCGCCTCCGCTGCAGCCGTCGGCGCTGCTTCTGCCTTCTTGCGGCTGCGCCGATGGCGGGCGCCACGGCGGCGAGAGGGGGAGGGCATGGCGTGGTGGGCGTTGGGAGGGTGTTAGCCTTTTAGGGCTCCGGGTTGGAATTTATTTGTGGCCTGTAGGGGTGTAAACGGATCGAATCGGATCGGATTTTGCCTCTACCATATCCTTCACCATATTCTTTTCTCGGATTCGGATCGGATCGGATAATGAACGGTTGCGGATTCGGGGGCGGATAGATATAATCACGGATTCGGAACAGAAATGGAGCGGATTCGGGGCGGAAAGAAAATTAGTCGGATCGGTATGCACAATGTACATCATCAACCCACATAACCAAAAACAATAGCTCAACAACGTAATAATCTAACAAAGTTGTACTCTATTAGTTTAGGCAAATAGAACTAACTACAAATTGTGCTCCACAAATGAACTTCACAACTCAATAACTACAAATTGTGCTCTATTAGTTTAGACATTTCGGTAGAAAATCGGATTATTCGGATTATAACCATCGGATAATCCTAATTAATATTCGGATAATCCATATTCGGATGCTATTTCACATACCATATCCTATACCGTATCCGGGTGCCCAGTTCGGAATCGGATATCCTTATCCGACAGATTCTTCGGAACCGGATATGGATTCTTTAAAACGGAATCGGCGACGGATTCGGTACGGAAATTATCCTATCCGTTTACACCCCTAGTGGCCTGTGCAGCGGTGCCCCGGACTGACAGCTCAGATCGCTGAAGACTCCTACGATGGGGACAACTTGAAGAAAAGCTATCTGTAAACCCATTTGGATCTGTTTATAATTCATGTTCCTGAACCACACCGTACACTGCTTGATTTCTTCGATAATAATACATGGTGTTTCAATCTATTAGAACCATCAGCCAAAAATTACAACCAACATTACAAGATACATATAACTGCTCAATTATTTAACCCTGCTGTAAGGGGATTGGCACCTAAAAAGAAAGAAAAGAAAAAAGCTAAATCTCATTTCCATCAAAATACGTTCATATGTAAGTTATAGTTCTTCCTATATATATATGTATATGATATTCATTATCAATATTCGTGGTCTATTCAGGAAGTTGGGAGTCTTCCATGTCAATATCATATTTTAGGAAATGATCTTCCTTAAACTTTTTAAGTTCTTCTTCATATTGTATCTTCAATTCATAAAATTTTTCAGTAACTTCAACTCGTACTTCTCTTAGAACTTGTTCTTTTATTTCTGATATGATTGAATTCTTAGCTTCTTCCATTTTCTCATCTATTTTTTGGTCTATATATTCTCCATCCAATGGATCAACACCTTTTAAGGCATTGCTTATATGAACCATATTTTGACGATTCTTCTTCTTTTGGCTTCTTAGAGCCTGAAGCTTCTCCTTTTTAATTGCTGAAGCAAAGTATTGCTTTCTATATATGCTTTGGCTGCTGGCTCTATATAATAATTTTCTCCTATTCCGCTCCTTGCTCTGGTCAAGGCTTCATTAATATCTAAATATTTTCTAAATGTTATATCTTCTTTCATTTGCCTTGCTTTTACCTTTTCTATTAATATTCATCAAATGTTACATATATTCCTGGCTTTTTCCCATCAAATAAAACATATAATGGTCATTGGGCGTGCCTCAATTTCTGCTGATTTTGGCAATATTTTATTTATTTCATTAAAATATGCCAAGCTATTAAGGACTGAGCAGAAATATCCTTTTTTTCTTTTGCATTATTTGCCTGATACCAAAAGTTATCAAGTAGACATTGTTGTCTATTGTTGACAACCACATGGCGTTTTGGGATTGAAATTGAATGTATTTGGGGAAATATTGTTAGAGCATTTTCAGCTCCAAATTGCATTTTCTCCATTGATGAAGTGGGAGAGTTCCCACGCTTCATTTCTGCAAGATAGAAGATCGAGAGAATATCAGGTAAATTATTATCCTTACCTTTAATATGCTCAAATATAACTTTATATCCATTTCCAGCTATAATATCTTCAAATAAAACCCATCTTCTAGTAGAGCTCTTCTTGCTATTTATCTGATTATAATACCTACATATTGCTTCACAGTCGGTTCGTACCGTAAATTCTTTAAATCCTAAGTATAACCTAAATGCGTTTATGGCATGGACAACTGCAAGGATTTCTCTATCAATGTTATTCACTGTTTTTAATTTATAGCTACCTGAGGCATATCTGCATATTTTCTCTTCTGCCTTAGCAGAGTATTTATTTGGCTTTTGTTTTAATATAGCTCCCCATCCTATTTGGGATGCATCTGTTTCAATTATAAAATATTTATCATCTAGAGGTAACTCTAAAGGTTTCAAATTTTTAACCTTTTCCTTTATGGCCTGAACTAATTTTATGTCTTCAGAATTGAAATATTTTTTACCATTCTTTCTTAATTTAGCATATAAAGGTCCAGCAAGCTTTGCTAGGTTATCTATATAATTCCTTGCATAGTTTACTATTCCTAAGAATTGTTGTAAAACCTTCTTATCATTCATAGTATCTGGAAATTTAATATCTTCTTAGCAATATGCTCTTGTAGGTATATTTTTCCTTCTCCTATTTCATGTCCTAAGAAATTAATCTTTTCTTTGCAAATTTCCATCTTCTTTTTTGACAATATTAACCCATTTTGCTCTACCTTTCTAAAGAAGACTTCTAAGTGCGCAATATGCTCTTTATAAGATTTTGAAAATACAAGCAAGTCATCTACATAGACTAATATGAATGCTTGGTTTTCATTAAATATATTTTGCATTTTTCTTTGAAATAATGCAGGGGCATTTTTTAATCCTAAGGCATAACAAGCCATTCGTAATGGCCCTGCGGACATGTAAATGCTGTCCAAGGGATCGACTCTTCGGCCATTTTTACTTGCCAAAATCCCGCTTTTAAATCAAATTTTGAAAAGAATTTACTCCCTTGTATCCTATTAATCCATTCTTGCTTATTAGGTATATTGTATGCATCATCTATGGTATTATCATTAAGTCTTTTATAATTTATAACCATTCTAGATTTGCCTCTTACTTCTTCAGCATGATTTCTAACTATAAAGGCTGCAGATCTATGAGGACTTCTGCTTTCTCTTATTGCTTTTAATTTTAACAATTCTTCAATATGCATTTTAAATTCTTCTATGTCTTTGGGAGTAGCTTCTATTGGTCCTGACTTTATTATGTAATCTGGGTTTATAATATTAATTTTGCAAACTATAGAATTCTTATCCCAATATTTCATTGGTATTTCTCCAATGATTTGTATGTCTTCTAGTCTTTGAACAATCTTGTCTATGTCTTTTTTGGATTTTATGTCTCGATACCAATTAGGTGAAAAAGATTGCAACCCTATACATTCTGTGCAAGTATTTTCTATATAAAATTCATCTAACATGTCACAAACTTCTTCTTTGCAGGTTTCAGAAGGTTCTGCTCCTGGCATGTATTCACTGTCTAGATTAGATATTTCTACATTTTGTAATGATTTTCTTTGTTTTCTAACCTCGGATATGTATGGAACATTATCTTGATATGGAATGAATGTAACGCCTTCTTCATGTATAATTGTGGTTTGTAAGGACTGTTGCAAAAATCTTAATCCTAATATCATGTCATCATTGATTACTGATAAATCTCTGATAGTAATTTCATCTATTACATATTTAGTGCCATTTATGTAAGTTTCAATATTATATGCCAATTGGTTATGAATTTTCTTTATTCCTGACATATCTGTGGATACTTCGGCTTTACTATTTTCGATAGTCTTTACTATTTCAGGACATCTTGCAAAATATTTATCATGAATAATATTTTTTGTGCAACCTGTGTCTAATAAAGCCAAAATTTTATAGGAAATATTTGGTTTTAATATTATTTTAACTGGGATTCTTATTCCTAACACTTCCTTAAATGGTAATCGAACTACATATTTATTTCCAAAGCTAGTTATTGCATCTTTTAGTTGGATTAGCCTATCCCCTTTATTTTCTCTTATTGTTACCATTTGATCTTTTAATTCAGTATTCTTGATGGTATTATCTTCTTGTTCTATTTACCACTATTAGTGTTTCTAACTTATTTTAGCTCTTCTAGTTCTGCTTCTAGTCTATTTATTCTATTTTCTAAATTTCTAACCCTGCTTGATAATATTCGATCTTCTGGTTCATACTCTATTTCTTGTCTCCAAGCTTGGTTACTAGCCTTTAAACATGAAGCACAAGCTTGTCTTAAACATAGGCTACATGTAGATCTATTTTCTTGGCTTGGGTAATATATGCAAAAAGCGCATTTAATGTTATAATCACCTTTACCTCTAACCCAATCATGCTCGCATTCTAATTGATTCATCATTTCAATTTTAAACCAGCTATTTGATCTATAAAATCTAATTCATCTTCACTTGATTCTTCTTCTAAAATCTCATTATCTAATTCATCAGTTTCTATAATTGAATATATTGATTCATCATCCTTTATTTCTCATCACAAACCAAATATTTTCATTAATACTATCGATAATTAGAACTCTTTCTTGTTCTTCATATTTACTAGAGTACCTTTTTGATCTTTGTTAGGACAAGTTTTACTTAGGTGATCAGGTGAATTGCATATAAAACACCTACATGTCTTATCATAATTCTTTCTAGAATCATATCTTCTAACATTCTTTTTATGCAAGTAAGGGGCTCTATTATCGGACCTTCTTAGGAAATATCTTTTCTTTGTTCTAAAATTCCTATTATCTCTATTTTGGGGTTTATGATATTTTCGGTTTCTATATCTTTCTTCCCCATATGTTAATGGTATTTGAATAATGTTATTACAGAAATTATAATCGGACTTTTTCATAGATCTTTGTGCTTGTATACCTGTACATACCTTTCTTAGATGTTTAAACACAAACGTTATGGCTTGAGAAATATTTACTATATTTCCATTTGACTCTTTCTTATAATCTTCAAATATTATAGACCCTAGAGGGTCAGGCAATTTATTAAAGTATCTTTCAACTACCCCTTTATTGTATCCTTGCTTAGCTGTGGTAGCATTATATAAATAATGTTGAGAGAATTCTTTTATACCTCTCCAATTGGTTAGTGTTAATTTTTCTATTTCCCTTAGCCTTTCATTTTGTAATGTTGTATATCCTATTTCTGGGTCTTCGGCTATAACCATATTTGATATCACATTGGCGAAATTATTAGGATTACTTCCAGCCCTTTTTAAATTTTCATATAGCTCCGGATATTCTTCTACCCAATTTTCCCATAAGACTTTAACAGACTCTCCTAAAAAGGTTTCAAGATATGTTAACATATCTTCAACCTTAGTACCTATATTGTGCTGATTTTGTATATATTTTTGAACTATTAAACCTTTCCAAATGCTAAGTATATTTGGCCAATCCACTGGGTCATGGGCTGCTAAATTTAAAATTGCACCATCGTTCCTATAATTTTGAAATTGAGGTTTTTCAAAATCTCTCCTTTTGCTACCCATGTGCTTATATTGTCCCGGAATATATGTGGGTTGAAAATCACCAGTTTCTGGGGCGGAGGCCAAACTCCAGCTCTTCTAGTTGGCCTTTCTCTCTTCTCTTTTCATAGAGGTCTCGCCTCTTTTTCTCTTAGCAGAGTTATCTACTTCCATGGCTTCCATTGCATTATCTAAATTGTGCAAACCTTCATCATCGAGTGAATCTATAAAGTCATTATATTGTTCTGCATTATCATAGTTTTCTACATCATATAATAATTCTTTATTATTCTTCTCTTCTTCATAACTTTCTGTTAAAATTTTGTTATTTATATCCCATTGCTCTTCTTCACTTATGGCTTTATTTTTATTATTTTGGTCAGTATTAATACTTTTGTTATCTTTTTCTTCTTTTACTATGTTGGTACTTAGCAAATTTGAACTGCTAGTGGCTAACTTTTTCTCATTTTTTAATTTGTTTAATCTAGCCTTCTCTCTAATGAAAAACAATTGTCTTTCTCTTATCTTTGGCCATTCTGTAGTCATAGAATTATTATATTCCTCTTCTATTGCTTTAATTTTATCTCACAATGCTTAAGTTCATCTTCTAAATTTGCCTTCTCCATGCATTCGGAATTCCTTTATCCTTATTATCACTAACTCAGAATCTGGCATGAGAGATTCTTCTTCCTCTATGGCTGTAGATTTATAATTTGTAAATCTAATGCTACTACTTCCTTCGCAATTTTGGTAGCTAATATAATTATTAGGCAGCTTTAATTCTTTCTTTTCTATAAGTTCACTTATATTCCATTCTTCTCCTGCTCTTTCTTCAGAACTAATTTTTAGAGGACTCATAAATTTTATTCCCTTAGACTGCATACTTTCAATGACATCGTCTACATTTACTCGATATCTAGAATTACTTTGATTAGATAACCTTCCTATAAATTCTATGCTTATTAACAGATTTGTTCCTTTAAAATCTTCATATCCTTTAGTCTGAAACCCAAAACTCATTTTTTCAATAAATTCTTTTACAGGCATCATTAGGTCTGGGGCTATATAGGTTATTAACATATTTTCATTCATGTCTCCTTCCATGAATCCTAATGCGCTTTATCTACTGATTCCCATCTTTTGTCTAATAATGTTATTAAAACTTTTGCTCCTAATTTCTTTCTTGTCATACCTTTAACGCCTATGATATACATGCCTTGATGAATGTATTTATACCCACGAATTTAAGTTCATTCTCAATATTCTTGCTCACAATTCTTAATTCTACAGGGTGTGTTAACACACTTAATTCTACTTCTCTAGATATTCTGTATAACCCAGTCCTTCTTTCAAACATACCCATATGATAACTTGCTGAGGCTTAATTTTTCTCAGCGTATCTTTTTGATATCTTTCCATGTCTCTTTGCATGTCTATTACTTCTTCCAAACTATCAACATCATCTATGTTGCTGCATGACATTCTATGCCTCATTGTTAGTGGCTTAGAATCTTCTCTTATTAATTGGAGGCTTCTGTCTCTTCTAGTTTTAGATATGTCCATTTTTCTGAATTAATATTTCTTGATGATGATAATATTCCGGATGAGGCTAACACAATTTCTTTGCTGCTTTCTAGATTTTTTAGATTTTCTAAAATCTGGATTAACAACTGCAATATTGTGTTATTCTGCCTTATTATTATTTTGGAATCTTCTTTTGGTGAGTCTTGATTAGAGAATCCTATAGAAGGTATCAAGTATTTTTCTGCTTCTTTTAATGCTTGGTTATATTCGTTCATGCAACTATGAGAGGATCAAAGATTTTACTCTTGTACTAGCAATTTTATTTCAAGTAAATCTTGCCTCGTTTCTGGTCTTGAAGATGATTCTTTGCTTTTGTTCAGGTTATGTTTATATGTTTTCCTATGGATAGGACTTCTTCTTTGATATAATCGTTATTCTTACAAATGGTATTTGTCTTAACTTTGCTTCTTCTATTTTATGCAAAGCTAGGTCAAGTTTACTATTTAACCCAGAGCACCTTTCTACTAATTTTTGATATTCTTGAAATAAATTTGCAAATTTTTGATCTAAAATGTCTTGCCTCTTTCCCCAAGATATCAAGAGATTATATATTAGATCTACTACTAATTTAACTGGCTATTAGTAGTATGCCAAGTATGCTCTTCTGAGGAATTTATTCTGCACCTTATGTCAATATTGTCTGTAGTTTTTATTATTTTTCCTGTATTCACTTCCAAATTTAAATACTTTAATTTTTCAATGATTGAACGTCCAAACCTTGCTCTGATACCACTATTTTAGAGATACAGTAATATTAACGCTTAACTTAACTAGCACGAGAGACGATAGCTCGTACTGATTCAAAATTCAAATTTTACTATTCACCTTTTGCTTTTACTATTTGCTTTTACTATTCGCTTTTTACTACTTGTACAGTAAAAACACTGTTTAAATAGTGAAATTTCTTCGCGTTCTTACTTAATTTTCTTTTAATTATTTTGCAGGATCTTTTAGGCTGGCGAGGCCAACGAGCTACAGACGGTGTTCGCAGAGATGTAAAAATCCTACTCAGTACTCGTCGTATGCTTAACTATATTGCTTCAGAAGTAGCTAAGCTTCTTTCCCTAGATGTTCTTAGACAGGTTTATAAGGGGCATTTTCTTATCGTCTTCCCAGGCAGTTCCACCCAAAGGGAACACTTCTCTACGGCTACAATGTTCTCATTTCAAAGCTACACGGCTTAACAGAGAACTACACGCAGAGGTTTATCCTATAGGATCCCTAGCATAAGAACCCAACCCATATAAACATGCTAACAAGATCAAGGGAAAAACAGAACTACTTCATTTCCACAATATAGAGTACATACGGGTTTCCCTTTCGGGAACCCCCGAAGGGTTTACACACAGAGAGGGGAGATTACCTTACCACGGACTCCACTCTTCTACTACAACTTCTTGATTACAATGGATTTTTATTACACTGGTGGGAGTACTACACTACTACTGAGCAGCGAGGTCACAGATGAACACTCTGCTCGGGATGCTGGGTTGCTGGTGTTGTGCGTCGTTGTGTCCTTCTTCTGGAGCCTGGCTCTTCCTTATATAGGGGAAGAGGAAGCCTCTCCCCCTGCCTGCATGGCTCTTCTCGCAGCTTCTCTTCAAGGACACGT
The DNA here is from genome assembly GCA_947311845.1 of Poa pratensis. Lineage (NCBI taxonomy): Eukaryota > Viridiplantae > Streptophyta > Magnoliopsida > Poales > Poaceae > Poa > Poa pratensis. The sequence continues at coordinate 83,810,626 of CAMZMU010000034.1, forward strand.
CGTGGCACCGATAATTGACGGTCGGTGGCACAGTATCGGCCATATTATTGGCCTTACTGTATTACACAGTAGAAGCCATATAATTGGTGTACTGTAGGACAGGTGTCCTGCATTGGTGGCAGTCTTCCAGGGCACGCTTCCAGAGCTAGATACCTTAGTGGCTATACTCATAGACTTCATATTATTGCCCTCTTCATACATCATTCTTGCTTGAGATCTTTTGGTTGTTCACGAAACAACATCTTCTTACATGCATACATGGTGGCATAAGCATGCGTGCTTAGCTGGCAGCACTAATTGTATTTATTATTTATTTTTTTTTATTATTTTTTTTATTATTTTTTTACTGTCTACCCCGCCCGGATGATTGATAATACATTATCAAATGCTTTAATATGCGCTGGCCATGGTCTGGTAAATGCTTTAATATGCGCCGGCCATGCATTTAACCGTCAGATCAGGTATCTTGATTAAACATTTGATTGTGGATTCTAGTCTGCCGGGTCGACCCGTTAGCACTAGTAGCTATTGAAACGAAAATTGTGCATTAAGTAGTCGTGAGGAGAGAGAGTATGTAATCTGGCAATCAGAATTATTATGTTGCCTTGGTTAAGCAGCTACGGGAGGATACTCGTGTTTTCCTTGTAAACCGCAATCAATTGTGAGTTGACGGCAGTGATTAAATGATGATTTTGCTGGTGGAGACCTTGACTAAATCGGTGGAGTAATTATTGTCTTCAGTTGCATACCCATAAAATCTTAGACGAGCTGTCTATTAGTAATGGTCGGATTGATTCCTATTTAAGGTATACGATCGATGGTACATGATACCCAGGTTTTGTCTACGTGATGAGTATTTTTTGTTAGATCCATATTGCTGTAATAATTCTAGCATTTGAACAGTGTGATTTATTAGTAGTAATTTTCACTTGATATTTTATAGCCCAGAAATCATGGACGCGCCATGCACATTTGGCATCTCTTTTTCCTACGTAATGGTGATTGATTATTATGCACTTGGCTATCTGATCGTTTGTGCCAAATTATTTTTTGATGAATGTGTAAGATTAATTTATGGGCTAGGTATGTGGGCAGTTTAAATGAGTACTAGGTATACAAAATTTTGGGTATGTCTGGATACGTTACCCTCCCCCAACCTCTAAGAGTAGCGTTTTGGCGGGCTCCTCATTCACGTCGGCAAGAGGTGAGGCGACACGAGTGAGGGACGAAGCATGTCGACGTCGTCAACGACCTCGACACGGGAAGACCCCAACGTCAACATCTGGCGGCGCGGATCCTAGTGACGTTTGGGCGACAGACACCGTTCCATGTTCACTCGTCCATCCAACGAGGTTTTAAGTATCTCGCGCAAATAATAGAGTATCTCATACACAATATATGGTACCCGAGGTATCAATGTATCATACCTAAGTAAATAAGGTATGGATTAGCGCATACTCATTATGTGGTACACGGTTAGCGATATCAAGTCGTCGTCATCACATGCTAGGTATACGATACCCAGGGTATGCGATACCCAATTAAATGAGGTATTGAGTATAGCATACTCGTTATATGGTATGGGGTTTAACGATATCACGCAAGCGATGTTACATGATGGGTATGCGATACCCGCAAACGCTTTGGCAGCCGATCGGGCGATATCGTCTCTTGTATTTGAGTAGTATTTCACAGGCTAGTTTTTGATGTCACATCTCGAAGCCACCGAGTATTCATACCGGAGTAACACTGGTGTGTAAACCTTCCGGTTATGATCATGGTGGAGTGTGTATGAAATTTGTGGGATGTGTGGCGCAAATATGGGTTGAGTATATTGAAAGCTATCACATAATTCTATTAAAGAGTACGGGGGTACTTGCATGCTCCCATATGCCACATGAAATAGAACTTGAAGAGTTGATTAAATAAACAAACGATACCCTGAACTTTGGTGTAGAGGGAGAGGTCAACACATGTGGTACACAAACAAGCTGACAATGGGATTATTCGAGTGGAAACAGTCGCTATAGGAGCAAGTCGGATGCGCGACATGGCTCTATGCGCTTGTGCTAAGCCGACAGGGGCCAGCACGGCCAAGTGGGGTGTGTGCGGCCATTACCGCCGAGAAGATTCAGTGGGTTGTCGATTGCATACTCATATCATATGATATACCCACTTTAACTTAAAATTTAGTTCGAGTAAACAGTAGGAACAAAGTGTTTTGGGTATGGTTATGTCACATAATCAGTTCTTACATACCTTATTGTACTTACGACTGGACCAAAAAAAATTAGAAGAAAACTTATTGGACTTATTACATAACACTCTCTCTTAGTAGAGTGCACTGTTCCAAAAGAAAAACATTGAAATTATTACATAGACATTTCTTAATATGGAAGATAATTGTAGCCAACATAATCTCAGTTCTAACTATGTCCATAGTTGTGTCGCCTCATATGTATCCCAATGTGTATTGTCTCATCAATCCTTGCACGAATCAGGGGACGAAGCATCATCATCTTTTAATGTAAGAATGTCCATCATAATCTCGGTTCTGACATTATCCATGCAAACCTGTGTGTGGACAAGCAGAAAAAGAGAGTAACCAACGGGAGTATGTGGGTATTCAGGTATATAGTCTAGTACGAAAAGGTATTGCATGAATGTGCAAAAATACTTTCAGTAACATATTGGCAGAGTTACTGAAAAATACAGAAAATTTCTGACGAGTATGAAGTACCAGATTCCTGATCGAGTACTAGTTGCAACAAAATAATACCCACGTTCCTGGTCGAGTATAAAGTACCAGATGCAACAAGATTACCCAAATTCCTGATCAAGTATGAAGTACAGTAGTAGAAAAATAGACCAAACCTGTGATGGAGTAGGAAGTACTAGCTGCAACAAAACACTCATTTTTGCGTATGCCCCTACATGCATGCATCATTTCTAATTCTAAAAAACTACGCTCTAATCCAGCTCCATCTAAACTAAGAGTTGATCAAATCAAGTCATGATTCTATCCACAAGATAAGCCACATCTGGATTGAGGGAGAGGAAAAATCCAATCTATAAACTAATCATTCGTACAAGTTCTGTACACATACAACGTTTTGTTCATTTCAACACGGAGGTTCCCAAACGATCAGCTCACGGTGGCGGGGGCCACGATGTGCATGAAAAAAATAGTGCAGAACACTACAGTTCAGTGCAAGACGACGGTGGCGGGGCCAGAACAAACAGATCAGTGCAATACAGATCAATATAAGGCGACGGAGGCGGGGGGGCACGATGTGCAGGAAAATATCATCAAGAATTTACGTTATGAAGAAGTACATACCTCAAGCCACAAAATCGACGGAGGCCTGGGCATTTAGATACCCACAATTAAAATAAACCAAACATGAGAATGAAGTTTAGTAGTAAGAACATAAACCAAACTTGTGATGAAAAAACTAAACTATCAGGGATGTTTGAAAGTATTAGCTGCAACAAAGTAAATACTCAAATTTCTATTGGAACATGAGTATCAGACAAAAAATATGCAACAAGATGAGTACCCAATATTGTACTAATGCAATCTACAAACTGATGATTCGTACAAATCCTGTACACGAACAAGTGCTGATCGTTTGAGCACGGGTCCCCAATGTCCTCGCTGACGGTGGCGGCGGCCATGACATGCAACGACGCTAAGTAAGCCCGACGGTGACGAGTTCCAAGATTGTGCATAAAAGGATCATTTAGGAATGAAGGCTGGTGGGAGCACGTACATACCTGAAGCCACAGATCGATTGAAAGAATGGACAAAATCAGCCAGCTTCACCTCCAACTAGCTCATGACGTGAGGGCGAGAGACAATTCGTTTGAATCAGGTGAAGCTGTGATTGTGGAGCAATTAAGGCGCATATAAATAAGATATGTTTGATACTTTTTTTTGGGTAGAAATCCGGGTATGCTGCCAACAATTCAGCATGAATCAAGGAGCGCACAATCAAGCAGCTCAAAATTTCAAACCTGCTATTAATGGCTGGTTGATTTAATTAGGAAATAGCACCACGGTTCAAAATTTCAAACATGCAAAACGGGTTACTAACGGGTATTCTAGACCTCACATACCCGAATTGGTTCCTGCCCTAATGATCATGATCAAATGAATCAAACGGTTGTTGAGCTAGGAGCCTGGGCACCTAGGAGCCCCTACTAATTTACCTATATATATATATAGGGTGGGACTATTCTACAACCCCCCTTAAGTGTTTGTAGAATACCTATTCTACAACCCCTCAAAAAGACCTTCTGAAACCGCGCACCCGAAAAAACCCGACCCGTCCAGTCCGCTAATCCCACCCGAACCATGACTCCCACCAACCTCCCGTCGATCCAGCGGCACGGCGACCCCACCCATCCCGATCTCCGGTGCCGCCAAGGCCCTGCCACCGGCCCACCTTCAGCCGCGCCGCCCGCCTCCCTGGCCGCTCCCTCGCCGTGTTCCACCACCCACGACCGACCTCCCGCCATGGCCCGCCCGGAGACCTCCCACCGTCGGCAGCTCCTGCACGCCGCCTGCACCGCCGGGGACGGGAACTCCTCGCGCGCCTCCGCGGACGGCCACCCCTCACCGCACGCCGCCGGCGGCCCAACCTCCACCGCACGCCGCTGGGCCCCCACCTCCCGCCCGGCGCCGACCTCCTCCCTGGCGCGCGCCGCCCTCACTCCTCCCCGGTGCGAGCCCTCCTCCTCCCCGGCGAGTGCCTCCCCAACTCCTCCCGGCGAGCGACTGCTCGTCTCCGGCCGCCGCCGCCACCTGGCCTCCACCACGGCGCGTAGATGCTCCAACCTCCATGGCGCTTGAGAACCCCATTTCCTCCGACAGGGCGCCACCACGGGGACGCCCAGAGGTGCGTGCCTTGATGCTCCTACATTCGACGACGCGTGCAGCGCTCCTCTTTCCGGCGTTGACACGGCCGCGGTTCCCCGTCCCCACCACCACGGCCATGGGAGTTCACCGGAGCCGCTATGGGAGTCAACCGTGCTGTGAACCCAGAGTTCACTTCCAATATGCCCTGCACAAGGTTCCCACACGAGCTTCAGGGATGCTGCGCCAACCTTCGTCACAGCGGCGCATCAAACTGCGTCGCCCCCCTTTTTCTGAACTTCAGTGTAGGCCGATCTAAAACTCCACCGGGAGCGTGACTGCCAGCGGCCTCCTATGGAGTTCACCGCGGCAACAACGTGCAGAGGGATTTTTGTTACGGATTTTGTATAGGAGTCGACTTGCTGATGCCATGGTAGTTCATTCTTTGTGATATGTTACCCTCTACATGAAGTTCCCTATTTGTGATTGTGAAGTTAGCGAGACAGAGGTGGGAGTTTGTTTTTCTGGTTGCGAAGTTCTCCTTTTTTTTTACTAAAGTTCGCTTCGCCAAATTTATTTGCGATATTTGTTGTGAAGTTCACCTATGTGACGAAGTGGGTGGGGGGACTGAGTCAATTTCTACCGATGAACTTACGTGAAGTTCACTAATTAAATGACCCGAAGTTACGATGCACTACCGACAACATAAAGTCCATATATGAAAAATAAGCGAAGTTCATTAGAAAAAAAGCCGAAGTTAACTTACGCGACGGGCGAAGTTCAGATAGGATACCAGTGACGAGCGAAGTTCAGGAAAAATTATGGTCAGCCGAGAAGTTCATTTGCGAAAATTCTGTGAAGTTCACCTATGTGACGAGCGAAGTTAACTTATGTGACGAGCGAAGTTCAGAAAGGATTGTAGAATAGTTATTCTACAAGTGGTTGTAGAATAGCTGAGACCTATATATATATATATTTATATACTCCCAGGGGTACGTACTCCCACCCCTTTAATGGGTTTGTTATATCCACTAGCTAGCAAACCGTCTAAAAGAAAAAAAAGTAAACCGATGCATGCAAGGACTTCCTCTTGCGGTTAGTATGCATGCACATGCTTGATCCTACAATTTAGGGATCAGAAAAATTAGAGTATCTTCTCTGCATGCGGCCGGCTCACACGCAAGTAGCTGATCCTAAAATTAAGGAGGGTGCATGCAGGATTGAATTTTGAACCTATCTATTACGTACGCCTCCACTTCTCCACAGGTACAGGTAGTACTTTCAAAAGGAGTATGTACGGCACCATTTTTCTAAAGACCTATATACTGATTTTTTTAATGTGAGTATGTACTAGTTTTTGAAGGAGTATATACTGATTTTTCTAAAGGAGTATATACTAGATTTTCGAGAAGTATATACTGATTTTCAAAAACAGTATATACTCCATTTGAATCAAATGAGTATATTCATGATTTTGCAAAAGGAGTATATACCTTTTTTTCTAAAGTAGTATATACTTTTTTGAAACAGTATATGCTACTTATTTTTTACACTATATATACTACTTATTTTTTAAACAGTATATACTCCATTGGAATTAAATGAGTATATTCATGAGTTTTAACCAGGCTGCTTTTTTATAATCTGTATAAAATGTGACATCCACGGGCAAAGAAATAAATGAACCAACAAGTGCCGCGCGGCGAGCCGCGCCGTTCGAATCTAGTATATCATATTTTTGCCAAGGAGTATATATCACGTGCAGAATACACACTTGGGGTATATTTGAGAACTTAGGAGTATCTCAAAAACGAGTTGGTAAGTTGTCATGGGTATATACTGCTTTTTAAAAGGCGTATATACTACTTTTGAGAGTATATACTGATTTTTAAAAGAGTATATACTGAAAATTTCCTAAGCAGCACTGATTTTTCTAAGGATTTTTAAAGAAGTATATACGGATTTTCAATAAGTATATACTGAAATATTAGGGAGTATATGTTGATTTCTTAAGGAGCACTTAGCGATTTCTGAAGGAATATATTAATTTTTGTAAGTGGTATATACCACATTTTTTGAACGGGTATATACTACTTATTTTAGAAAAAAGTATATACTGCTTTGCAATCATATGAGTATACTCATGTTTTTTCAAAGGAGTATATACCCTTTTTTCCAAAAGTAGAATATACCTTGTCTCACGATGAAATATGTTCATCCAGAAAGAAGTAGATGCACATAAAAAGAAGTATACGCTGCCCCAAAAATTAGAGGTATATACATACAACCAAAAAAGTTGTAGAAGTATACTGTTATCAAGAAGTATATACAAATTGATTTGGGTATGCTAGCTAGCAAATCGATCGGAGCAAGAGAAATCTGCTCGTTTCATGGAAAGCTGGCTCGGGCAGTTGCATTGGCACAAGCTAGTCCGGCCTGCGCCAACGATCACCCGCGCCGCCACCGGCTCCATGCCGCACCGCATCGCATCTCGTTCTCGTCACCGGCTTGCTGCGCGGCGGCCGGCCGCATGCATCTCTCGTCGCATGCGTCTCGTCTTCGTCGCCGACCGGCCGCCGGCCGCATGCTTCTCGTCTTCATTGCCGACCGGCCGCCTGCCGCCTGCCGCCGGCCGCCTGCCACATGCATCTACTCTCTATCACCGATCGGCCGTCGATCACGGCGCCCATCCGTCTAGCCGCCGGAGGCCATGCCGCATCTCATCCCGTCGTCGAGTCACCGCCGTCAGCCGGCCGTATTGCATCTCGGCTTCGTCGTCAAATGGCCGCCATCCGCATGCATCTTGTCTTCGTGGTCGAGCTGCGCCGCTGTAAACAAACGAGAAGTAGGAACAGATTAATACAGATAATTAACATCAAAATTTGCGATCGGAAACTACAAACCTACCAAGTGCGACGACGTGGAAACCGATCGGCCAGATGTATACCTTGAATTGCTGACGGTCGCCGGATCATGTGCGGGTAACCGATGGCAGCGGCTCCGCCGAGAGCACCAGGGGATGAGACGTCGCCTGGCCTGCATTAATATAGTACGGTCCTACAAGCGCGTCTCAAATCCCTACAATCACGGAACAAATTTTCAAATAGAACCCGATCCATGCAAAGAGATATGATCGGTAGTTAATTTCTTTAATTAATTAAATAACGCCTAACGGACCTGCATGCATGTGCTGATCCGGTAGCACCGTTGGGATTTCCAATTTAGGCTAGGAGTACGTACTCTTAGGTGTATAGACTCATTTTCCTATATATATATATAAACTCAGCTAAAAAGGAACCTATTCCTGTTTAAGCTAAACAGGAACTTTCTGAACCTTCACGCGAGTACTAAGTGAACCTTCTCGCGCATTACATGTGAACCTTCAGACGAAACATGAAGTGAACTTTTTTTCTATAGATTTTTTTGGAACGAGGTGAACTTTTTTCTGTACCAAGTGAACCTTTTTTTATGAATGAAGTGAACTTTTTTTTAACGGAGTGAACTTTTTTCCTAAACATTTTTTAGGAATAAGGCTTTCTGAACTTTCTCGGCAATGATATGTGAACCTTCTCGCGCATGACATGTGAACCTTCAAACGGAACATGAAGTGAACTTTTTTCCTGAACAATTTTCGGAACGAGGTGAACTTTTTTTCTGAACCAAGTGAACCTTTTTTATGACCGGAGTGAACTTTGTTTTTGTGAACAAAGTGAACTTTTTTCTGAACATTTTTTTGGAATGAGGTGAACTTTTTTTTTAACTGCGCGTGAACTTTTTTCTGAACAACGTGAACTTTCTTTCTGAACGAGGTGAACTTTTTTTCTGAATCAAATGAACTTTTTTGTCTGAAGCTTTATAAACCTCCAATTAAAAAAATAGTTCACATACTAGTTCTGATCCAATGTAAGAAAAGAAAAGAAAAAACAGTTTAGACCGGGGAATTTCGTGAGTGTACAGGAGGATTTCATCGGTGTATAAAGTGAACTGCAAAAATAGCAATGAACTTTAAATTTTCATCAAGTGAGCCTTCATTTTAAGCTGTGAAAATTCAAAAAATAATCAAGTGAATTTCCGTTTAAGCTTTATGAACCTCCCCAGTAAAAAGCAGTTCACATATTAGTTCAGATGTGAACTACTATTTTTATAATATCAGTCGGTAGATTGAACCTCCGTTTCTATCTATTTCATACATTGTGTCATATTAGGAAATAAACATAAAATGGCAGTTCGGAACAGAGGTTCGGAAACACTGAGACCGAATCTACTGTGTTGTATGAGACCTTGCTGCACTTGACAAATTGAACGTCTCCAATGAACAAAAGTGAATTATCCGCTGCTGCACTTTCGTGATTTCTCTAAATAGCTGAACGTTGTGTGCTTTGAACAGAAAGCATTAGACACATCAATTTGAGCAGGAAATCAGCGTGCTGCAAACTGAACCTCTTTTTTCCAATTTGATGGTGGACCGACGGAGGTTGGGGAGGTGCGGGCTGCCGGCAGCTGCGGCAAGACAGAAAAATTGTGATGGATATGTGATTATTTGCAATGCTGTCAGAAACAAATAAATATTAGGAGGTTCAGAAGCAGCATATCTAGGATGTACATGAAAGCAAGGCAAGTATCAGACCACGATGCACTACAAAAATCGGCAATTGATAGAGAGAACTGTCACAGTACAGATGAGCTAGCTTCTTACCAGTAGTAGGACAAGAACTGATCCACGGATGCACACTAATCCAGTTCAAAAGAAGTGCCCTTTTCGTGTGATGATTTCTAGCCTTTTCTGGTATTCACAAGATATAGATGCATCTTAACCACAAATTTATTTCTGGCACCAAGCACCAACGGACCACAAACAATTCAGAAGAAGACGAACTTCACGCAAGATGAAGTGAACCTTAGAAATTTCAGAGCTGGCAATGATGTTTCATTTCCTGTGGCCGTCGTGAAGGGCCAGTTGATGCAGGAGGTCGCCCCAACGCGATGTTCAGACCTACCTTGATGATGTTCAGACATAGGGGCGGAGCAGTTTGACCGGAGCCGTGGGATGGCACTGGCGGCATCGTCGGGATGCAGAGAGGCTGCAGATGTGCCAGAGCTAGCAGGGCAGGATGTGAACTTGTCGGAGGAACGTGGTAAACTCCAGGTGGAGCAGTAGAGTTCGATGCAGTGAGATTCATATGGCCATGCGATTCCCCATCGTCGAGTACCGTTGCAAGGCGGCAGAGGACGGCAGGGCGCCGTCGTCCAGGAGCGCAACAAAGGATGGCAGGTTAGACGCTGTCCGACCGTGCGACAGGGGAAGGAAGGGCCCCCGGCGGTCAAGTGCGAGGCCAAGGCCGGCCCTGAGGGGGGGCAGGAGGGGTGACCGCCCCGGGCCCCCGAAACCAAGGGGCCCCCAAGTCCCATACTCCCATGTCCCATCTATCTAAGCCTAAGGCATGTTCAGTGGACGTTGGCGGCGCCATTAGAGCAGCTACGAAGCTTTTCTCTCGTGCGAGTGATGAACGAAGCGTTATGTGCTTCCTAGTGTACTTGGGCCCTTTTCGTTTAGTTAGCTCGGCCTTTTTTTCTCTCGTAACCTTGGGCCTTATATTCATGTAGTTAGATGAGGCAACGCGGCACACAGTCCAGTAATTTTCCTCCTCGTTGGAATGTTGAAACGACAAAGGCCATGGCTAGATTAGGCACTTAAGTATGACCGTATGAGTCTTTTCATGTTTTCCATCTAATGTGCACCATGCGCGACGCCTTACGACCATGCCAAGGTACGATCTAGAGATCGCCCATGTGTCTCACACAGTCACGCCGAAAGGCGAGAACCCAAGTGCGCCACGGCCACCGCAACGACGTGGTTTTAGGAATAGTCAATGTCATCAAGGGGATGTTGTTTTGGCTCACAGGATCAGATACTCACATTGCGGAAAAGACATGTAAAAATGCTCAATACATTTTAAAAAATATATAATGTTGAATGTACTTGTTTGTGCCTTTTACATGTCCTGAAATATATTGTGATAAAACAATATATGTAGTGTCGTAGGCAAAAAAGGCAACAAAAAATCCCTCGAAAAACCAATTTTGTGGCACGATAAAATTGTCTTTTTACCCAGGTTGCAAACATGTCTATTTTTCATGTACTTTATGACAATATATACACATTTGATACAAATATTGCTTTCGTATACACTTTTACGTGTTTATGTTCATTTTTTCTTATAGGGCCCCAGATTTTAATTTTGCCCCGGGCCCCCAAAATGTCAGGACCGGCCCTGTGCGAGGCGGAGGTAGGCACTCGACCGACGGCATGCTCGGTGGGAGTTCACCGGGGCAGCGTGAGGCAGGAGGTCGCCGGGTTCGACGGAGGAGGGAATCAGTCCCCGGCCAGCGGTGTCCTAGGCACTGGAGCAGGGCCACCGCACCGGGGGGAAGCAAGGGCGCGGCGCTACAGAGGAGCAGGGCCGCCGCGCCGGAGCAAGCAAGTCCGGTGGCGGGCGCGAACGTTGGAGCAGAGCGTTTGGTGGCGGCGCTCGCGCTGGGATCTCGGGTGGCCGTAGTACGCGCTCAAGCAGGGGTTGAGCTCAAGGCGCGGGGCGCCGGGATGGGAAGCGCGGCTCAACACGTACTCGCCGGTTCCGTCGCCGGCTCCCTCGCGTCGGCTCCCGCCGCCGCTCGCTCGCCGGCGACGAGCAGGTAGAAGGTGTTCTAGTATGGGAGCTCGTCGTTCTTCTGTCGCCGGCTCCCTCGCGTCGGCTCCCGCCGCCGCTCGCTCGCCGGCGCCGACGAGGAAGAAGGTCTTCTGTTCGGAGCGGGCTCGGGATTAGGAACTGATTAGTTGTTCTGATTAGGAATAGTTCCTATTTAAGCTAAATAGGAACTCTTAGGGGTAGGTTCCTGTTTAGTCCTGCCCTATATATATATATATATATATATATATATATGTGTGTGTGTGTGTGTGTGTGTGTGTGTGTGTGTGTGCATGTTAAAACAGGTACACCAATGTATGGCTTAACAGCATCGCATGGGACGCTAGGTGGTGGCAATTGGCAAGTATCCAGCACGCCTTTTCCTCGAATCGTATCCAGCGAGTTCTCTTTTTATGGTTTCAAACAACATCTCATTCCATGTATCTACAGGTTCTGGCATGCACCAATGCAGACAGTCCTAGGGTGGAGGCTGTCCATTTGGCGCTCTCTGAGTTTTCTTGTTTGGGTCGGTACTCCTGTATGGACCTGGATGTCCATCGACCCTCAAGGCGAAAGGTTCAGTTATGTCCATCAATTTCAACTTGGAATCGTGTTCCCTGGAATTTCGGACTGCCTTTCTGAAACCCGCAATTTGCTTTCCATACATTGCGTCTGTGAATCCGTTCCTAACCACCTCATCCAAGGGATTAATCTTCCCAATGCATGACCCATTAGCATTCCATGCCCCGCGTTCATAATGTTCTGGTGAATACGTGCGCAGGACAGCTATACCTTTGAAATCCGGGTTAGTAGCCACGACAGTTAGGCAAGTCTCAACAGCTACACCGAAGACGTCAACGGTGTTCATTTGCATCTTAGCAGCTTGAGGAGGCCACCAGAGTCGTCGTCCGACAACATTGCCATTCAGGATATAGGCTGATCGTTTGGTAAACCAATGCCCGGAGGAGAGGACAAGCACATCAAAACTAGGGAGAAATTTCATGAAGGTCTCATCTGGGATATCTAGGAAAACCTTATCAAGACCCTTGGGAGCAAACTCCACAGCTTGAGCTGACGTGTGTACTAACCAAGATGACCAGATGCGGATGATAGTTGTTGAGGTTGACCTAAAGATCCACTTCTGCATCCCCGGGGGGCTGTTGTTTACTGGTGTGTCAACCTGTCAAAAGTAAAATATCAAGCATCTTGAAGATAACAAAGTAGATACTATGTTAGCCAATCAAACAAGCTAAAAGTACACTTGGTATAGCATAATGGTTGCAAAATTAAGATACGTGCATAAAACAAATAGTTTGCACCAATTTACAGAGAAACTATGTAGAACCGGCCGGTGCGTTTTGATCTTTTTTTTTCATTTTAAGAAGGAAAACTTTAAAATGCTGTTACGAACAGGCATCATCTAACTTGACCAAAAAAAAAGTAAGCATGGTCCATCCGTTATTATCGATATGACCAAACAATCCGTTGAGTCGGAGTAGTTCATTCATAAAAAAGGTTTACTTAGATTGATTGTGGTACACAAATAATTTAATTAGTAGTATCAGTGAAGCATCACACCTGCCAGAGAATGCAAAGGAGGGACTCCATCTGATTTCGAGCAATTGAGTCCCCAACAAAGGCAATCGTCTTGCCTCTCATCAACTCCAAGAACTTCCTTGCATCAAAGCGCGGCAGAATGCATTGTTCGGGTTTCCATCGCCAATTCTCATATCCACTGTCAGGTCGTCCATTTCCCTGGCAATTCTGACTCTTTGTGATCACAGGGCAAGAGTTGTTTGTGTAGAGTGGCCCAGAAGAGCCATAAACCCATTCCCCACGATATAGATTGCAGGTACCTGTGCAATAACATACGTTCATTAATTAGTCTTATGCGAGCAATTATGAAGAAAATCAATATAGTATATTGACAAGCAGTGGCGGAGCTATGTTGAGTTCAGCCCCCCCCCCCCCCCAGCCCAAGAAAATTTTGCCTGAAAACTAGTACTTTATGGCCTTTTTGACACCAAAATCAGTGATATTTGGCCATTTGCCCCTCTAATACCGGCTCAATATGCCAAAGAAGCCCATCTGCCCCCCCCCACCCCCCCACCCCACCCCCAAGCCAGTTGGGCCAAGCTCCGCCACCGCTGACAAGCATGCATATCCCATTCCTGTTATAAGATATGCTAAAAAAGCGGGGAAATATACTAACGCCTCACCTTGAGCATCCCTTTGAGAAACACTTGGTTCCTCATCAAGTTCTGCTCCGTTATCAGCTTCACCTGTAGCAACTGGTTCCAGTATTTTGCGACCAACCTCTCTTGGGTCCAAAGATACTTCCCTTAAATTCATGGTACCATCATAAGCACCGACCGAGAGGTATACATGTACCGATGCCCCAGAAATAGATGAGCCCGTAAACAGCGATATCACCACCTGGGTCAGCACCAAAGCCATAACCGACACGACGACAGTCGAGCGCCGCTGTTGTCGAATTCCACCAGGCCAAACTGGAGCCTTCATCCCCAGCAAACTCATTGCCGCACCCAAAGACCCAAAATGCAGATCCCTCCAAGAAGAGCTCTACTTCTTTCCCCGCAAAAAAAAGGCTCTACTTCTTGATGTGCCCTCGTGTACAAGGTCAAACCTGTACCCTGAATTCTTGGTACCTGTAGTATACGAATAGATATTGAAAATACAAAAAACTAGGGATGGCTACAGCAAGGCTAGACTCGAGATTCGGCGTGAGAGCCACATGTCAAATTTAATAGTCGCTAAAAGCTATCAGCCGCATGTGTGGCCAATAATGCCTAATGAAAGAGCATAAGAGTAAGTTCAACAATAAAAAAAGAGCATAAGAATACTCTAAGGGCAATTATTTACATATGGAGGGTATCAATCATCATAGGTTTTTCTAAGGGCAGCACAATATTAGGGCATGAAAGAGCATAAGTATTATCTTTTGCAAGTTACCATTGGCAGCATTGTTTTACAATGTAATGGTTCATCACTTCACAAAAAAACATCTAAGGGCAGCTCAAGAATCGGTTTATCCATGAAATGCGAAGATAAAACCAAAAGAAACGAACCATTTAACCAAACTATCATTGGCAGAATTGCAGACAAAGGAAATCAGATGAGCTAACTTGGTGAAGCCCAGGATTTATTCTCATCACTCATATATCAAACAGAAAAACTCAAGAAGTACCCAGCACAAACAAAACAAAAACTCAAGAAGTACCATTTGAGTTCTCTAATACCATGGAGGGTATCAATCATCGTCGATGCCCAAGTATATTTGACATAACCATGCTCTTGCTTCACGAGCTAAACCAGCTAAGCAGATCTAAGCTTTCAAACCTGATCAGCTCTGTGCAGCAGCCTGGTCGCCGGAGGAGTGAGCGAGGAGCTGCTCCCCGGTCGCTGCTCTGCTCGGGGGAGAAGAAACGGATGAGCGACGAGGTGGAAGGGGCCGGTCGATCGTCTCCGGCGACGGATGATCCTATCGCGAGTCTGATCAACGGAGGAATATGGGGTGAGACGAGAAGAAGGAAGTGTAGTGAGCTACTGATGTGATCGACGGAGCTGTTGACTGCTGGTGTATTTTAAGCCCATTCCAGCAGAAGTGCGCGCCTCGGCCCCGACGCTTGTCGGGGATGGCCTCCACGGAGTCGTCGTGGTTGCGCGCTTGACGGGGCACGGCATCAGTCATCACGTGCGTTGCACGAATCCTGTCGTCGTCGAAGAGAAACAAATCGCCTCCACCATGTTTCTCCGCGTCAGATTGATTCTTCGCGATCTGTGCATCATTACGAGTTTTGTTGGGTGTGATTTTGGGTTGGGTCGCTCCAGTTTTACCTTTGTTTCTTCGTCGTCGCAGTCCTTCTCCCAGGCAACGAGTATGTTGTTTTGAAGAAAAGCAGCGTTAGTGCTGATTTCATTAGGTAGGAGTAAATGAGTACAAGAACACTCAGAGTAATAAAACATAAGAGCATATGTAGCAGGTACTCAGAAAACTCGTACTCAGGAAATATTTTTTACTCCCTCTCGTTCTCATTTACGTGCATTAACTTGGACCACTCAATTTGACTACTAAAATATGAGAATTATGTCATAAAATTGTACCAATGAAAAACTTATTTGAATATGAATCCAACAGTATGATTTTATATATACCGTACTAAAAAAACTCGTACTAAGATAATGCTTTCAAATACTAATTTTTTTAGTACAATGCTCATTTTGAAAAAATAGATACTAAAAAACCGGTTAAACACAATTTTCCTTCATTTCTCACATGAATATATGTAAAGTCAACATGTTCTCTAATTCACTGTGTCTTAATGAAATACAAGTATTTCATGTAAAAAAACAACACGGTCTCTAATTTACCTAAATCAAACATATTATCGTTTAACAATTTTTTGAACGGGGAAGGACCCGAAGGGTTCAGAGCTGCATTAGTTGGTGTGCAAATGGAGGACCTCCAATATCTTTTACAGGAAGTATCCTAGCAAATTTTCATAAATACTTTTACCTAATCATGCACTAAAAATCGCTATCAATTAATATATTTGTTAACCCATATTCCCTCAAGATCTCTACCATAAATAAATAAATGTGCACCATAAAGTTTATCTGGTTATCATAAACTAATTAGTGAAGTAAATTATGTTACAAATAGTTTAAATCTAGAACAATGTTGTATTATATACATTAGAACTATGTAATAATTCATATTTAGACAATGAAAAAATTGTCAGCAATACTATTGAACGCTAAATTAAGTTCTATAAAACATAAAAGTTTCATACAAATTATGTTTATTTCAGTTCTAAGTTGATCCAAAAAATTCTTAGACCTGACTAGTTGTTTTCGAGTTGTTGCTATGAGGAACAGAGAGTGCATGTCGTTAATGTAGAGGTTGATGCATCAGTTAGGAAGGAACTACACTGTAGAATGTTTTAAGCGTGTTTAGAAGGTAGCGTTTTTCCACACTTCTCCTAATTTTTTTAGATCGACATCGTCAAGTCTCTCGCACGTGATTAGACAAGGCTTGACAAGACCACATGAGAATGACTCGAGAAGATCCGGTAACACAGTCATTGGGTCAGCACGTTGAGCTCTAGCATCCACGATAAAACTCATGGCCATGGCACTCTCCATCCGTAAACAAATCATCAAGCATGCTTGCACCATGCCTTCAACAAAACAAGTACTACCTGCCGAAGGAGGACCTTGAGAAGATTTGGAATGAGTTCATAGAACCAATGAGACGGATAATGATATGTGTGTTTACATCCCGTTTGTTTCAGTATTTGCTAGGATTATAGTATAAAATTTACTCTAAATACTTTCGGCATGTGATATTATGTGGGTTAGTGAAAAAGTAACTCCTAATACTCGTAGGGTCTGTCGTCAGTTGAGCTCAATTCGGTTTCATGATCTTCATTATCTTTCTTTTTTTGTGGTACTACTTTTAATTGTTATAGACTAATCGAAGGCGTCCAGAACCCCGGTGATATTGTCCCAGTAACCACCATGGCAGCACTTGTGAAATTGGTGGCCGATGTGAGAATGCTCGAAATATACGTGTCAATACAAGAACGAGATGTTACTGTGTTTTTTTTTTTTAAAGGGCATAACCCCGGGCCTCTTAATCGATTAATGCATACAGCTGCATACTATCAATTATTCAAAAGTCGGGTAAAACGCAACATCGAAGCCGATCACTAACCCTATGCTAAAAGACCAAAGCAAAAAATTACACGGCTCCTAGGCCAAGCCTTCAAGAAGGATCACCGCATGTGTGCTGATGACGACAAGTCCAACCATAAGCCGAGCTTCGAGCCACCACCTTTAGAAAGGGAACCACGTAAGTGTGTCGACATTGCCTGATCAATGATCTAGTGTTTCCACCGGACTGCGCATACTAGCCATTGCCGGTTAACGACGCCTCGCTAGTCGGATATTGCTGGAGGAGAAACTGGAAGCCGGTGACGTCCCACACCGCCACACTTCATGCCATTGTTGCACCACCTTCTGTAAAGTATCAACATGCATGACTTGATGCATCTCGAAGAGGACGTCATGTGTAGCACCTGCCAAGAATAGGCTTGACTTGACGGTTGTCGTGCATAGCACCTCCCGAGCCAGATCAAACATGATCTCAAATTGGAGGGGGTGGCTAATATCGCCTCTGGCCTCTAGCCTCGAAACTTCGTGGTCCAAGAAGAGGAAGTCCCGACTGTCGTCGACCTCGACACACAGAGTCCAAAGGTAACCAAAGTGCTCTAAAGGGGATTATCCAACATGGTACTCATGACTTCCTGGATGCGACGGAAGCACCAGCATGTGGGGAAATCCACATCCGCTCGTAGGTCTAGATGCACTCACTACTCAAAAAATATTTTTCAAAATGTTAAAAAATTCTAAATAATTTTTTTTTGATAAACTAGATGACATTTTATGGTAGCATAAAAAGTTTCGTGAAGAAAAGACATTTTGTGTGGGTTGTGCAAAAAAAACAAATCCAAAGTTTTTAAAATGACTTTGTACGCGATTGTTTTTTGTCTTTTTTGCACAGGTCACAAAGAATGTTTTTTCTTTACGAAACTTTTTGTGCTAACATAAAATGTCATGATGTATATCCAGAATTTTATTTGCAATTTTTTGACCCAAAACGCCAGCATGTGTGCGTTTTTGTAAGTATAGGCCATATGGTTTACTGATACTACGCCTAAACAAAGATGTAGCTGTCCCTTGGGCTTATGCAGGGGGCAGTAGGTCTCCGCCTTGGCACCTTGTAATCCTGGGTGGGATGTAGCTTAATGCTCGCAAATGAAATGGTCATTTTGGATATGCAGTGGGAGGTAAAGCGGACGCATTTGTTGTTTTTTAGACTTGCTTAGTTTCCTGTACTTATGTGACAGCTCCTGAGAAGGTTAATTTCATTTACTGATTATTGCAATGAGGGATTGGATTTTCCTACGTTCAATGTGGAGAAAGCACCCAGAGAATTTCTTGTGTTCAATCGGTTTGAACTTTCTATTTCATATCATCTGTGTTTGCGCAAAATCTAGGGGAAACCATGTCTTGTACATGTACTTCTACTTCACGAGATTTTATTGCATATCATCATAGATCGTATGAGGTACAGGGCTTGAACATTTTAGAGAAAAGTATGATGACTGCATTTCATCGTGGAATGTGCAGTTCTTTCTAAAATCTACTGCAGTAGATCGTATCAAGAATCTACTGCTCACCCTATACACCCAGTCGCTTACAGATATTTACCACTGATGTCTAAGGCATTTTTATATTCCGTACTGTCTAGAGATAAAATCCGGTCTGGCTGGCATGTTCTGGTTATATATATATATATATATATATATATATACCTGGTATTTCGGTTTGTTTTTCAAGATACAGATCAATTGCTCAGTAACTTCAATCGTGGTTGTCAAGGGATTGGGACCTAAAGTGGCAAAAACCTAATCCCTTTTCCCATCAAAATTCTTCCATGCCAAGTTCTAGTTCTTCCAATCTGTGATAAAACAGGTACACCAGGATTTAGCTTAGCAGCATCTCAGAACGCTAGGTGGTGGCAATTGGAAAGTATCCGGCTAGCCATTTCCTCAACTCCTATCCTGTGAGTTCTCTTCTTATGGTCTCAAACAACATCTCATTCCATGTATCTACAGGTCCTGGCATGCACCAATGTAGACAATCCTGGGGTGGAGGCTTTCCATCCGAACCTCTCTGAGTCTTCTTATTTGGGTCGGTACTCCTGTATGGACCAGGATGTCCATCGACCCTCAAAGCGAAAGGTTCAGTGATGTCCATCAATTTCAACTTGGAACCGTGTTCCCCAGAATTTTGGACAGCTTTTCTGAAGCCTGCAACTTGCTTTCCATACATTGTGCCCGTGAATCGATTCCTCGCCACCTCATCCAAGGGCTTAACCTTCCCAGAGCATGATCCATTAGTATTCCATTCCCCACCTTCATAATGATCTGGTGAGTATGTGCGCAGAACGGCTATACCTTTGAAATCCGGGTTAGTAGCCACAGCAGTTAGGCAAGTCTCAACAGATACACCGAAGGCGTCAATGCTGTCCATTCGCATATTTCCAGCTTCGCGAGGCCACCAGAGCTGTCCTCCAACAATATTGCCATTCAGGATATAGGCTGATCGTTTGGCAAACCAATGCCCGGAGGAGAGGACAAGCACATCAAAACTAGGGAGGAATTCCATGAAGGTCTCATCTGGGATATCCAGGAAAACCTTATCAAAACCATCGGGAGCAAACTCCACAGCTTGTGTTGACCTGTGTACCAACCAAGATGACCAGATGCGGATGATAATTGTTGAAGTTGACCTAAAGATCCACTTTTGCATCCTGCGGGTGCCGTTGTTTACTGGGGTGTCGACCTGACAAAAATAGATTATCAAGCAGCTTAACAAACCAGGTAGTATTATTTTAATCAATCAAACAAGCTACAAGTACATTAATTATATGAGCAGGCATAACATTTGCAAAATCTAGTATCAATCAAGTTTGAAGCAAATTTTCCAGAAAATAGATAGTTTGCATTGATTTACAGGGACGCCATGTAGAACTGGTGAGTTTTGGCCCTTTTCATTTCAGGAAGGAAATCATAGAAACATTGTTCGAGCAGGCTTGCCATGGACCATACATTATCTATAAGACCAAACAGCCTCTAGAGTCACATAAATCATTCATAAAAAAAGGTCTACTTAGATTGAATACCATTTCACCATCATTAGTAGTATCAGTGCATTATCTCACCTCCCACAGAATGCAAAGGAGCGACTCCATCTGATTTCGAGCAACTGAATCCCCAACAAAGGCAAGCGTCTTGCCTCTCATCAACTCCAAGAACTTCCTTGCATCAAAGCGTGGGAGAAGGCATTGTTCAGGTTTCCATCTCCAATTCTCATATCCCTTGTCGGGTCGCCCATTTCCCTGGCAATTCTGAGTCTTTGTGATCACAGGGCAAGAGTTGTTTGTGTAGAGTGGGCCCAAAGAATCAAAAAACCATTCCCCACGGTATAGATCACAGGTACCTGAACAACAAATGACGTCAATTTCTCTTATCCCAGTAATTAAGGGGAAACCAATCAATATTGTATAGTGATAAGTATAATCATTCATGTTTGTAAGATGTTGTGCAAAAAAACAGGGGAACATACTAACACCTCAACCTGAATAGCCCTTTGAAAATCAGTTGATGATTCGACAAATCAAGAATAGTTCCATCATCAAGTTTTGCTGTGGTATTAGTATCACCTGTAGCGACTGGTTCTGGCATTTTGCGATTAACCTCTCCTGTATCCAAAGATGCTTCACTTGAATTCAAGGTACCACTCTGAGAGTTTTGCTGAGGCAAGGGTTCCTGGATACCCTGAAATAGCCCCCCTGATAACAGAAAATCAGTGGCAGTATCATTCATCCTCACAACGTATACAGGTTGTGATATCCCAGGAAGAGACGATCCCACACACAGCGATATCACCACCAGGGTCAGCACCAAAGCGGCAACCAACAGGACGACAGTCGAGAGCCATTGCCGAATTCTACCAGTCCCAGGTGGAGCCTTCATCCCCGGCAAACTCATGGCTGCACCCAAGGGCCCAAATGCAGCATCTTCTACAGAACAGCTCTACTTCTCTATCTTCCCTCCTATACTTGGGCGAACACGTACCCTGGTTCTTGCAACCTGCAGTATACGAACAGAAATTGAAATAAATAACTAGGAGTGACTACAGCAAGGTTCGACTCGTTAATTGGCTTCAGAGCCACATGTCAAATTTAACACTCACTAACAGCTAACGGCGGCACGTATGAATAATTTAGAGGCAACTGAACAACAGATCTATCTATGAAAGTGCAAAAATAACAAATAAACGAAACATTTTAACCAAACTATCACTGGCAGCTTAAAGATAAAGGAAAATCAGGTAAGCCAACATGGTGAGGTCCAAAGATTTATTCTCATCACTTCACATATATCTCTAACATCAACTCGCAAGACCATTTGCATTCCCCAGTACCATTGAAGGCATCAATCATCATCAACTTCTAAGAATATTTTACAGAACCATATACTCTCGCTATACGAGCTAAACCAGCTAAACAGATCTATGTTTCAAACCTTAACTCGCCGGACGGCCGGAGGAATGAGCGGGGAGCTGCTCGCCGGCCGCCTCCCTGCTCTGAGGAGAAGAATGGAGAAGCGACGAGGTGGTAGGTGCCGTTGGACCGGCGCCGGTGGTCGAGGTGCGACGATCCAATCGCGAGTGTGTGTGTGATGGAGCTGTTGACTGCTGGTGTATTTTAACCCCATTCCACTAGGCCACTAGTGCAGCACGCACGACGGGTAGCCATCAGAGCATCTCCAACAGCAGCGCTAAAAACGACCGCGCGCCCAAGAAACCGCCGATATCGCGCGCGCGCACCCGTTTCGACGCCTCCAGCAGCCGCGCTAAAACTCCGCGCGCGGTAAAAAGGGGCCAGCGCGCTGGCCCAAGCGGTACTCGTTGCGCTGAATTTGGGGCGGCCGCTCCAGCGCGCGGTGCGAAACGAAATTGCGCGCGAGAGAGCAACCACCACCCGGAAAATTCCCCACTGCTCCCGCCGTCGCCCTGCGTTCGCCTAGCGCGCGGTGCCGCCGGCGGAATTCCGGCGATGGAAGGCCAATCGAGTGTTCCTCCGACCCCTCCCTACGTCCGCGACCCCTCTCCCGTCGGCGCCGCCGCAAACCCTAGTGCGAGCGTGACCAACTACGCCGCCGGCGCCGCACCAAATCCCGGGATGGGGCTCCCGCGCGGCCTTTTCACGGCGCCACGGCCGAACTCCGTCGGAGCCGTCACGCAGGCGCCCGGTGCGCAGCGGCGGAACGGCCTCCCCAAGCGCCCGATTGCGGCGGCGACGACGGCGGCGGCAGCGAAGAAGGTGAAGAAGGTGGGCGCCGCTGCGGCGCCAGCCAACAAGAGGAAGGCGATGCCAGCGCCATTGGCCCTCCGACACCCGTAGCGCCGGCACCCGCACCGGAGCCGTCGCCGGAGGAGGATGCAAACAGAGTGTTCGACGAAATGCCCACAAGGATGCCCACAAGGTACTTTTCCCTATCTTGCTTCACAATTCGCGTATGATCCGTCCCCTTGCTTGACTATCTTCAACTTATTTGTTGTTTGAATGATGACGCATATTTCTCAACAATGGTAGTTGGCTCCACCACTTCACATTGGTCCCAAACCAATGAACTACATGATGACGATCATGAATTTGAAGAAGAAGTGGATGAGGAAGGAGAGGGTTTGGTTGGTCCTCCGAAAGGAAGGTCGGTCAACTACACCGTGCAAGATGACCTTTTGCTATGCGAGACATACCTAAATGTGTCTTTGGATGCCGCCGTCGCAACGGCCCAAACATTCAACGCATATTGGGATAGGATGAAGGAGTACTATGACACGCACAATAAGAGTGGAATTGAGCGAAGTAATAAATTAGAGAGAAATAAACTTGTGGCAAGTGATGATGTTTTATTCGTTTGTATGCATTTAAATTATGCACCGTGGAAGAATTTGAACTATGTCATGATTTTTTGCTATGCTATTTTGCTATGTTGCTATGAATTTGCTCATCATATTAGCGCTGCTCGCGCGCGCTGCATTTTAGCGCGACTGCTGAAGCGCGACTACGCCGCGCTAAATTATAGCGCATCTGCTAAAGCAAAACAGGCGTCGCGCGCGAGAAATCGCAATTCTGGCGCCGCAAAAAAAAAATTGCGCGTCGGCGCCTAGCGCTGCTGCTGGAGATGCTCTCAGGCCGTCCCGTTGCTGGCCGTGTTTCGGCTCCATCATCTTTTTTTTCTTTTTTTTTTTTGAAACCTATGGCGGGGAGCTCCCGCATTGCATTATAGAAGAGAGAATTGATCCAGTTAATCAGGAAAACCGGACCCAAAAACCATACAAAACGCGGTAAAAAAATCGCACACTCTAACTCATGGAACATCGTCTGTGCCTAAAACAAGAGAGCCTAAACCCAAGCTAACAAGGCACACCTCATATCCAACTAACAGACACTCTCCAAACAAACACAAACTCTCACAGCTAGAGATGCACCGGTGTGCACCATCTACAAAGAAGAGATCAACCATTACTCACAACTAAATCTCGAAAAGCCTCCATCACCTGCGGTGTGCGCTGCTTCTTGTACATCTGAAAAAAGATTCCATCTTCTCCTCTATGGCTTCTTCGGTGACTCTCTCTTTGCTCTTGAGTTTTGGGATTTCCCCAAAAGCCTCCGCCCGCCTAAACTAGGCGCGCTTGGCTGCTGGGATGTCACAATCTTTGTTCTTCTTGTCCAACCAGATGCTTCGCCCTCGGCCAAAGAGGGAGCATCCACCCGAAGGAGCTTGTCCTTGGGCATGTCGGCAATCTCTCGACAGAGCTCCACCATCGAGAAAGGCAAGGTCTTCTCCTGTGGCTCGAAAGTATCATACTGAGCCATCACCTTAGCGATCTTCTCCTCCGGGCTAGGGGCATCAGAACCCCTCAACTCCTCCAATGCCAAAGGCATCACCACTCGAAGATCCTTCATCGGGGGTCCCTGCACCACCGGGGAGACATGCTCCGAAGCAGCAATAGGCGTGGGGGTGGATTCCAGGGCAAGCGCCGACGCTGAAGAGGTCACACCCCTGGGAGAGTAGCAACCAAAGCGGTCGACCCCGACATCTGCGTTGCCCCCAGTACCCAGAGGTATTGGCTCCACCTGCACCCCAGCCAACGGCAGGGACAACCTCTCGAGAGCAGCCTCAGCCCGCTCCAGCAATCCCCCAACGCGCTCCATCAAACCCTGCATCTTGAGCTGAGCCGCGACCATCTCCTCAAGCTGAGCCGCGACCAATCCTTGCAGCTCTGCCCGCAGTGACGTCGCCTGCTCCTGCTCAGCCCGCAAAAGAGCCGCCTGCTCCTCGAGGCTTTTCAGCACGTTGGACGGAGCTGCCGGGCTGGCTGGCGCAACATGGTGACAGTTGTCGGCGTGAGGGGCAGAGCGAGAGGTCGCAACCTCGGCCCAAGAGCAGGAGCCGTCCGGACAGCGAGCTGGGGGAGGGGTGCCAGGAAGGGAGGCCTCCCGGGAGATGGAGCCGGCGAGGTGGTCGACGCAGTCCCGCGCACGGTGGCCGGAGCAGCGGCAGGTGAGGCAGCGAATTGGGTCTCTGCAATCCTTGGCGAAATGTCGCCTGGAGAAGCAGCGGAAACAACGCCCGCGCAGCCTCCTCCTGAAGGCAGCTTCCCGCTCGGTGCAGGCCCGTTGATGGCGCGGCAGTCCAGGCTCCTTCCTAGGCGGTGGGGCAAGCACCGTCTCCGCCCTCCGGCGGTGCCGTCCCACAACCTCCACCCAAGCCCTCTCAGCAGACACCACAGGAGCATCGGAGACGAGCGTCGGCGTGAAGTTCGGCGGGAGCTGGGCAGGGGGAGGAAGCAGGGGTACCTCAGAGGACCCGAGAGACGGCCCAGGCATCTCCTCAAGCGGGGCCTCGTGCTCCTCCTCCACGCCGAGCAGGAAGCTGAAGCAGAGGTCGCCGATGACCAAGGACTCGATCCGAGGGCGCGGCACATCTGTGGCGAAACCGGCCGGCGCCGTGGCCTGCTGGGGCAGAGGAGACTGGTGCGGGCGAAGGGAGACGGTGGACGACGGGGCCAGAGCGGCCGTCGCCGGGAGGGGCCGGTGGTGGAAGGGGAGGTCGGGCTCGTTTCCTCCATGGCTGGCCTAGCAGCACGAACGGGGGAGTGAGGAGGTGGATGGGGAGGAGCAGAGGGAAGGCGGTCGGCGGCCGGGGCGGGGCATGGCTGGGCGTGAGGAGGGGCTGGCTGGCTGGGGCTGGGCGGCGGCGGCGGATTCGCCAGCGCGTCGCGGGAGAGGATAGGGTTGGCTATCCCATAGTCGCCCCTGCGTATTCGGCTCCATCATCCATGGAGTCTCGATGTGCGTTGCACAGGCCGTCGCCGTGCAGAGGTGTGCGCCGCCATTGCCTCCAGAGCTCTAGTCTACAGAGCACGGGCTTCCTTTGCAAGCCTTTTTTATTATCTGAACATTGGCATCTCTTGCCTAGTTTCAGTCTCACGGCCACGATCGAATTACATTTCGGTCTAGTTGGACCTGGAAAGAAAAAGCTTTTAAAAAAGAAAAAACTGATTTTTTTATGTGATTTTTTTTCTAAACACAACATCTAAAGAGACAGTTTTCCAAAATGCAATTTCATGTTTGGTTGTAATAGTTGATTGAGTGAATTTCACTTTTTACCCTCTGATTATGCATTTGTGAAATTCCGTCTAGATTGCCTATTTTAGAAATGTTGGACCTCTGCACCCTACCCATGCATCGCCCTCCTCTGGCGATCAGGGGGAATCATAGCCGCCGCCTCTAGGGCCTCCCTCGACCCTCCCCCGCATCGCCGCCGCCGGAGGGGGCACCGACGAAGCCGTGTGTGCCCCAAGGAAGGTGGCGGCGGGGAGTCGCTCCTCTCGCGAGACTTCTGGCGCATCGGGCTCTGATGGCGACGCGGTGTGGCAGCAGTGCCGCGGGCACGTGAGACGGCGCTGGGGTCTGTGTGTGACGGGCGACAGTGGAGGCAGGAGGGCGCGGAGGCGTCGTCGCTGCTGGAGGTGCGAGACGACGAGGGCCTAGTCAGACTCGATCTAGGCCGCAAGGGCCGGCTTTGGGCACGGTTTGGCGAGCGTGGAGGAGTTGTGCGCGTCGCCGGCGTGGAGGGGGCTCTTCTGGTGGCTGCGTGTGGGCTGCCTCCCGTGCTGTTGCGGCGGCGACGCGATCTACGGGAGGAGGCCTCTCGCATGGTGATGACTACATTTCATATAGAGTTTTGCTCAATGATTTTTATATATTTACATTGCAATTTTGGCAAATCTCTGAGTTATCTTCTATAACTCTGTTCCACATATAAGTCGCTTTAGCAAGCAAAACCAGCTTGCTAAAATAGCTTATATTATGGAACGGAGGGAGTACCTTTTATATTAATTATCACTCCAACTATTTTTCCAGTAAACTTTTCATAACCATAGGTTTTTATTGGGATTTTACAAGTTTCCTTGTCTTTTGTTCCCAATTGTATGTAGGCGGAAAATGGACAAATAATAAAGAAGGGAGACAAGGGAGAAGTACCAGATACAAGCCAGGTGTCTTGGAAAATGACCATTTTTTCATGAACTCAAAATCAATAATGGATACCACTATAGTGTGGGACTAGTCCATACTAGTCCAACAAAAAGATCAGCCAAAACGGAGTTCATATTAACAAATGGCGGTCAAAACACTGGAAGACTCCATAAGGTTTAACGAGTCGCAGTACAGTCGGTGTTGCCGTCGTAGGCGCATAATTGATCTACCGAGAACCAAGCAATCACAGCACGATGACGACACCGAGATTTGTTAACGCAGTTCGGCGAACTCGCCTACATCTGCGGGGCATGACTACGGGCGCTCCTCCCCATTGATACCGCTGCACCGGACGCCTTGGTCGCCGGCACAAACCGCCGGCTCCCCTTGCGCGCCTGCTGCTATCAAGTCGTCATGGGTTACACGTGTGGTGCTCCCCTCATTATATGGGAGGCCCAGGTTACAAGAGTTCGACTCTGATACTACTCGTATCCTATCCACACCTAATACAACTCTAAGTCCAAACGTAACCCAACACGTACACAATATTTGACACAAACACAACAAACTCCACCTTGGCGAATATTGTCCACCACCTTGAATTCGTCAATGCGTCAAACCTGCATGTACTCCGGACTTGAGTTGTCCCCATGAGCTCCACTGCTACTTCCAGACTCCACCTGACTCCACCTGCAACTGTAGTCCCTTCTTCCCGTTCAACACCATCACACACCGACTAGTGGTCTGCGTAAACAATGCTTTCAACTTGAAGAAACTTCACCGTCGCCTTTTAGTCACCTTGAGTCAAATTCACAGTCGTCTCATCCTGGATAGTCTTCTACATGTCCCACAGCTATAGCACTCCGCCTCCTTCTGTATCTAGTCACCCGCACTTTGCCATGTGCACTGAACATCACAGAATATACGGCCATGTACTCTCCACGCTTCCGACATTTCAGACTCTCCAACACTTTCTCAGATCCCCCTATGGTCGACTCTTGTCTATCACTTGATGGCCATCCCGATAGACCCAGTCACCAACTTGAACCCGATACTCGCCAACACTGCTCCAGCACCCCTGCACACCTATCTGACCATATGTCTGACCGCCTGTGCCCTGGTCTGTCGCCGTGTCCCGTGCTTACCGCACGCCTCGCCGCTATTACCGCGTCGAGCATCTGCAATCTTGGCCAAGATCTACCGGGTAGCTAACCCACACCACCTTAGGCCCCACTGCAGACAACCATCAGTCATACCCGACCGATGCCGAGTTCCACGTATCTCTCGAACCCTGACGTCCAGTCCGACCAACGTGCTTCTCGCCTTCCCGCCGACTAGGCTTCGACTCTCCGCTAGCTTACGCCGTAGCCCCTCCATCAGCCGAGTGAAATCTCCCTCAGAGACTCCAGCTCCACCTTCAACATGACTCCATGGTAGAGGATCAGTCCACCCCGCGCCCTGCCGACTTCAAGTTCTCACGTGTACACCGTCTTGAATCAACTCCGCGTCACTGCATGTCGAAGCACGCATAACCATGCGCCACGTGTTTCCACGCCAACAGAATTCGGACACCATCAGCCCTCACGCTCCTACGTCGTCATCGCCGATCTTCACCGTCTTCTGTTCCCGTCAGACTGTTTAGTCCAACCCAGCCGAACGTATCCGACTGCACCCATGCTCCACCCTGTGCCCAGTCCACCTTCCGCGCACTGTCCGGCACCCTGTGTATGCATGATCCTCACGACGCGCTCCAGGCCACTACAAGCCTTATGTGCACGTCGCCCCTCGCCGCATCGAATCCATCTTGATCAACTTGGCCCCATGCTACGTCATCGAGCGTCGCCCATACAACGCTTGGATCAAATAACATTGACCAAAACCTGTCAATCTTTCCGTGAACCTGCGACTCCGCGTCTGTCTTCCGTACACCGTTTCCATCCTATACACAAACATTGTACCGAGCAAAAGAAACAACAACTGGAAAAAATACACACGTACCAAAGAGGATGCAAGTAACATGCACCTCACGCCCACGTGCCGCCAAAGCTCTTTAAAATTTCCCTTTTTCCTTCATTTGCTCCCGATGGAAAACCACAGTACATACATGACGCTCCTTTTTTTTTTTTTCACCAAACAAATCTCCTGCTGCTGCCTGTTGCTATCCGATCGATCAGCTTCGTGCTGCCCAGCGTCTGCCTTGCCCCCATGCACCTGGACCTGCCCACGTGGGCCTTTCCTTCCTGCAACCGGACCTTGCTCGCGCCTCCAGGCCTAATCGCCGAGTCCATCTCGAACACACAGGCGTCCTGCACAGCTGTCCTGCAAATCGATCGATCTCACGATCTGCCGCTGCCGCCGCCACACGCCTTGTGCGTCCCGATCCGAAGTGGTATCTCTGCCTTGCTGCACGAAACACGGCTCGCCGCCGCCCGATCGATCCACCAGCCAGATGAATCTAGATCGCCATCTCGCCTGCGCCGTAGGACGATGCTACGCCGGCGACGCCCGATCCCAAACATCGACCTTCAATCTCTAGACAATCCGCGGCCTTCAACCTCGCTCTGATACCAATTGTTGCCGTCGTAGGCGCATAATTGATCTACCGAGAACCAAGCAATCACAGCACGATGACGACACCGAGATTTGTTAACGCAGTTCGGCGAACTCGCCTACATCTGCGGGGCATGACTACGGGCGCTCCTCCCCATTGATACCGCTGCACCGGACGCCTTGGTCGCCGGCACAAACCGCCGGCTCCCCTTGCGCGCCTGCTGCTATCAAGTCGTCATGGGTTACACGTGTGGTGCTCCCCTCATTATATGGGAGGCCCAGGTTACAAGAGTTCGACTCTGATACTACTCGTATCCTATCCACACCTAATACAACTCTAAGTCCAAACGTAACCCAACACGTACACAATATTTGACACAAACACAACAGTCGGAAATGACCGTACCGGCGACCGTACTAACCTTTTTCGGCTCCGTGACATCAATCCAATCAACTTCCGTGGAGGGTCCACCTACCATATCGATGTGGAAGGCGGCGTAAACCCTAAAACGAGCTGCTGGAGCCTATTTAAAGAGGGGAAAGCCCTGCCTACAGATCATCCACCAACGCATTTGCCGCCTCCCGAAGGGCTACCGCCACACCACAACACCACACCATTCTTACAAGGAGAAGAGAAGACTCGGGACACGGAGGCCAAGGCATCTACATCACCACCATCATCCTCTATGCCGCCATCGAATTCCTCCATCCATCTCGTTGTAATCTTGAACCTTGTTGTAGATTGCTTCATGTACCCTTTTATTCCTCCATCCCATTATTCATATGACTATGCATATGATGTCTTGTGCTTTCATACCTGACTAATTTAGTTGGGGATATGGATGAACCTAGTTTCTCTATTATATGAATAATTGGTCTATTTGAAAATGTTAAATATTACTTGTGCTAGCAACCGTCTATTTGTGTATATTGTGTGAAGACCAGATGTACAATATTTGGCTTCGGGACTCAAGTAATTTGTTTATGTTAATGCAGTGATTTAGTGGTCATCGTGCCCCATACTCAAACAGAGGTAGGCTTGAAATCCTCCCCTCGTGGGGTACCACTTGTCATTGTGTTAGCATGGGAGTAACAGAGATCCATAGAACCCCTCTCCACATCCATGGGTTATATCCCTCGATTGCTAGAGGATCGGGCCGTCTTACCGAGGCTAGCAGTGGTTGTGCCTAGCGTGTATGCCTGATCGACTCAGGTCACGTCTTTATATGAGACTCGGCTCCTACACATTTAAAATATCTAAGAATAAATAATTATTCATCATTAATATGAGTGCTAGTGGTGATTCCGTACTCCCCGTTTACGCCTTCTGTTCTCTCTCTTTCTCTTTTATTATTGCTTCCTAAAAATTTGCAGAGTAAACTATTTCCAACTTTCTTGGGTGCGAACACAATTGTAGGGATTGTGAGAGACTTCGTTATAGCTCTCTTGGGACAATATAAATCGGGAGTCTATACTTCCATGAAATTGTGCGATAACGAACCCGTGCACTTGCAGGCATCTCATGGTACTAGGGACGGGTCCACGGTGGTGTAGAACATGGAGGAGGTTCCGGTGCGGCAGGAGGTGTGGCATCCCTCGCTTGTGTTTCTCGACACCCAGGTTGCGGCTTCATGCAGCGAGGAAGCCGGGGAGGCGGCTCCGGACAGTTGGCCGCTTTTGGCGGCGCGGCCCAAGATGCCGCTACTGTCATGGCTTGCGGTGGAGCTCGGTGGTCGACGACTGAATCTCAACACCTATCTTGCCGCTCCTCTCGTCTCGCGGTCAGATTGACCTCCGGGGCGAAAGCCCTGCACGGACTTCGGTTGTTTCCAACGACAGCAGCGTCTTCGGCGCCTTTCGTCTTCTTGATTGCGTCGTTGTGGTGGTTCGATCCTTACCGGTGTGAGCGATCCTGCAATCTTCGGGTGAAAAAAAACCTAAATTCCTCTGAAGCGGGCGGCGGGGACGAACGTGTCGCTACCTTCCTGGAGGCGTCGTCTGGGAGTCCCGGGGCCTCTCTGTTGTCGGGGAGGGGCGGCCCCAAACGGTGGTTGGGCGTCGAGGCGAAGTCTGATCTACTCATCATGTCCACGCATTTAAGCATTACATATAGAAAATATAATATAATCCCACAACAATTTTCAAATTAAAAAATACTACTACCTCCGATCCATATTAGTGGGCACAACTTTGTCTAGATACACATGTATCTAGTCTAAATATTTAACTAGATACATATGAATTTAGACAAAGCTATGCCCACTAATATGGATCGGAGGGAGTACTATACATGTCATCCAATCATTATGGATCTTTGTTACACAATTTAGACTTTAATTTTCTTAACCGAAATTTTTTGCCGACCATTCTTGATCATATTGCACAATTTTAACTGTTGAGAATCACGCTTTGGCAAACAAACGCCGCTACGACGAGCGATGCTTCGTCTCTCACGTTTGTCATCTACCGCCAGCCCCGGTCTTTATCCCAAACCGTCGTGGCCGCACCGCTTTCCATTCGTCCATCGCTACACAGCGAGTGGCACGGCCGGCCCCATGTCTTGCCTCGCCGCGTCCGCCGCGACGCCGCCGGCGGCGAGGCCAGCTTCCCAGCGCCTCTTCGTTGCAGTGGCGACTCCTTCCACTTGGTGGTCCGTTGAGCCCCGTCGCGCTGTATGGAGGAGAGACGGCGCCTACCCCGGCAGGGCTGTAACCATGTTGCGGCGGTGCTCTCCCGCCGGGGACTCCAGGCCTGCCGGAGACGGCAGCTTATCCAGGTTTCTCTCACTTTGCCCCCACATAAACAATCCCCGTATTTCTTGTTTAGGCAGTGGATGGACGGGCATATTTGTTAACTTAGTGTAGTAGTTAGTGTTTAGTAGGATGGATTGTTCGTTTGTGCTTTAGGTGTATAACTTGAGGATTCTGCATAAGCTCCAATAGGACATGCGTGCCTGAGAGATGTTCCCACTGATGAGTCAATTCGCTGCTTCCTGGTATAGTCTAGAGGATTTAAATGCTCACTTGTGACTTAAGACTTCAGAGTTGAGTTCAGAGTGGATAATCCTGCCAAAGATTTTTATCATACCTCTGATAAAGACAGGCAAAAATCCGCGTGTAGATTTGATCTGCAGTGAAGGCTTTATGTACATCTTGCTTACTAGAGTAAATTCAGTTTAACAAGAGACCCGCTACCCGTTAGATCCATAAGAGATATCTAATGCTTCACTTCTGTAGCTTTTGCATAATCGAAGGTCCAGAGACAATACAAGACTTCGTTCAGATGCAATCCCAAGAGATTCAAGACAATGTCAAGAGTCGCCGTAACAAGATTTTCCTTTTAATGGAAGAGGTGATTATTTTCCGCACATTACTATTATTTTTACTAATTAACTGTAATTTTGTTTGTTCGTTGTTTAACAGCATACTGCACCTCACCTCAATATGGGTAATGTTCTCAGGTCAGACGATTGCGGGTGCAGCAGCGGATAAGAGCTGCTGAAAGCAGAGGTGCCAGCAGTGAAGAAAATGAAATGCCGGCGATGCCATCTACTATTCCGTTCTTGCCTTACACGGTGACCCCCAGCCCTTATGTAGTATATGTGCAGAAGTGGTCTGTGAGCTTTTACTTCGTAATATTCATTCATTTTGTTTTGTCTGAAGTAGTCACCGAAGACGATGAAGCAACTTTATTTGACATCATTCTCTTTCATATCTGGGATAATAATATTTGGAGGCTTGATAGCTCCAATTGTAAGTGCCAGCTTTATTTCTCTCAAATTCTTTGTTACTTGTTCCTTCAAAAAGAATATGTTGTATTCCTTAGTTTTTTCCAATAGCTTTGAGAGGTAATGTTGTATCTCTTCTTTAAAATGATCTTTTGATGCAGCTTGAACTGAAATTAGGGCTAGGTGGTACGTCTTATGAAGATTTTATACGGAACATGTACTTGCCTCTACAATTAAGGTGCTTTAAGAGCCTTTTGCTTCACGGGATTCTCCAGTAGTGTTTAAACTAGCGATTTAAGCACTTTTCTCGTCTGTTCTATAGTCAGGTAGATCCTATTGTGGCATCCTTTTCAGGCGGTGCAGTTGGTGTAATTTCAGCTTTAATGTTGGTTGAGGTCAGAAATGTGAGGCAGCAAGAGAAGAAAAGATGCACATATTGCCATGGGACTGGTATGAGTGGATTCCTTTTCAACTATCTGGCAAATCAGCAAAGAAAAATTACCTTCAGAGTTCCACTTTGTTGTACTTTACTTGCACATATGAACTTGTTTCTGTATTATAGGATACTTGCCATGTGCCCGATGTTCTGCTAGCAAAAGTCTATTGGGCGCCAAACGCTTTTCACTATCCACAACGGAGCGGTGTTCCAATTGTTCAGGAGCTGGAAAGGTATGCTGTCTAATCTCAATTTTGTTTCACAATAGTCGGTTTGATGCCTTTTTTAGAAGATTAGATTGAAAAATAATTAAATGGTCTATCATACTCAAGTTTATTCTCTCCGAGATTGACGTACTCGATTTGTTACGCCGTAGATTAAAACAATGTACAGACTGTACTTATGGTTAGTACGCAGTCAATACTAATTCACGCATGTCCGCCGCTTTCCAGGTGATGTGCCCAACATGCTTGTGCACGGGAATGGCGATGGCAAGCGAGCATGACCCACGTATAGACCCCTTTGACTAATGTTGAGCACTGTGAAGTGTGCCTGCCCATGATGTGTAGCAAACTGTTTCTGTTGCTACGGTAGACCCGTAGGGCTTGAATCTGTCTTTGTTGTATACTCTGAAGAGTTCCAGCGAGATGAGTGAGCCTGGCAGTTATGAGATCAGCTCAATTGCTCAAACACCAAAACGTATGGTTTCCTAAGTCGCAGTGTTTGGTGGACATCTATGTAATTATATTTACTATGTCAACAAAGACAGTTTGGCCGAGTGGTCTAAGGCGCCAGATTTAGGCTCTGGTCCGAAAGGGCGTGGGTTCAAATCCCACAGCTGTCAGTCTTTTTCACATTAATATTTTCTGTACCTATGTGTAATTATATCAGGGAAGTAAACGTACTCCATTTTTGCATAAAAGTTTTTTTCACCTTCATACACAATAGCTAAGGTGTTCGAGTAATCCTTAACATCCCTCAAATTCTGGTTTCTGGTCCTGATAGTCATATGGTCATCTCTCTCGTCAAGATCTCACATCCCACATTCCCACTATTGTCCGTGTTTTTTTTCTGTTTTATTTTTTTGTACATGTGTGTGATCAGATTTTTGCGTAAGTTTTCCAGATCGTGCATAATTTTTTTCAACCTTTATACACGTTTGCTGAGGTGATCGGGCTTTCTTTGGGGAGATACTCCTGTCAATGAACTCCAAATCTTTAATCAGTGAGTGACTGTGCCGTTGTGCGCGCATATACGGCGTGGCGCAAGCCGACAACGCACGGCAGGTGAAATACGCACACCCTGAATCCCTGATGCTCACGCGATCGATACTGAATTTGCTTTTGTACGCGTCAGTGTCGAGCAGCTAGCTGGAACATGGCTGTGCATTACGTAGGATTTAAACCGGAACGGGCTATGCATTTGTGTTTTGAAACAAGCCAAAAGATTTGTCATTTTTATTGATCAAAAAGAAGTTTAAAGGTGTTATTACAAGCCAAAGGGTTAGAGGGAAGACCCCACCCTTACCATAAAAAATACAATCCTACTCTAGCTACATCCAAATACTCAGAGCCTTAGCACCCGCGAAAGACCACAATCTAGCTTCTTGCTTTATTTTGTTAACAATAGTCAACATGGTGGAAAACTGGTTTCGGAAGACACGAAAGTTTCTCCGAAACCCCCAGTGTAGCCTGAGAGCTCTCGTTTTTTTCAAAAATTTCAAATCTACACTTTTGTGTTTCCAAAAACTCGAAACAAAAATTTTGGGTGGGGATAATGTTAAGATATATAGTTGTACCAAATCTCAATGAAAATTTCATTATATTCCGACCTGGGCAAAAAAGACAAATCTGCCAAAGTTTTCAAATTTTTGAAACTCTGCACTGTTCATCGATCATTCAAAATTGCGGATTTGTCTTTTTTGCCCAGCCAAAAATACTACGAATTTTTCATTAAGATTTTGCACAACTATAGATCTCAACATTATCAATTTTTTGGAAACACAAAAGTGCAGATTTCAAAAAAAAAAAGGGAGCCATATAGCTCGGCCTACATATCACCACACTCATGTTTCTCTCCTTTCAAATTCCTCAGAAAATGAGCATCTCCAAGAAGACAAGAGCGTTGCTATTTTGGGATCTTCCATGAATCACCTCCGACCAGCAACTCCTTAAGCGAAGGGACAAGATGCCAATCCAAATGCAAAATATCATGGATATTGAGTTCCAAATTCTTGACGTGAATCTATATTGAAAGAAGAGATGGGCCGCCGTTTCTTACACTTGATTACAAAGCTTGCATAGACCAACCAAATAAAAAGTTTGCATTTTGGAGGTGCCCAGTCCTTCTAATGTAACTTGGGTATCGTCGAGGTTGTGAGGGTAAGGAAATGAGCCATATAGGCCGATTTAGCCGGGTAGAGCGCCGTTCCCACGATCGCCTTCCTCCTTTGGGGTGTCACTTTGAAGAACTTGCTCCCATATGCGTTTCTTGGTGGGCTAGACGTGCACGACATCGCGGTTGACATGTGGCCAAGTAGCAACGTGAGGGTCCCGCTTGACAGCTTATGCGGCAACGACGCCGATGAACAGTGATGGCTTGGTCGCGACAAGACTTTGGTAGTCGGCGCTTGTTTCGGCGTGTTCGACACATCTTCATGGTCTTCCCGTGTTGTGAAGTCCGAGCTGCCATGTATCGTGTGGCAACGATGACCTGCGCTGGGCCGGCCGTAAAGATCTTCCTCGGCGCGGGTCTTTGCATATATATATCCTCTTCAGATCTCTTCATAAGAATTGGAGCTGCTAGCCCTCTACGCGAAGAGTCGACTGTTTGGCATGGGCCGGCATGGGCTTCGCGAGGCCGCTGCAGCGAGGCTTTGTTCGATCGTCGTATTCGGTGAAGTCGGAGTCGCTGTCATGGAGGAGTGATGACGATTACATCGATGGACAACTTTGAAGACGGATCTCTCTTCGGTGGTATGTGTGCGGCTTGTGTTTGGTTGTCAGGTTGGTTGTGTTCCCCTCGAGGCTGTCATGTTCCATGACGGCCAGGTTTTTGCCCGGTTTTTCGTTGATTAACCGGGCAATTTTTTCTTCTTAATTAATGAGATGAGGCACAACTTTTACCTCCGTTTCAAAAATAATTATATGAGAGACTTGCGTGGTTTTTTCCCAAAGAGTGACGAAATGAGATGGAGCTTTCTAGCGCGCACGCAAGAGGTCGCGATCTGTCTCCGGCTGTTAAACTCTTCTATATTCCCTCTCCGGCACGGATGCAGCTAGCGCTGCCGGCTGATTATATTACAAACTGAAACATCTGGCTATATATCGCTATGCGTTTGACTGAACCCCGTTTACTTACTGTACATGCATCTCTGACCATATCTTCAAGACGTGTACTACTTGATTCGTTGCTTCCTAACTGCAAGATAGATGTACTTGATCAGTTGCTCTGCAAGGGTTAGTTCATATAAAATAAACATTATCTTTGCATACGAAATGCATGCGTGGGGTGGTTGGAGATGTCCTGCGTTGATTAGCTAACTACTTACGTGTCTTAAGCACGTTGGCAGCTAGTATGATCGATCTGTGATGCTGCACATGCAGGTGAGCGATGCAGGCCAGTGAACGTTCTCTGACCTGATCACCGTCCCCAAGACCTATCGCCATTGCAGCAAATTTCACTGGTCATTAATTCTTCTACTCATATGTCCATTAGCAATTACTCCCTCCCTACACAATTATAGATGTTTTGAATATTTCAAACGTGTACTATATACAGACTAAAATTAATGAATCTACACACCGAAACGTGTTCTACATATATCCATTTCAGAAAAGAAAAAGCTAAAACATTTTATAATTGTGAACGGAGAGAGTCGCATTTCCCTCTCCTCGCTGTGATGATCAACCCAGAATGGAGACACATAGGTTCTAGACAATTGTCTGCCATATATCCATGCATAAACAATTGATCAGTCGACATATAAATTGGAGGTGACGACGAAAATTGGCGAAGAGGAACCGACACAATGTTAGCCACTAAAGATGGAGTGTGCCTTTTTTATGACAAAAATAGGGGTTACTTTTTTTCAAACTCAATCTCTGCATCAAGTGATGCACACAACTTTGTTATTGTAAAGTTTAGTAGTATCAATTTTACAAATCACGGATCACATAAGGTTAAAACATATATCAACCAACGGAAAATTGACAACGTAAATCAACTAGGCATCCCGAAGTCGACTAATTTGCTGCACGAATCTCGGCTGAATATAACTAGAGCGACCGCCAAGAGCTGTGTACACCTAGTAAGCATAAGTTTCCGACGGGAGAAGGAAAGCCCATTGCTGAATCCAATTAGCAGCCATGTTGATCACTTGTAAAACATAAAAATTTCTTGTCTTACTAAAAATAAGGTTATTATAATAATTCCATATTGACGAACATAAAACTGAAACTCCAATAGGAATTCGAGATTTAGTCTTTTTATCAATCCCATTCATCCACATGAGGTTACTTACCGAAAGGTGGGAGCATTTTAAACTGTACTGTGTGTGTATCTGGCTGTTTGATAGGCGGCAGTTTGTTCAAACTTGTTTTGGAATGTTGCCCCGTTACTCAAGGTTCCAAACATAGTCGACTGTTGATCCGGTCGTATTATTGGAGAAAACAGAACTCGCGAGCACAGACACAACTGAGGAATCCCAATTCGTCTGGTTTGGCTCCCAGGTAATCGAGCACTACATGACTGAAAAGACACTGACTGAATTTATCGAACTAGCTAACCTGCAGCCCATGGATTTGTCCAGAGTTTGCGTCCGGGACTTGTCTGGACATCAAGAGATTGCCGCCCCCTCCAAATGGACGGCGAATTCACAGCCCCGGGCTGTCACTTCGTATTCCAAATGTTAGTTTGCGACTGCACATGCATATATGTGGCGACGATCCGACGGCCGGTGAAATACGCACACACACCTTGCTGTTCCGTTCACACACAATATCGATCCGTTGCAATTATATGCTGAATTTAGTTTTTCTACAACTTGTCAGTGTCAAGCAGCTGGAAGTGGCTGGTATCAAATCAGAATTAGTTGTGGCGCCCATGCATTTCCGTGCCTGGAGAGTTTCCCATGGCGGAACAGGTCGCGATCTGTCAACAGACGCTTGGCTGCTTCTTCTTCATTCCCTCTTCCGCACGCAGCACCGCTAAGTTGCTATCAGAAACATCAGCCTATTCAACTATCCCAAGTTCAAAACATCAGCCTATTCAACTATTCGTCGTCTCCGACGGTGGAGGTCTCGCGCGCTAGGTGACCTTGAGGTTGAAGATGGAGGGAGGCAGCAGTGGTGTTCTCTGTATCCTCTCTGTTTTTTCTTTGCTTATATCTGGCTGTGTAATGTTTTCCTTTCCGTATGAATACAAGTTTTAGCTATCAAAAAAAAAAGTTCATAACATCTTTCTTCAAGATGTACTTATAACCTACTCCGTACTTACTAGCTATTCATTGCCAATTATGTACATCCCCGATGCTATACTAATTAACTGTCAGCGGAATTTACGACAGTTTGTATACTATAGAGCTCATGAAATGCGTGGGTGTTTAATCTAAAAAAAATGCGTGGGAGTACATGGATGTGTCCAGCAGCCATGTCTGCAGAATTCATTTGTTCAGTATCCATGTCTTTAGCAGCATTATCTTCAGCAGGCTTGTCTTGAGCAGCAATTTCTTCAGGAGCAATGTCTTCAGCCGCACTATCTTGAGAATCCATGACTTTACGCTGCCAACGAAACCACATAGACAATGTTACAAATGCAGGCCATATACAAAATAACAATGCAATAGTATGCTTAACTTATTTAAATAGATGTCAACACAATTTCATCTAGTGATAATCAGCACAATAATAATGTAATACTACAAGCCAGTTGTGCTTCGTACTCCCTGGCAGGTCTAAATAATAATCTCATGATCTCCAAAGAAAATTTTCCGTTAACTACTCCAATCAGGGAACCTCCAACAATTCACCATTTCTGCTTCGTTGTCCCTGGTATGCCTAAAACATAATTTCTTGATCAGCAAATATTTGCTTTCCTTGAATAATCCAATCATCATGAAGTTGTGCTTCGTTCTCCCTGACTGTGCTAAATTATGCTAATATCTTGCTCTCCTAAGATTTCTTTTTTCTTAACATCTCCAATCACGGATAACCATCCACTGGTGCTTCAAAAGCTATGACTAAGTATGAACCCTTAGATAAATTACATATCTCCTAACTAAATCCATAATGTTCCTTAAATATTGTGTATCATCTTCCCTTAGATATGTGTGCTGAACTAAATCCGGGTGATGATTGACTTAGAACCTCCTGATTCATGTTAGGCCACCAAAAAATGGCACAATTCATAGTAGGTTTGGAGAATGTTCCACGGACTAACTTGTCAATAATCATATTTGTTTCATAGACGGAGCACATGATCCATAACCTCTTGCAGTGAACCACAGTGCAGTTTGAGTATGGAACTATTCGTAACGACTCTACATGCTTACTCAACAACACTACAACAAGATGAACAAACGAGAATGAATGAGAACGTCACTTACAGGTGAGAAGGCGATGCGATAGATTCCTTTGGTGTACTGGGGCGTGAGATCGAGCCGCGCGTTTGTAGGCACTAGAAGCACACCCCGCACGAGCACTGTCGGTGCTAGGGTTAGGGTTAGATGACGGCGGTGGGAGTGTGCACGCTCCCACGCGTCCGCGAACCCTCGTGGGCTCGGGGTCGAGGCGTAGTTGGGCGGCGAGTGAAGGTTGGCGGCGCAGTCGGGCGGGGAGTGAAGTTTGGCGGCGCAGGTTAATCTGCGAGTGAAGGGCGGCGGCGGCTGAAGGGCGGCAGCGCAGTCGGGCTGTGGGCGAGGGCGGCGGCGCAGTTCATCAAATGGGTAATTCGGTAATTATCACGACTTGATCGATCACAGGGGTAATTCGGTAATTAGCACGACTTGATCGATCAAATTAGGTTAAATCTACTACCTGGTCTACACGGAAAATCTCAGTAGTATATAGCCGTTGTAACTTAATTGAATTGTCGATAATACCCATAAAATATTTTCGTCAATTTTCGTAAATGGGCCGTGGCCCATAACTGGCCCAATTAGTCTCAGTCATTGGATGAGCCCATATACTACACATGCAATTGTGTAGTCCAATGCACCGTAAAATCTCCCTTGTTTATGTAAAACAAAACATTATTTGTTTGCAGACGAGATGAGTGGAGTGGTTGGGGATGCGCGGGGTTGATTAACTAACAAATAACGTGTAGCTCCCACCACAAGCTTAAGCACGTTGGCGGCTACTCCCTTCACATGTTTTAGGCATTTTATATGTTAACTAGATGCAGATTCAAATGAGTGAACATATATACACACTAAAAATGTATCTAGATAACTGTAGATACATATAATCTAGAAAAAAATTAAAACATCTATATTTTATAAACAGAGGGAGTAGTATATATGATCTATGATGCTGCATATGCTGAGCGATGCAGGCCAGTGTGTAGCACGTACGTCAACCCCTTGCGCAAGTCTGACATTGGTTTACTCCGTGTGTCTGACAGTTCGGCCCAATCTATTTGATGTTTGGTAGGCCGCAGTTTGTTTCCATACTTGTTGTGGAATCAAGAGATTTGTCCAGAGTTTTCGTCCGGGGCTTGTCCAAATGGACAGCGAATTCTCAGCCCCACCGGGCTGTCACCTCGTACTTCAAATGTTAGCTTTCGACCATGCACGATATATACGTGGCGACAACCCGACGGGCCGGCCGGTGAAATACGCACACCCACACAATATCCGTCGCAATTATATGCTGAATTTATTTCCCACTACTACTTGTCAGTGTCAAGCAGCTGGAAGTGGCTCGATCGTATCAAATCGGAATAACTAATTCCGGAAGATACCGATATGTCCATTGGGAATTAGGCGCCCATGCATTTTTGTGCATGGAGTTTTCTATCATAGAACAGGTCGCGATCTGTCAACGTACGCTCGGCTGCCTATTTCAGTATTTCTTCTTCATTCCCTCTCTCGCACGCAGCACCGCTAAGTTGATATCAGAAAGATCAGCCTAACTATATATATCCCAAGTTAAGAACCTGTTTCTTCAAGATGGACTTATAACCTAGTAGCTATTAATTGCCAATTATGCGCATCCCCGATGCTATACTAATTAATTGTCAGCGGAATTACTAAAGTTTGTATACTATACAGCTGATGAAATGCGTGGGAGAGTTCAATCTAAAAAATGCGTGGGAGTACATGTGGCTGTGTCTCTAGCTTGTTAGATGGAACCTCCAGTGGCGAAGTAGGTTGAAGATGGCAAGATGCACTGTCCTTGATCAGAGCTAGTTAGTTAATCAAGCAAGTTGACAGCAAGTATGACTTGTGCTGCTGATCTGCATGCAAGGCCACAGATACTGTGTGTATAGCACGTCAACCTCACGATTACCCAACACCGATCGCCATCCCACTTTCCCGTAAACCTCCTTCCTCTTCGTCAAGGCTCTCGCCATAAACAATGTGCTTCGCGCGAGCTTGGCATTATCGCCATCGTATAAAACTAGCTCTGACAACGTGCTTAGTACAGCTACGCGAATCACGGGCTGATTAGTTCACAGTTCACACACATCTCATTTCGCCATTTCAAGCAAAGGCGCAGCAGCTCGCTCCGGCCGGCCTTAGCTAGCCACCTTCTTAGAACAAGCAAGCGAGCAAGAGGAGAGACCAGACGACCCATGGGAGATCTACAGCGCGGGGGCAACGCGCCGCGGCGATGCGCCGTGCAGTTCCGGATGCCGCGGCGGCCAGCCCTGGCGGCGGGCGCGCCACTGCTGCCGGCGTCGGCTGGCGGGCGGAAGACGAAGAAGAAGAAGATGGCGGTTGCCCGGCTGGGCGGTGGCTCGCGGAGGAGCATCTTCGGGGCCATCCGGCGCCGCCGGATGCGGTGGATGGCCGCGGCGTACCGGCGCGCGCTGCGCCGGCTGCGCGCCTTCTACGCCAGGGCGCTGGAGGACCTCCTGGAGGGCGCGGCCTGCGTCAGCACGCTGCGCGCCCAGGCCGGCGGCGACTGCTCCTTCGGCACCGCCTTCGCGCCCGCCGTCACCGCCGGCGGCCGCTACTACTGATGAATCCCGTCCTCCGGCGCGCGCGTGCATGGAACATGGAGCGATCGGCAGGTGATCAATCGAGTCGATCGTGTCGATCGATCAGTCTGATGTATTGGTAACTTAACTGCATACGAGGGGTTAATCCAAGCGCTATATTTTCTTCTTCTTCTCGATCAATGGCATTTCTTCGATCTGGTTCCTAGCTTGTTCTTCCATATCGATCTCCCCTTGATCTGTACGTACGTTACGCCGTGTTCTTTATTAGCTAGCATGTTACTAGCTACTACGTGGCTACAAATTTGAGAAGAAAGAGATGATAAATTAAACGTGGAAAGAAAGAATCAAAGTTCTTGGTTTCAGATTCCTTCCACGATGACTAGTTATATTATACTATATACAAATACAATACCTTGTATATTCCTATCTGGCTATCTTTGTTTTTTCAGATTTTGCTTACTTCAAGAAGTACGTGGAGTACGGTACACCGCACATGCACTCTTATTTTCGAGACAATCAAAGTGTGCTTCCTTGATCTTTGAAAAGAAAAGAAGTTGTTTACTGATTGAGCAACTGATCGATGCGTCCCTAACACTCCGCGCTAAGATTACCCGAAAAAAAAAACACTCCGCGCTAAGAAAAAACTTCTCTGGATATGCACGAAATTCGGGGGAAAAACCAAACTCGTAATGAATCTTAAACAAAAACAGATGGCTTGGCGAAAGAAGAGCAACCGTGATTGAATGGCGAACAAAACGACGACGATCACGACGGCAGTGCGGGCCTAGAATGCATATTTTGCACAAGTTGCGCTGAGCCGACTCATCGATCACTCGTCATGATTTGACAGAAAACGAAAATATATATACTCGATCGTCATCCTCTCGCGGGTACCAACCAGGCAATTACCAAATAGTCGATCGGTATATAGTCCGGCCAGGCGCCTCGCGCCAACTGCATGATTGATGATTCGTTTGGCTAATCATATACACTGACGATGTGGGGTTTTGATTTAGATTTGTATATTCTGAAGTGAGATCAGGATTTGATCTCATGACTCACTGATGAAGTGATGATGCCATCCACCACAATCGGAAAAGAAGACGAGAGACGTACAACCGTATTTCTATTCGGACAACAAAGCCTGCCCACGTGGTATTCAGTAGGATGAAAACAGAGCGGTGAAAATATTATCTCCAAACAGAGCGCTCACGCTATGTACCAAACATATTAGCGATGTGCTTGGGAGAAAAAAATAAAAGTAAAATGGATTAACCTCCAAATATTTCGAATAAAAGGACAAGATATATAAACAAGAGTTCAGCATACTCATCTCCATGGAAAAATACACACTTCTTACATCATGTCCAACACCCCTTAGCGAGATTATCTTTGGTGAAAAAAAAGCCGCCTATTAAGAAACCATTAATGGTATCTTGAGCTTATACAAATATTTTTGTAAAAACCTTTGTGTGCCCATTTATTAAATCAGCATAGAGAGACTTCACCGAGAACAGTCTCGTAGCCGTTAGCTTCCGCTTAAAGGAATCAGGA
The DNA here is from genome assembly GCA_947311845.1 of Poa pratensis. Taxonomy (NCBI): domain Eukaryota; kingdom Viridiplantae; phylum Streptophyta; class Magnoliopsida; order Poales; family Poaceae; genus Poa; species Poa pratensis. The sequence goes on from CAMZMU010000034.1 coordinate 83,854,804, forward strand.
ATATCAGAGAGGGAACATGCATTATACGCTCAACAAGGTGCAGCCATGCCGCCCTTTTGTCTCTTACAATAGCCCTCCTAATCTGAATATTTAGAGTCACATTTTCTAGAACATCCGCAGCCAAAACGTTTTTGTGTTGCACGATATCATAGAGAGGAGGATATTCCACCGAAAAAGGATTATCCCCCAACCAAGAGTCCTCCCAGAATCTAGTGTTATTTCCATTACCCACAACAAAAGATCATCTCACAAAGCATTCATGTTTAATTCCCATGATCCCTTTCATAAAAGGGAGACAGTAGGTTTCGGTTGTACTTGAGATACGTCTCCCATTCAGATATTTGTTAACCAACAATTCCTGCCAAACCCCCTCTTCATTTAGAAGTTCAAATAACTATTTTCTAAGTACTTGTTATTAATATCAAGGACCTCAATGCCCAAACCCCCTGGTCTTTGGAATACCTAAGTTCTTGAATGAAAGGGACCCAACCTCACAACCAAAAATATGGCGGTACTCCCCATGAACTTCTTGAGTTGCCAAAACAATAGATTGCGCTCTTGTGAAAATTAAGATTCGGCTTCACTTTGCGGCCTTCTCAAGATATATCATGCTCCGAAAATAAAATATTATCATCAGTATACTGAAGGATGGACACTCCCAGCTACCAGGTGTCCAAGTGTGGTACCAAGAGTGACTCCTCACCTATCCTAACAGAAGGATAGATGGAGTGATTCAGGTGAGATTCATGTAGATCTAACTTTCTATTCACTCGTGGGATCCAGACGGTCCAGAGAGGGCCAACCAAGGCTCCTCCTCTGCAACACCTGACGGTAGTGTCGCTGAATGTGCGCCGTGGCCACGGCGCCAGGAGGGAAATTGTAGCTAGCATGTTTATCACACATGATAAATAGTCTCCCATATACATTGGATAGAGAAGGGGAAGGGAGATTGGGGTGATAGATGCGCCGGCACCGGCGTGTGCCCAGGCAGCCGAACTACCTCGTCGCGCCATTGCCATCCATATTAGGCTGGAGTGGTGTTTGAGTTGTGAGTTAGAAATGTCTGTTAATTTGGTTGTGAGTTTCAGATTTCATTTTCGCCACATGCGCTGTGTTATTGTTTGATATGCTATGACGTGAGGATGATGTTCAGTGGAATATTATCCTCATAATAAAATTCTCAGAAAATTTAATTGACAAAAGCAAACAGGACAAGCTACTCACTCACAAGCCAAAGGACAAAAACATGATGCTATTGTTATGTCTCTTGGAAGTATTGAGAATTTCAGTAGTATTAAACCGTACAGATATTATATGTCATCTCATTATACAATATAAATCTATCTGAACTGAACTTACAAGGAATCTGTAGGTGCCGTCATCATGAAATAAAGGAGCCTCGCAATGCACGCGCGCGCACAAAGTATTGGCATAATTAAAACCACATGCAGAGCAATTTCACGGTAAAATGGACTTGGTGGTAAACTGGAAGTTATATCTGAATTGATGAAACATATTTCTAAGAGATATGTAACCAGCTGAGAGAAATTTTTGCTTCACTGAGCTCCTTTACACCTACTACAGATCAATATCCACCACTGTAATTCCCTCTCCATGTCCGAGTACGAGACTACATAATTAATACATTGTGTTAAACAGTAAACACTTAAAAATGACAAAGCTGGAACTACAACATAATAGAGATAAAAAAATTACAACATAATAGAGCTTTGATCCTTACCTATTATTTATTATGAGCCCTTTAATAAATCAACATACCTAAATAATACATGAGTAGGTAGTTTTTTTTTATAATACACGAATTTTCCAGATTCATTACAGAATTGAAATATCTACTCTGAAATTCCTTAATTTGAAGGATACAATTTGTTTGGACAAGAACTTTGGAAAATATACCCCCTCAGTTTCAAATATAAGGGGATTTTTAATTGGTTAAGACAATCCTTTGATCAACAGTTACTCAACTAATGAGTAGTCTATGTTAAAGAATATTATAACCCTAAGTAAGCACCTTTGAGTATGAATCTACTGACATTAATTATACGTGACATAAATTTATATATTAATAGAGTAATTGCCAGTCAAGTCATTGTATCAACGAATCAAAATACGCCTTATGAAACAGAGGATAGTAGTACGTAGTATCTAAATGAGGAAAGTTGATCTTATTACAAGTATGGTCGGCTTTATTCAACATTGATGCTCACAGCCATGGTGGCGCCAGCACCCAGCGAGCCTGACGCTGCATGCTCAGGCTCCATTGTTGCATCTCTGAAATCTAGTACTCCCTCCGATTCATATTAATTTTCATAAATGGTTCAGCTAAGAGTTGCTTTGGGCATATGCTAATCACCTATATCTTGCCCATCCAAATGGGCGGGCTGCACCACTGTTCATAGCCAAGGTACAAAAGCAGGATGAGGCAGAACCAAACCGTCCAATTTAGTGACCCTTTATTATTGGCATATAAAAAACTGTTATCATTTCAAAAAAGCGATTTGCTGATGATATTTTTTAGATGAAGAAGAGAAGTTGTTGAACAGGGTTAAAACGCAACCACTCGCAAAAAAAGTAAAACATAACAAGAAAATCCATTACCTTCTGGAGCCTGTAAATCCAATATGTAGAGGCTTCTTTGCTACATTCAAATACGCCTTCTTAAGCCTGTAAACATGGCAGAATCCATGGTTAATTAGTCGCATCTTCTAGCACAATACTAGTATGTTTTCCTCTGAAAAACTAGTATGTTGTGTGCACGAGTTTGCAGGCTGTACTGAATGTTTCTGACAAAAAGTAACCTCAAGTAATTAGAATGTTAAATCACAGTTTGATGCATGTGTAAAATATTTTCATAGAAGAACCCACTATAGTTAGTAGAGGTGAAAACCACATAGATCTTGATTAAATACATATGGCACTTCCATAGTACGTTGTAAGGCTCATACTGGTGTACATGTTACGTTCCACAACAAATACTTTGGAGAAAAACTAACAATACTGGTACATTACAGAATCATTTGTTGGAAAGGTCATTGCAGAATCTTTTGCAGGTAAACTAATATAATATCAAACTCAATTAAATCGAATAATAATATAGTATCAAACCCAACTTAATCGAAAGCATGGTTCAAGATCGAGTAGTAATTGTAAAGTAGCCTCGAATACATGCATGTGATGTTGGAAAACAGGAAGACATGGACACCTAGATTGATTTTGTTGAAAAAAAACAGATGTATTACATACCTGTAGGTAGTGGAGTCCCACACGCGAATACTCCCATCACCTGAGGCGGTAACTAATACTGGACGTGTTGGGTGGCAAATGGCAGCAACGATCTTCTCTTTAGTTTCCGTAATGAAGAGTGTGTGGACATGTTTTTCTCTCTGCAAATCCCATATCTGATGCAAAAAAAAAGGAAATACACATGGATATTAATGCCATGTATGTATGTGTGTACGGAGATACATTTTTTATATTCTGCAGTTTGGTTCTGGATGCCCTTACGCATGCGTTTTGGTAGCTCATAGCAGCAATGAAATGCCGATTACCAGTGTAGGTGAAAAGATCGCTACTCCCATACTGTTTCAGTCCTTCCATTGTGGCGATACGATCAAGATCACCAATTCTCCACATCTACGTATTTGGCACAGAGAATCAACATCAAATTTATGATTACTCGGAAGAACAACTAACTAGTTAGATTCTCCGTTATAGAACTATCCACAGGATAACAAATGATATAGAAAAAAGGTTGATCAGGGAAGACAAACCTTGACAATACCATCCTTATAAAGAGTGGCAAAAGTGCAGGTATGTTTAGGGTCAAACATGACTTGTCTCACAGGTGACATGGTGTCACTGTCAAATACTCTGGTACAAGACCAGTCACGATCCCAGTCCCAAAGCTTCAGTGAAAAGGCGGGATTACCACACGAGAGCAGGAGAGGACGAGTTGGGTGAACCGCCAGTGAAGTAATCCGACTACGGTGAGCTCTGAACTCCTTGACTTGGTGATGCATTGTGGGACATGTCCACACAAAGATAGACCCCGTAGAGTCCCCGATTACAACCCATTGTTTTCGAGCAATAAATTTGGCCACTGAATGCTCAGAAAGAACAATACCATGGTGTCCTGTTTTAGGAATTTTATAATGTTGTCCTATTCTCTCCTTTGTCTGCCAGTTCCAAATGTATATTGTATGTCTGTATCCATTTATCAACACCCTGTGCGTGTTGGACATGAAAGTTTTAGCAGACAAAAAGGATTGAATATACACTAATCTCTATGTCCACATATGTATGACAGAATACATGATTGTAAGAATACTATAGAGTGCAATGTACTCACCATGGCTCCGTGGGATGCACATCCATGGAACTGATAGAAATAGTTGTTTCACATTGGCCTGTAGTATCCACCACTAGCTGATATACCCAAATAATTAAAAATCCAATCATAGGGAAACTAACTAATAAAGTAATGATCAATCTATGCATGGCATATACTTACAGCTCGATTGTCATTCTCAGAGATAATGACAACAGCCGTCAACATCGCTCGGTGCAGCTCGAACCCCCACAACTCATGGGCTGCCATGAATATATCTTCACAGGAAGCATCTTTGTCCAAGGATAACGTTGATAGCTGTTGTTCGAAGGCGACTTCATCGGACCCTGTGATCAACACCAGCATCTCCAACTTATCTGTGCCTGAGGGAAGCTCTTCTCCCGCTTCCCTACTCAATGTAATAGCTGCAGTGAACATTGGCGGCAGAAATCCTTTAAATCCACCCCAGTACCTATTCGGAACTTCTGGTATAATCACACAGTAGACTCCACAATCTTTCTGCTTGTTGGTCAGGCTCAGGTGACAATGCATCTCCTGGTTTGGCACAAAGGTAAACCTGAGCTCGAGGGGGTAGAGATCGACCAGCTCGTTGCCGGGGAACGCAGTGACCTGCATATGTATGTATCAGGTAGAGTTCATCGTTCTAAAAAAAGGTAGTAGCTGAGTGCGACGTAGCCAGGCATGCATGTCTGTGAACAGTGAAGAACTTGACGTCTCTTCCAATTATAGCCTACTTTTAATTGTATGAAAAAAAAAGCAGATCCACACTCTGAACCGCAAATTTCAACTTCAACTTCTTTTAAGGCGAACGCTAATATTGCTGACAAACTCAAGATCGATTTTGAGATAGACATAAGCTATCATTTTTTATCGATAACAGCTGTGACCGTTGATACTAGAAAAATGGTCGTCGTAAAACGAAGATTAATTGTATGTCGTCGTTCAGACTTCTAACGATGAATACTATAACAATGGTTAACTACCGCAGGGTTGTGGTTGTTAATGACTTTTAGTGATCACATGTAGAGTCTTTTTTTTTTTAAACGTAGGCAAAAGCTTTGCCTTATTCATTAATTAAGGAGAAGGTGCCCGGTTTATTAGCAGAAGAAACCAGGCGAAAACCATACAACGAACACCACGGGGCAAAGCCCACACAACACCCACTCCGCGGCCGGCCGACCAGCAAACCACCCTTGCCGGAGAGAAGAATCTGCAGCTGCTATGGGAGGAGCAGATACGGGACACTCCGTCGTAGATGAAAGCGGCCACCACCGGGGAGGCCCGACGACGAACAACACCGAGAGCAACCTTGTCGCCCACACGACACAAGGCGAAACGCCCTCGATGATGCAGAAAACTCGGAGTCGCCGCCCCGACATCCAACTCTCCATCACGCCCTGTGCAAACCACCTGGACCACCTTCCGGGGCCGCCTCCCCAATAACCACATTCCGGTCGTTGATATCTTTTCACTAATAGTGGTGGACGGTTGATCCATCAATCATTCGATCGGTTTTGCATGCATGTGCATCAGATTTCATGCATGTCTGATTCAGATATTATGGATGGATCATGGATGACAAACGATTAAATCGATATGTGTCCCAGATTATATATTTGGCCTTATGTGTATCCTCCCTCTGTTCCTAAATACAAGATGCTTTAGTTCCCTCACATGTTGTAGCGGGAATCTTATAGCATATGGATTGATTCAGATCAACATGCAATTGTTACCTCATGCTCATTATCTATTTTCGCCCTGCTTAGTAATAATAGGAGCAATCCATATAATCTATGTAGCTTCAACTTCTCTTGGTCAACGAAATTTCAAAAAAAGAATAGCCTATTCCTCTGTATCTCACATGGGTTTCATAATTATAGGACCCAAATGAGTGAACATACATACTAAAACATGTCTAAATACATGTAGATATATGTGAATGTGGCAAAAGCCGCAAAAAGCTAAAACATCTTATATTTAGGAACGGTGGGAGTATATGTTAACCCCCACAAAGTGGACGTAAACTTATCTCCCGATGCTCGTACTGTAGGGTGGGATTAACATGTACATACAAAGGCCATTCTAGTGGGGCGGCTTAACTTCAACAATTAACACACATGTAACTAACATAACTCTTCACATTACAATGGTTTCAGCTTCTCCTATATGTGTGCATGCTTGTACTAATTGCATGTGCATTTCACATATGTGTACAAGCTGATCTTATATGCACAGCCCATGCGAATCGAAAATACACAAGTATGGCTTCTATAATCAGAATCGTAATTAATTAAGCAGACTAATTAGGGGTGAATTATGCATAATGTTAAGGGTGCAAAATTTGCAGACAAACCTTCCTCAAATTAAGAGAACACTTTCCTTGATACGTACCTGGTTTGTGGAAGATTGTGGAATCATGCTCTCCAGCTCGTCCAGGTCATGAATTATTTCACATACGGTTGGTCTGCTGTGTTCGTCAGGTAACGTGCAATTTCGAGCTATTTCGGTGCACTTCCTTGCTCGTGGGCAGTCTACGTCTAACGATTCACCCCACTACAAATTAAGTTCAAACATGCAGTAATGATGGCAGCACTCGACCATATAGGCATATACATTAGAAAATAAAAGAAAATAGGCATCATAAATATTGCAGACATTTGGTACGTCGTGATCTACTTACCTAGTGTTATGTTTGTATATCTACATAACACCTAGATAGTACAACAAATGCAACAGGATGCTACTGGTAACTACATTCATTGATCACACAATGATTTTTCATCTAAAGAGGGAAAATGAAGCACATATGAGGCATATATGTGGCTGCCACCACGGTGTATGACAAGCTGGACTCAAAAGTCAGGTTGACATGAAATCTGTCTCGGTGGACTTGGTCAATATTCATGAGGCGTGTATTCGACGTGGCGCGTGAGCACTGTGGTGTAGGTAGCTGCTCCGCTTTAGCAGAATTCAGACACAATTACATATTATTTTATAGAATCGGAAAGAAATTCGAGAAAAAAAAGATAATTATGTAAGCTCCAAGTGTATAGATGTGTCTGAGTTGTCATCCTAGATAGCTAGCTAACACATTATCCTAACAAGTGTATCTAACTGGACAATTCGGGAAACAAATAAAATGGGGGTAAAAGCAACATTGCATGATTCTTTTTACTGGGATTTGTTTTCCTAAAATCGCAACAAGGGAGTAAAAATGCAACATACTCTCTTCTTTATATTTATAAAGATCGATAATAAGGATAAGTAAAGTCTGGCATAATTTATCAAAGTCAACCAGCTGGTGAAGTTAAATTCCCCTTACATTCCCTAGATCTATCTTGTTGTTGCCCGTTAGTAGTTCTATGATAATAATGCCCAAAGCATATATGTCTGACTTGAGAGATATTTCTTTTTTGTCTATCATTTCTGGTGCAATATATCGCCTGCATTTATAATGTGATAGTCAACTTCAAATATAATTGCACAAACAAAATTAGCAAACCGAGAAGACAAAGGGGCTGGCTAGCTTACGGTGTTCCCAGTATGTTTTGAGTAATAATCTTTGATTGTCCTGGATCTAAGCATCTCGATAAACCAAAATCTGTAATTTTTGCTTTCATGTGAGCATCCAACATAACATTTGCAGGTTTCAAATCCAGATGATTAATGTGTTTGTCATGAAGATAGTGCAACCCTCCACAAATTCCTCTAATCATTTGGTAGCACATTGGCCAGTCGTGTCCATCTGGTTTCACTGCAAAAGAAAGCAAATTATCATTCAGACTTAGTAACCTATTCTTCATTCATGTCCATGAATTTTCCATGACAAACTGATCAATCTATGAAAAGAGACAAATCGTCTATTATGCATCAGACCACAAGTAGGAATGGATGAATAGCTCCGCTCAAGCATCCCTACGCACCCCCACCTCTTACAGATGACTAGTGGATTATATTTACTTTCTTTTGGTGTGCTCCTTGAAAAAGGCATAAAACCCAATTCAAGTAAAGCAAATTACACAAATATTTTGAACTTTCAACTTGGAGAAGTATGAGATTTACAATCAGAACTCCAAATTGTGAAGCCAAAATTATGGACTTTCAACTCAAACACAATTTGGAAATTTGGGTGGTTAAATCCTGAAAATTCCATGTTTAGTTCGGTTGTAGATTATCTAAAAGCAGTTGCTGGCTGTCTTCTGTGGAAATTTGAAGATGAAAAGAGGCAATGTTGTTGTGGATTGTTTTTTGTGGGAAAGCTAAAGCGTCGTTTGGCAAAATGGCTATCATACTTTTGTCTGGAAGTGGAAATATGTGAATAGCCTAGTAGTTTGAGAGGCTATTTATACACTGATTGAGTTGCAATCACCCTTTCTATGTCATTTTACATCTCAATAACCCTTTGTTGTACTAAATAGCATGAACTGCCAATTTTCGGGAAGCTTTGCCATGCACTTATACAAATTTATAATCTATACATGTGCATCCAAATACTTAGAGCAACGGATACTATAGTGGACATCTCTGAACTTCTAAACTAGATTAGCAATGACACAAGATAAGGAAAATAATAACAAACTCGTATAAGCACATAAGTCCAGTCAACGAAACTTCTCTAAAAGTTGCCATCTTTATATGCAAACTGAGCGTGAAATTGAATTGGTATTTTGCTAATAGAATTCAGGTACATGTCATTAAGGTATCTCTCTTGGAGGAAAAATTCAGAGGACCTCATTTAGAAACGATTAACATGGTCGTAACTGTAAAAAGTCTCCTTGTTGCTCCTTTGATGAAGAAGATCCAGCGAGCAGGTAAGCTCAGGAGGGAGCGAAAGCTTTTTTGTTTTTGTTTTAAGGAAGCGAAAGTTGGAGGGGAGCAATAACGCTTCAAGAGAAGGGGTTGGCGATGGGGAGGGAAGGAATGCCGGTTGGTAGAGGGTCTCTGGAGTCAGAGGATCCGGATGAAACTAAATGGGAAGGGTGGCATTGATTACGGCTCCTCATCCAGGTGAAGGGGCAGGGATGGGAGGAGCCGAGGAGGTGCTCAGGGTGGATAGGGGCTGGGTATGGATTTTTTTTTTCATTTTATATGCAATGGCATGGGGTACCTAATTGGTTTTAATCTTATGGCCATAGTGGGAAAACAGTGTGAAAGCCACAAAAGGTACTTATGAAGGTGCCTTGGTGGTGCCGTGCTGTGGGACTTTGGCTTTCAAGGAAGCACGTAACGATATGTTTTCTTGCTATGTTTCTGCTATTACTAACAATTATTTAATAATTTGCACAGTAGTCTGAGTTGTTGTTCGCTTACACATGAATACTTCACTTAAATCAGGAATTTCAGTGCACTCAAAATGTTCTGGAGCAGGAGTGTGGAGGCATGAAATGATGGAGCCACCAGGGCTTCACATAGAGCTTTAGGTTTACAAAAATCCACATTTTAGTACTAGCAACACTTTGAAGAGACGCTAGTAACCATACACATGAAATACTCGTCAAAGAACTAGTATAAGAATGTTTCCTCGATGTGTGAGGGTATTAGAGAAAATGCTTATTTACCGGCCAGGAAACTATTTATCTACCTCAGGAAGAAAGACTATAAAACTAATACCGAGGCAATATAATTAATGTTGGATTTAATTGTATAATAAATTCAGAGTTGGATCACATAATTTCATTAGAGATACATAGGAAAAATCGCTTCAGAACTTCGAAGTCGTATTTATTAATAGTGAGTCCAGATCGAGAAATAAAAGTGTAATCTCTCAGTACCTTGCTGAAGATACTGCTGAATGTTTCCGTTAGGAACATACTCAAAACAGAGCAACCTATTCCGTTCCCCTGCCATAACATATGTTCCATTGAATAGCATCATTTCCTCCTGTGTATCTGCACAATAGCCTAGAAACCTTACTATATTCTTGTGATTTGTGCTTTTTAAACAGTTGATCTCATCCATGAATAGCTTATCAGAAAAATCATGCGTGTTGGAGATCTTCTTCACAGCAACCACCCCATTTTCCCACACTCCCTGTTTTGCTCATGGTGTTATCAACTTATCATTTTTTCGCTCCACAGGAGAAATATGTAAAAGACTACCATTTGCAAGGTAATCAAGGAGACAATACCTGGTACACAGTTCCAAACGCCCCACAGCCAATTTCAATAGAGAAATTTTCTGTAATGAATTTCAGAAGTCCATACGATAGCTTGATTGGCTCTTTACTTGGATCACTCAGTATGTTCTCCAGGGCTTCCAGTTCATGTGCTTGATCATCATCCATTTCTATGATACGGAAATACCCTCACAAATTAAACCAAATAGGGTGAAATATTGATTCTTCTTTTTAGACAAATGTGCATAGATTGGTTCTTAATCAGTATGAACTTGTAAAAATGTTATTAGTTGCTCCACTGAAAACGAAATTCTACAAAACTTAAAGATCTTTTTAACCAGGGCAGCAATGACTGTTTGACTGTTTCACACCTTGATACAGTATAGGATTAGAAGCACTATTATGCAAGGGGAAACTACCTAGTGTGCATGGGGTAGCTACACACTCTAAGTTTGACCAAAACGTATGTGCAACGGTAAAAAGAGATTACTCAAAAAACCAGGGATGTCACTAGTAGAGTTGATAGAAATAGAATTATTTAAAATGTTTTATTTTTTTTCAGTTTTTTCCATCCGCCATGAATTTTCATTAAACTTTGACCGAAAAGTCAGCAAAAAGTCAAGTAGGGAAGCTAGCTAAAATTGACAACCAAACAATATTTTTTTCAAAATTTTGAAATCAGTTTTGTACACCAAAAATCTGTGTTCTACTGCGAAAACAAGCTAAAACGGATATATACGGCTTGTATCGCCGTATAACGCATGGGTGTGTAGCTACCCCACGCATAGCAAATTGCCTCTCATTATGCAAGATGTTAAGAAAAAATACGCAGCGAAGGACACACTATACAATGGTATGACTCAATTGAACTATAATGGAGAAACATATCAAGTTGTGTAATACAAATAGTGTGTCTCTGCTCTCATAGCAATTTGCACGCGCTATAAAAGTTTATTGGAGTAGTCCAAAATAAGTTTGTTCTAAAGGCGATTATGATGTTTCCTAAAAGAGAAGATGTCGCTTATTATGGATCTTTTGGAACAAATGACTTCCATGGAAATAAGCACTGCCTTAATTCACATTTCCTTAGCACAGCCTTAAATCTTGAAGAATAGGCTGTAGTATAATAAACATATGCTCCAGTTCAAAAGAAACACCTTATGCTTGCTTGTTTTGATTTGTTCAAAATATCAAGGCATATTTCAGGAATTTCTTACAACCCGGCATGGAAAGATAGATTTCAAAAGAATATATACTAACTGTAAAACTGAAAGGCTGGCTATGGCCAAACACTAACCTGGAAGAGCTGCAGGGTTTGCAGCTAGCTGCTAGGTTGCACACAGATGACAGATGGAGAGAGGGGTAAGAAGAGACTGGATCCACATGCCTACAAGGCTGCATATATATCAATGAAGCAAGGTTAGCTAGTACACACGAGATCTGTTGACTTGGGAATCAACATGCAATTAACAAGACCAAAAAGACCATTTTATTTACATTAAGCAAGTCATCGCTATGGTTTGGGGTTGACGCAAGCGCGTGACGGCTACTGATATCCATGTTAAAAAACATTAGTCTAAGTGAAAAAATATCACTACTGTACATCAACAAAATGATCTAGTATTGGAAAGGGATTAGTCAATGCTGAGGATGATCTAGACCCGCACTTATTGGTTATCGGTTTGCGTTCTTCAAACTTAGAAGCAGGGATACGTATATTTCTACGTTCTCTCTGGTCCAGCAACTTCAAGTTCCAGTTTGTGTTACTGACTTTCCTTGTGATCATATATTATTCAAAACCACCAGTCACATTCGGGGAAGTTACTAGCCTGAGGAGTGGAGAGCACTTGGGGAATAATAAAAGAGAAAGGGGATCAAACCAACGCAGAGCAAACAATAGTGGAGATGTGGAATGGAGGAGCAGCAGGCAGGGGGCGAAGGCAGAGGGCCGAACCAGATCAGCCAGTCATGAGATCTCCCTACTTGATCCTTCACCTTTCGCCTACTCTTTCCACTTGTTGGCAGACGACCGCCGCCGCGTCGACAAGGCCCACCAACCCCGTCGATCCGCCGCGTGGCGCTGAAGACCAGGACCGAGCGAGCATAGCCGGGCCCGCCATGGCAGGCCGAGATGGAGGCGAGGCGGGGTGGAGGAGAGGAGGGACGATTTCGACCTCGTGGTGGTGCTAGCTCGTCCGGTGGTGCTCCAGTTCGCCTGAATCGCGCCACAGGAGGAGCGTTGGCGGCGTCGCTACCTCCGGCTCGGATCGACCCGACCGAGGAAGTAACCATCAGATTTTAGCCACGTGGGTCACTTTAGGTCACTTCATACCGAGCAATTTCAACTATACTAGCTACAAAATGAGCTGAACGCTACAAATTTACAACCGGCAGATTTTCTAATGCGGTTGGCTTCCGGGCCTGCTTCCATCGTGTTTTTTTCTTGAAAAAAGACATTCGAAGACATCTTATATCTACTATAGTATTTATTTAAAAAATAGCTCGTACAAAGGGAGTTCAACTAAGTCGGTGAAAATAACGTATTTTTTCTATCAAATCTGGCCGTTTTTGCGAACTAATAACGCATCTGGCTGTTCCCAAAAACTATTTACAAATCTAGCCTCTGGTCTCGGCGCCAATGCAAATGGAGCCGAACTTGTACAGTTCGGCGCCACCATGGTTTTCCCATGGTTTTGCTGATTAATAGTAGCAGAGAAATGTCGAATTTTAATGGACTACTCTCGAGAAAAATCTTATGCGACCAGGTCGTATAAGGCAGAGCGCGGGCCAACTCCTCCTAGCGACGCGTGGCTAACCCAATCTTAAAGCAACTAGGCCATATCGATCCCTATTTCACCCTTATCAAATCCAAGACTGCAGTCATGCGGTAGAGGTAACTTGCAATTTGTTGAAGACGCATCTACTGTTGAAGCCTGTGCGCTTCGGGATGTTTTACTGTTAGCAGGTGATGTTGGATGCAACAAATTGATTGTGGAATCAGACTGTATCGAAGTGATTGAAGTCATGCAAAATGAGGGCAATTCTCTGGAAGCAGCAGCGGCCATATACCAGGAGTGTACATTTCTTTGTCGAAACTTTGCTCGGGTTACTTTCTCTCATTGCCCTAGGGAAGCCAATGTAGCAACTCATGAATTAGCTAAATTTTACGAGGTAGAACATGGTGCATGACATGGTGATCCTCCAATTTGTATTAGAGCTGTAATTGCAGATGATGTAACTATGATTTCTAATCAATAAAACAAGCCAAGATTCAAAAAAAAAGACTGCAGTTTTCTCCCCCGCTACTCCGGTGCCGGATGTGCCGCCGCGACCACCGGCTGGCTGTCCCCGCTGCTCTCCCTTGCCGAGACCACGCCACTTGGCGCCACAAAAGCTCGTCCCAGCGACCCAACAACCGGCTCTCCATCTCCGCTGCTCTCCCCCATCGTCCTTGGCCAAGAGACTCACCCACAAAATGTGGTACATCCTTCGTAGGAAAGAATTCGATTAAGAAGAACAGCACATCCTAGCCAAATCAACAAATTAGCACCATTGGTTGCGTGATCGGCTGCGAGCTGCCAGCGAGGAGCATGGTCTTCTACGACGGGGGAGAGCTGCGGGGACAGCTCACCGGTGGTCACGGCGGCACAGCAGGCAGGGGAGTCGCCGGGACAGCAGCGGGACGGCTCGCTGGTGATCTGGCGGCAGAGCATGCAGGGGAGTTGTCGATGGCCTGTTTACTTTGAGATATGGCTGGCCACGTGTTGTTCGCAGGAGTTGATCCAGCGCTCTACCTTATACGACCAGGTCGTATAAGATTTTCTTCCTTTCCTCCGGCGTCCCCAAGGAAGTAGGGGAAGAAGAAGAGACAGAGCTCACGCCGGAGCAGCTTTGATGAGAATCCTGGCTTGACTGCGGGCACCGGTCAGGCGTAGAGGTGCGGTATCGCTGATGAGCGTGTGGCTTCGTTGATTTGACAGTGCTCATTGGTCAAGGGGAGGGAGCAGCCCTGCGACTGGCTAGCGAGCACGACGGTTCCCGACGCACGTCCGACGGGACAGGACAGCGTCGTGGCTGCACTAGTGCTCTACTCTAGCCAGCAGTAGGAGTAGTACTTAATGTTAATGGTACTGTAGTATAGTATATCCCTCTATATAAAGGGAGGACATGACCTCCCCCTCTCCAGCACGCCACGTCGCCGTCTTTCTTCTGGCCGTCCAATCGGCGAAACGGACGGCCAGGATCCTAGGAACAGTACGCGCGCCCCCGCACCAATAGGATGTCGACACGTCAGCCGGTCGACGCCGGTGAAGCCGGTTTTCAACCGGTGACCCCTCCAGCACGATTTTTGGCGCACGTTTTTGCAGGAACCCCCCGCCAAGGACCAATTAATAAGCAAATTCAGAAAACTCTAGGGACCCCAGTGAAAAAACACCGCCACTTCCCCCTTCCTCTCTTCTCTCCTCCACGCGAGCCGAGCTCGCCGGCGATGCCGACGCGGCGCGCCTCCCCGCTCAAATCGGCGCAAGCAGCGAGGTGCGCCGCCGCGCCCTGTCTATCCTAGCCGAGCGCCACGTCCTGGGACACCCGAGCGGCGCCGGATTTGCCGCCGCCGTGCTCGCCATTCTCCGCCGCGTCCGTGCTCGCCGCCGGCGTCTCCGGCGACCATATGGTCCGGGGCGCCGCTCCCTGGCTTCCCCGCGACGACCCCTCGCAGAATCGCGTAGAGATGGCCCCCGCGCGCGCTCCCCGCTCGAGCTCGAGCTCCGGCCAGCCGCCCATGGCCGCCGCCGGCTGACGTCAGCCGTGACGTCAGCGCGGGCCCACGAGTCAGATTTTAACAATTCCGTAAATGATTTCGTAAATAATAAATAACCTGACATGTGGGTCCCACTGCCAGATGTTTATTAGTTTCTGTAAATTTCAGAAAAATGAATATTTGTAAAATCCATATCTTTCAATCTGTATTTCAGAATAATGCAAATAATATATCAAAATTTACAGAAAAATGAAACCTTTACAAATATTGCATTTCCATGCATAATTGAACAACTTTGAACAAAGTTTTTTACAAAAACTAAATAACCTCTCATGTCAAATATGGAGTATGTGGTAATAACGTCTTTTAGTCATACCAACTCCATTTAAATTGATCTTATGTTCTAGAGTGCACTTCAATATCTTTTCCCAATTTGTACAATTTTTAAAATCTATTTGTCCATTTGAAATCCAAAATTTGAATACATTTCAACACAGACAAATTTTAAATTCACAACATTCTTTAAGCGCACATTTTTTGAGTTCCAAAAATTTCCGTGTTTGAAAAAACTTCTGAATATACACATTTTCCAAATTTGAAATTTAATTTGAAAGTTTGTTAAATTTAGAGAATTTTGATATAATATTTCGAGGAAAATACAGATTCATTTCCTCTAATTATGAATTGAATTAAGTAGGTAATCATATAATGTGTTTCCTCTTATTATAAATAACCTGACATGTGGGTCCCACTGCCAGATGTTTATTAGTTTCTGTAAATTTCAGAAAAATGAATATTTGTAAAATTCATATCTTTCAATCTGTATTTCAGAATAATGCATATAATATATCAAAATTTACAGAAAAATGAAACTTTTACAAATATTGCATTTCCATGCATAATTGAACAACTTTGAACAAAGTTTTTGTACAAAAACTAAATAACCTCTCATGTCAAATATGGAGTATGTGGAAATAACGTATTTTAGTCATACCAACTCCATTTAAATTGATCTTATGTTCTAGAGTGCACTTCAATATCTTTTCCCAATTTCTACAATTTTTAAAATCTATTTGTCCATTTGAAATCAAAAATTTGAATATATTTCAGCACAGACAATTTTTAAATTCACAACATTCTTTAAGCGCACATTTTTGAGTTCCAAAAATTTCCGTGTTTGAAAAAACTTCTGAATATAGACATTTTCCAAATTTGAAATTTAATTTGAAAGTTTGTTAAATTTAGAGAATTTTGATATAATTTTTGGAGGAAAATACAAATTCATTTCCTATAATTACGAATTGAATTTTAATTGAATTAAATAGGTAATCATATAATGTGTTTCCTCTTATTATTGAATTAAATTAAATATTTAAAACAAAACTCAAACATATTATACCAACTCTAATAAGTTAATATGCGCAATTTAAATATTCCCTAAATTGTATTTTCATATTTTTTTTGTTTTCCCCCCTTTTTTATCTCACTCAAATTTTGTTGTTACTTTAACTTAAATAACTATTGCTCCCTATCCATGTAAAATTAAATTTTCCAAATTTGAAATTTAATTTGAAAGTTTGTTAAATTTAGAGAATTTTGATATAATATTTGGAGGAAAATACAAATTCATTTCCTCTAATTATGAATTGAATTTTAATTGAATTAAATAGGTAATCATATAATGTGTTTACTCTTATTATTGAATTAAATTAAATATTTAAAACAAACCTCAAACATATTATACCAACTCTAATAAGTTAATATGCGCAATTTAAATATTCCCTAAATTGTATTTTCATAATTTTTTTGTTTTTCCCCCCTTTTTTTATCTCACTCAATTTTTTTTGTTACTTTAACTTAAATAACTATTGCTCCCTATCCATGTAAAATTAAAACTAATAAAAATGATTTTACAACAATTTCCTAACAACAATTGTTCAACGATACTTATTCCGCTAAGATAAATTTAAAATGTAATTTGTTTTCCATATTTTCCAACTGTACATAAAAATTGATCTTTATCAGATGAGTATTTGCGAAGAGTGCGGCGAGATATTATTTTAGGATATTTAAACAAATTTCCAAAAAAACTACTAAATGATACGTACTACAAATTTACAAATGTCTTCCAAATCTAAGCATTTTGCAAACATGAAAAGAATTCAAATATAAATACTTTCCCAATTTTACCAATTCTTTAAACTCTAAACAACTAAAATAATTCAAATATAAATAGCTCTCCAATTTGACCATTTTAAAAAATTTGAACAACTACTTAACATAGAAATTTCTTGAATTTCCACAATTTTATAATCTAAACCACTTTCGAATGAAGACATTTCCAAAATTTGAATATTTTACTCCACACGACCGCGACGTATGCCGTTTCAATCCAAATTTCAAATTTAAGACCTCCAGAAATTTTAAAATTCTTTCAGATCCGATCATTTTATGAACGACAAAAGAATTCAAACGTTAATACGGTTCCACTTTAACTAATTTTTTAAAATCTAAACGTTTTCAAAACGTAAACTCTTTTTGAATTACAACCATTTTCAAATTTGAGCAATCTCGAAAATCCGACTATTTTTAAAATGGTTTTTCCCCAATTTCAATGATTTCCAAGCTTAAACAATTTTAGAACGTCGTCAATTTTATATTCGAAAATTCGACTAATATTTGGAGGAAAATACAGATTCATTTCCTCTAATTATGAATTGAATTTTAATTGAATTAAATAGATAATCATATAATGTGTTTCCTCCGATTATTGAATTAAATTAAATATTTAAAACAAAACTCAAAACATATTATACCAACTCAAATATGTTAATATGCGCAACCATGTAAAATTAAAACTTATAAGAATGATTTTACATCGATTTCCTAACGACAATTGTTCAACGATACTTATTCCGCTAAAATAAATTTAAAATGTAATTTGTTTTCCATATTTTCCAACTGTACATAAAAATTGATCTTTATCAGATGAGTTTTTGCGAAGAGTGCGGCAAGATATTATTTTAGGATATTTAAACAAATTTCAAAAAAAAATGCTAAATGATACATATTACAAATTTGCAAATGTCTTCCAAATCTAAGCATTTTGCAAACATGAAAATAATTCAAATATAAATACTTTCCCAATTTTACCAATTTTTTGAACTCTAAACAACTAATAAATGTGAATTTTTTTTGAATCCCAACAGTTTTAAAATCTGAACAATTAAATAATTTCCCAAATTTATCAATTTTTTAAAAATCTGAACAACTAATAAATGTGATTTTTTTTTAAATCCAATAGTTTTAAAATTTGAACAATTTTTAAAATGCAAACATTTTAAAATACGCATTTTAATACACGGGCGCGGCTTGTCGACGCGCCATCTTGCCTAGTATGTTCAAAATATTAGTGCACCCTTGGTTCTTTGAAGACAAAATGAGGAAAAGAGGCGAGAAAATAAACCCATGGATGGGTCGATGCTACTTAAAATGGAATTTTTTTTAAATAATATTTTTTAAACTGAAATTCGGAAAATAGCGCGCGTTTTCCAGAAATTTGGAAAATAGCGCGGCGTCGGCAACGGCCGGGCCGAAAGCAGCCAGTTTCGGCATGGGCGACGCCGAAACCCGTGTTTCGGCAGGGGCTACGCCGAAAGAAGGGCATCGTCTGCGCCGCTGCCGACAGTGCATGGCGCAGCAGGCCTGGCCCACTGCTTTCGGCTCGAGCGGTGCCGAAAGGTGGGTTTCGGCACGGGCGACGCCGAAACCTTCTGGATAAGCAGGCCGCGCCCGGCTCTCTTTCCTCCGCTCGACTCGTTCTCTCTCTCTGTTCTTTCCTCTGGTTCGAAAATACCACCGAATCTTACCCACAAAAAATCTCCACAAGCTCACAGATTGAAGAAATAGAGTAGAGAAGGCCGGGTTGGGGCATCCCCGATCTGTTGATGGGATAGCTTTTTGTGGAGGCGTTTGGGGTGTGGAGGTGGAGCAATGGTGGTCAACAATGGTGGATAGTGGTGCTGCATGCTGTTGTTGGGCAAGGAGAGGGTTGATGCAGTGGTGGTGGTGCTAGATTGAAGCCAGGCAGCGAGAGCTACACACGCGTCAAGGGTAAACCCTAATCCCTAAATTTTTTAGGTTAAATTTGAATATAGTTTGTGGGTAGATGTATAATATTTGTTTGCATTAGTGTAGATATATTTCGTCGGTTAGATATATCGTATAATTTTATTAGGATTAATATTAGCATTGTAGATATATTTTGTCGGTTAGATATATTGTATATTTTGATTCGGATTAATATTAGCAGTGTAGATATATTTTGTCGGTTAGATATATCGTATAATTTTATTAGGATTAATATTCGGAGTGTAGATATATTTGTCGGTTAGATATATTGTATATTTTGATTCGGATTAATATTAGGAGTGTAGATATATTTCGTCGGTTAGATATATCGTATATTTTATTAGGATTAATATTAGCAGTGTAGATATATTTGTCGGTTAGATATATTGTATAATTTTATTAGGATTAATATTAGGAGTTTAGATATATTTGGTCGGTTAGATATATTGTATATTTTGATCCGGATTAATATTAGTGGTGGTTGTAATTTTTAGATATATCCGGTGTATAGTATTTGACGATGCCAAAAATTTGTCTAGGTAATGGAAGTGGTACATATTGTAGTGCACTACGGTGCCGGTACAGTCCGTGCAACTGAGTCAGGGGTTGATCTTCGTGAATTTGATAATTTGGAGATTCAGTTGACAGAGCCAGAGAAAGTGGAAATTAGCGCTGTCCAGTGCTATTTCACGGTGAATTTTGGTTACGATCCTAATTTCTGGACGGTTAGGATTCAGTCGCTATGGACCAAATCCCGGACAAATATTTACTAGGAGTTGTTGCCGCTTGACCGGACAAAGCAGTGGGTTTCTTGGCTAGCGTCATGCAAACGCCGTGGCACAAAACCAGAAGTCCTGCTGTCGTTTGTTTTGAAGAGGGAGAGTAGTGAAGCAACTAGTTCGCATACTGCCCAAATTCCTGTGCATTATGAACCATCACCGACAGCAGGGAATGCTCGAACTCATGTTGAGTACCATGAACCATCGCTGTCAGAAATTCCTGTTCATTACGAACCAGCATTGTCAGCAGGACCTACCCAAATTGGGGAGGCTGATGCGGATGAGCACACAGGAACAGTGCAGGACGCGATGTTGGATGAAGACGAGGATGGCGTCGCCGAAGATCTTAATTCTGATGAAGGAGATTCTGATGATTCAGATGAAAATGATGGGGAAGATGTACCTATTCCTGGTTATTGGAACCAGGACAAGTCAAATGTCACGACTGTGCGTGATGGTCATGAATCGTCCTGGGAGTACCACATGAATAACATTGAAATTGGGGCTCAGTACAGCACGAAGCAGCAGTTAAGGGAAGCCGTGATTCAGTGGGCATTGTCCACACAGAGGGTTTTCCGCACTGATGTATCAAATAAGCAATATTTGACAATGAGCTGTACTGACATTGGTTGTCCTTCACGGGTGCATGGTCACTTACCGAAGTATGAGGTTGTGTGGGTGGTGACAGACGTCGTGCCACACACTTGTGAAATTAATTGTCAACTCAAAGATCACCCAAACCTAACGTCAACTCTCATTGCACGTCTTTTGTTCAGTGAGATAGTGGACAAGAAAGACATGGTAGTGAAGCACATCATAAGAACAGTCAAGGCAAGATGGAAAACCAACATTAAGTATGGGAAAGCCTGGAGAGCTAAGCAGAGGGCTCTAGAGGAGAGGTTTGGGATTTTTTATGACTCTTATGATAATGTTATCCGTCTTGTTAGCACATTGAAGATGAGGAATCCTGGCACATATGCTATAGTCCAATTACAAAAAAAGGAGGAGATTCCTGAATATGATGTGTTTGGCCGATTGTTCTTCTCATTCGCCATATGCATCGAAGCTTTTAACTATTGCCGTCCAGTGTTGTGCGTGGATGGCACGTTTCTCACAGGCAAGTACAAGGGGCAGATCCTGACCGCAATAGGTGTGGACGGCAACAACCAGATCGTGCCAATTGCATTTGCCTTCGTCGAGGGTGAGAATTATGACAGCTGGTTATGGTTCTTCAGGAATTTGAAAATGGCAGTTGTGAAGACTCGGCCAAATGTCTGCATCCTCCATGACAGACATGCTGGTATGCTAAAGGCTATAAAGACACTGCAGCAACCCGGCGTGGATGAAGAAGCACCATGGACTGACATGCAGAGTCGCTGGTGTATGTGCCATCTAGGCGCTAACTTTTACTCATGCTTTAAAAGTAAGCGGCTGATGAATTTGTTTAAAAGACTCTGCAATCAGAATCAGGAGAGGAAGTATCAGTTTTTGTGGGAAAGGCTGACTGAATTCACAAGGAAACAAGTGAAGGAAAGAAGAGCTGCACAGGCTCAAGAAGTATCTGCGCAGCTCCAGGCGGCACAGGTCGCTGCAGCGCAGACGGATGATTCAGATCCTGTTGGTTTGTGTAACTTGCCTGGAATTGACCCACCTGGTACGAAGAGAAAGAAGGGAAAACGAATCAGGAATTTTGAAGAGTGGATAGAGAAAGAGCCTCCCGTGAAATGGTCTTTGTTGCACGACGAACATGGAGCTAGGTACGGCACCATGACTACCAACCTTGCAGAGGTGTATAATTTTGTACTCAGAGGGAATAGGAGTTTGCCACTAACAGCACTGGTGGAGGGAATTTTGGTAGGCACATTAACGTATTTCAGAGATAGACGTCGTGAAGCTGTCGAGCATATTGAGTATTACCCCAACACACCTTACTGCCGAAAAATAAGACAGTACATGGACAAGAAGATAAAGAAGGCACGGTTGCACACAGTCGTTCGTATGGGTAATCAAGAACCGAGGTACGAGGTACGCTTACCCACTGAAATATTTGGTGCGGGTAATGAGCTTAAGACCCATGAGGTGAGCATTGGACTTGATGCACCCCCAACGTGCGAGTGCACGTGCAATAAACCGAGATTGCTTCACCTCCCATGTTCTCATGTGCTAGCAGTTTGTGGGCAGATGGGGATGAACCCAATCAATTTCGTGTCTCCGTATTACATGAAGGAGGCAGTGGTTCAAACTTGGACCGGGGAGATGACAGGATTTAGGGTAGTTGGTAACTTCAACAAGGTTAACCCATTGGAAAGACAATATGTTCCGGATCCCGCTCTAATGAGAACTAGCAGAGGAAGACGGAAGTCGCGTCGAATCCGAAATGATATGGATGAGTCCGAAGCCGGTGGACCCACTCGACAGTGCTTGTTATGCACTAATTTCGGACACAGAGAGAAGTACTGTCCCAAATACGGCCTTGGACCTGCTCCTGATCCTGCAAGCATTCCGGTTCCTGGGCATGGTCGAGGAAACCGAGGCCGAGGAGGACGTGGGCAACGTGGCTAGCACTGTGGTTAAATTTGTATGCGTATGAACTATGTTTTAATTTTTACGTGTCCGAACTATGTTTTAATTTGTAAGTGTCAGAACTATGTTTTCATTTGTCAGTGTTTGAACTATGTTTTATTTGTAAGTGTCCGAACTATGTTGGAATTTTTAAGTGTCCGAACTATGTTGGTATTTGTAAGTGTCCGAACTATGTTTTAATTTGTAAGTGTCCGAACTATGTTGGTATTTCAAAGTGTCTGAACTATGTTTTTAATCTGTACCATACAGATGGCTTCATATGCTTTGCTTAATGGAGCGATCGATGGAAAACATCGCGCTAGGCTGTGGGAGAATGGTAAAACGCCTAATCTCGTGTGTACACGGGGTTCATCATACAACTGGATGATACACCCTGATTGGGTTGATCGGTACGTGCACCGGGTCCATAATTTTGTTACCATTTATGATGCGATGAACATTATTTGATAATTTTTTTGATACAGGTTGACTTGGTCTGGTCTGCTTCCTATAGCACGCCTAGTTGAGGCGACTCCTCGGGAGTGGTTACATCATCCACCAGATCAGGTCGGAGACGCAGATATTGATGTCCAGATGGATGCATCTCGACGCGGTAACATAGACAGGTCACTGCTTAGCTGTTTAGTTGACCGATGGAGGCCCGAGACCCACACTTTTCACTTCCCGTGCGGGGAGATGGCACCGACACTTCAGGATGTGTCATTTTTGTTGGGTCTCCCACTGGCGGGCGCGGTCGTAGGTCCTTTACAGGCTCCAGGTAATTGGCGTGACGAGATGCAGGCACGTTTCGCAGGTGTACATCCGGAAAACCCGTTCTTGCCGAACCAGAAACACGGTCCTCGGGTTTCTTTTTTGAGCAAGTTTCAGGTAAGATTGTTACAATTATGCCGTTTATTTTTAACTATCAACAAACATGTACTTACCCAGTTTCTGTTGTATGATCAATGCAGATAGGTGATCTTGGATACCCTGAGGTCGCCTTGACTGAACCGCTGATTACTAGATGTTTGGAGGCATACATGATGTGGCTGTTCGGCAAGGTGATGTTCACAGAGTCCCACGTCGACACTATTTCTGCGCGCTTCATCAATATAGCGCGAGAGATTGCGGAGGCACAACAACTTGAGGACATAGTGCCACGGAGTTTCGGGTCTGCTGTCTTAGCCGCCACGTATCGTTCTTTGTGCACTGTGTGCACCAAGAACGCAGACTCCTCTTCGATACTTGGCTGCCCACTACTGTTGTACTTGTGGTCCTGGGAGAGGTTCCCTATTGGTAGGCCTGACGTCGACGCTATTACTCCTTGGCAGTACAGGTTCATCGAGGAAAACCTAGTCAATCTGCCTACATTTGGTAGTATGTGGACACGTAGACAGGTAAACTTGCACATTATTTATTTCTTGTTGAACTAATTGTCAAGTTCTTTATTTATGTATACTAACTAGTTTATCTATTTGCAGAGACGGTACGCGGGAGAGCAAGTCAGAAATTGCTACGGTCATTCACGATGCAGTTTGATCAGTTGCAGGACCATCAGTTATTTGGGAGCCGTACCGTGCTGACAGGGTGGTGGCGAGATACCCCGGTGGGATTTGTACGTTGTGTCGGAGGGATGAAAACTATTGGTACACTCGAGCCTCTATTATTTTCGATGTCACGGTGGAGGAGGTGGCCCAACAGCGAGTCATGAGACAGTTCGGCAAGCGACAATTGCCGAACCTCCCGCGAGACAGCCGCCCCTTCCTTCGCACATCCACAGGTATGTTTTTAAACAACTGTGGTTGCACTAACGAATCTCTAAAGTCGTATTCTAATTACGGTACGCATGCATGTTTTCAGATTGTCATGACAAGGCGAGAGAAGTTACACATCTTGGCTACGGGTACTACAACCGTACATTGTAGAATGGGCGAATGCGACGACTAATGTATGGCCCGCGGATGAGCCATTTCAGCTGGATGATTTTAACGCATATCTGCGGACGTATAGACAGTCTACTCGAGTTCGCTTAGTCCACACGTCCCAGCCTGATTAGCTGCCACCTCCTGCTGTTACAGACATGTACCCACTTCAGGCTATTGCGGGAAGCAGAAACTACGCGGTACGTATCTTACTTATATTGGTAAATGCATGTCTCAATAATGAACCATAACATTTTGTTTTTCTATTACAGGCAGAGTTGATAGAAGACATTCGGAGCGACGTTGCTGCCTTTGCCCCACAGCCGCAACACGTATCTTGGTTCAAGCGTCTGGAGGATAAACTACGTCGTGTCTACTCTGTTCTTACTTGTGCCGGCGGTGCTGACGTTGCTCCACGCGGTCCAGCCCCGCGCCCCACGCGCCACTCGTCAGCAACTCAGGATGCACAGGTATCACCCTCCCGTCACTCTGTTGGTCGACAGGACCCCCGGCCACGTCTTACACGAGCACAGACTCCTCGCCCACAACCTACGTACGAGTCTGGTAGTTCGTCGCAGCAGCCAGATCCGTCTCAGCCACTAATGTACCGGCCGCCAGATGCATCTTAGCCTGGTGTAGTTCGACATGGCAGGCGCCACCTATGTACCAGCAGCCTATGTACCAGCAGCCACCCGTGACGATGGGTACACTCATCAAATCCCATGGTTAAGGACCTAGGGTTGAGATTATGGGGAGAGAACGTGGTAGTACTGATAGTTTCGTCGGCTGACAAGCAGAGGCAAAGATTTACCCAGGTTCAGTCCCCTCGGGTGGAGGTAAAGACCCTACTTCCTGCTTGTCTGTTATTGATCATGTGAGATTATGCGCTTACAAGGTGGCTCGGCGAGACGTCAATCTCGCTAGAGCTTTCGGTGATTCGAGTATGGCTTGGTCCTAGATCGGCACCCCTCCCAGCCCTTAAATAGGCTGGGTCTCGGGAGTTTGTAACCGACCTAGTTTACACGTAAGAAAAGTATAAACCGACTATGCCTATATCTAATCTTGGAGGGTACTCCATCTTGTTGGGCCTCTCGTCTTGGGCTTCGAGTTGACTCTTCGCTTATTGGGCCTTTAGTCATCACGTGCACCAGGTACCCTCACGGTAGGGTACCCAAGGTGTATACCCTTGTCAGTAGCCCCCGAGTACTTGTCTGACTCGAAGAATCGGGTATGGACTCATTCGTAAGTGCACGTCATATGCTTTGTATTTTGTATTTTTATAATTGGAATTCCTGTATGAATAGCACATGTTGGCTATGTCGAGTATCTCATCGACTGTGGTTTTTGTTTATGATGATCAAGGGATAATAGATTAGCAGGCCCAGTACACTCGACGGATCGGGACTGGTTAACTACACATTCGGGTAAAACCTTACTAGCTTTCAATCAAACTCGAGTCCCCGGACTCGAATCTGGAACAAACTGGTCAGATTCGACTAGGCCGCGGAGGTCTTACTGAGTCGATCTGCAGTATAGATTTGAATTTTACCCAACGCGTCCGTCAGGATTTTTCATCATGTCTGCTGACACGGAAAGTATAAGGATTGACGTTGCTGGAACGGTCCTTAGCCCAGCTCGAAAGTTCGGCGGGTCTTACCTTTGCACTATGCGTGCAGCATCCGAGGTATTTGCGGCGGACGCAACTTGGGAATGTTTTGAGTATGATTTTGTATATGAACTGAGCCGATGATTTTGTCGACTGACACTTTGTCATTATTCTATCGGGTGCGCGACAGCGCTCCCGATGGGAGTAGCCCCCGAGATTGTGCTTTATTGCTTGCAATGGAGGATAATCTCAAATCCTTTTTATCCTATACACTCTTAGTCGAAGAAATTTTTGATATGCTCCCGATGGGAGTAACATGTCTTTGGTCGAAGAGACAGTCGAGTGACCATACACCCGAAAACAATCGAGTGATTGATATGCATTGGGCGAACCCGAAATCTTTTCTGAACAAATCTCTTGCAATGACGTCAGGGATGACGTTTTATGGCGACTGCGCTCCTGACACACGGTGGCGTGCGCTATGCTGCGATGGATGGGACGTGACACGTATGTGGGCCCATTGTGCAGCGCTTGACCAAACGACGATGCCGTTTGGACTAGATTTGACCGTTCTGACGCGGTTTTTACGGGGCCGTGATGATGGTTCCTCGTTTTACGTGCGTAGTGGGCGGAGTGGCCGGCGACGGTTGCCCTCCGAAGCTGCCACGTGTATGGCTGGATATGCAGCTCTGTCCACGATCTCATATCAACGATGCAGATTCATTGTGCTGAGGTTAAAAGGGTGTGGCAGCGTAAATAATTTTTTACTTGCCATCTGTGCACCGCCGCCGTTGCTTCTTCTTCTCCTCTGCGCTACGCATCCCCTCTCTCTTGCGAACCACCACCTCCATGGCGCCCAAGAGGAAAGCTGCGCTTGCTGCCGCCGCCGCGGTGGCTGGTGGGAGTGCGAGCACCGCCGCCGCCGCGGACGTGACCTTGGACAAGAAAACCGGCGACTGGACGCGGTCCACCATGAAGCTGTCCAGGCTGGAAGGCTACCGGCGGGATGGATGGATCCCCTCCGCCGAGCTGCTGACGACGCGCCTCCCCGGAGACGAGGTAAGCCCTCAACCCAAGGAGGGCGAGCGCGTATGCTTTCACGATTTCGTGAATAGGGGATTCTCATTCCCTATTCACGATTTTGTGCGGGCTCTGATGTACGCGTACAAGGTGCAACTGCACGATTTTACGCCCAACTCCATTATGCACATTGTTGTATTCTTTGTGTGTGTGAGTGTTTCTTGGGTGTGCACCCACATTGGGGTCTTTGGAAGAAGATCTTTACTGTGAGGGAGAACGCCGGCAAGAAGGGCGTTTATGCTGTTGGCGGCTTCAACATTCAGAGCCGCAAAGAAGTCGCATATTTCGACATTAAACAAGTCGAATCTGCGCAAGGTTGGAGGCAGAAGTGGTTCTACTTCACCACCAACCAAGAGGGACTGCCGCGCTTTGATCCCCACGCGCCTCTGGTGAAGACACGGGCTTGGCTGCATCAGACCACAGCTGCTGAAGAGGCTGAGGTGAAGCCTTTGATGGCCAAGATTGCCAAGCTTATGAAGACTGTGGGCCGCGAAGTGAGCGGCCTACATTTGATTTCAACCTTCATCAAGAGGGGTGTGCAGCCACTGCGAGTGCGAGCGCACCCCATGTGGGCATTTCAGGGTCCACAGGACCCGACACGTTTGGTGCCTGGCCAAACTCTGCCAGCACCTGATGATGTGGAGAAGCGGGTTCGATCGATCACCAAGCTGACGGCGAACGATAGCTGCCCACTCGATTGTCCTGTCGATGCCTTCGACAGTGAGCACCCTTTACCCAAGGTATTCACTGTTTTTCCTTTATGCACCTAGCATTGGAGATATGATTTTTGTCGAGTGATAGCTCATGGCTTGATTATGTACAGGGTTATGTTCCCCTCCAGTGCTTGCCCCCACTACCCGAAGATGGGGATACCGCGGAGACAGAGGTTTTGCTGGCTGATCACAAAGCCGACGACGTCTCACTCGCCTCCGCGCACACCCCTACAGAGGAGGCAGAGGACTCCGAGCAAGAGGAGGAGGATGAGGTTCCACTCCTGAAGCGCCGTCGTGCAGACGATACGAAATCGACTGCAGAAAGCTCGCCTCCGCGTGCCACTCGAGGCGAGGATTCTGATTCTTCTGCGACTGACTCAGGGGAGCCTAAGGGGAAGTCCCCTTCGCGTGCAGCTTCACCGGCTAGGTCGCCGTCATTCAAGGCGTGTATAGACTATAACACGCTGATTCTCTCGGATGACGACGAACCTCAGTAAGTTTGTGCTGGAACATTATGTGTCATAGGTGATGCTTTATGCGACTGATTCGATATGTGCAGGCTGGTCGAGGACGACGCACCCAAGGTTGATCTGCCACCGCCTGCACCTGAGGGGACGCCCGTTTCTTCTTCGGGTGAAGCGATTCGCTCAGAGGCCCAACAGACCTCCCCGGCAGCTCCTCGACCCGAGCCTCAGGAGAACATGCCTTCCTCATCGGGTGAAACGCTTCCTGCACGTTATAACCACGTAAGTGCGATATGCTCTTTGTATTTGTGTTTGATCCACAGCTGAAGCCATGTATGCACTGATTTCCTGAGTTTTTATGCTGTATAGTCATTCATCCGTACTCTCCTTGAGTCGGGTGACACATATTTGCAAGTGGAGCAGGAACGCGATCAACTGCGAGCCAGAGTGGAGCAGTTGGACCGTAAGAATTTTCTCCTCTCCTTTTATGCCCTTTTGTTTTGTGATGTTCTGTTTTTTGCTAAAAGGTAGCTTGTGCCGTCGCAGGTGAGAAGGCAACGTCTGCCACCCGTGTGCAAGAGCTTGAGAAGAAACTCGAAGATTCACGGAAAAGGCTCGAGGAGGCGGAGGCACGCGAAACGCTGCAAACTCATCGGCTTCGCGCGCTGTCCCAAGTGCTGGGAGGTAATATGTTTGAGAGAATATTCTCGAGTTTGATCTGACCATCAGTAGTATAACTTATGCTTTTTCCAACAGAAACTGTTGGTGCCGAGCCTGCCATGGACGAGGGCTCATTCGAGGATGCGGCGAGCGCCTTTGACAAAATATGTGCCCGCACTCGAGAGGCTTTTCGCCGGTCCAAGAGTGCACTGACTTCCATATATCAGACCGTGCTGCCCGCAAATTCACCACCCAAGACAGTGGAGGACTTGGCTGACATGTTTGCACCGGGGACAACCACCTTGGCGAACTTCGCCCGAGCCCAAATGGTAGGTGGATCCGAGACCACCCTCATTCTGTTAAGGGGCAACGGTGTTGCGGGTGATTTTGCGACAGCCCTGGCTGGTTTCCCGAAGAGTTCTGGTGGAAAACCAGCCATTACGGACGCTATGAAGATGGAAGCTGGAACGTTGTCGAAGAAGATGGTGACCATGCTTGAGAAGCGTGCCGCGGCTGTGTGCTGCTAGCGTGCCGGTCGTGCTGCTAGGGCTAGGTCTGAGTCGTGTCAGACGTAGCATAGTCGACATTTATGTCTTTTATGCTTTTGCTTGTAAAGAACTCGAATGCCACCCAGGGCTTTTGTTTAATATGAATTGCCTCTTTTGCTTGCTTCATGCTTTCGTCATGCGTGTTCTTTTGGAGAACAGCCCCCGAGCCTGCTTGGCCGGGGTTTATGCAATTGTGATGTGAAACTTACTTGAAGTATATTTTGTGTAGTCTGAAGGTCGTGCTGCAGCAACTGGTTCATCTGCAAGCAGCTCCAAACCCAAGCACACTCGAAGCGTGAATGACCAGAAGCTGATTGAATATCTCACGCAGAAATTCACAGCTATGGAGGCAGAGTTGAAGGAGACCAAGGCTTCCCTTGCTGATCTCCAGTCGAGACCCTCACCCTCTACAGAGCGAGAGTTGTTCTTGCTGGCGGAATTGGACAAGGTGAATCTGCAGCTCGAGTGTAAGTTCACCCGATACACACTTCTTCTTTTGCTTCGGGAAGGCTCGAATATACGAGCTGATTATGCTATGAATGCGCAGGTGCCTGCTTTGATAAGCAGAAGGAGAGATCCGAATACGCGAGCGACTGGACGATCAGGCCAATAGACCAGAATATACCCGTCACCCCTTCTGGTCAGATAGGGATAGGAGTCAGACACTTGTGACTCTTTATGATCGCGCCTGGCGTGTGGCTGTTGTGCTGGAGAGCTGTAGGCAAGCCTTCTCCAGGATACACCACACGTTGTTCCCCCTAAATGAACAGCCGGAGGGTTTGTCGGCCTTGCTAGGAAAATTTCGCAAGGGCAAGGCCATCAAGAAGTTTGTGCGAGAGCAACTCATCAGTGGAGCAAATGTGGCACTCGCCTTTGTTCGGACACATCACCCGAACCTTGATCTGAAGAAGATTGCCCTGGGACCAGCACCTGTACCTGGCGGTGGTCCTGTGCCTATGGAGGAACATTACAAGGAGACCCGCGTGGATGCCCTTGTATTGGTTCATCATGTATTAAAGGAGGAGGAAAAATGGGCTCCACCCAAAGATGAAACTGTAGATTAAGGTTTTATGTATAGGGTTCAGCCCCCGAGTATATCGAGTGGGTTTTATGAAATATACAGAGTATGGAACCTAAATTGCACAGCCCCCGAGTAATCGAGTGAGGCTGTGAATTTTTGCGATGTTTGAAGCTGCAACTCCTGATTTGAGCAACTTTTTTATTTATGTATGATTTTTATGACCCAGCCCCCGAGTATTCGAGTGCGTCTGGAGTATTATGTTTGAAGGAGCGAAAGCTCATGCTTTGAGACGGCGTAGCCCCCGAGTATTCGGGTGAGGCTAAGTGTGTGCGAATAAGTTATGCGAGTAGTAAGCAGGAGAAATATGAGGAATCATTGATTATATTCATTTTTGAATGTTAGGCTGCAGGCCGCCTCATTAAAAACCTTTCAGTCCCCACAGGTACCCTGGTAAGGAAAAGAGCGCGTCTGAAACCTGCAGCCATCCGACATATGTGCCTATTACATTGTGCGACTGAACAATCTAAGCATAGAAACGGCGCAGCTGCGCAACGTTCCAAGGACTATGTGAGAGTTCGCCTGTCTTCGCGTGCTTCAGTCTGTATACTCCACCGCCAATGCCTCGGTGATGATGAAGGGTCCCTCCCATGGTGAAGCAAGTTTGTGCACCTTCTTTTGCTTCAGTCGAAGCACCAGGTCGCCAACCTCGAAGGACCTGGTACGCAGTCGACGGCTGTGATAGTTGCGTAGATCTTGCTGATAAACAGCTGTGCGTGCCAGCGCCGTGTTGCGTGCTTCTTCGAGCAAGTCGACTGCATCTTCGAGTGCTTCATGTGCATCTTCCTCGTTGTATGCTTCGACTCTTGGTGCGTTGAACCTTACATCTGATGGCAGGATTGCCTCTGCACCGTACACCATGAAAAATGGGGTGAACTGTGTTGAAGCGTTAGGAGTTGTGCGTAGGCTCCATAGCACAGATGGAAGTTCTTCGACCCAAGCACCCGTGGCCCTTTTGAGTGGCACCAGGAGGCGTTTCTTGATTCCGCTCGTCACAAGTCCATTGGCTTTTTCGACTTGGCCATTGGACTGCGGGTGTGCCACGGATGCATAGTTGAGCGCGATATCTTGCTCTTTGCAGAAAGTTCGGAACTCTTCAGCCGTGAAGTTTGTACCGTTATCAGTGATGATACTGCTTGGTACGCCGAAGCGGTATATGATGGATTTTATGAAATTGACTGCTGTAGTGGCAGTCGAACTTGTGATAGGGACTGCTTCGATCCACTTGGTGAACTTGTCGACCGCCACCAGAAGGTGAGTTTGCCCTCCATGGGAGGATTTTTTGAGTGGCCCGACCATATCGAGCCCCCATTGGGCGAAGGGCCAGGCCAATGGTATTGTCTTCAACGCCG
Organism: Poa pratensis; assembly: GCA_947311845.1. Lineage (NCBI taxonomy): Eukaryota > Viridiplantae > Streptophyta > Magnoliopsida > Poales > Poaceae > Poa > Poa pratensis. The sequence continues at coordinate 83,886,942 of CAMZMU010000034.1, forward strand.
ATGCAGGTGCGTGCGGCTTTGTGGCGAATTTTTGACAGCCGATGCACCTTTTGACTATGTCCTCCACGTCTTTGAGTGCTGTGGGCCAGTAGAAGCCTGCGCGAAAGGCTTTGGCTATGAGTGATCGACTGCTGGCATGATGCCCGCAGGTACCTGCATGAATATCACGAAGGATGGCTTGGCCATCTTCAAATGCTATGCAACGTTGGAACATACCTGATACGCTGCGCTTGTATAGTTCGCCGTTGATGACGGTGTATGCTTTAGATCGTCGAGTCACACGTCGTGACTCTGTTATGTCTTCAGGTACCTCGCCGTGGAGGATGTATGCGAGGAAAGGTTGAGTCCAAGTTGGCTCGATGAGGAGCACCTCGACTGGCGGGTCCTCTGTGCTAGGTGATTTGCTCTTGGCTGCTGCAGCTGATGTAGGAGATGCTCGTTTTTTCTTGATGGACATGTGCTCGATGCGCTCGAAGAAGACACCAGGTGGAACTGGTGCTTTGGTCGCTCCAATGTTGGCTAGCTTATCTGCTTCTTCATTGCTCTCACGCCCTATGTGCTGCAACTCGCAACCTTCGAAGCTGCCCTCCATGATGTTGTACAGGTCACGGTAAGCGATCATGTTATCTGCGATTGCGTCGCAGGCCTTCATTGTTTGCTACACCACAAGATTCGAGTCACCGTAGATCATCAATCGAGTGCATCCGAGGGCTTTGGCCATCCCCAAGCCGTGGATCAGGGCCTCATACTCTGCTTCGTTATTGGATGGGAACTCGAATCCCATCTGCAGGATATAGCGAAGCTTGTCGCCTTTTGGTGATATGAGGACCTTCGTTTTTCTTCGAGCCGTCAAAGTACATAGTCCATGAGTTGGACACATCTGGCGCTCCTGGCAGCTGAGCTTCGATCCACTCGGTGTGGAAGTCAGGTAAGACTTGTGCTTTGATGGCCTTCGGGTAATCATACTTGATATCTCGCGGTGCCAGCTCGATGAGCCATTTTGCGACTCGCCCAGTTGCGTTGGGGTTTGTGAGGATGTCCCCGATCCCTGAGGTGCTGATTACAGTGATCGGGTGCTCGGAGAAGTAATGCGTCAGCTTCCATGAGGACATGAACACGGCGTAGGCCAGCTTTTGATAGTGCGGGTACCGCTGCTTCGATATGGAGAGCACTTCACTCAAGTAATAGACTGGACGTTGTATGCTGTGGCGCCCCGACCCGACTGCTATACAGTGATGCTGTGTGTCACCGGTTTAAACGATACAACCGGAGGTTACGGGTTTACCAATCCCCGTCCAAAACCTTTGGCAGGCGTTGCTCGGAATGGATCATCGGCAACGCAACACCCCGATTGATGCCTTAACACAGGCACAACTATCAATGCATAATAGAAAGATCAAGACTTGTGGAACAACTGGCACATCACAGACTCTACGACACAAATCATTATAGTTCAACTCTTATAATAGAGAAAGATAGCAAATTACAACCAGAGGTCACAGACCCAACAGTACAACATGCGGAAGCGAATTAAGTTGTTCTAAACAACAAGATCCAAAATATGGCCTAAGAGGCCTACAGATAAACATCCAACGCCAGCTGTTCCGGGATGTCCCAAGCTGCCACCTGGGAACCCCAGACTACTCGTCGACGTCCACAAAGAACCCACCTTCGAGGTCGGTGAAGTCCTCCTCTGAAACAAAACAAACGACGTTGAGTTCGACGAACTCGCAAGATTATATAGAGCTTTAGCTCGATGAGGCTTTCAAAGTTTTATGGCTGTTTTGCATAAAGCTGATTTTATTTATGAAAACATACTCCATGGCATCGACTAATCAGAATATTTTTAAAAGAGGTAAGAAGTAACTCTTTTCTCTCAAATAACCTTTCTCAACATCAACCATCATCAACCACCTAACCTGTTCTACAAAGGCACCTCCCGAATCACCCTCGAGGAAGTCAACCTGCATTCTTGAGTGGTACCTTTAGTACCCAGCTTTTAATCATTCCGTTCAAGTTATTCTATGATCTTATCGTCCTTTCCCAAGTTGTCCGTAACCGTGGACACGGCTTTTCGAAAAGATTTAACCCTGCAGGGGTGCACTGTGTTTACCTTCGGTACCGCCCGGCTCATTGCCTACGCTTAGCTCTCTTCCGGGGAAAGCCGGCTGAGTGGGAACAGTTATAACCTTTACCTTGCTTGTGACTAACCCAGTATCATCAGTGGCGGTAGGACAAGTTCAGTGCCTCCAACACCCTGTCCCGCGGCCACTTATTTTCCTGACACCACCATCCTCATCTCAGTCTTGGCCACCATCCCAACGCACGCGCAAATGGAAGCCCGAACTAGAGGACCCTCGGCTAGCCCTTCACAAGTTAGTCGGTTGATGAGGGCTCCATATACCCCACCGAATGGAAGCGCGCTCATTCTTGGTTCAAGAGGTAAAGAACTCGCACCTAGACGGCGAGAGTGAGACAAAACACCACCATACCAAAGTGGCCTCTCATCCCCACCTTTAAGCATTTTATTACCCATCACCAGATTTCTCCACCATCAACCATTTATCTCCTCACCTGTTTCCAACATGTACCATCCATCGGACGGCTAAGCATTTAACTAAGCATGGCTAAGCAACAACATAGCATAGTTAAGTATTTCAGGCCAACAAAACAATCCTATGGATAATAGGAGGGAAACAGGTATTGGCATCGGAAACTTAATGCAACTATAGGATACTCTAATCCAGTAAAATTGACATTTGGAACCGCATGCAATATTATAGTGGAGAAAATATTTGCGGAACCTAGGATAAGACATGCTCAGAGGGGGAATTACGCTTGCCTTGCTCAACGTGCTGGTGGTACGGATCTTCGGGGTATTGCGGCGTAACCCCGGCTGCTTGATCTATCGAAGCATAACACACGGGAAGAACAATCAATCACCACACAAGCTTTAACAAATGCAATGCGCAAACACATGATGACATGCCATTTTAAATCCCCGGGAGGAGGATGATTCAACTATTCGAATTAAACGGAGTTCGGATGCTTAGAGGGGCATATCCGAATACACCGTGGAGTTAGGTCATGAACCATCTTTACTTGTTGATTAAGAAAGATGAACCTATTGTGAACTTGCATATGAATGACATGATCATGTGAAAATGCATGGTTTAGGTGATTGAACACCCTTGCAACAGGTACTAAGAGTGAGCTGAAGATTGTTGTTGAAACAGGTTAAAATTGGAGTATCCGGAATGAAATCCGGAAAATTCCGGGTCTGGTACGGGAGAAATCCGGTTTCAGGTCCGGATAATTCCGGGTTTGGCACCGGAAGAAAAAGATCCGGAATTATTTCCGGGTGAATTCCGGGTTCATACCGGGCGAAACTGGGGAAGTCCAGTAGCTATTTCCTTAATCCGGAATAAAATCCGGAAAATTCCGGGAATTGCACCGGATTTCCCAGTTCGACGGAGAGGTTCTACGAGCTCGAGCTACGGGCTACAATCGAACGAAAGGAGGGCACGGGGATGTTCGCCAGCTCACCCTGAGCGAGTAGAAGGAGACAGCGAGGTCGGAGGTGGCTCGACGGCGACGAAATCGCCCGCGGCGTGCTCGGACGGCAACGGCGAAGTGGTGGACGGCGAGCTCGATTCCCAGCGCCCCAGCTCGATTCCTCCGGCGAGGACGGAGAGGATGACACAGGCGGACCTTCCTGCGGTCTTCGTTTTGCTCGGGGAGGCTTCAATCCGCGGCGACGAGCTCGGTGGCCATGGCGGCTATGCAGCTCGTGGGGGGAGAGAGATGGGGAACGGGAGCAGGTGAGCGAGGGAGAGGAGCAGGTGGGGCTGGTCTCCTCGCAGGTGAGGGCAGAGGAGAGGGCCCAGCACGGCGGGTGCACGCGGCGCGGCCACGGCGACGGCATGGCGCCAGTGTAGAGGAGAGAGACGACGACGTTTTGCGAAAACCCCCCTGGCAGTTTTCTTCCATCACGGTTAGGTCCTTTTCTGTTTTAATTTTTAAAACCTTTGACTTTAGTCATTTAATTGAGGCACTTAAACATCTCCAAAAATTATGACAAAATTTGGGGAGGCTCCCCTTAGCATTTAGAAGCTCCACAATTTTTGGTGTCCCAAAATAAAATGTTTTGAACCACTTTTGTTTAGAAGGGTTGGATATGGCCTTTTGCTAAAACCAAAATGATAGTACTTTGGAATTTTTAAAGCAAGTGCAAAATATTAATTTGAACTCTTGGAACTTCCTTGACAAATATAAGATGTCAAAGTATTTTGTTTTGCAAGTTTTAGTGCTTCCATTGTTTGAGATTTGATTAAAGCAAATTTGGCATTTGGGTTTCTTTCAATGTTGCCCAACCAATTTTCTCTGTTGTTTAGCAACTTAATTTTGATGCCATGATGCAATGAAACACAAAAGCGAAAATTTTACTCAGGTTTTTAGATTCTCAAACTTTGGGCTGTTACAATTCTACCCCTTACAGGAATCTCGTCCCGAGATTCTAAGATTGCGAGAAGAAGTCGGGATACTCCTCACGAAGACTAGACTCTCTTTCCCAAGTTGCTTCTTCCTCGGAATGGTGAGAGCACTGAACTTTGAGGAACTTGGTAGTCTTGTTAGGTCTTTCTTTCGGCTTCATCCAGGACACGAATAGGATGCTCGCGATAAGTGAGATCTTCTGGAGATCCAGCTCCTCATGATTGACCCCATGGATAGGATCTTTGAAACACCGGCGAAGTTGGGAGACATGAAACACATCATGTACATTTGGGAATATGACCGGTAACTCCAATTGATAAGAAAGATCTCCCCGCTTGGCCAGAACGGTGAAAGGGCCAACATAGCGAGGGGCCAATTTCCCTTTGATACCGAAGCGGCAAACGCCACGAAGGGGAGAGACGCGGAGATAAGCTTTATCACCAATTTCATAGTGAACTTCCTGATGGTGCTTATCATAGTAGCTCTTCTGCCTAGACTGAGCAATCTTCAGATTCTCCGTATGATTCTAACCTTCTCCTCAGCTTCATTGATCACATCCGGACCAAAGAGTGCCCTCTCTCCGGTCTCGGACCAATTTAGAGGAGTGCGGCATTTTCTTCCATATAGAGCCTCGAATGGAGCCATGCCCAGACTAGCTTGATAGCTATTGTTGTAGGAGAACTCCGCGAAAGGGAGATACCTTTCCCAACCCTTGCCAAAAGAGATCACACATGCCCTAAACATGTCTTCCAACACTTGGTTCACTCTTTCGGTCTGACCATCAGTTTGAGGATGGTAGGCGGTGCTGAAGTTGAGACGGGACCCCATAGCAGTTTGGAAACTCTGCCAAAACTTGGATACAAAGATACTTCCACGGTTCGATATGATCCTCAGAGGGACCCCATGCAATGGAACAATACGAGCCATATATAAATCGGCAAGTTGACTTGCCCGTATATCATCACGGACTGGTAGGAAGTCAGCAACCTTGGAAAGACGATCAATGATTACCCAGATTGCATTGTTGCCCTTTTGAGATCTGGGAAACCCGGTGATGAAGTCCATACCAATTTCATCCCATTTCCACTCGGGACTGCAATAGGGCGAAGAGTGCCGGCAGGCCTTTGATGTTCAGCCTTTACCCGTCGACATGTGTCGCATTCGGCAACATACTTGGCGATTTCCGTTTCATACGGGTCCACCAGAATTGTGGTCGAAGGTCTTGGTACATTTTGGTACTACCGGGATGAATAGAGAGAGGGGATTCATGAGCTTCTTGTAGGATAAGCTCCCTCAAATTCCGGTTCTTTGGCACGACCAGACGGTCACCAAAATAGATAACTCCGGATTCATCTTCCGAGAAACATTTGGCCTTTCCGCTAGCAATGTTCTTTTTGATGCTCAGAATACCTTCATCCAGCTTCTGAGCTTCCTTAATCTGGTCTACGAGAGTAGCTTTGATCTCTAGATTTGCAAGGTAGCCAGAGGAACAATTTCCAGGTTCAAACGGGCGAACTCTTCATGAAGAGCAGGTTGGGCCTTCTCAACCATCAGGTTGTTGCAATAAGACTTCCGACTTAGCGCATCAGCCACGACGTTTGCTTTGCCGGGTTGATAGTTCAGACTCACATCATAGTCCTTGATCAACTCCAACCAATGCCTTTGCCTGAGATTTAAATCTGGCTGGGTGAAGAGGTACTTCAGACTCTTGTGATCCGAGAAAATCTCGCAACGGTTACCAAACAGGTATGATCTCCATTGCTTCAAAGCGTAGACCACAGCGGCAAGTTCTAGATCATGAGTTGGGTAGTTGTGCCCATGCGGCTTAAGTTGGCGAGAAGCATATGCCACCACATGGCCATCTTGCATTAGCACACAGCCCAAGCCACTAGTACAGAAAAGGCTATCAGTGGCGCATCAAATTGGAATTCTGTGGCGCACGCTGGGTGCGCCACAGAATTCTCGCCACAAAAATTTATTCTGTGGCGCATGGGCTCGGTGCGCCACAGAATTCTCACATTTCTGTGGCGCACCAAAACCCCGTGCGCCACAGAATTCTCAAAAATTCAAAAAAATATAAAAAGTTTCAAAAAAATTCAGAAAAATCAAAAAAAGAAATAATATGAAAATCCTATTTATTTGAATTATTTTCGGATTTTTTGAATTATTTGAACCGATAACTTCTCGCTAGGTCACCCATCTCAAATTGCTCCAACCTAGCACGCTTAACTTCTAAGTTCCACCCACTCACCTACCCTTGTGCTACTCAAGTTCTTATTGATATATATATCATATGAACCCTCTTAAGTCTTGTATGTGTGGTATGTGTTATAATGTGTGTTTTTAAATTTCAGATTTTTCAAAAACTTCTAAAGTTTCAAAAGGAGATTCAAAAGTTTCAAAAGATTCAAAACAATCCAAAAAACTTAAAAAAATTCAAAAAATCCAAAAAAGTCAAAACACTTCAAAAAATTCAACAATCTTCTTTGTTATACATTTCTGTGTCTTTTTTTTGGACTTTTTGAATTATTTAAATTTTTTAATTTTTTTAATTTTTTCCTTTTTTTTGATTTTGCTGCGAAAAGTCGTCTGTTTGAAATAACTTTTTTTTCTTTTGAAATTTGTGGAATCTGTGAATTGCGGACCGGGTAAACCTGGGTGGATTCAAACTCGGATTTTTCTCACGTTTTTTTTGACATATTTTTTGCATTATTTCGACGTCGTATGCAAAAGTTATGGCCATTACAAGTTTTTTTCCTGTTTATTGCAGAAAAGGTCGAAATTCATATTTCAAAATTTCTATACCTACTAGACACTCAAACCTAACTACATGTCAAAGGATTCTATTTATTGAAATTTTTATCATTTTCTTTTACTTCCTGCAAGACTAAAAAGGCGATCCACGGGGGGGGGGGGGGGGGGGGGGGGGGGATTTGAAAAAAAAACCTAACGCCACAGAATTTTTTTTTTCAAATTTTAACCGCCCCCCAGATAACTTTCTGTGGCGCACCTGGCCATGCGCGCCACAGAAATGTGTCTTTCTGTGGCGCACCAGGCTTGGTGCGCCACAGAATGTCTAATTTCTGTGACGCATGTGGTTTAGTGCGCCACAGAAATGTGACTTTCTGTGGCGCACGGACTTGGTGCGCCACAAAAAATAATAGGGTTTCCCTACTAGTGAGCCTTGCAGGGAGGCGTCACAGAAGACGACGAAATCCTTGCTCGTGTCCGGCAGGACAAGCACAGGAGCGGACGTGAGTTTGGCTTTCAGTGTTTTGAAGCTCTCTTCAGCTTCGGCCGTCCATAAGAACTTTTTATCCTTCTTGAGAAGGTCAGTCAGGGCCTTGGCTATCTTGGAGAAACCTTCGATGAATCGGCGGTAGTAACCTGCCAATCCGAGAAAGCTACGGATGTCCTTGACTGACATTGGAGTTTTCCAATCCAAAATGGACTGAATCTTGTCGGGAATGACAGCCACACCATTAGCGGATATCACATGACCAAGGAAGACGAGATTATCCAACCAAACTCACACTTGGAGAACTTGGCATAGAGGCGGTGTTCTCGAAGTCGTGTCAGAACCAACGAAGATGTTCGGCATGCTCTTCATCGGTTTTGGAATAAACGAGGATGTCATCAATGTAAATGACGACAAACTTGTCGAGATAATCCATGAAGATGGAGTTCATGAGCCTCATGAAAGTAGCTGGGCATTTGTGAGACCAAAGGACATGACGGTATACTCATATGAGCCATAACGAGTAACAAATGCCGTCTTTGGAATATCCTCCTTTCTGATCTTGATCTGATGGTAGCCTGACCTCAGATCCATCTTGGAGAATACGTTGCACCAGCTAACTGATCCAACAGATCATTGATGGGGAATAGGATACTTGTTCTTGATTGTCACCGCATTCAACGGTCTATAGTCAGAGACTAGACGAGGCACGGTAGAATCCCTCTTCTTGACAAAGAGTACCGGACAACCCCAAGGTGAACTGCTAGGCTGGATGAAATCCTTCGCTAACAGCTGATCAATTTGCTCTTTCAACAGAGCCAACTCTTCCACCGGCATACGGTAGGGCTTCTTGGAAATCGGAGCGTACCGGGAAGTAGATCTATGACAAACTCCACACTTCGGTCAGGGGCATGCCAGGCAATTCTTCCGGGAACACATCCGGGAAGTCACACACCACGTGTATGTCCTGGATTTCAGGAGGGGATTCGCCTTCCATAAAGCAAAGGAGGATCTCGGTGAGTTGGGTATGATGAGGACGGAGGTCTTGATAGTGCAGACCAATACTTAACACGCCGAAGGAGTGGTCACGGTGACGGTCTTGGCAGCACAGTCGAGATTAGCCCGGTATTTGGCTAGCCAGTTCATGCCCAGTATGACATCAATGCCACTTGACCTCAGAGCTACCAAAGCGAAAGGAAAAGAGTAGTAACCGATAGTAATCTGGACTTCAGGAGTAACCCCATCGGTTTGCCATTTGGAGCCAGGAGTGGCGATCACCAAGGACGGCTCATTTTCTCAAACGGTATTTTGTGGTCTTTTGCAAAAGCTATGGATATGAATGAATGCGATGCTCCAGAGTCAAACAAAACTGTAGCAAGATTGTTGTTGATTCGTAGCTCACCCATAAGAACGCGGGGTCCTCTTCAGCTTCTTCAGCAGAGACGTGGTTCAGGCGACCACGCACAATAGGTCCAGCCTTGCCAGCTGGAGTGGCAGGGGCTCGTGCAGGAGTTCCCGTGATAGGTGCCTTCTGGGGGCACTCCCTGGAGTAGTGGCCAGCCTGGCCACAGGTGTAGCAAGTGAGTCCAGGTGGAGCAGGTAGCATAGGACGGTACCCACTCCCGCCTACCCCAAGTGTCGAAGTAGTGGGGCGCGGAGGTGGTGGCCTGTATCCTGCGGCCTCGGCATGAATGGAGCACGCGGCACACGCTGTAGGGAACAAACACCCTGCGCTTCTTGCTCTCAGAACCCGAGGAACTCTGGTGGTCCCCGTGTGCGGGCCTCTTGGAAGCCTCAAGTTCCTTTCTTCCCTGCTCAAGAGTAAGAGCCTGGTTGAACAGCTCCTGGTATCTGGAACCTGAAGGGAAAGCTCATAGCGGAGCTGCGGCGTAAGACCCTTGCGGAACAGCTCTTGCTTGTCAGCATCAGTGGTCACGTCCCTTGGGGCGTAACGAGAGAGATGGTTGAATTCACGACCATAAGTGCGGAGGTCCATCGTCCCTGTTGCAAATCCAGGAACTCCCTCCTCTTCAATCCATGATCGGCTGGGGAATGTACTCCGCACGGAAGGCAGTGCGGAAATCAGCCCAAGTGAAGACATGGTTGGCTGGAAACAAAGCCACATGGCTTTCCCACCAACAGCCAGCTGCACCAAAAGAGGTAGGTGGCGAAGTTGACTTGTTCAGCCACTGGGACATGCAGCGCGGAGAACTTGCGCTCCAAGGCGCGAAGCCAATCATCAGCTTCCAGTGGCTCCTTAGCATCAGCAAAGGTGGGTGGCTGCGAGCGCAGGAACTCAGTGAGAGTGTTGCAGCCATTCCTCTGTGCATTCTGCTGCACCAACAAGCGCTCATTGCGCCCACGGCTCCTCAATGGCCATCAAGACCTGAGCCATCGAGGGGTGGCGGCAGATCATCCTCATCATGTTGTGGTTACCGACCCTCGCCCTCGAGCCATTCTGGAGATTTGACAATGACACAGTTAGTATCTTTCTCCGAATGGTCGAACAATAGCATTAGCGTCTACTCAAGTACACAGACTAGGGACGATAATACTTGTGTAACAACTAACAAGGAATCAACAAGATAGAACTTGGGTCAAAGATCAGCATCATGTGCTACTAGCGGGATGCAATGTTAAGAACCATGATTCAACACACTCTAGTTGGCACAATCCGGGACCTTATGTTCAAGTCCTTGGGTTAAAACCCACAAAGGAGGAATCATGTTCTCGTTGGGTAACAGGTTCAAACATCTGAGTTGATTTGATTGCAACGCAGCGGGAGCAACTGGACACATAACACTAAAGGTAGAACCCAACCCCGTTTCTAATCATTTTGAAGTAACAGATGAGAAGTAAAACCTTTAACTCAAATCGAGGTAAGATTGCTCCGAGATTAGAGGTAACCAGATAAGGAGTAAAAAGAATCCTAAGATGGTTTTCACAACTCATTTTTAGGTTAAAAATATTTTCACAAACACTAGACTCAACGTCGACCAGTAGAAGGGTTTCCTACAGGCAGTACTGCTCTGATACCAACTTGTGGCGCCCCGACCCGACTGCTATACAGTGATGCTGTGTGTCACCGGTTAAGCGATACAACCGGAGGTTACGGGTTTACCAATCCCCGGCCAAAACCTTTGGCAGGCGTTGCTCGGAATGGATCATCGGCAACGCAACACCCCGATTGATGCCTTAACACAGGCACAACTATCAATGCATAATAGAGAGATCAAGACTTGTGGAACAACTGGCACATCACAGACTCTACGACACAAATCATTATAGTTCAACTCTTATAATAGAGAAAGATAGCAAATTACAACCAGAGGTCACAGACCCAACATTACAACATGCGGAAGCGAATTAAGTTGTTCTAAACAACAAGATCCAAATTATGGCCTAAGAGGCCTACAGATAAACATCCAACGCCAGCTGTTCCGGGATGTCCCAAGCTGCCACCTGGGAACCCCAGACTACTCGTCGACGTCCACAAAGAACCCACCTTCGAGGTCGGTGAAGTCCTCCTCTGAAACAAAACAAACGACGTTGAGTTCGACGAACTCGCAAGATATATAGAGCTTTAGCTCGATGAGGCTTTCAAAGTTTATGGCTGTTTTGCATAAAGCTGATTTTATTTATAAAACATAACTCCATGGCATCGACTAATCAGAATATTTTAAAAGGTAAGAAGTAACTCTTTTCTCACCTTTCTCAACATCAACCATCATCAACCAGTACCTGTTCTACAAAGGCACCTCCCCGAATCACCCTCGAGGAAGCTCAACCTTGCATTCTTGAGTGTACCTTTAGTACCAGTTTTAATCATTCCGTTCAAGTTATTCTATGATCTTATCGTCCTTTCCCAAGTTGTCCGTAACCGTGGACACGGCTTTTCGAAAAGATTTAACCCTGCAGGGGTGCACTGTGTTTACCTTCGGTACCGCCCGGCTCATTGCCTACGCTTAGCTCTCTTCCGGGGAAAGCCGGCTGAGTGGGAACGGTTACAACCTTTACCTTGCTTGGACTAACCCAGGATCATCAGTGGCGGTAGGACAGTTCAGTGCCTCCAACACCCTGTCCCGCGGCCACTTATTTTCCTGACACCACCATCCTCATCTCAGTCTTGGCCACCATCCAACGCACGCGCAAATGGAAGCCCGAACTAGAGGACCCTCGGCTAGCCCTTCACAAGTTAGTCGGTCGACGAGGGCTCCATATACCCCACCGAATGGAAGCGCGCTCATTCTTGGTTCAAGAGGTAAAGAACTCGCACCTAGGCGGCGAGAGTGAGACAAAACACCACCATACCAAAGTGGCCTCTCATCCCCACCTTTAAGCATTTTATTACCTGTCACCACATTTCTCCACCATCAACCATTTATCTCCTCACCTGTTTCCAACATGACCATCCATCGGACGGCTAAGCATTTAACTAAGCATGGCTAAGCAACAACATAGCATAGTTAAGTATTTCAGGCCAACAAACAATCCTATGGATAATAGGAGGGAAACAGGTATTGGCATCGGAAACTTAATGCAACTATAGGATACTCTAATCCAATAAAATTGACATTTGGAACCGCATGCAATATTATAGTGGAGAAAATATTTGCGGAAAATAGGATAAGACATGCTCAGAGGGGGATTACGCTTGCCTTGCTCAACGTGCTGGTGTACGGATCTCGGGGTATTGCGGCGTAACCCCGGCTGCTTGATCTATCGAAGCATAACAACGGGAAGAACAATCAATCACCACACAAGTTTTAACAAATGCAATGCGCAAACACATGATGACATGCCATTTTAAATCCCCCGGAGGAGGATGATTCAACTATTCGAATTAAACGGAGTTCGGATGCTTAGAGGGGCACATCCAATACACCGTGGAGTTAGGTCATGAACCATCTTTACTTGTTGATTAAGAAAGATGAACCTATTGTGAACTTGCATATGAATGACATGATCATGTTAAGATGCATGGTTTAGGTGATTGAACACCCTTGCAACAGGTACTAAGAGTGAGCTGAAGATTGGTGTTGAAACATGTTAAAATTGGAGTATCCGGAATGAAATCCGGAAAATTCCGGGTCTGGTACCGGGAGAAATCCGTTTCAGGTCCGGATAATATCGGGTTTGGCACGGAAGAAAAAGATCCGGAATTATTTCCGGGTGAATTCCGGGTTCATACGGGCGAAACTGGGGAAGTCCAGTAGCTATTTCCTTAATCCGGAATAAATCCGGAAAATTCCGGGAATTGCACCGGATTTCCCAGTTCGACGGAGAGGTTCTACGAGCTCGAGCTACGGGCTACAATCGACGAAAGGAGGGCACGGGGATTTTCGCCAGCTCACCCTGAGCGAGTAGAAGGAGACGGCGAGGTCGGAGGTGGCTCGACGGCGACGAAATCGCCCGCGGCGTGCTCGGACGGCAACGGCGAAGTGGTGGACGGCGAGCTCGATTCCTCCGGCGAGGACGGAGAGGAATGACACGGCGGACCTTCCTGCGGTCTTCGTTTTGCTCGGGGAGGCTTCAATCCACGGCGATGAGCTCGGTGGCCATGGCGGCTATGGAGCTCGTGGGGGGGAGAGATGGGGAACGGGAGCAGGTGAGCGAGGGAGAGGAGCAGGTGGGGCTGTCTCCTCGCAGGTGAGGGCAGAGGAGAGGGCCCGGCGCGGCGGAGCACACGGCGCGGCCACGGCGACGGCATGGCGCCAGTGTAGAGAGAGACGACGACGTTTTGCGAAAACCCTGGCAGTTTCTTCCATCACGGTTAGGTCCTTTTCTGTTTTAATTTTTAAAACCTTTGACTTTAGTCATTTAATTGAGGCACTTAAACATCTCCAAAAATTATGACAAAATTTGGGGAGGCTCCCCTTAGCATTTAGAAGCTCCACAATTCTTGGTGTCCCAAAATAAAATGTTTTGAACCACTTTTGTTTAGAAGGGTTGGATATGGCCTTTTGCTAAAACTAAAATGATAGTACTTTGGAATTTTTAAAGCAGTGCAAAATATTAATTTGAACTCTTGGAACTTCCTTGACAAATATAAGATGTCAAAGTATTTGTGTTTTGCAAGTTTTAGTGCTTCCATTGTTTTGAGATTTGATTAAAGCAAATTTGGCATTTGGGTTTCTTTCAATGTTGCCAACCAATTTTTGTGTTGTTTAGCAACTTAATTTTGATGCCATGATGCACTGAAACAGAAAAGCGAAAATTTTACACAGGTTTTTAGATTCTCAAACTTTGGGCTGTTACATATGCTTTGGGCGTGTCCCTCCTCCCTACGTTCGACTACCAGCACGGTGCTCACCACCCTGTTAGTTGCGGAGACATATAGGTATAGTGGCTCGCGTTTCTTGGTGCGACGAGGATTGGAGGGCTTGTGAGGACTCGCTTGAGGTCCGTGAAGGCTGCTTGGCTTCTTGCGTCCACTCGAATTTGTCTGCTTTCTTCATCAGTCGATAGAACGGGAGTGCTTTTCTCTCAGCTTGCTGATGAATCGACTGAGTGCTGCTACTCGACCCGCCAACTTTTGCACGTCATGGAGCTTTGAAGGCCTTTGCATCGTCAAGATGGCCTGTATTTTCTCCGGGTCTGCCTCGATTCCTCGAGCCGAGACTAGATACCGAGGAGTTGCCCGGCTGGCACGCCGAACGTGCACTTCTTCGGGTTGAGCTTGATGTGGAAGCGTTTGAGGTTTGCGAACGTCTCTCGCAAGTCATCGAGTAGTGTGTTTTCCTCCCTTGTGTGATGACGATGTCATCTACATAGACCTGGACGTTTCGCCCAATTTGCTTCTTGAGGCAGTCTCATCATGCGCTGGTAGGTTGCGCCTGCGTTCTTGAGCCCGAAAGGCATTGTTGTGTAGCAGTAGACCCCGAGTGGGGTTATGAACGCCGTTTTCTCTTCATCCTCTTCCTTCATCCTTATCTGGTGGTAACCCGAGTAAGCATCCAGGAAGGACAAGCGAGCGCACCCGGCGGTGGAGTCGACGATCTGGTCGATTCGAGGTAGTGGAAAGTGATCCTTTGGACACATTTATTGAGTGCTGTAAATCTACGCACATCCGAAGGATATCTGTGTGCTTCTTCTCTACGAGTACGGGGTTGGCCACCCATTGTGATTTCTTGATCTCTGATGAAACCTGCTGCGAGTAGCCTGTCGACTTCGGCTTCGACTGCGGTTCTTTTTGGGCCGGATATGCGGCGCATTGTTTGCTTGACTGGTTTAGCATCTGGAAATAATTGGAGAGAGTGCTCGGCGAATTCCCTGGGAATACCTGGCATGTCGGCTGGACACCACGCAAATATATCCCAGTTCTCACGGAGGAATTCGACGAGCGCGCTTTCCTATGCGATAGGCAGACTCGACGAGACATTGACTGTCTTGGTCGGGTCAGTCGGGTGCACCTGATGCGATCTTGTGTCATTGGTGGCATTGAATGCTCTGTCGACTGCCACCTTTTGTGCTCCGGCATAAGTGTTCGATCGTTGGAGACCGCTAGATCGGCGAGTGTTGCTTCCATGCCGAACATCTCAGAGATTTTGCTAAACTCTCGGTCGCAAGAGTCGACTTTTGGAAGTTCCCTTGACTGTGATTACTCCTTTTGGTCCAGGCATCTTCAGCTGGAGGTATGCGTAGTGTGGCACCGCCATGAATCGAGCGAACGTCGGGCGTCCAAGTATGCATGGTATTGTGACTTCCAGTCGACAACTTCGAACTCAATCGACTCTGTCCTGAAGTGGTTCTTGTCCCCGAACGTTACGTCGAGTTGTATGGTGCCTTCTGGGCTTATTGCTTTGCCTGGGACGATACCGTGAAAGGTATTTGAAGATCTTGGCAGGTTTTCGACTGACCTGTTCATTTTGCGGAGCGTATCTGCGAAGATGATGTTTATGCCGCTGCCACCATCCATGAAGACCTTGGACATGGCGTAGCCTCCAATTTGTGCGTCGAGTACCAGAGCAGAGTGCCCTGGACGAACGACCGATGGAGGGTGGTCCTCTCTGCTGAAGCTTATTGCGTTTCGGAACCCTTCAAGAATTCAGTTACGCGGAGGTGACATGACCGCCATGTTTACTTGTCGAGTGCGAAGTTTTTGCTCCCTGTTGGAAGGGCGACCTTTCTGTATCATGTACATCTGCCCTTGGGCGGAGGGTACTGAGGTTCGTCCACCCGAGGTACTTGCTGTATGGCACCCGCGATTTCCGCCTGCTGCAGGCTGTGGTGGTGGGGTGGTGCATCAGAACGGGTACATTGGCTGGCTGCGGCAGCTACGGTGCGGGTGTGGCTGCTGCCTTTCTGAGATTTATGTAATCAGTCGCCATTTGGTCGAACTCCCTGCAGTTTCTCATCGAGTGATTGGAGCGCAGTTTTCCGTCTTCCCCCTTGTACAGGTGGAATCTGCAATCAGCATCCATCTTTTCTTCGAATGATCGCTCGGATTGTGCCCGGATCGTGACTTGCGCCAGTCTTTCCTCTTGTAGCTATCACTGCGTTGGCCGCGGTCTCGACTGTCCCGGCGATCATCTCGACTGTCCGCGATCATCTCGACTGTCCCGCCGATCTTCTGACCGCGGTCGCTTCTGTCTGGTCGTTGCGGGGTGTGGAGAACCCAGCCGCCATGAATTCGGGTCTGTCGTCGTAGTGACGTTTTGAACGCTTGCGCCTTCGGTCGTCTCTGTACGAGTCTCTGCGGCTTCGACTGCCACTTTCATGATTGTCACGGGGTGAGGACCCGCGTGTGGTGCGCGCCATGTCTTCTCCGTCTGCCCACTCAGTCGCGATCATCAAGAGGTTAGCCACAGAGGTTGGCTTTTTGCGACCAAGTGCTTCTTTGAAGTCCCGCCTGGCGAGGCCCATTATGAAAGCGTCCATGGCCATATCTTCTGAAATTACTCCGACTGAGTTGCGTATCTCAGTCCATCGTCTGATGTATGACCTCAACGTTTCGTCTGACCGTTGAACGCAAGCTCGCAGCTCCTCGAACGTTTTTGGGCGCTCACATAGAGGCTCGAAGTTTTTGATGAAGTCAGTGCGGAAGTGATCCCACGAGTCGTATGTTGATGGAGGTAGGGCCTTGAGCCAGTCGCGGGCTGTGCCTTCGAGCATGAGTCGTATGTATTGCATGGCTGTGATGTTTGTGCCTCGCTGGCACGCGACAGCCAGCCTGTAGTCTTCCAGCCACCCGAAGGTTCCTGTCGACCCGTGTACTTGGGCTGTTCAGATGTAGTTTGAACCCTTTGGGCATCCGTGTCTCGCGGACGCGTCGAGTGAAGCACAGAGCTCCATGTGGCTCAGGCTCTCGATCAGAGTATGAGTCGCTACTGTAAGATCTGCGTGATCTGCTCCTGGACCTGCGCCTACGTGAGCCGCTTCTTTCCTTCGAGTGGTGGCGGCGACCACTGTGATTATGCTCTTCACGACGCGTGTCAACTAGGGCACGGTCTCGACTCCCCCTGGAGTTTTTGGAATTTGGCGTATGGCCTTCGCGCTAAGGCGAGTGATTTGATCTGTTGGCGATGTAGTTTTGCATTGGGGTCATCAGCTGGAGGCTTGATTGCCTCTAGGTATGCTGCAGCGGTAAAGAGAGCACCCGCAGCTGTTTTGGGTACTGGCACTCCCTCCTCGTCGTATGTCATGAAAGAGTTGCCTAAGTTGCGGGTGAGTGCCGCCCTCTCATCCGGCGAGAGGTGTGACAGCCTTGATCTGGGTCTTGTGTCTGCTCGCCCGGTGGAGCTCAGGGAGAGCTGTCTTCTGCGCACACTCGACAAGCTAGCCTGCTTTTTGCGTTCTTCGAGTGTTGCTCTTATCTGCTTCAGTCGAAGTGATTCCTGCCAGTTGAAGTACTGGAAGGTCAGCATCTCCCCCGTGTTGCGTCTGCTGGCATCATTGTGCACTCCTTGATAACTTTATCTGCTTTTGCTGCCATCTCAGCAGTAATTGTGAGATTTGTGACTCCGTCCGGCATAGTAACCGTGCACGGGAACTCTGTAGGCCTGCGACTGGCCGCAGCATCAGATGATTCTGCGGCGAAGGCAACGTAGACCTGCTGGGGTATCACCCGAGGGTATGTGTATGTGTTTCGAGTCCCATCATGGACTCGACGTCGTCATCAAGGCTCATGTCGGAGTCGATATGCCCATCGAGTGGTCCGTCTGGACGGATCTCGCTGTCGATGCCTTCATCGCCTATGCTCATCTCGGTCGGCGAAGTTGTTATGAATCTCGAAGTCGAGGTTGTTGTTGGTGCAGATCTCGGAGTCGACGTAGTTGTCGATATGAGTTTCAGGCTCGTCGAAGTCGCTGAGGGAGATCCCGCAGTCGAAACTATCCTCGAGTGGGAGATCGAGCTCGGGATCGTTTGTGCGGTATGCTGATTCGGCCTCCTCGCCCTGGAGTTCTTCAATGAGCTCGTTGATCTCTCGTGTGGACATGGTTGTTGCAGACGAGCAAGCTTGGAGGATCGACGATGGTATGGACGCAGTTGATGGATCCGCAGTCGAAGGAGCCGCAACCGATGGAGCCTCGGGTGCGGAAGTCGCGAGTTGGCGTGGATCCGTCAAGTCCTGCACACCAAGCTTGTTGACGAAAAAATTGAACGAACCAACGGTTAAACCCAAACCTGACTCGAGATCGGAGAAGGCCTCCTGGAATTCTGGCGAGTGTGGCTCGAAATCCATCAGAGGATCTGATGCGCTTTTTGCAGGTGAAGCTGGCGTGCTGCCGTTTGTCGAGTGAGTCGGCGAGTTGCCGTGTGCCGCCTGAGTCGGCGAGTTCTGGTTTGTTGATGCAGCCGGCGAGTTGCCGTTTGTAGATCCGATCGGCGAGTCGCCGTTTTCCGATGGAACCGAAGAAACCGTGAGTCCAGCACTATTCTTTCCCACAGACGGCGCCAATTGACGAGGGGTACACTCATCAAATCCCATGGTTAAGGACCTAGGGTTGAGATTATGGGGAGAGAACGTGGTAGTACTGGTAGTTTCGTCGGCTGACAAGCAGAGGCAAAGATTTACCCAGGTTCAGGCCCCTCGGGTGGAGGTAAAGACCCTACTTCCTGCTTGTCTGTTATTGATCGTATGAGATTATGCGGTTACAAGGTGGCTCCGGCGAGACGTCAATCTCGCTAGAGCTTTCGGTGGTTCGAGTATGGCTTGGTCTCGGCACCCCTCCCAGCCTTAAATAGGCTGGGTCTCGGGAGTTTGTAACCGACCTAGTTTACACGTAAGGAAAGTATAAACCGACTATGGCTATATCTAATCTTGGAGGGTACTCCATCTTGTTGGGCCTCTCGTCTTGGGCTTCGAGTTGACTCTTCGCTTATTGGGCCTTTAGTCGTCACGTGCACCAGGTACCCTCACGGTAGGGTACCCAAGGTGTATACCCTTGTCAACCAGTGTACCAGCAGCCACCTATGCACCATCTTGGGATGCCGACGTCTGGTTACGGGATACAGCCACCTCCACATATGATGTGGATCCCGTCTCCTGTGCCAGTGACTCAGTTTCAGAGCCACCTCGGTACGTAGTTTTTAATACTCATACAAATTTACCTTATTCACCCACACATGATACTGACGTAACTTTTACAGGTGGGGGTGGCTCCTCCTCACACATGGATCCGGAGGACGAGACATTGTACCATACTCCACCGCCGCCCGATACGCAAGAGACGCAGGAGGATGAGCCGTTGCGAGGCCGAGGGATGCGTGACCACCGCGCTCCAGCACGCTTGTCACCTACCGGGCCTCGACCACGGAGGCAGCCGCGCACTCGTACTCACAGAGATGACTGATACTACAATCTATGTATGAGACATGTTTCCATTCACGGGACATTATTTATATGTATGAGACATCTACGTATCGTTCGATGTAATACTATGTATGACACATATTTCTATCTACCTACATTTGTTTCAGACATTAATTTAGATTAATAATAGATAGATCTTGTCTGTTACAACGGAAAATTAAGACACATCGGCATTCTGAAATTAACTACTAATACTGAAATTAAATACTACACCTAACTACATGAAGTCATCTACCGTCGACGCAGCCTCCAACATCAGTCTTGCTCTTCGACGATGCAACACTCTTGCTCCTGGAGGATGAAGCAGTCCTGCTCCTCGAAGACGGTGCAACACTCTTACCCTTCGCCGATGCATCACTCTTGCCTTTCGACGATAATGCGCCACTCGGCATGAAGATATCGTCTTCGTCCTCGCTCTCGTCTATCCACGTACGTGGATTTTTTTGCAAACCACATACGGTCTGCTTCATTCCTAAATTTTCCACTAACAACTTTCTTGTCGTACTATCAAGCAACCTGAGAAGTTCTTTCCGTATTTCCTGGGGGTACCTGTTTGGCCAGCTATGTCGTCGTAATGCCGCTCCAACCTCAGTGAGAAGACTGTCACTACTGATGAGCTCCTCCCATGGAACTTCCTTACCGTCTACCCTCAACTCGACCGCACACAACAAGAGACGCTCGGACATATCTCTTACCCAACTACGATCCATGGGCCAACCTGGGGTAGGAATCGACATTTTCTAGTGTATACACTGGACTGCTTAGGGAGCTCAGTGAGGAGGGGATTTTATAGGAAGGGAAGGGAAGAAATGGCGGGAAACGGTGGCGGGAGAACATGGCACACGAGAGCACCGGTGGCGGGAAAATAATGGCGGGAGAACATGGCACGCGAGAGCACCGGTGGCGGGAAAATAATGGCGGGAGTAGCGGTGGCGGGAAATATGAGCCTCAATATAGGGGCCAACACTCGGGAAAACAGAAAAACCTGTAAAATGTTTCGGCACGGCCAGAGCCGAAACATGGCTGTCGGCCCCGCTATTACGTGAAAGGCTGAATCGCAGGGAGAAAAATGGCGGGAGGAAAAGGGACACAATTAAAATGTGGCGTGCGTCTCTCGGAGTAGAGGAACCGTTTCTTCTCTCATCTTGCTAATCGCTACACCCGACCCGAACCGACCCTTCCCTGACATGCCTCCCCGGCCGCCGCTTCACCTGGCCGTCGGTAGCAGGCCCGATCCCGGCGGACTGAGCTTCAATGACTTTGAAGCTCAAAGTCTAGCCGTGACTTTGGAGGCATCGCAGCCCTTCAAAGCAAATCCAACGGACACAATTAGATGCATCCCCCAAACTCAAAATGCAAAGTGCACAGAAAAATTTAAGAAAATTCCAGTAATTCTTATATGTTGAATTATACATTCTGAGAAAGTTTTGTAAAATTCGGACATACGGTTTATGAATAAACCTCGTTTTAAGTTTCACGCCAAATTTTAAACAAAAATGTATTTTCAAATTTCCCAATCCGACAGAATGTTTAATGCAACATATAAGATTAACTCAATTTTTTCAAAAATTTCTGAGCACTTTGACTTTTGAGTTTATCAAATAGATCTATTTGCGTTCGTTAGATTTGCTTTGGATTTGCTTTGGAGGGCTAAGATGCCTCCAAAGTCATGGCTGGACTTTGAGCTTCAAAGTCACTCAAGCTGCGTCCGGTCCCGGCACGCCCGCCTCCGTGGGCCAGCTCGGCCACCGCTCCCACGCCGTCGGGCATGCAGCTCCCTAGCGGAGGCGGCGGCATCGGCGCGGACCACATCATCGATGTCATCGGCCGCATCCGGAGCCGCGTCCTCGGCGAGACCGTGCGCCGGGACGACGCGGGGTTCTCGCGCCCGCCCGCCAAGCGCCGCCTCCACGAGGACACCACCGCTCGGAAGAGCAAGCGCCGCCTTCACCACGACTCCCCGTACACCTTCACCACTCCGAAGAGCAGCCGCCGCCTCGAAGCCGAGTCCCCGTACACCTTCTTCCCCAAGAGCAGCAGCCGCGGCGACGACGACTGCCCGTACACCTTCGCCCCAAAGAGCAGGCCCCGCGGCGACGACGACTGCCCGTACACCTTCACCGCCCCCAATAGCAGCCGCCGCCGCACCCACCCGGTCGAGGTGATCGCCCGCATCCGGGACCTCACGGCCGGCGCGTCTGCGCTAGACATCGGCCGCGGCGGGACGTCCCTGCGCGTGGGCCTCCGCGACTTCATCCTCGACGGCGTGTCGGCGTCGGAGGAGGAGAACCTGGAGGGGTTCTACGGCCGCTTCGTGCGGTCGCGGGTCGAGGGGGTGCGGGCGGGCGTCAAGTGCACGGTCATGGTGTACGGGCCCACGGGCTCCGGGAAGAGCCACACCATGTTCGGCTGCGCCGACGAGGCCGGCATCGTCTACTGGGCGCTCTGGGATATACTGGAGGTGGATAGAGGCGGCGCCGGCGTGCAGGTCTCCTTCCTGGAGATTTACAACGAGGAGGTCTACGATCTGCTCCCCAACCCCAAGGTGACACGCTTGCACCTCAACTTATGTTTTCACATTCCATGGTAGCATCTCTTTGCAGTCGCAGTTGTGAGATATTATGTGCTTGGGTGCTTGCTTCGGTATCAGGAATTTAGGAGGCTAAGTGTTGACATACATCTGAATTGGTTAAAGTATGGATTTTCAGAAGAATTTTTTTAGCTGAAAACATGTCTTAATGCCTGAATTTTGTCAACAATGGGAGTGTGAATTTCTAATGGAAATTTGTGAGTTGATTTAATCTAGCCACCCATTTTGTTGCCCCCAAGCCCGCTTACACTTCTACCTTTTGATTTACATGATTACCTATTTTCAGCCTTTCCGGATGTAAGCTCTTATGTTCAGGAAGCCTCGCCATATATGATTTATTGTGATTTTGCTTGGTAGGTATTGCGATTATTTTACATCAGATGATTACAATGAGTCTTTTTAGATGACGGAACAATCCATAGACCCCTTCCAGTATTTTTACTACTACTCCGATCCTTTTTAAATGTCGGAGGAAATGAACCGAGTACGTATGATTTGATAGTACAGCTAGCGACAACATTTTCGGATTGGAGGGAGTAGTTAAGTTGGTCAGGTTATTTAGGAACTGACTGATAATACCATTTCAGGCGGTTAGCTGCTACCGATCGACATACATTTGAATTGGTCATACAGTGTAACATGAATTTTAAGAAGGACAACTTGAGCTGACAAAATATGTTGATACTTCTTTGCTTTGTCGCATTGTCTGAATTTATTTAGTCATAGAGTGTGAATCTGGAGTGTGAGTTTGTGAATTTGTGTTAAACTTTTCAATACACTATGTTCAGGTGAAGCTACAGGTAATGGGAACAAAAGCCAAGGATGCAACATACATTTCTGGAAACGAAGCTGGAAGATGGCAAAACAAGTCGTGGAAGTAGAGAAGCGGCGTGCTGTCAGGAACACAAACTGTAACACGAGGAGTTCCCGGAGCCACTGCATGGTTGGTTGCAATCAGCACTACTTCTCCTAACTTGTAGGTTGTAACCATGATGTTTCTAAAAGATCAGACTACTCCTTGGCTTTGCTTTTGTGTTACTTGTCTAGATAATCTTGGATGTGCCGTCAGTGGGAGGAAGGCTCGTGCTTGTTGAGATGGCTGGCTCTGAGAACAATAGAAGCTGTTGGCCGAACTGGAAAGGGAGCCAAATCTGAGGTTTGCAATGTTACAGATTCTTATTAAGTAAGAAAGTAGCATCCAATATTTTTCAGTTTCTCTTTGACAATCTGTAGTTAACTCATTATTATGTACTACAATATACACTAGAATAATTAACTCGTGTTCATTCACGTCATAACATATTTTTAACAGCCAAGAAAGGAGCTGCAACATGCAAATCAATTAATAATTCTGTTCATACATCGAGTTCATAGCACTGGTTAGTAATCTTCAACAGACCGGAAGTATTAATACGGGGAACATGGCGCTGAAACTGGTGATTGAGTCAATTGCTAACGGTGACTCACATGTTCCATTCCGAGACAGCAAACTCACAATGCTATTGCGGGTATAGAAAACCACGATAACTTTCCTATTTATCTCCCCCTTTATCGATAATTTAAAGCCCATGTTTTTCCATGGAATTTCAGGATTCATTTGACGACGAAAGGTCTAAAATCCTCACACTACAAGAAATATGTCAACTAGTGACCTTCTGTCAGTGATTTTAGAAAAATTAGTCATAAATCTATGACCATTTCGAATCCATTGGTCATGAGCTAGTTGGAAGGGTTAAAACCCCTAAAATGAATGACCTTTTCTGTCAAAAAGGTCATGGGCTTTTTTAGACAAGATGGTCATAAGCGGGTGGGACCCTTTGTCAGTGGACTATTCTGACTGATAGGACCCGCCTCACTTTCACCTGCCACGTGGGTCCCGCCTCCACACCCCTGCCACGTAGGAACAGCCCCACACCCCTGCCACGTAGGAACAGCCCCCACACACCCAACTGCCATGTGGGACTAGCCACACACAACTCCTCACAGCCACCGCCATGTGGGTCCCGACTCCCCCACGCCACCGCCATGTGGGTCCCGCTCCCACACCAACCGCCATGCGGAATAATTCCCAAAAATTGTTGCGCGAGCGGGGGCTCGAACCCGCGACCGAGAGATCTCGGTGTTTGATTTGTACCGCTAGGCTATAGAAGTTCTGTTGGCATAAACGACATGGTGCTCTATCTATACTACTAGAGCTATGTGGGTTAAGACACAGGGGCACAGCCGCACAGGGCACGCTCCAACAGGACTTGGCAGAAATTCCCCGTGTTAGCTGGTGCCGCGGAGGGGGCGGTGCTGCGGTGGGCGCCGGAGGGAGCGGCTAGGGCGGTGGGCGCCGGAGGAGGCATCTAGGGCGGCGGTGACCGGAGGATGGGGCTAGGGCGCGAGTGACCGGAGGAGGCGGCTGGGGCTGGGGCGGCGGTGACCGGCGGAGGGGAGGGTGACCGGAGGTCTGCCGTGAACGGAGGAAAGGGCTGGGTGCTGGGGCGACGGTGACCGGCGCCCTCAGCCACAACAGCGACTTCGCCCCCGTCAGCGACGAGATCCCGCCTCGGTTCTCGATGGACATCGGCGACGGCGGGCAACAGCGGCGCGGGCCGGCCACCACCTCTGCCGAGCTTCAAGCTGGAGCTGGAAGCAGGGAGAATCGAGCTAGAGCTGTAAGATTTTCTTCGAATCACTTGTGTTCTTGGTTAGGTTTTGATGTACAGTTTCAGAGAAGCACTAGATTCAGAGAAGCACTTTGTGATGTCCAGAACATTGGCTAGGTTTTGATGTCCAAAATTGGTTGTGCACTAGTTCCATGTGATGTTTGTTTCAGCTTCTTGTCTGTGCACTAGTGTTCAGAGAATCATACTTGTGGCTAGTGTTAGTGCTGTTAATTCTGTCAAAAAAAATGGTGCTTTGAACATGCTTTTGTATTAAGTGCAGTTCTTAGTGATTTGGATCTAGCTACTGTATAAAAATTTCTTAGTTACTGATTCTTAGTGATTTGAATTTAGCTATTGTCCTGAAGTCCAAAAATTGGTGCTTTGTACATGCTTTTGTCTTAAGTGCATCTGTTCATTGCTAATACGTAGCATTTTTCTGTCTTTGGCAGATAGACAAAAATTGGATTAGAGGATGTAGAAGACTTTCCAATGAGCATCTGAAAGGAGTGGAAGATTTTATGCAGTTTGTTCGCAGAAGTGTTGCCGAGGATGCTGAAGTTCGTTGTCCATGCCGCACTTGTCTGAACCGTGTACACCTACCTCTAGAGAGAGTGGAGCACCATCTCCTTCTGAAAGGAATGGCAAGCACATATGATAAGTGGACCCATCATGGAGAAAATTCAGATGATGAACCTGATGCAGAAGCACCCCATGCTGAACCTGATGCACAAGCACCCGGTGCTCAACCTGATGCACAAGCACACCTGTTTGGTGGTTTGGAGGAGGATGATCAGTATGAAGATGACAGATTACCCGACCTGATGGAGGATTTGTACAATGCTGAAAACCATGATGAAGACCAGGGTGATGGACAGGAGTCTATCTTTGCCAAGGTGCTAGAGGAGATGAAGCAGGCACTTCAGGAGGGGGGAAATTTTCACGGTTTTCTTTCACCGTGAAATTGCTGCACATCAAGTCCTTCTACCGGATCAGCAACGTTGCTTTCAACGCAATCCTGCAGCTTTTGATCATACAATTCCCAAACAGCACCATTCCTAAATCGTATGATGAAGCATTGAGTATAATACAGGAGCTGGGGCTTGGTTATGTGTCGATCCACGTCTGCAAAAACAATTGTGTGCTGTTTCGGAAGGAGTATAAAGACTGTGACAAGTGCCCGATATGTGATGCCTCTCGGTATAAGGATGCAGATGGGAGGAAGAGGATACCGGAGAAGGTTTTGAGACACTTTCCATTAATTCCGAGGCTGAAGAGGATATTTCTTTCGCCGAAAACGGCAAAGGAGGTACGGTGGCACAAGGACAAGCGGCAACCCGTGGATAATGAACTCAGTCATCCAGCCGATGGTGAAGCATGGAAAGATTTTGATAGGAAACACAAAGACTTTGCCGCAGATCCAAGAAACATAAGGCTTGGCATCGCCACGGATGGTTTTAATCCGTTCAATAACATGGCCAACTCCTACAGCATGTGGCCGGTGTTTGTGATGAACTACAACCTCCCACCATGGGCATGCATGGATCAATCAAACTTCAGGATGGTGTTGCTGATCCCGGGTCCAAAATCTCCGGGCAAGGATTTTGACGTCTTCTTAGAGCCCCTCGTGGAAGAATTGATGGAGCTATGGAAGGGTGTACGTACGCATGATGCCCTGAGTCCGGATAAGTTCAATCTACGTGCAGCCATCATATGGTCCATCCATGATTTTCCGGGGCTGCACACACTCTTGGGGAGGATCACAGCGGGTTATCAGGCTTGTGTGCACTGTGACAAAAATCCTTGTTCGATGAAGATAAGGAACAAGATATGTTTTATTGGGCACCGCCGTTTCCTTGATCAAAACCATAAGTGGCGACGGAGCAAAGCTTTTAATGGCAAGACTGAAACCCGTGAGAAGCCAACAGAGTTCACTAAAGAAGAGCTAGAGCAACAGCTTGAGAAGGTGAGAGATGTCCGTCCAGGAAAGCATCAGAAGAAAAGAAAACGTGAGGATGGTCAATGTTGGAGCAGAAGGTCATCCTTGTGGGACCTTCCATACTATCCAGGCTTGAAGTTAAGGCACAATCTCGATGTTATGCACATCGAGAAAAATATTTTTGACAATTTGCTTGGAACATTTATGAGCATCGAAGGCAAGACAAAGGATACGGTAAACTCCAGGCTTGATTTGGAAGACATGGGAATAAGAGAGGAGCTACATCTACAGCCTGTTGATAAGGAAGATGAAAATTCTTCTTATGAAATGCCGCAAGCATGGTACACGATGAGTAAAGAACAAAAGATTGCATTTTGTGAGTTCATAAAGGCTGTGAGGTTTCCAGATGGCTACGCCTCGAACCTAGCAAGGTGTGTGTCCCCCGATGGATGCAAGCTTCAAGGGCTCAAGACCCATGACTGCCATATTCTCCTCCAACGAATTTTACCAGTGGGCCTCCGAGGAATTATGGATAAGGAAATATATGAGGCTGTCGCTGAGCTCGGAAACTTCTTTCGAGAACTATGCTGCAAAACACTGAAGTTAGATGTTCTGGAAAGACTTAAAGCTGAAATCCCGGTTATTCTTTGTAAACTTGAGAGGATTTTCCCTCCAGCATTCTTCGACGTGATGGTCCATTTGGCCATCCATCTACCGGAAGAGGCGATCCTTAGAGGCCCGGTCCATTATGGTTGGATGTTCCCCGTCGAAAGAAGGTTGCTTACAACTAAGCGCTTTGTGAGAAACACGGCCAGACCTGAAGGATCCATTGCCGAAGCATATGTTGTGGACGAGTGCTTGACGTTCTGCTCTAGATATTTCGATGATGTGGACACAAGATTTAACAAGAAGGGCAGAAATAGGGCGCGAGACGATTCGCAAAGTCATGACTTGTCGGTTTTCAACCATGGTGTGAACTTCCTTGGAGGCTCGGACTACTTGGAGGTTGGGGCTGAATATGAGAAGATGGTTTGGTACGTGCTCAGTAGCTGCGCGGAGGTTCAACCATATATCGAGTATGTATTTTCTTGTGCACTTGTATGCTTCTTTTGGTTGGAACCTATTTGCTTGGCCTAGTGTTCTGATCCTCTGTTTTTTTGGCATTGCAGGAAGTGTAAAGAAGAGTTGAGGCAGCAAGATAGCCATATCAATGTCGACAAATGGCTTGTGAAGGGCTTTGCCAAATGGTTTATGAACCATGTGAGATTTTTAGCCTTTGAATCAGTTGTTGCATGTCTTTATTTTATTTTGTTTGGTTTATGTGTTATTCATCCTAGATGTGTTTGTGCAGGTTGGAAAACTGCATGGCGAGAAGAAGGTCAGTGATGATCTGTTTGCCTTGGCCTGCCTCCCAGATAAGCGAGTGAGAGTGTACTCAGCGTGTATTGTTGGTGGTGTCCGATACCACACCGTTGATCGCGAGAAGAACAGGAAGACCCAGAATAGTGGGATCCTTACCGAGGGAACACATGATGGGGATGACATTGAGTTCTATGGTCAGCTTAGGAGGATAATAAGTTTGCAGTACAACTCCAGCGGAGGCGTTGATCGCTCGGTGGTCCTTTTTAGCTGTGATTGGTTTGATATAGGTGGAAAGAAGAAGACAGGAGTCCGGGATGATGGATACTTCAAAAGCATAAACATTGGAAGGTTCTGGTATAAAAATGATCCCTTCATTCTAACAACGATGGCAACCAAAGTTTTTTATGTGCCAGACACCTTGTATCATGGAAATTGGCGAGTTGTGCAGAAATTTCAGCACAGGCATTTGTGGAGCGTGAAAGAAATTCAAACGGAAGAGGGTCCCGGAGTTCGTGATCTGGCATACCAAGACGATGAGTCAACGGAAGTTCCGGTGCAACCTAAAGAAAGCAATGTGCAAACCAGGCTGCGAAGGGACCGTGAACGTGTGTTGGTTGATGCTGCAGTTGTAGAAAGAAGTAAGAAGAGAAGGAAGGAGGTGGTGGATGTGCATGAAAGCGAGGATGAGGATGAGACGATGCTGCAATATCATAGCGACGATGACGATGAGAGGGCTGGGCATAGAAATCCTGGTTTTGATCTCGATGATGAGTAGTTAGGTAAATTCTATCTTCTATGTTCTTTTCTGGAAATTCTGCTCATCTTCACACAAGGTTGCTGTTGGTGCTCAAGTTCTATCTTCTATGTTCATTTCTTGAAATTTTGCTCATCTTTTGTTCACATGATTCATTTTGTTGCAGGCCTGATGGATGTGCTTGATGGATGACACAAGGTTCTGTTGCTACTGTTTCTGGATGTGCTTGATGGATGACACAAGGTTCTGTTGCTGCTGTTTCTGGATGTGCTTGTACCTGATGAATGTGCTTGTAACTTGTAATGGATGTTTTTCAGTTCTGACAAGAATTTGTAAGCTTTTTGATGCAGCAATCTAAGAATATTGCACTTGGTAGTCTGAATATTGAACTTGCTGTGCTTGTTCGAATTTGTTTCACTTGTTATTGCTTCTTAATACTGCACTTGTTATAGTTTCTGAATATTGCACTTGCTCTGTCTGTCTAGACAGGATTGCAAAAAAATGGTGGAGGCCTGGGACTCGAACCCAGGACCTCAGGGTACAGCGTATGGTGTGTTGCCATTGGGTTAGATGGGAGATCTTGTTAGATATAGCCCATTTGTCCTTTTTAATGTATTAACAGTGCAGTCGTAAAAATGCAAACAAAACGTGATCAACACATTTCATTCATGAAATACTGGAACATATTGAAATAAAAATAAAAATGCATGATCAAGCACAAAATAGCTTATACATAGATCATCCAACAACAATCTGATACCCAACCATCTCCAACAATACTGGAACATTTCATAGACAACCATGTCCAAAAGCAAACTGATACCTTACTAGATTCATTACATAGTATTACCAGTTCACACAACTAGATTCATTACATGCCACATTACTAGATAACACATGCTTCAGACCAAGTAGATTACCATACCAAATAGATCACAAAAAGCAGCCATAGTTCATGCTTCAAACACAGCTTCAGACCAACTAGATAACACATGCTATATTTTGTCAACAACCACCTTCAGACTCTTGGCACCATGGTGTCGAAACCAGAACATGAGAATGTCACCCACTTTCCATTTCTGATCCGCCGTTACAGACAGCCATTCTCGTGTCATTGTCGCTTTCCCATCTTTTCCAAGCTTCATGTGGACATTAGCAGTTTTCTTACATTTGTCGTAGAAGACCTTTACATCCGTTCCTTCTGTTGTAAGGCGGCTTTCAAGGTAGGTCTGGGTGTACTGAAGGTTGAAATACTGCAAAGAAAGGCAGTTAGACAAGTTCAAATCCAGTTCAACATTGGTTGCAAACAAGAGGCTGGGCATGTATTTTACCATCTTTCCTTTGCCAGCTTCAATGTGTGACTGTACCAAGCTGCAGATATAGAATGGTGGTGTTGGTTGTTTTTCAGCACAAAAGTTCTTCACAACTTCCTTTTGCCTATTATCCAAGTCGGTTCCCTTGGAAAACACAACGAATTGGCCCAGAACACTATCTGGAATGGCGTCGTCATAGTGGTAGTGCTTGCGGCACATGGTCGGCTCGAATACCTTGACGGTGAGCACGTCAACGCCGTCGTAACTGCAGACCAGCAAATCGCCTACCTGCAGTCCGAAAGAGATCACAAACCGCTTCCAGCCGGGCCCAAGGAACATGCGGCCACCTCCGTCAAACACCACCTCTACCTCACAGAAGCTGCGCTCATCGCCCGCCTCACGCAGCTTAAGTTCTTGGGGCTCACGACCTTCCAGAAACTTGGCAAACTTGTCAGGCAGCTTCGCAGGGCCCGAGACATCCATAACGAAATGGAAGAACTCGAAGTTTGACAGGTCCATCGTAGCAAACCTGCAGATATGGAAGTCTGAATCATAAGCTGCAGATAACAGTAATTAAAGGCTGCAGATAGAATGTAGCTTAACAAGAATATGTGCAAAAGATTTTGTACAGAGAAACCAACCCGGAACAAACAGCTAGCACATCAGAGCACAAGAATCAGAAATGAGCAGAGCATGTATGTGCAACCAAAAAGAAAATCTCACAATCACATTTAAACAAACAGCTAGCACACAGCTCGACATATTCAGGTAGCTCTCACAAGAATCAGAAATGAGCAGAGCGTGATGAATATAGCTCTCACACAAATTATTCATCTGTTCACAAATGCTATGTGAACTGTTCATGGTATCAGATGTGTTTGATTCAAATGAGCTACTTGTACATGGAGAACTTGACCATTAGTTCACACGCAGAGAGAGAAAGAGATTACTCGTTGCCGGACGGCGGGAGAGAGCTTGACCTTTGCCGGCGAGATGAAGAACGGCGGAACGGCAGGAATGGCGGAAACATCGACGATGTCGAGCAGCTCGACGACGGGATGAGCTTCAATGAATCGACCTGCCCCTCAGCTCGCCGGTGCGTCAGGGAGCGAATCGATGGTTTCCCGCTGCCGGCTCATTACGCGTGGATTGGAGGCAACAACGGCGACACTACGACGGCGACACTACGACGGCGGCGGATCACGGATCCGCGGAGACATACCCCTAGCGTCGATACACAGAGCAGGGGAGCAGGGAAGCAAAGGAGCAGGTGAATGCTTACCCAGATGGGCGACCGGATCCGCGGGGGGCGACGGGGGCGCCGGGCTCCTCCGCCGGCGAGCAGACCAGAGCTCGATTTGGGGAGACAAGAGTGCTCGATTTGGGAAATTTGGGAGACGAGCAGACCAGAGCTCGATTTAGGGAGACAAGAAGGCACCTGGTCACCGACGTGTAGGACCAGGCCGGTGTCTTGCCCAATTTACTTATATATAAAAACAAAAGAAAAAGAAAAGGACAGTGTATTGGTCTATTTATCAAATTAAATTTCTGTTGTTAGAAAAGAAAAAAGTACTTGTCATATGTTACAATTAATGTGTGTTGCTCTTGACAAATTAAAGACGTTATGTTGCTAAAAAAAACCACTTCCCATTTTTTATACTCTAAGTGTCGAAAATAGAGTTTTTTGTGAAGCGGCTACCGAGAATAT
Organism: Poa pratensis; assembly: GCA_947311845.1. Taxonomy (NCBI): domain Eukaryota; kingdom Viridiplantae; phylum Streptophyta; class Magnoliopsida; order Poales; family Poaceae; genus Poa; species Poa pratensis. The sequence continues at coordinate 83,918,803 of CAMZMU010000034.1, forward strand.
CGGGCAAAATGGCACCGCTCATTTTTTGACTCAAAGTAGAACACATTTCATGCACAATCAGCGAAAAGTATGCATTTTAGGGCTTTCTACCTACTTTAATCAATTAAAACCGTTTCCTGCCGATTCAGCTGAAAACTGCTAGAATTTGAACTACAGGTGCTACATAGTTTGCCCACTATTTTTCCTAAAAATCATTTTTAGATTCACAAGTGGCTATTTCATCAGAGATATACCAAAATATCCGCATGATTCAATCCCTAGACACGAACGGTCACGACGGCGACTAGATTTTGAAACCACCATACGAAATTCATAAAAAATCAAAAAAATGGGAAACCTTCGCGTAGCGTCATCTTATGTGAGGTAGTTAACAGAAAAAAATATAAACTTGCAATACGGAAGTTTTCGTGAAAAAGTGTTCTCAGAAACAAGCTATCATGAACGAAGATCTATGGCTTTCATGCCAAACTACCAATCTTATGGCCACAATCATAATATAGTTTGTTCAAATATGCCCAAATTTGGCACATGTGTGCACGGTGGGATGACGAACAATGTTGCCGACCAAAGGTTTCAACATGTTTCACAAAAAAATCCACTTTTCATTTTATAAGTGCAAAACCCAGAGTTTTTTGTGAAGCGGCTACCGAGAATATCGGGCAAAATGGCACCGCTCATTTTTTGACTCAAAGTAGAACACATTTCATGCACAATCAGCGAAAAGTATGCATTTTAGGGCTTTCTACCTACTTTAATCAATTAAAACCGTTTCCTGCCGATTCAGCTGAAAACTGCTAGAATTTGAACTACAGGTGCTACATAGTTTGCCCACTATTTTTCCTAAAAATCATTTTTAGATTCACAAGTGGCTATTTCATCAGAGATATACCAAAATATCCGCATGATTCAATCCCTAGACACGAACGGTCACGACGGCGACTCCGACTAGATTTTGAAACCACCATACGAAATTCATAAAAAATCAAAAAAATGGGAAACCTTCGCGTAGCGTCATCTTATGTGAGGTAGTTAACAGAAAAAAATATAAACTTGCAATACGGAAGTTTTCGTGAAAAAGTGTTCTCAGAAACAAGCTATCATGAACGAAGATCTATGGCTTTCATGCCAAACTACCAATCTTATGGCCACAATCATAATATAGTTTGTTCAAATATGCCCAAATTTGGCACATGTGTGCACGGTGGGATGACGAACAATGTTGCCGACCAAAGATTTCAACATGTTTCACAAAAAAATCCACTTTTCATTTTATAAGTGCAAAACCCAGAGTTTTTTGTGAAGCGGCTACCGAGAATATCGGGCAAAATGGCACCGCTCATTTTTTGACTCAAAGTAGAACACATTTCATGCACAATCAGCGAAAAGTATGCATTTTAGGGCTTTCTACCTACTTTAATCAATTAAAACCGTTTCCTGCCGATTCAGCTGAAAACTGCTAGAATTTGAACTACAGGTGCTACATAGTTTGCCCACTATTTTTCCTAAAAATCATTTTTAGATTCACAAGTGGCTATTTCATCAGAGATATACCAAAATATCCGCATGATTCAATCCCTAGACACGAACGGTCACGACGGTGACTTCGACTAGATTTTGAAATCACCATACAAAATTCATAAAAAATCAAAAAAAGGGGAAACCTTCACGTAGCGTCATCTTATGTGACATAGTTAACATATAAATATATAAACTTGCAATACGGAAGTTTTCGTGAAAAAGTGTTCTCAAAACTTATGTGACACCTTATGTTACATCTTATGTGACATCTTAATCATGTGAAACTTTTCACTAAACTCTATATCACATCATTACACACTTGAATTATATTTAGTTTGTACACAATTTCAATTCATACATACACTATACATTTTTGCCCACTTTAATTGTATTTAGTTTGTACAACAAACCCCAAAATGGCAAAGCTAAAATTTCCCTCCATTTTTTCATCTAAAACCACCAATTTCCCTCCACTTTCCCTCCCTCCCGCCTGTCCTAAAATTTCCCTCCATTTTTTCATCTAAAACCACCAATTTCCCTCCACTTTCCCTCCCTCCCGCATTCCTGTCTGAATTTTCGCTGAAATGACAGAAACAACCCACCACAATTGAAAAAGGTTGGGGTATTTCCGTAATTCCCACCGTCGAACCCTCTACACACGCCCATCTCCTCGTCCCGATCCAGACAATTCCCCAATCCTCCTCCCATCTTGCCGCCGCACCGAGAGAGAAGGGACACCGCACCGCCGATCTTGCTGCTGCCCGGAGCCTCGTCCTCGTCGAGCAGAGCGTGAGGATGAGGTCACCACTCCGTCCTCGTCGTCCGCGCTGAAGCCCGGCCGCCGCCGCCGCCAAGAACTTCCTCATCCACGCCGCCGCCAAGGACTTCCTCATCCACGCCGCCGCCAAGGACATCCTCATCGACGCCGCCGCCAAGGACTTCTTCATCCACGCCGCCGACAAGGACTTCTTCCTCGACGCCGGCAAGAACTTCTTCCTTGACGCCGCCAAGAACTCCTTCCTCGACAACGTCACCTGCAGCGTCCCCTCCATCTCTCCTCCGACCTCAGGTCCTCCGTTCACTCCTCAGGCTTGCGTGTCATGGCGTGTTCTAGGTTGCTAAATTAGCTACAACTAGGGTTTGCGTGTACTGGCCTCTAGGTTTGCATACCTAGGGTTAGGGTTTGCGTGGCATGCCCTCTCTGGTTCATGGAGGATGATTGATTGGTTGTTCCTAGTACTAGTACTTGCTTTCTTGCTTCAGCTTGTATTTGCTCGCTGAATTATCTATACTCATAGTATTTGCTTGCTCATTTTGCTCAATTACCTATGTTCATCATGCTTTGAAAGCTCCTAGTCCTTACTGTACTGTTATGGAGTGCGCTGGAATGCAGCTAGTTCTTGCTTGCTCCAGCTACTACTTGCTTTGTACTGTTCTTGCTGTATAGTAGTATCTCTGGAATGCTCTATAATTATTTGCTGATTTAAATATGAGTTACATGTTTATCATTGTTTGGTTGATGTAAATGTGCTACATGTAGTTCTGTTGGTTGGCATGCCAAGTAGTTGACCTTTGATGTAAATTTGATTTTTTAGTTGACCTTTGATCAATACTAGCTTGCTTGGTTATGTTACATGACATGCTAATTTATTTGCTTAGTTACTGGCCAATCCAGTACTAAATCAGTGGTGTGCTGTTTCCTGCCTACCGTTCTAGCTAGTACTGCTGCTGTCTTAGTGGGATGTCTTGCACTTATTTTCAGTTTGTAGTTATGTTGTTAATCCACATTGGTGCACTGCTAGCTTGCTTGGTTTTGTGGTGCATATTGTTGATTAAGTCTTGATTTCTCTTCTACTTTATCAAGTCCACTAATTCTTGTTCATTCTATTTTGCATCCCCTCCCCCCTCCAGATCAGCCATGACAAAGATGGCAAAGAAGAAGGTGCTGTATGGTATGTAACCTTTTCCTTGTGCTTATCCTGCTAGATTGTCTATGTATGCTCTGATGTGACCAGCCTATGTTTGAAACCTGGCTTATGTGTTATTATTTGGTTATATTTTTGCTTGTGCTTGTTAGGGTACCAGGAATAAATAAAAATAAAACATGATAGGATAAATAAATTGACCAGAATGGGTTCGTTGCTAATGAATTTGTTATACCCACTATCATGTTTCAAATAAGTAATTTGGTTGTTTGTTTGTGTTGTCTTGCTTCTCCATGCATTTCAACCAATCAAACTTACTGCTACTTCATTTATTTCTTGAGAAGAACCGCCTATGACCGAATACGAGAAGCTTAGGGCTGAAAACATGATGAGGAACAACCGCAGATTGCAGGAAATGGGCATCAATGCATTAGTGTCCATGTTTAGGAAGAGCAGCAATGATCATGAAGGTAGTGCAGTTACTTGTGATGACTCAGCATCTGGCATAACTCAAGGTTCAGGTTCTGAGTATAGTCCTAAAGATGACGAAGTGAGCCAGCAAGATGAAAGTGATGACACCTCACTGAAGCAAGTAAAGGTGGGTGTGTGTGAGAGGGGGGGGGGATACTTTGTCTGCTTTCTGTTTCATGTTTGTTTTAGATTCTGTTCAAACAATTTTTCTACTCATATAATCTAATGCAATTGTCTTCTCTGTTTATACAAGGAACTGAAGGTAACTAGAAGAAAGAAGTGTGCTGTCAAGAAGAAAAGCAGCAGAAGGACAAGCTCACCTGCCTCAACACCATCAGCTGCGTCAACACCATCATCTGCCATGGCTCCAGGGAAAAGGGTGATGCCCCCACCTCAAGGAGCAACGCAAAGAATGCTACAAGGTCTTGAACCTGAAGATGCTCCCACTCGAGTCACTAGACAGAAGAAGGCGTTGGAAGAAAGCCTGCTGCTTAAGGATGGAGGAAGCCAGCAGCACATGGATGAAGAGAGCTCAATGCACATGGATGAAGAGAGCGCAAGGCACTTGGAAGAAGGAAGCCAAAGGCACATGGAAGGAGGCGAAAGGGGCATGGAGTCAAGCCACATGGTCACAAATATGTCACTAACTGTTGCTGGCAGTTCTGAACAACAGGAGCACCATACTCTTGTTAGAGGCAAGTTACTCCCTTCTTTTTTAGTGTTTCCATGGGCATACCTATTGCTCACTGTTGCATGTCCTTATTTTATGTATTCAGTTGATCAATGCATACATGTCTATATGACATTCTGCCATGTCTTCATTTGTCCTATTTCAGGTAAAACTGCTTTTGTCAACCACAAAAGAAAGGGCACAGGGCTTGAAAGGATAACCAATGGATTGGGCGCGAAGGTCACCATCGAGATTGCTGAAGGGATGAAACGCCCAGAGAAGCCTTTGCAGGCTGCAAAGTTTGCATCAGAGTGTGGCTATACTGCAAGAAGCCTTATGCCAGTCCTCCCTCACTTCAAGGAGTACAAAAAGGATCCTACCCTTGTAAAGAACTATATTGGAAAAGTGGCGGTAAGCTAATTACTTTGTAGCTGAATGCCATCTTTTTGGTGTGGATACCTGATAATATGATTATCTGATTGTGTTCCTTTGCCTTGTTTGCTGTGTCTTGGTAGGGCAATTTCAAGTTGAACACCGATTCAAAGGTTGTTCAGGAGGCATGCACAGACATTCTACAGAAAATTTGCAAGAACAGACGCCACTTGATCAAGAAGAAATTTTTCGACGAAGTCCCAGCAAACCAAGTCAGCATCAAGTCCCCGGTGGAAGGGTTGCCGGACAGTGAATGGCAAAGGCTAGTAGAACTGTGGTCTACCCCAAGACACAAAGTAGGCCTTGTTTATGCTTGCTTTCCTGATGATCATCATGTTTCTGCTGTATGCATTAGCATGTACCTGCTGTCCTAATTACCCGAACCATTTTTCAATTGTAGAAAACTTGTGACAGTGCCAGGACTAATCGAGGGAAAGTTAAGTTCCAGCAGAGGACTGGTTCTCGATGCTACGCGGCCCATATCTATGCCACGGTAAGAACCCTCAAGTTTTTCAATTGTCCTAAGCAACTTTTGTCACACACTCAAGCTCAGATCCAGCAGAAGTCTGATTGTCTTCTATATGAAAAATGTTTCAGAGGAAGGAGCGTAACGGTGAACCAATGTCTGCTGTCGACACATTTAGGGCCACACACCACAGCAAAGAACATGGATACTCCCCGGAAGTCCAGAAGGCTATAGTAAGTCACCTGTGCCATTGTTGATCATGACGTCTTTCCGGACATGTTTCTATGCCCCTGTGAATCAGGGTTTCCTCATGTTTACTTGTAAATATGCTGCTTGTGAATCTGGTACTAGTAGTAATGTTTGACTGGTACTTTCCTTTGGTCAATTTCATTCAACAACTTCATGCTGCTAGTGTATGCTCCAGTGGTGTTAATATGCTGCTAGTGTTAATATGCTGCTGGTGTTAATATGCTGCTGGTCAATATGCTGCTGGTGTTAATATGCTGCTGGTGTATGCTCCAGCTTGGGGAGTGCTCCAGTGGTGTTAATATGCTGCTAGTGGTGTTAACAACTTCATGCTGCTGGTCAATTTCATGTCAATATGCTGCTAGTGTATGCTCCAGTGGTGTTAGTATCTCTATTTTTTATGTGTCAAGAGAATTTGGGTTGAAGTTTCTGTTCATTACTCCTAGCATGCTCATGTCTAATTCTACATATGCAGAGTGACATGGAGACCATATTGGCTGTGCCTGTACCAGAAGGAGGTCAACCAAAATCTGATGTCGACGCTGTTGCTGAAGTTCTAACCAAGGCATGCCCGTCAAGCACGTTCCTGAGGAATGTTGGTCTGAGATCAAGCTCATCCAAGAAGTCTAGCAAATCAGATGTTGTGGCTGCACATGTCACTGACCTTGAGGAGAAGCTGCAGAGGGAAAACGAAGCAATGCGGGCCGAGCTCGCTGAAATGAAGAGGAAGACTGAAGAATCTGAAGCCGCACAAGCTGTCCGCGACAAGGAGCATGAAGAGCTGCGCAAGAAGACTGATGAAACAAATGAGAGGTTGGCTCAGTTCATGTCACTGATGGGAGCAAAAGTTCTGTGAGGATGGGTACCTGATGGATGTTAAGTTAGCTAGAATGGTAAGTTTTGGCCTGATGGTGATGTGAACCTGGCTTTGGATATGGTAATTTTGGTCTGTGATGTAAACCTGATGCTCATGATCTTGCATGTAAACCTGATGCTGATACACTATGGTAATTTTGGCCTGTGATTTGAATCTGGAAGAATATGTGATTTTGAGTTGTGAGTTGATGTGTTGATTTGAATACCTGGGATATTTGTTTTAACTCAAATTTACTCGATTTCAAAATGAAATTTGAATTCAAATGTACTTGAATTTCTGGATTTGAATTTCATCTTATACTGTGCAACTGGGCTAAAGAGGCCTTGGGCCCAAACTCTTTGGGCTGGAACAATGTTGGGCTGACCCATATAGAGGAAATGTAATGCTGAAAAGAAATTGCAGAAAAAACATAAATGGGCTGAAAAAGTTGGGTTGACCGACATAAATGGGCTGAAAAAGTTGGGCTGGCCCATATGGAGGAGCTGTAAATTCAAAAAGAAATTGCCGAAAAAAAATTAATGGGCTGAACATTTGGGCTTGGCCCATCTAGTGACCAACGTGGACTGGGCTGAATCTGTTCTATGACCTTCTGATTTGGTCACAAATTTGCCACGTAGGATTGGCCACGTAGGATCTGACGTGGCTATGCCAGACAGCGCGTGACCAAAAAAATTGGTCATAAGAGTTATGACCATCAAATTTGGTCATAGATGGTTATGACCAATTCGAAAAAAAGGTCACATATGACCGTTTGAGACGCTCCGTATGTGACTTTCAGATTTTGGTCATAAAAAGGTCATAGATGAAAAATTATGACCTTTTAGTGACCAAATTTGTGAGTCACTAGTTGACATATTTCTTGTAGTGTCATGATCCTTTGTGCAAATCCTGACTCAAAGGGAGATCACAAGACAATATCCACCCTGGAGTACGGAGCTAGGGCGAAATGCATCACCCGTTTCACTTGTACATCAACACCAAGGGACAAGATAATGTGCCCCAAAGAGGCCCAGAATGCGACACGGTTGAAGGATGAAGAGCTAGCATGGCTGAGGACGAAGCTCAGTCTGATGGAAGCACGTCAAGCAGGTGCGAAGGATGAAGAGATAAACGTGAAGGTCGCCGAAGAGATCGGTTCCTATGGGGTGAACTGAGGGTAATGGCAAAGAAGATGTTTATGCTGCAGCAAGAGCTCCTTGCCGTGAAGCAGCGGCTACAGGAGGTTGAGCGTGAGAAGCTGTACATAGATGAATAGTCTCCCTTGCCGTGCCTGGAGGGTCCTGATTAACTCACCCTTTTTTTGAAGGATAACGGCAGGTGTTCTGCCAATTCAATTGAGAAGATAGAAAGTAGTTCAGTTACACGCTAGAAAGGATCTAGCAAAACACAGAGAGAAAACAACAACAAGAAAGACAGCGTAGGCTGCCTATCTCTAAGGATAACTACTCGCGAGAATGCGCCTCTACAGGCGGCTCCAACTCCAGATCTTCAGCTGCGCGGGCAGCCCGGGCCGCAGTCGTTGGAGTAGCCCGGCTCCCGCCGTCTTGGAAATCACGGATCTTGAAGGCCCCACTCTGCCGATCAGAACCCTCACCGCCTCCGTCTCCAGCGCCGTCTTCGGATCCTTGAACAGGGTCGTGAAACGCTGCTGCAGCACCTCCTCTGTGGCATCCCCTTTCGCTTCGTCTTCCGCCGGCAGCCCCATTTCTTGCGTAGGACACGACGCGCCCTTTCAATCGTGCTCAACCCCGCCATGGATGTGACAGCCCGCCGATCGCTGGCCTGACGAGTGGGCATCGGGGCAGGATTTCTGGGGCGGCGCCTGTTCGGTGTGGCCGGCGTTGGTGGAGCCGCAGAGGAGCGGTGATGGATTCTATGAAGGTTGGGGCTGAGGAAACCAACTCTTGCACCCCAGCATCCCGCGACGTCTCCGAGTCTTCATTGACGATAGTGAGCTCGACGAAGCTCAGTCTCCGAGTCTTCTATGAAGGTAGGGGCCGAGGAAACCAACTCACCCTCTTTTTGCAAAACCTGTTCCGGAGGTGGACTGCCCATTAGTTGGTCAGCACTAAGTTTCTGGGCAGATTTGCTTTCTTTCTAGTAGGGCTATTTCTTTTGAATATATTTGGACATGTGCTTGAGTTAGGAGTATTAGTTTGTAAACTCATCTTGTCTTGGAAAGCAACATATTTGTTGCTTGTCTCATATTGACCGCTCACATTTCAATTGTTTACATTTTGCTGCACCGCATCAATGGATGGGTGTCGGCCTCATATTTATACGCACGTACAAGACACATATTAGATCAGAGTTTTTGCGCCACTCGTAACTCGTTCTCTGATGAAATGAAAGTGAATCTCTATATGTCTAGTTTGGGTGTAAAACACTGTATTTCCTGTGAGGTACACCGCGCCAAGGTTGTCATACCAAAGCCTGAGAGCAAGGTTCAACTGAACTATTAATTCTTGCAGCATAACCCTTGTGCTAGACATATACTGGGTTGTTTCTGTGAGCTCCATGACTCAAGGTTTGGTTCATAGAAACCGCAAACCCTCCTGGTGATTGGAGACCATCTGACACCCCCTCCCCCCCCCCCCCCCCCCCCCCCCCACCCCCGCCCAATCGGTGTCAGAAAAATGCAATTAGATCTTGCGATCGAGATCTTCCATTGTGTAGCCCCGCATAGCATGATCCTTTGACTTGGTGAAGAATTCACTTGACTGTAGCCCAATGTAACACCACTCAGGGAATGATGGAACAAACACACCTTGTTTACATGTTGTATTGTTGTTAATGTCGGTGGAGCACAGCTGAGGGTTGACGCGGAGGCATGGGAGTCGGGGACCACCTCCGAATAGGCAGACGTGGCCCGACACGGAGGTGAAAGGATCCATGTCACACCTATATGGATATGGTGAGGACACAACCGCGTGGAGTGGCGTGAGGTGAACAAGGCCGCGTGGGTGTGAAGATGGTTGGGATGAAGAGTGGAGGGGGCAGTGTGCGCGGTGGTAGAGGCGGCTGGCGCGCGGCACGGACCTTGAGAATAGGAACCATATCAGTTGTTGCGCAATACTAATGAACAAAGGGACGATTCATGGTATGTCGATTGTGGAGAAACTAGTTGGGCACGAAAAAGTATCAAAGCAAAATACCCAATCAAATAAGCATTAGTTCTCCCTATAACGGAGGTGATCCAGCTGCACCTATGGATGAGAAGAAACATCCATGTCAAGATTTGCAGAACCTGATACGTACGTATGAGACTTAGCACAAAGTTATATTTGGAAGTGTTATTACTACCTCCGATCGGATAGCTCTCCGCCCGCGACAACCAAAACCAATCGGAGGGAGTACTTGATAGTAGAATTGATCAGACATAACAAGACACAAAGAGTACAAAAAAATTAACTTATCGTCATAGCACACTCCGAAGTCGCCCAATCGGGCGGGCACACCCACCAACCAGTGCAAAACTTCAATTCAGCGACAAAACACCCACCAAAATTTGTCGGGCCGTCGGGTCAAATATTCAAGGTATGGGAAGTTTGCTGAGAAAAATATTATGTTGGGGAACCACTTCGGTTCACTGTGGACATTCGTATTGTTGCAGACTGTAAGGCTTTTAGAAGCACCATAATTTGTGAGCCCGCCTATTCTATGATAAATCATGAATCAAGAAATTTTGGTTAAAAATATGTGGATTTTTTTGCTTTAGGCAAAATTGTGTTGTTATGCGTATCACCGGATGCTTACAATTATGCATTTTTTTTGGTCGAACCTAACCTTCATCAGGGACCCAACATTGATACTAGCTTAGTTTTGTTTCATGTTTTGCACATCAATTGAAGTATGCGCCTCTTACAAAAGCTAGGAACACTTATGGTTGTTTTTAGTTAGCATCACACAAAGTTTTTCTAAATAGTTGATCATTAATATGCAGTGCCGCATTATATAGGAAACACATTCTCACAAAGTCTTGACAGTCGTGTCAACTCTGTTTTTCTTTGTGCATGTCACGGCAGGTAGACGTGGAGTGGCATGATGTTAAGAGTCGAATGACGTCACAACGATAAAGCTAGAGGTAAAGTTGAGAAGTGCAAAACGAGGATGTGAGAGGCGGAAATTAAACTCGTCAAAGATTCACCTAATTAGAATTCAAGGCGACGAAATTTCGAGAAAGAAAATATTTCGAAGGAGTAACAAAAGCTTAGCCAAACCCAAATGTAGAGGCAGGGCTAGGTGGCAAGGTCACTAATATGACCTCAACCACAGAGATTCGTGGACTAAAAAAATGTGCACATGTGACGAAGCAGCGATGTATGCAGAGTTGGAAGTTGTTAGTCCGAAGTAAAAATAAATGGGCCATGTAACCAATGGAATAGCCGCTAGGCGATCGGAGAGGAAGATACCTACATCGGAACCGGAAAAGAACAATTCCAGTGGCGAACGCACCGGCATATTTGCTAGTTTTGTACTCGATCACCCCTTACCAAAATATATAGTGCATGGGACATTTTTTTTATCAAATCGTGTACACTTTGACCAAGTTTATAATACCAAATCGACACCACTGAATTCATTATGAAGTATACTTTCATATGATATACATTTTGGTATATAGATATAGATATTTTTGTAATAAACTTAGTCAAAGTTAGTGAATTCGAATTTCACACAAACCAATGTGCACTCTGTTATGGCAACTGATCGTGTGAGTGTGACTCACACGGTGTGAGCAGAGCAGGCGCCCGGCCGGTCCCGTTGTGTGGCGCGTGTGATGTCCGGCCCAGTTCGTGGAGTATAAAAACGCCTCGTCCGCCCGGAAGAAGGCCGTGGCCACTCCCAGATATAGAAAAAGCCCAGGCGAGGCGACCGCCCGCCAGCCAGCAGACGTCGCGGAGACGAAGGAGGAAGGAAGGAGCGGAAGAGGAGGAGGATCGATCGAGCCCCCCTCGCTCCCCTTCTCTCTCCACACCTCCCAACCATTCCGTTAGCCGAATCGATCGATCGCCCACCCATCGCCGCGAGGCGCCGCCGCGCGGCCATCTCGCCGATCGATCGATCGTCCCCCAGGTACGTAACTCAGAATCCCAGGCCATTCGCCCGTGCGTCGGCTGTGATTTGGGTTCGTTTCGTGATTTTGTCAGAATGTGCGTGCTCCCACAATTTTTCCTTCATTTCGAGTTATGTTTGTCCAATCCATCTGAATTATTTCTGTAGCTGTTAATGGCGTAATAATTATCGCGTATATCTTAGCACTCATGGTCATTGATGATTGTAGATTTGATCGTTTGGTTAATCTTTGTTTGTGCATGACGCGCTGCTTGATGCAGGTATATGTGGGAATTGGGCGCGATCGGATTTCTCTGACGCGCGTTGTTCGGTCGCCTTACCTGGGAGCAGTGGTGTGAATCGCGTAGACGCGTAATGGTGGAGTTTGAGGCACCCTGCTGACGACTATGGAGGTGTGCGAGAGCCTGTGCTTCCTCTGCCCCGACTTGCGGACCAGGTCTCGGCACCCGGTGAAGCGCTACAAGAAGTTGCTCGCCGAGATCTTCCCCAAGTCGCAGGTGACATGACGTGACCTGCATTTGAATACCATTAATTGCCGCGTTTTAATTTTGAAAGCGTCTACATCTGTACATTGCTCACTGCAGAAGTGTGTGTTGTGTTGTACTCCCTCCGTCTCAAAATATAAGTCACCCTTAAATTTTGCTGATCAACGACGTACAAATTTGACCATGATTTGTACTTATAATATGTCAATAAAATTAGTTTCGTGATATATGATATGAAAGAATTTTGGAAGTCGAATTCAATGGTACCATTTATACGTTCTCAATCCATATATTTTAGTATATATTAGTGATCAAAGTCGAACATCAAAGAACAGCACAAAAATAGCGCGTTTTATAATTTGGGACGGAGGGAGTATAACCTATCAGGAAAACTGAAGGCCTCTAGATGCTTTTGTTGTTCTTTTTCAGGATGAACCACCAAATGATCGAAAGATTGGCAAATTGTGCGAATACATTTCGAGGAATTCGCTGCGCGTTCCCAAGGTTTAGTTCTCTTTTAATCTAATGATATAATTTTCTAGCGCAACTCCATGGGCTTGGTTTTACAAGGGATAGGTTGGAAAATCTAAATAATGATGTTTATGCACCCTCACTTTCACAGATTACGGTTTATTTGGAGCAAAAGTTCTTCAAGGAATTGAGAGCTGAGCGTTTTGGCTCAGTAAAAGTTGTCATCGCGATTTACCGAAAGGTGATATCTTCTTGTCAGGAGCAACTGTAAGTTATTTCTGCTAGTTGCATTTTCTCTCTTGAGTTTTTCAGTGAAGGTTCTGGTTGCTAAATGTTGGAATGCTGTAGCATATTTCTGACAACTTCATCTTATGATCACTAATTTCTAGTTTATAGACTGTTACATCCTAATTTGGAGTACATAAAAGAGTTTCGCCTACATTTTTCCACTGTATATTTGTATGTTCTGTTTGTGTGGATAATTGCTGTAGTGAGCGAAGTCAATGTTTTGCAGGCCCCTTTTTGCCAATAGCTTACTAACCATCGTAGAGACCACAATGGAGCAGAATAGACATGATGACTTACGGATACTAGCTTGTCAAACACTTTTTGACTTTGTAAACTACCAGGTATTTGGACATCCGGGTAGGCACTTGGAATAGTTTTTAGTTTCGCAATCAGCCAACAAATATATATTGTTTTAAGACAATTTGGACTTATGTGTGATGCTCTAATCGTTACAGGTTGACAGCACTTACATGTTCAACCTAGAGAGCCAGATTCCTAAACTATGTCAGCTGGCCCAAGAGTTGGGTGAGAAGGAGAAGATATCTGTTCTTCACGCAGCTGGGCTCCAAGCCCTTTCATCCATGGTACTTCTTCCTTTTTGTTATACAAATCTTAAAATTTCCCTTTTGATACAACTGATGTCATCTATATATCCGTATTTTTTAATTGAATAATACATTATAGTTTGGGCCATGAAAAGGAGATAAAATTGTGGCTAAAAAAACTCAGATTTTGGGTTCTACTTTTTTTTAGATCACATCACATACTAGGACTTCTTAGCATAGAACCACCACTTTGCTGCTCAAAGTTTGGAAACCACCACTTTACGTTTGAACAGCAAAACATTACTACTATTCAGAAGATTTGTTGCAATGTGCGCTAAAAATGAATTGAACGCGAATTGACACTCAAGCTAACAGAGGACCCACCAGCAGCCTGACGTCACATGTTCACGTCAGCATTGTTTTTTTCCTCCACTCATGGCTGAAGCCGCCGACTCGCAGTCGCAGTCCTCCCAGATCCAAGGCCACCCCGAGCTACGCCACCTCTCTCTACCTCCCCCTCGACGCGTGCTTGCTTGAACGGACTGGACCCTAGCGAATCGTGGTCGTCTTCCCCGACTCTGGTGGTATACGCGTTCGATCTCGTCGCCTTCGACCTCCTCCAGCCTCCCAGACACTTCCATCGTCGTCCTGGTGAGACGATGGTCGGGAAGGACCATTTTCCGCTTCCCCTCTCGCACGCCTCCAACCACCATGGATTTGGTCACCGCGGTGAATACTTGGTCTAATACGCCGCCCAATCGGCTTCCCCCGGTGTCACGCTCGAGACCCGCTCATTCCCGCCCCGCGCATGACCTCCCCTACTTGAGCGCGAGCTCGTCCAAGCTGGATGCCTTATGCCCTCGCCGACGTCAGCACGTGATGTCACCGTGCTGGGTGGGTCCCGCTGTCAGTTTGAGTGTCAATTCGCGTTCAATTCGTTTTTAGGCACATTGCAACAAATCTTCTGGTGTTTTTTTCGATTCGACCTAAAGTGGTGGCTTTTCGAACTTTGATCGGCAAAGTGGTGGTTCTTTGCTAAGAACTCCACATACTAGTTGCCATGGCCGCCGCCTCCGTCTTGAGCTCACCTCCGCTCCCCGGGTACGAGGCCACGACGCCCCAACCTGGGTCCTCCTTGGCACCTTTGCCTACATCTCCGAATGCCCCAACGCCACCTTCGCCAGCACCATCACGGCGAAATCATCGAGGTGGCCTTCTCCATCGCCCACCCGCCCGACGTCTCCCACTTCTGCGCCTGGCAGCCGCCGATTTCACGGGGCCGCCCAAGGTGATCACCGCGGAGGCCGACCTCGTCCTGTTCCGCCTCCTCCCCAACCCGGGAAACAGCGTCTTCCTCGACAACGATGTCGCCCTCCTGCGCTGCGGCGACGATGGCAGCGAGTACATTCGCCATCGCTGCTCTGAGAAACATGTACTATAGTGCACCGCTTAAGGAGGACGACACGCTAGGAGCCGATGGAGTTCAAGCTCTGCCTGTACCGCTCCGCCGAGGGGCAGTGGAGCTCCAGACTGCTGTCGATGGCGGAGCGGCCGAGGGACCAGGTTTTTTTTAGAAAAGGAGCAAAGCCCCAGCCTCTGCATCATGATGATGCACACGACTTTATATCAAAATTTTAAAAGAGTTTAGAGTAGTGAAGTGTGAAAATATTACAATCATGGATCAGCTAGAGTGGCCACATGGATCAGCCACCTAAAAAAAGCTCTTAACCAAAGTCTACACATATTGGAGTCTTCTTGTATGCAGCCAGCCACTTCGAGACATAGTAGCTCGCACCACCGCAAGCAACCGGGTACAGCCAGTATCCGTAAGTGCTCGCTGGTCCTCCGGTAGGAGAAAGGACCACATGTGGATCCAATATAAAGCCTTGTGAATCACCTGCAAAAAATAATACCATGCTTTGTTAAACATAATATCATTTCTACAGTTCCAGATAGCCCAAACAAAAGCACATGTGCCAATGCGAATGCGAGCTTTTGTTCTTTTATCAACCCCATTAAGCCAATGGCTAAACAAGTTTTCAATACTTGTAGGTGGAGTGATATTAAAAGTAAAATGTAAAAGTCTGCAAATATTCTTAGCAAAGGGACAGGATATAAACAAGTGTTCAACAGACTCTTCTGAATGACAAAATATGGAAGAACCACATGAAAAAAATTATCTTCAAAGGAACCTTCAATTTCCAAAGGTATTTGTGCAAGAAAGGGGTATGACCATGCATGCAATCTAGATACATGGATTTTACCGAAATACTCCCATTTGGAGTCAGGTTCCATATGAACTTATCTGTTTCATTATTTAGCTGAACATCCATTAATTTTTTGACAAGTTGTAACCAAGCGTTCCACTTATCGCCTATTAATGGTCTTCTAAATTCAATATTCAAAGGGTTGTGCTGTAGAATATGTGCAACTAGAACATTTTTCCGTCTTGCAATATTGTATAGCGTAGGGTATTGTACAGCTAGAGGTTTATCTCCCATCCACATGTCTTCCCAAAACCGAGTCCCAAGTCCATCCCCAACTGTGAATGATCCTCTTTTGAAGAACTCAGTTTTGACCTTCATAATCCCTTCCAAAAAGGGGAGTCATTAGTTTTCGGTTCCACCTGAGCCAAAGTCTTAGTCCCTAAATATTTGCTAGATAATAACTCTTGCCACACTCCCTCTTCATGAAGAATTTTGAAGAGCCATTTACTCAACACACTTATTTTTTATCTCAAGCACCTCTATACCCAAACCCCCTTGATCTTTCGGACGACACACTATGTTCCATTTAGAAAGCCTATATTTGTTTTCTGATCACTTTGCCAGAAGAAGCGAGAGCGAAAAATCAAGTCTTTTACGCACCCCAACTGGGATCTCAAAAAAGGATAGCAAAAACATAGGGAGGCTGGTTAGGACCGAGTTAATTAAAACAAGACGATCCCCATATGAGAGCATCTTCCCCGCCTAGCATCCCAACTTCTTTTCAATCCGATCTTCAATCCTTTTCCACTCCTTATTCAATAATTTTCGATAGTGAATAGGTATACCTAAGTACCGAAATGGTAAAGCACCAACCTCACACCCAAATATTTTTCGGTACTCATCCTGCACTTCCTTAGCTTTGCCAAAGCAATATAGCTCACTCTTGTGGAAGTTTATTTTAAGCCCCGAGAGTTGTTCAGAAATAGATATGATAAGTTTCATATTGACGGTCTTCTCAAGATCATGCTCGAGAAACAAAATGGTGTCGTCAGCATACTGCATAATTGAAATCCCTCCCTCAGCCAAATGAGGTATGAGAGACCCAACCTGCCCATCATTCTTAGCTCTTTCGATTAAAACGGCCAACAAGTCAGCCACAATATGAAATAAGACCGGAGACATCGGATCCCCTTGTCTTAGTCCTTTTAAAGTTTGTAAATAATGACCAGTATCATCATTCACTCTAATTCCAACACTTCCGCCCTGTACAAAATGGCCCACCCAATCACACCACTTCGGATCAAAACCCTTCATACGTAGTGCTTGCTGTAAAAAGGACCAGTTGACCTTATCATAAGCCTTTTCAAAGTCAATCTTAAAAGGACCCCATCCATTTTCTTCGGCTGAATTTCATGAATGGTTTCATGTAGGACAACCACCCTTTCAAGAATGTTCCTACCCGCAGTGAAGGCCGATTGTGTAGGACGAATTACTTTTTGTGCAATGGTCGAGACACGATTCGTGCCCACTTAGTGAAAATTTTGAAACTCACATTGAGAGACAAATAGGCCTATATTGCTCAATTCGGCTGAGGGACCAGGTGTGCCCGGTGGAGAAGACGGAGCGGTACCACGACACGAAGGTGATCGCGCTCGGTGGCACGGTGGGGCTGGGTCGACCTCTAGCGCGGCATCCTCGTCTGCTACGTGCTCGACGAAAGTCGCGTGCTCCGTGACGTGCCGCTGCCGCCGCCGGCGAGGGGAACTGGCTGCTGTACCACAAGCGCTGCTCCTACGTGTTCCGTGACGTTGCCGTCAGCCTGAGCAGAGACTGCATCAAGTACATCGAGATGGAAATTGGCCTGCCGAGAAAGGATCAGGCTGCCGAGGCAACATTGCTGCCAGTAGTTCTAAGCTGCTGCCCTGGCCTCCTGGTAGTACCACGGAGGCAACATTGCTGCCAGTAGTCCTCACCGCAGTTTTCCCCACGATGAGTATGGATGATGATGTTATCTACCTCTTGTCCAAGGCCTGCTACGCTGGCGACAAGGATGTGGTGATTGCTGTTGACTTGAGGAGTAAGACGCTGCGAGGAGTGGGCAAGCTTGTTGCCGGAAGGGACTTCACTTCTATGCCCTACTGCACCACAGAGATCTCCAGATATCTCAATCTCAGTATGGCTGCAGGCAAAAGAGAAGAGAATAATTCAACTGACAAGTTGAAAGAGGAGCATACACGTTCGCGCATCAACATAGATCGATTGATGGTGGCAACCTTTTCAGTTATAGATCGATTGAGGGTTTGCCAAGTTTGTTCGCTGTTGCACGAACTTCACTGTTTTGCTACCCGTTATATGCAGTGAACTGTTATCCTAGCTGTTTCGGGTTAAAAAAAGAAGAAAAAAAATACTATGGTTAGATAATATCATCTTGCATCGCCTCAAAATGTCCTGACTTTCAGGCATCATGCCATTAAAGATAATTCATTTGATCCCCTCAACAAAACATTGGTCCTTGTACCGTCCTGCCTAGGAATGCATCCATCAAGACAAAACAGGCCATATTTCCCTCATATATTCCGGCATAATCCAAGAAGTGTTTCTTCTATTTTCTGCCCTGAACATTTGGGTTTCTGCTCTCTATCCAAAATCCTCATGTCTTATGTCGATTTATGTGTTTTTCAGGTTTGGTTTATGGGTGAGCATTCCCATATCTCTGCCGAACTTGACAATGTAAGTGCAGTATTTTCCGTCATCCATTATGGTAGTTTTAGAAAAAACAAACAATCAGTTAACATTCCAGTCAAGGTCTTACTGTTGATGATATTTTAGTCTCTTTCCGTTTAGTTTGCATAACCGCACAGTGCATAGTACTATCCAGTCTTTCCATTTTTTAAGTTGTATATGACTGTTACTGGAACACACAACTGTCTTTTAGTAGGTCCAAGTCATCCCTTCCTTCAAAACATTTAACAGGAACCTTCTACGTATGCCAGTTAGTTGTTAACTTTGTCTTGGTCATATTACCAAAGGGGCATAATGATGCATCAGGATGACTGCTATTCTGCCAGACTAGTTGAGTTTTCAACAATAATTATTCGGTTGGACAGGTTGTCTCTGCAGTTCTGGAGAACTATGAGAGCCCATATGCAAATTCTGAGAATAATGATGACACTGTTGAAGACAGAAGGACTCGCTGGGTGAATGAAGTTCTCAAAGCTGAAGGTCATGACCCTCCTGGTGTTACCATTTTGGCAAGGGTTTCCTCATGGAAAGATATTAGAGCTGCCCACGGTGCACTGAATTTGACAATGTAATTTTTTTTATGCTGGAGTTTATAGAATTCTATGTTGTAGTAAGTTTCTCTAATATCGTATCTCTTTAAATCATTTTTCCTGAACAGAGAAGAATCAGGAAGTCCAAATTTCTGGTCAGGGATTTGTCTGCACAACCTTGCTAGAATATCCAGGGAAGCAACAACTATCCGTCGAGTTCTGGAGACAATATTTCGTTATTTTGATAATAACAATATGTGGTCACCTTCTAAGGGACTTGCACTGTGTGTCCTTCTGGATATGCAGATTGTGATGGAGAAATCTGGTATTTCATTATCTTCTCAGTTTTCAAGATTTAATTTACATATCTTACTAATATACACTTCACTCTTCCATGTCGTATTCAAGATATCTAGTTATCTACACAATCATGCTTACCTCCAATTATTGCTAGTGTTGATAGTTATTCTATTTTTATAAGTTTAAATTATTGGCTGGCAGGACAGAATGCGCATATATTGTTGTCCATGTTAGTCAAGCATCTTGAACACAAGAATGTATCGAAACTACCAGATATGATTCTAGACATCATTGAAGTTACATCACGACTTGCTGAGCATTCCAGATCTCAATCTTCTACTGCAATAATGTCTGCAATAAGCGATATGGTCAGGCATTTGGGTAAAAGTATGCAATCCCTGGCCAGCGATGCAGGTCCTGGAGACAACAATAAATGGAATAACAAATATCAGAAAGCTGTAGATGAATGCCTTGTTCAGTTGTCTAAGAAGGTCAGCTTTCTCTTAAGTATATTTCAGAAACACCGTTTTCTTTCCATTAGCTATATGCATTCTACGGATCATTTGCAATCATGCTAATCCATGTACACGCTCCTTCAATTTTCTTTTATGCTCTTCAGGTTGGTGATGCTGGACCTATCCTTGACACACTAGCTGTAGTACTGGAAAATGTTTCAAGTACCACACCTGTTGCACGGTCAACCATTTCTGCAGCATATCGTACTGCCCAAATAATCGCTTCATTGCCAAATTTATCATATAAGAGCAAAGTACGTTTGATTGGCAATATTTTGTCTTTCTGCCCTCTTCTATACAAAATGTTTAACAAGATATACTTCACACTGTAGGCATTTCCTGAGGCATTGTTTCATCAACTGATTATAGCAATGGGCTATCCAGATTGCGAGACACATTTAGGAGCACATCGGATTTTCTCTGTTGTTCTTGTTCCCTCTTCTGTCTCTCCATGCTCATTCTCAGGAACTCCGCAGACAAGCAAGATTAATCTTCACAGGACATTATCCAGGCAATCATCAGTTTTTTCATCTTCTGCGGCTTTATTTGGGAAATTGAAAAGAGACGTGTTTTCATTTCGTGAAAGTCCACGCCGGGATAACACAAATCTAATGCCCATCAGTGAGGATTCAGATCAGGGCAGTGAGAATGAGCCAAAATTGTTTAAGTCACAGACTATCCAAAGGATGACTAGTACAAAAGAGACTTCCTTACCATCAGCAACAGAAATAAGTAACTCAAGTGGACCTACTCAGGAAACAGTATGTACTGTGCAAAGCTTTCTTGTGGCTAACAGGATCATTTAGTAACTGTGACTATTTTTCAGTCAGAACAAGAAGTTTTATTCATTTACATGCAGGAACCAGTCATCCTCATGCTGAGTGCACGTCAGGCAAATCTTCTGCTTTCCTCGCTGTGGACTCAGGCATTGTCACCTGAAAATGCTCCCCGAAACTATGAAGCAATTTCACATACTTACAGCTTGATGCTACTATTTTCTGAATCCAAGGTAAGACCGCATCACCCTGTTTAATGTCCAGCTTTCTGTGCTATTTTCTGTTATCTGGTTTGTTACTACTCTCTCCAGTTCATAAATAAGTGACATTTTAGACAATGAATGGTCTCGAGAAATGATTTATCAGACATTGAGACGGTCTTCAAGATGTAACTTTGACCACTATTTCTACTACATTATCTGCATTAAACAAACAAAAATATGTAAAGAAGTACATATGATTTTCAGATTTCCAATCTAAATATTTAATATGTATTGCAATCAGTTAAAAAAACGACGGAAGGTATGTCCAAAATGTCACTTATTTGTGAACTAGAGGAAATATATAATAATGAAATCATATTGTTGGTATAACTGTGTATATATATTGTAAGTTATTAAGGATTCCATTTAGTAGTCACAGGACAACACCATTTACAAAAATCCACATGTATGAGCAATCAATCTGAGACGAGCTTTCAGCATAATGACAATAAAATATAGCGTGCTATTCTATCTTATTCGGTTTGTTACATTGCGGATTATACCATAATAATTCATAGGATCTTATATGAAAGACTGGAATCGATCAAAGTCTGAATCTTTTCTCATGTTTCTTGATTATATGACTGATGGCCAGCATATAGATCAAGGATGTCCATATTCAGCTATTGCACTGCTAAGATAAAATTGACGATTTTTTCTTATGTGGATCTTTATATAGCTTTTAACCCTAAATTATCTACTAAAACCACGACACCTATTTCGGAACGGAGGGAATAGCTTTTAACCTTAAATTATGTGAATGACCATATTCAGCTATTGCACTGCTAAGATTTTTTTGACATTTCATTAGATTACTCTCTTTTGTTTGACCTAATATATCTGCTGCAGAACTCACGTCTAGAAGTTTTGGTTGGCAGCTTTCAGCTTGCTTTTTCTTTAAGAAGTATTTCATTACATGCAGGTATTTATTTCCATGAATGTATTTTTCAGATTTGTTTTCCACTGAATGTATTTAACACCCAAAATTTAACGAAGATCAATCTGAACTATCACTAGAGATAATAACTGAACAAAAAGGCACATAAATTAACACCCTTTTTTTGGCATATTTATGTGCCTTTTTGTTCATTTATTATCTCTAGTGATAGTTCAGATTGCTCTTCGTTAATTTTTGGGTGTTTATTCACAGTGAAAATGACATAGTGAAGTTTAGATTGCTCTTCGTTAATTTTTGGGTGTTAATTCACTGTGTAAATGACATAGTATCTGGGTTCTTTCACTATTCGTTGTGGGCATTACAATTTGTGTAAAGTGTAAACAATGAGTATTCGTCAATAATAAGTTAATAAATATGTGTGAGATGCTTGTAACTTACTACAGGTAAGCCTAGAACTTACCTGTAAGCACAAAATAGGACATATTCCGGGTCCTACTGGAGTAGACCAAAGTATTTGGACACATGAGGCTCATGCACTCATGATCATGCATTTTAGTAAACAATAGCTACTGTTTCATTGTGTTAGGTAGATTATCAAGGTATAATATCACCTATCTATTCTAACACAGAACCACTTGAATCTCTAAAAGAAAATTGATTATCTATGATCCATGTCATACTATATGGCTATATGAAGTAGAAGTCGTGTGTTAATGCTAAATATATTCTGCAATTTAACATGTTCTGCAGGTTTTCTGCCACCATCGCGCAGGCGTTCTCTTTTCACTTTGGCAACTTCTATGATTGTGTTCTTCTCGAAAGCTTTTAATGTTCCAACACTCATTCCAGTTGTGAAAGATTTGTTATCTGAAAGTACAGTAAGTAAACTGCACATCCTTCTATCATTATTTTTCTGTTGTGAAGACATATTTGTAATCTAGAAAGTCCTTGTGCTTGTGGATATAGTAAGTAACTGCTCAATTTGACCGTTACAATACCATCTCAAAATACACTACTTACAATGCACTGGCCAACAGGGAAGTAAGATGTTTGGTGGATCATTGATGACAAAAATATATATTTCACCTATTCTTGTTACGTGCCTTGTGCTTGTGCCTTTTCTTGGTATCATATTGTGTTGATTTTTTTATAACCGATGTGTTTACCAGGTTGATCCATTTCTTCGTATAGTTGAAGACCTTAGGTTGCAAGCTCTTGATAGTGCAGCCTACGGTTCGAAAGAAGATGACGATCTTGCTCTGAGATCTCTCTCAAACATCAACATGAATGATCAGTCAAAACAAATAGCTGTTTCCATTATTCTTGAGAGCTTAGAACTAGCTGAGGTAAGTCACAAGGATAATCATGTTTGATATTTTCTGTTTCTTTAACTGTTAATTTCCCAGCATGCTCTGTTTTTCTGCAGTCGGAACTGAATACCGTAGGAAAACAGTTGTTCGAGGATTTTTCGGCAGATGATGTTTGTCCAATTGGTCCTCATTTTATTGCATCCCCTTCAATGTCTCATGCATATAATGCGAAGATGCACCAAAAATCCTTGGAGGTGATCAGGCTTGTTTAGCAATAGAGAAAATATCAAAGCCTATAAACTATTCATTTTCTTGTTTTCTTATGTTGTGGTGGGCTTGTTATGCAGGTCATTCCTATGGGGTTCGTATTCGAGGATGACACCCTTGTTGAACCTGACAGCTTAGCAGAACCTCAGTCCCGAAATCCATTGGATAACAGTATTCTTGATGTCGATCAGCTTCTCGAATCAGTATGTATTATCCTTTTTGTGGTACTCTGGTTTAATGCATAACAAATGACGAATTAGCTTTACTAGTAAAATACGGAGGTGGTAATAATAGTCTTTTAAGATGCAGCAATACATGCTAAAAAGAGGCTATTACTTCTGCAGGTTTTGGAAGCATCCCGGAATGTTGGAAGATTGTCCGTGTCAACAAACCACGATTTGCCTTTTAAGGACGTAGCCAACCAATGCGAAGCTCTCTTAATCGGAAAGCAGAAAATGTTGTCTGTCTGCATGAGCACCCACCAACAAGAGGTTAGTACTTAGTAGTGATCTCCCGAAATATCGCCAGCAACTTGAGCTGTCTACATTTAAACATCCCTAGATGGTACTACATTTCCTGATGATATCATACTTGCAGGTTGGTGAACCATCCACGGGGAAGCTTGAGTCATCTGAGCCGGATACTCCAACAGCTGGGCTAACCCTGCACACCAACGATGACCAGTGCCACTCCAATTTCTGCAAGCTACCAGTTCTGAATCCCTACGACAAGTTCCTCACATCCGCTGGCTGCTAAGACCGCCTGCTGCAGGAAAAGAACACACTGGCATGCCATCCACGATGCACAAGCCGAGGGTCCGGGATAGCTCGGAAAGTTACCAGTTTTCAGCATATGGTGGTTCTAGCTTCATGCATCAAGCATGAGGCATCTTGTTATTTGCAACCGAGGAGAGTTCACCGGTACAATTTGAGATGATTTCGTCCTCTCATAAGAACTGAACAGCGCCTTGACAACACCGGTCGGCCGGTTGCCTGCTCCTGCTCCCGGTCGGGATCATGGGAGATGTAACTAGTTCTGCTTCTGCCCAACTAAGAATCAGCTAGTCGGTTTGTGGAATCTGTTAGGTTTATCCTTGTCATTCTCTAGTTAACCACCTATCTAGCAATTGTAGTGATGCAATCTGGGCTTACGTACCTTGTGTCCAGGAAATTTGTTTTGCCCATTGTTTTCTGTTTGAGCTAAATCCGTTGATCTCTGCTGGCTCATAAGTTTGTAAATTAGGTGAGTACAACGCCTGTTTTTTTTTTATGTGACAACGCCTTGTTCTTTCTAACAAATTTGACGAGGTTATAACAGTGCCAGTCTTGATTCCAGGACTTGGAGTAGAGTTTTAACTTCCGCAGGGCTAGCTATCCTAAAACTTTAGTACTATTGGTCTAATTTCGTCAAAATTTATGTGCTTTCATGTAATGTCGAGAACAGAGAAGAAATGCAACACGTCTTTTCAGCGGAGCCTTCTTATGGGCTTCCGTCTGCCGAGGATTCTTGGACGTTGAAAACAACTTGGAGAGGTAGAACATCTTATATTTCAGAACGAAGGTAGTACATAGTAATGATTATTACAAGCCAGAGGTGTACATAAAGTTTTTTTTTGTAGATCTTCCTCGGAGAGATAAAGCCATATAACAACGGAATTCATGCAGTCAAATAGTGCACGAGTCATATACTCAAACAGTGAACAAGTTCATTAAAATTGTGCGAAATCTCACGCTCAAAGAGACAGGTGGGTTCTCTATCAGGAGAGAAAATGAGCCAACTCTCACATACCGAAAACACTCTAGAAGAAAGAAAAGGAAATTGGCGTGCTGCCCAGGGGATAGATGCCCCCTGGTGGATGTCGTCAATCATAGCACTTTGAGATACGTGCCAAACTTAATTAAGGATTTTCACGTGAAATAACACTGCCTAATCGTCTGTGACAAACTGACAACAACAGGTATAAGCTAAATGCAAAACCACATCGTAGATTGTATCATGCAAATTTTTAGGGAGCATGGGGAAACTCACTTGGATTTATCTCCATCACCATGGGTATAAGTAGCAGCATGTGTTGGTGCAAATCAGCCACTCATTAGTTGTTCTTCTTGTTAGCAACTATCTGTCTGGACATTGTGGGGGGTGCCGCTTGGAGCGCCCGCCACTATCTGTCTGGACACTCCCAAATGTGGACAGAACCGAACACATCATGTCCTCTCTCTCTCCCCCCCCCCCCCCCCCCCCCCCCCGCCGCTGTAGATGCCACTGCAAGATATGGCTTGTACGAATGTATTGTCGGACGCACAAAATCTTCTATGGACTACTAGTGGTGGCCGGTCAAAGAGCGGGCAAACGGCCCGAGAAGACAAATATAGCATTATCATTTTATTCCAACAATTAATGAATATCTGAAAACAGCCTAATTTGCGTTAGCAAGTCCGCACCACATCACATGACACATATTATATAGAAACAATTAAACAAACCTTATCAATGATAATAAGTTTAGTTAGGATGTTAGTCTCTCTAATGGATCCTCTAAAGATGTAAATGATTCCCAAGTTTAACTTTGCTCACTAAATTTTATTTGATAAATAGGAGGGGGGGGGGGGGGGGAGCTCTTGTATACTCCACATGAAACTAAGTTCATCCAAGATGATCAGACCGAATAATCAAGGAATATTTGATGCATTTGTTGTGAATTAACTACTGAACCGACACGCAACACACATATGCTAATTGTGGACCAATCAAATTATACTTTAAAAGTTTCTATAATTATACTTATCCAATAATACAATAGAATAACTACCAAGATATTTGGTGGAATGTAAGCTTTTCTCTATCATAATAGTTTAGCATATTAACACATATACACGAACAAACATACATGCATACAAATAGAAATGTACACACTATATAATTCATTCAACCATGACATATAAGATCAATGAGATTTTTTATTACAACATACAATTTAAATTTAGCGCAACATATTTTTCAGTGATATACACAAAATGTATAGAAATAACACCGTGTAATATTCCGAAATATTTTTATGGGTTAACTATGTCATCCAAATAATAGAAAATTATACTCATTAGGACTAATGTTTCATGAAAATAAGTGTAAAAGATTAGTATAAAATATATGTGTCCCGGGTCCAATTTGTTTTGGAATGGGTCTTCCAAGATGGGCCCTAGCCCCACCTTATCCACAAAATTCTTAGTAATATGTATCAACATTATTAGCCAATGAAGTCATAAATTAGTAGTCTAGTCACCTCCCGCTGCTTGGTCCCTCCTTAACAACGCACTTCCGTTGTCGGCACGATTTTGCCCCTCGGTCGAGTTCTAGTGTCTTCCTCGAGTTGGTTGTCGTCCCCGTTGATCTGTGTTGCAACCGCACCCTTCTCTGGCTGACCGTGCAACTGCCGTCACTCGCCACCATCTGCAAGCTACGTTGAGCTAGCAATCGTTGTTTTTTGGATCATTTAGGACTCTACTAGCCACACCAATGTAATGATCTATCAGATGATCCTTTGCCTTTTTATGCTTGTCGTGTAGTGCTGAAGTGGATGTGTGGTATTTTAAATCAGTTATGTGGTTTTGATCTGAGTGCTCGTGTTTTTATTGTTTGTAGACCAATGATTATGTCCGTTACATCTCTGCAACGTGTATGTTTATATGTTCTGTACGGTGACGTGTATGTACATCTACATTTTCGAGCTTTGGGCTATGTTTAGGGGTTTGGGTCAGGCCCTCAGAAATGTGTTTTGCTTAGAAGTAGAATTCGCTCGAGCTTTTCTCTAGAGCATCAGGCTTTTCCAAGTTTACCCCCAAACTCGGCTCAATCCGACATATACCCAGGCGTAGTATGCACGTGGTGAAGGAGGTCATTGGTGAGGGTGATGATGTGATTGCCACGCATCTAGATATGAACGCCTTCTTGAGACACTAGTTGAGAAGGTCACATGCTCTATTAGGGGTGGATATCGATGCATATTGACTCAACCCGTCTCGACTCGCAATACTCGTTTGTTAACGAGGTTGCTCGACTTCACTTGTTATTTAAGGAGCTGAAAACCCTAGCTTGGCTTGATATTCAGGTTTGTTTATCCTTTTCTCGTTTGTCTGTTCTGGTGTTCCCGTGATCATATCACACTGTGTCTACGCAGACAATGATGAACACTATCGTACCCTCTCGAATAGCGTCTCCCTTGTCGTTCACTCTTTGCCTCAATCTCTCCTCCAAGTGGGTCATGATAGTATCTCTCCATCCCTGGAGGAGCAAATCCCAATCGAACTATTAAGTCATGAAGATGCTTTTTCTAATACCTAAAACTACCGTTCTGATCTCCGTATTATGGTTGACGTTTGACAATACCAAAGTAAAATGTCCGACATGTAGAATCATAATATTCTCATGGTCTAGTGAATTTCATAAACGTTAACATTTCTATGATATTACTAACAACGTTATGACGATGATATCTCTTAGAATATCACTAGTCGAAAATGGGCCTTCCGTCCGGAGCTTTAGTCCCGGCCGTATTTGGGCCCAGGACTAATGTGAGCATTAGTCCCGGTTCCAATGGCTAGGACGCCGGCCAGCTTTAGTCCCGGGTCAAACGGGACCTTTAGTCCCAGTTGGAGATACCAACCGGGACTAAAGGGGTTGTGGCAGGCTACGGCCGGTGCGAGCCCCTTTAGTCCCGGTCGGTGTCTCCAACCGGACTAAAGATAGACATTTAGTCTCGGTTGGAGATACCAACCGGGACTAAAGGGGTTGCGCCAGAGGATATCTTTTTTTTAGGTTTTTTCACTTTATTTGATTTATTTCAAAAACGGTCAAAATGACCACCATGACTATTCATCGAAAGAGGTCAAATCTCTAAAACTATTGATATTTCTGTGATATAACCACTAGTTGTGTACCTTAAAATTAATTTTTTTTTAAATTTGAGACCAACCTATCAAACACTTGTAGTTCAAATTTGGATTAATTTCGGAAAATCAACATAAACTCATTTAACTAGTCGAATTTGATAGAAATAAAGAAAATTCCTAATACTTGGGGATTATCAATCAAATGTGGACTACTCTTTGTGAGAATTAGATGGGTGCCATTTTGCACCATATTTTTTGTACTTGGTTCACAAAAATGGTAATTTTTGCCACTTAGAAAAAGGAAAAATGATATTTATAAAAATAATTTGAAAAATCCCTTCGGAACCATTGCTTCCTATACCAAGATACACCTATTTGTCGAATATGAGAACTTTATCACAAACTATGCCGTGGGAATTGCCATAACTTGGTCATTTGACTTGAAACTTATAGATGTTTATACATGATAGACTTTTTTGTGAAGATTTTTTTTGAACAATTTGTCAAAAATCAAGTTTATCATTTTTCATAGCAACTAGTACACATAAAAGGACTCCATGCCAGAGGACATCTTTTTTGAGGGTTTTTTTCACTTTCTTTGATTTCTTTCAAAAAAGGTCAAAATGGCCACCATGACTATTTATCAAAGAGGTCAAATTCTCTAAAACTATCAATTTTTTGTGATATAACCATTAGCTGTGTACCTTAAAATGATTTTTTTTAAAAAAATCAGACCAAACTATCAAACACTGCTAGTTCAAATTTGGATTACTTTCAAAAAATCAGCATAAACTCATTTAACTAGGCGAAATTAGATAGAAATCAAAAAAATTCCTAATACTTGAGGATTATCCATCAAATGTGGACTACTCTTTGTGAGAATTAGTTGGGTGGCATTTTACACTATATTTTTTGTACTTGGTTCACAAAAAGGGTAATTTTTGCCACTTAGAAAAAGGAAAATGATATTTATAAAAATAATTTGAAAAATCTCTTCGGAAACCATTGCTTCCTATACCAAGATACACCTATTTGTCGAATATGAGAACTTTATCACAAACTATGCCGTGGGAATTGCCATAACTTGGTCAGTTGGCTTGAAATTTATAAATGTTTATACATGATAGGCATTTTTGTGAAGATTGTTTTTGAACAATTTGTCAAAAATCAAGTTTATCATTTTTCATAGCAACTAGTACACATAAAAGGACTCCAAGCCAGAGGATATTTTTTTAAGGGTTTTTCTCACTTTATTTGATTTCTTTCAAATAAGGTCAAAATGGCCACCATGACTATTCATCGAAAGAGGTCAAATTCTCTGAAACTATCGATGTTTCTATGATATAACCACTAGTTGTGTACCTTGAAATGAGTTTTTTTAAAATTTCATACCAAACTATCAAACACTTGTAGTTCAAATTTGGATTACTTTTGGAAAATCAACATAAACTCATTTAACTAGTCGAAATTAGATAGAAATCAAGAAAATTCCTAATACTTGGAGATTATCCATCAAATGTGGACTACTCTTTGTGAGAATTAGATGGGTGCCATTTTGCAACATATTTTTTATACTTGGTTCACAAAATGGTCATTTTTGCCATTTAGAAAAAGGAAAATGATATTTATAAAAATAATTTGAAAAATCCTTCGGAACCATTGATTCCTATACCAAGATATACCTATTTGTCGAATATAAGAACTTTATCACAAACTATGCCGTGAGAATTATCATAACTTGATCATTTGGCTCCATGCTAGAGGTTTTTTTTCATAGCAAGTTTATCGATGTTTCTGTGATGCAAAAGATGATATGGATGGTGTATTTGAATTCCTCTCATTTTTCTAATCGATTTAGACATTTTATTTGTCAAATTTTGATTTATGGATTTAAAGATATGAATTTTTCCATATTAAATATTATTACATAATAACTGTTATTTATTCAAAATATATTATTTCATAATAATTGTTATTTATTCAAAAAATATATTATATAATCATTGTTATCTATTCAAATAAATTTTGAAAATTTAAACAATAAAAAAGTGTAACATCATGACCCAGTGGTTAATATGATTGATAGGATACTAATATCAGTAAGTTCTAACTTCTCATTTGGAAGCTAATTTGGAAGGAACTCAAAAGTTAAGCGTGCTTGGGCTAGAGCAATTTGAGGATGGGTGACCGAATGAGAAGTTTGACCAGGGTAACTACTTTGACCTGGGATTAAGTGTGTGGTTAAGTGGGAAATTTTGGAATAGAAATGAGAATAGAATTGAAAATAGAATTAAAAAAATCCCGGTTTGTGGAGCATTCACCAACCGGGACTAAAGGTCCTCCCTTTAGTCCCGTTTGGTAACACCAACCGGTTACCAACCGGGACTAAAGGTCCTCCAGCCCTAGCGCTCGACCGCACCCACGTGGAGCGCCTTTAGTCCCGGTTTGTGGCCAACCGGGACTTAAGGACGGGGCCTTGAGTCCCGATTTCGTAGTTCCGGTTGGATACCCGGGACTAAAGCCTGTTCCCAACCAGTACTAAAGGCCCTTTTTCTACTAGTGCATCCTTTCCAGACCTTCTGTAGATCGTAGCCCCATACATTGAAATCATCTTCACCTCCATATACCAGAAACATCTCCTTTGTAAACTCTAATTTTGCTTAATCACCTTACAAGCTCAAAACATTTAATTACCTTTCAGATGTGTTTTTTCTTCACCCAATTGGATATGAAAACTTTGTCTGGTAGTTTGTTTTGCCTTCGTGTGTTCTGTTTTCGCAGGGGTTTTGAACCTTGCCCGGTTATGTGTATGGTTTGGTGCAAAGACCCGTGCAGCCCTCGTTTGCTTTAGTTCGAGGACTTCCACTACATGCACTTGGTAATATTCCAATTAGTTTTTCTAGTAAATCATTTTAAAAAATGGAGCACTTTGGTTGCACGCAATTGTTTTTTTGTAAGTTGTCGGGTGTGCACTCTAGTTAAGGTATGATACTATGCAAGTGTGCTAGTGCACAACAAACATTTAGTGAAAATCAAGGAGAGAAGCTCCTGAGTTTGCCCATTTTGAACGAGGAATCTTTTTAAGCCTTAGTTTTGGTTGTTGATAAACACCTCTTGGTACTTATATGGATATTTTCCATGGCACAAACCAGTTCATTGGATCATTGCACTTTTGGTTAGAGGAATTGTGGTCATAATTGTACTCTGGGCAGCTAGACAGTCTCATTTGATTGGAAGAGAGCGCTTGTGAAAGAATTAAGTATGAAGGGGCATGTTATACATGAAACCTGCTCAAGAAAGTTACTAACCCTTTCCAAATTAATTTTCGCATATTTAGTACAAAGTGGTACAAAATCTGTGTCAATTAATTTAGAACGGTAGGAGTAGTATTTATTAACAAAGGTGGATTCAACATGATCTGGATGGGCAAACGTTTCTCATAGCCGAAAGAAATAACAGAAAAAAGGGTAGTGCCCCGACCTTTGCATCAAAAAGATGTATACAACTTATGGAAACAAAAGTAAACCTTTTGAATTCACTAAGGAATATAAGAAGAATAATTTTCTGAACTCCTCGTTTTCCTTGCACAACATGCATCATTTCTTTTTTCTAAAAAAAACATGCATCGTTTCCAAACGGTGCTCCCGATGCCCTAAAGGTGCATTTGGTTTTGGTTTTGAGTTTTTTGTCTTCCCCTTGTGCTGTTGCAGGATCACCGTTTCTTCATAGCACGGTCTCGTCTGATAAGCTTGCAGGGCCTTCATGCAATTAAAGCGATTGATATCTTGAAGGCTGAGCTCTCTTCCACGAGGGATGCCCCGGGAGATTGGGGTCAAGCCATGATCTGGGTCAAACCAGGCCACCACGATGCAGGGAGAATAGCCTGACCACAGAATATGGTGTAAAATTACGGAAATCCATATCGGGACATGGGTCCAGATGTACCCACTGCTAAAAAAAACAATTTTAACATGTCAAAAAGTTCAAAATAAAATTTCGGATGTACTTCAAGACATTTTATGTTAGCATAGAAAGTTTCGCGAAGAAAAGACATTTTTTATGACCTGTGCAAAAAAACAAATCCGGGCACTCCAAAATGACTTTGTACGAAACATTTTTTTGTCTTTTTTTGCACAGGTCACAAAAAATATCTTTTCTCCACGAAAGTTTTTGTGCTAAAACAAAATGTTCTGATGTATATCCTAATTATTTTTTGGATTTTTTGACATTTTGAAAAAAAATTAAAAAATTTACACAATTGGTGCATCTACACCCATGACCCGAAACCCCTTGTCCGTAAAGTTACATAACGTATAGTTCAGTTTCAGCTTCATTCCATGTTGCACTGCCTTCTTAACGCTTACTGAAGAGGTTAAGCAAAGTGCCCACCGTGTCAGCATACTTCTAGTTTGCGGGTTTGAACTGGCTTACTTTATAAACTACCATGGAAAAAAACTAGTTGACCCATAATGTTTGACAGTAATGCTGCACGCAGCCTCGGTTCTGCGCACGCGTAACTGATGGAAACGCTAGCTGCCGAAGATCTCACGCGAGATTCAGTTGTCCTGACAAATGTTCAAAAGGGCTGACCACTGCCATCCTGGATGAATTCATAACTTGGCTTAGGGTCGGTGTTGGTGGGAGTACAAACCCTGTTAGAGAGTAGTCCTCTTAGAGCATCTCCACTCGCGGCGCTCAAATGGGCGCCCAAAGGCCGTCCGGACAGGCTCTTTGGGCGCCGTCCGGACTACTTGGCGCATTTGGGCGCCCTCGCTCCCCACTCGCGGCACCCAAATCGCGCCCAAATTCGAATGTGCCGCCAAAAATACACTACGCCAAAATATGCCACCAAAATACGCCGGGCTGCCCGGCGTCTGCTTGTCGCCACCGCCGTCGTCGTCGCCGATCTAGATGTTGTCACCGGGCTGGGGCACGTAGCCATAGCCGGGCTGAGTCATGTCGGGGTCATCGGCGATCATGTCGGGGTCATCGTCGACCTGGCCGTCCGCGCCGTGGCCGGTCTCGGTGCCGTGGTTGCCGCCGTTCTCGGCGCCGTTCTCGGGCGGAACGAGCCCAAGCTCTTGCAGGATCGCGGCGCGATACATGTTGTGCGCCGCCCTCGCCAGCGGGTCCAAGTTGGAGACGTCGGCCGTCAAGATCATGAAGTCCTGACTCCTCTTCTTGACGGCGGCTTTCTTCTGCTCGAGGTTGATCTTGACGTCGGCCTTCTGCATCAAGGTCGCCCACCTTGCGTTGTTCTCCTCGCGCCTCAAGCTCGAGTTGGAGCGAACATCGGCGAGGACCTTGTCGATGGACGACTGCACTCTGTCCGTCTTTGCCGCCGCTGTCAAGGCCGCTTTCGCCTTCTTGTTCCCGATTGGCTGCCCCTCCGAGTTTTGGGGATCGGCGTTGAGCTTGGCGCGGCCGTTCTTGTTCAAAGTTCGCCGGTGTGCCTTCCATTTCTCACAATTTTGGAGAAGCTTGTAGCAATACATCAATTTGAAGTCTTTCTCCTTGTTGATGGATTTGTACAACACAAGGGCGTCGATGACCTACAACAAATCAAGCCGACGACGATCACAATTGTACTTAAGCAAGCCGACGATCACAATTGTACTTAAGCAACAAAACAACAAGGGGATCGCAAGCCGGCGGTCACCTGATCCGCCGGGCCCTTCCCGCTCTCCTTCCGGTCGACGATGTTCTCGTGGCAGCCGTCTTCCTTGGATTCGACCATGCACTCGTCTTCCTTGGTCGTCCAGATTGTGCCGCGGCTGCCCTTCTTCTTCTTCTTCGCCGCCTGCTCGCCGACCACAGCGTTGGTCACCACCCCCTCCTCCTCGACCTCGTCGTCGTCCTCGGCGTCGTCCTCGTAGTACTCCTCATCCTCGTCGAACCCGTCGTCGTCATCCTCCGCCCGGGCGTTGTCGTTAATGATGTCGTCCATTGTACATGCCATGGCTACAAAACGCGGGTTCATACCTGCATGAGCTCCGGGGCGTCGGGAGTCATTCCGTCGATCACATGGGAGGCGCCCGCGTCGAATGAAAGGCTCCGACCGGCGGCCGTTTGGACAGTGGGATCTCTCCGCATCGCCGGCGAATTCAGATCGACGGGGTGGTTTAGATCCAGTCCACAAGAAGGGAAGATGACGTTGGGGTCGAAGCCGCCGTGATGCTGGCTGTCGCCGTACTCGGGGAAGAACCTGGTGCGAGGCGTGGCGGCGGCGCTGTCGGCGAAGAAGGAGGAATTCGACGGCGAGCCACCAACCTTGCATCGTAGAGTGGCGCTGCTCTCTGGGCTCCCTCCCAAGGCGAATGCTTGGTTCAAGGCGGCGACGGTCTTGTTCATGGCGGCGATCTTCCTTGCCGTCAATGGCGCCGCCGTGCCGAGCCTTTTCCTCTCATTCTCCTTCACGCGGCGCCCGGCACGGCTCTGCGTGTCCAATCGGCGCCGGAGTACGTCGAGGTCCCAATCCTCCTGCCTCATCTCCTCCGGCTTCTCCCTGGGCGGGGGGGCCTTGCGCTTGACGCCCAGCGTCTTCCCCGCCGCCTTCGTCTCCTTCGCTGCCTTCCCCTTGGGTGCCGGCGGCGCCATAGAGCCGGCGCGGCGCGAGGGCTTCTCTTTTGGCGGGAGAGATGGCGGGGAAATGTGTTTTCTGCGGACGAATTGGGGGAAGCCGGCACTTATTGCGATCTTGTCTCACTGCCAGGCGTGGCCCGCGCGTCGGAGGCCGACGTGGCGTCGCGTTTCCTTCCGTCCGGGGCCGCCCCAAGCCTCCCCAAGTTGAGGGCATGGGCTGGGCGTGTCGGACACAAAACTGGGCCGCGCCGGACCGAATTCGCGTTTGGGCGCCGCGAGTGGGGGCGATTTGTGTCCGGCACGCCCCAAAGGCGTTTGGGCGGCCATTTGGGCGCCGCGAGTGGAGATGCTCTTATTTCTTTTGTAGGAGTGATGTGCTGCTGACCTTGTGGTCGAGGTTTCAGTAATCTTCTATAAAACTCTTTGCTGCCTTTTACTCCCTTTATTCCAAAATATAACATATATTTTGTTTCTTTTGACCGATGTTTTGACCAAAAATTACACATTTAACAGCCGACTTATGTTATATAAATCTTTATCATAAGTACAGTACTTTTAAATAGAAATGCAATGATATCAATTTTATGTCACATATAATCTATACCTAATAATAATAATAATCTACTATATAATACGAGTAGTGTTTCTTCCTCCCGTTTTTTCGTACGTTGGTTTGGTACGTCGCCCCGCGTCCTCAAGAACTCCGATACCTACCGCATTGAATCCCATAATAAGAGCATCGCTAATTCCTACCGATTCCCTCAAGAACTCCGATACCTACCGCATTGAATCCCATAATAAGAGCATCGCTTGATTTCCGTTTAGTTTCCTCCCTAGCCACAAAATTCTTCAAGGTCGGCGGCCACAGAAACCCGCCGCGTAACCTAGCCGATGGAACACGGTGCCCAGGTCTGAGCGTCAGCTTCCCCAGCGCAGGCGAACGCCGTTGATGTCTGCTGCACGCACCCGTCAAAGCGGTGGGCACCGTCTCCGAAGCAGATTAGCAACGCCGCCTC
Source organism: Poa pratensis (assembly GCA_947311845.1). Classification (NCBI taxonomy): domain Eukaryota; kingdom Viridiplantae; phylum Streptophyta; class Magnoliopsida; order Poales; family Poaceae; genus Poa; species Poa pratensis. Next base: position 83,954,565 of record CAMZMU010000034.1, read on the forward strand.
TGACCGCAATAGCACCTGATGTGCTCAGTTTTGGCAGCGATGGAGTTCGTCGCGTTGGGCGCACCATCATCCGTCAAACGGTGATAGCCTCGGCAACATCGCACCGTTCTATGCCCTGCACTGGTCAATTACTTCCGAACTGATTTCGGCGAGATGTTATTGTGTTAGACCAAACGTGTGTATTTAGTTGGTGCTGTTGAGCTCGGTGAAAATGGGTGTATAAAAAAATTGTGTACTTTTTCTCCATTTGTATAGATTTTTTTCTATCCCGTTGTAACGCACGGGTACTTTGCTAGTCTATACGTAATAATAAAACCAATAAGCTTTCTTGTGGTACGTTATTTTTTTTTGCCGATTTTACCCTCCCACCAAGTCTCATATTACCATTGATGCCACCGTTAAGTCAAAATAACGTTTCGAACGATTCGTCGGTATTATGTGAGCCATATCATGATCGTGTTGGACAAGAGATCGATCCAAACTCGAGTATCCCGACCAGATCCCGACTCGGCCACTTCTTGCGTTCTCTGAGCCTTTAAATATGGGTGCGATTGATTGCTCTGCATCAAATCGATCCAATGTCATCTAAAAAAAAAATTCGATCAAATGTTATGATAAAAAATCGAGCGTTCCAAGCTACGTATCAGACGCGCGAGTGCCCACCAGCGAGTTAGGTCCCGACGACGATGGCGAGATATGGTGTAGACGCGATGATGTCGACGGCGCCCTGCTTGACGGACTTGGCGACGGCGAACACCGTGACCGTCGGTGGCACGGCTACGAGATTCAACCACCACGACACCACGATCCCGAAGCTCCCGCCAACACCGCCGCCGCGGATGGCCCAGAAGACGTCATGTCCCATCGCGTTCCTGTCCAGGAGCCGTCCTTCGGCGTTGACCAGCAAGGCGTCGACGACCTGGTCGGCGGCGAGTCCATGCCTGCGCATGAGCATGCCGAAGCCGCCACCACTGAGGTAGCCGCCGACGCCCACCGTTGGGCATAGGCCCGCCGGGAACGCGAGACGGTCGCTCACCTTCCCGATGGCGTGATACAGCTCCCCGAGCGTGGCACCGGAGTCCACCCACGCGGTGGCCGGCGATCCGCGGGTGACGCGCACGGAGCGTAGGCTGGCGAGGTCGACCACTGCGAACGGGGCCGCATCGGCGTGCGCGGGCCTGTACGAGAGGCCCTCGAAGTCGTGCCCACCGCTGCACACGCGTAGGCGCACTTCGTGCCTGCGGCCGCAGACGACGGCGGCCTGGATGTGGGAGGCGTTCGTCGCCGTGACGATGCAGAGCGGCCTCACGGTGGCCGGGGTGAGGAACATCGGGTTCCGGACGGACGACGCGAGGACCGACGCGAACGACGGGGAGCTCTGGGTGAAGAGGAGCTGGTTTGGTATGGACGCCGAGAGGCACTGGAGGAAATCATCTGAGCTAGCATAGGAAGGGAAGAAGAAGCTAGAGATCACGAGCATTGCTAGCGCCATGATTCGCGACGAGGCTATCTCGAGCTCAGTCTGCATGCGTCGTGAACGAAAACAGACCTTTGCAAGCTTCTGTCTGTGATCCCGTTTGGACATATATCATATAATTTACAGTAGTCGTTTAATGTACATCTCGATCTCTCGTTTCAAAAAAATGTACATCTCGATCTGATCGGAACGGAATAGCCAACCCAGAGCACAGTTGACTTCAGCGAAGGGAGCACACGATGAACCACAGAACTCAAACAAGAAAACGTATACCATGGAGGGAGCAGTGGTATCCGGAGGGAGCAGTGCATGGGTAGAGAGAGGCTGCGCGCTATTGGTGGCATGGACCATGGAGGAAGTCCATGCGAAATCGTGGTTTTTGGGCTCGGTCACGGTAGAGAGACAAAGTAGACAGACCTCTGTGCGCGCACTAGGTCCGGAACTGCACTGAACTGCACTACAATCTGACGAGCGCCACGCCATGTCGACGAAGAAGTGCGCCGCCGCCCGCCCTTGGTCATCTCTTGATGCTAATTAACTCCGGGCGGTGGTGGTTCTTGGATGTGTTCACGACTCGGTCACCATCGGCTTCCGCTCCCCTGTCGGCCTTGTCGAGCGACCTCCAAGAATACACCTTCTACACCCCCGTCACCATGCATCCCGGCCGCCTGCCGCCCCTTGCTTCCGGCAGAGTGATCTGAAGGTATGTACGTAAGTATGTATTCCTTAGCACTTTAGCTTCAGATATAGACATGGTTCAGCTCAATTGAATGTATGTGTGTACTCCATGCAGGATGATTCGTGGAGGTTATCAAAAGAATAACGGGATGACCCTTCTGCTTATTCAGGCCTTGACCTTGGAGGGTCCAAAGACCACCTGAGACGCGACTGTCAGTTAGGCATATCAATGACTGTTTGGAACGTTCCACCTTACGCTGTAGATACATCTAAAAGGCATGGCTCTTTTAGAAATCATTCCTATCCAGGCGCACCTTTTGGATATTATGGGATACTTTAAATCGGGAGAATTTGCTTCAAAAGGATATAGGAGTTCTGTCTCAAATCGTGTGAATTCATGAAAACTATTTCCAATATATAGGAAAACCACAAAACTCGGAATTTTCTATAATTTTTTCCTAAAAATCCAACACGCGCTCGAGAAGGTACGTGGGAGACGGCACCGTGCAAGAGATCAAGGGGCGCGCAGTGCGGGTGTGATGGGAAGCGAGACGGGTTATTTTGGGAGGAAGAGAGTCGGAAGGTTAGACAAGGGTAGGTGGTGTTCGGGGTGGGTGTGGCCATTTTTTCTGGTGAGAAGGGATTCGTTCGACATCTACTTGTGACATAGGCACCTCCCCCTCTCTCCGCCCACCCAATAACGTTGTTCCCATCAACAACGTTGAAGGGAACCTCCAGAGTCGTAGTTTTTTGTATCCCGTTGCAACGCACGGGCACGTTTCCTAGTAATAATAAAAGCATTAAGGTTTCTTGTGGTACGTCATTTTTTTTCCGATTTTACCCCTGAGTTGTCAGAAATATTACCCACCACTGCCACCGGTAAGTGGAAAAAACGGTTCTATTTTTCTTCACGTTCGTCTTCTGCCCTCCACGGTTCCCCTACCAACTCTCCTCGACCTGAACCTGCCGCCAACCCCTCGCCCTTCTTCTCGATCCTCGGCGTGGCATCTTTTTCTTTCCAAATTCTGGTTTGTCCTTATCCGTCCCCGAGCTCACCGACGGCCGCGCCATGCCACCACCGGCCCTTGCGCGCGCTCCGGCTAGGTTGCTGGCGGGGAGAGCGTTGAGCGCTCTGGGATCAGGAGGAGTGAAGCCACGGTCGATCCCGGCCGTCAGGGGCGGCCACGTCTCGCGCACCGAGGCCGGGGCCGAGGTCGCCAATGGCGACGATGGTGGTGACGCGCTTGGGGATAAGCGAGGAGAGGCTCGGATGCTTATGCTTGCTACATGGTTTCTGCCAGAGCTTATCCTCTCTCCACAGTCACTAGGAGGAACCGGGGGCGGATGGTGATGATCGAAACGTGCGGCTAGGTGGCTATGCTCTGCCGGAGTTGTGGACGCCGACGACTTCCGGCGATTTCCTGCACTAATTCGGTCAAGAATTGTACGGGTGAGAAGAGGGATGATAGTTGAAGCTCGAAGACATGCTGAAATGAATGGGGGCCCTGAAATTCAGTCACGACCTGCCCATGACAACTGCAATCGTCCTTCGGTTCACGCTGCCGCCGGCATGCTTCGCGTTCCCGCTGTTTTGGTCTTCTCGGAGAGGCCAAACCTTGCCAAATAGCTCCGCAACCTTTCAATGGGTTCCTATTTCAAAGGAATCGAGCCAACTCACCCCAAATCGTCGGCACGGTCATCGTGTTCTTGGCCACCGGCGCCGAGCTGCCGCGTAGTGGATCTCCTCCTCTACTCTGTATAGATTGCTCTATCCACCGCCGCTCTCCTCAGTCCTCACTCACCCATCTCCCCTCCCATTTGTCTGGCAGGCGTGCGAGAAGGTCGCGGTGGGGCACACGGATCTGATATTCTGATAGGAGTGTAGTTGGGCGATCAGATGGAGGAGGTGGCAATGGCGTGGAATCTGTGCACCTCTATGCCAGGAACCAACACACCTTGACGCGTTCACGCGTTAGCAAACTGCACTATGTGACACGCGAATTTCATCCATTGATTTTCCTCTGGTCTTGAAAAATGTATACTGCTGCTCATAATCATTACTAACTATATAAAAGTTGTCCCAGATCGCGAGCTGTGAGGCATCGTTTTACTGTACTTGCTACAGTATGAACAGTCCCTCGCCTGTTTGGTTTGCTTGCTCTGTACCGGGATGTCCATGCGTGCGTGTTGCCTTCGGGAGACTGCCGACCGCTTTTCTCTTTCTTTTGGCTCTTGCCTCCACGGGATTGACTTTTCCGTCTCCTTCGATTTCGCCTTTCCTCTCTCTTTTTCTTCACCGGAGGCTGCTCCTCTTCTCCGATGCGCCGCCGTCGTCGGGGCCTAGCTCGGTCCTCTCCGTCTTCGTCTTCGCTGCAATCCGGTGCAGGCCTCTTCCGCGATGTGGCGGCTGATTCTTCTCCGCCTGTTTCCGTCGAGATGTCTGCTGATTTCTCTAGATTGGGAGTTCCTCCCGGTGGTGATTCTGCTCGCTTGGTTGGTCGCCATTTCCTTGCTTCCCCGTCGGATGCTGCTGCTACGCCGTCCTCTGCTCTGCCGCGGCGTCCGCGTGGCCGGCTTCGGGCGTTGTTCTTATCTCCTCCATCCGATGCAGGTCTCTCGCTTGATGCCGCGCCTGAGATTTCCACGTCTCCTTTGCTGCCTACTTCAGTTGATTTTCCCGAGTTGGAGGTTTTGGCTCTAGATAGCCGTGGTTCAGCCGATCCTTTGAGTGCCCACGTTCAGCCTGAAGCTGTGGGTTGTCGCCGCCGCCGTCCTCCGGAGCGTTGGTCGCCGGAGGTGCCTGTTCCTCCGACGCGCCGTTGCCGTCGTGCCCTGGACGTGGCGTCGCAGGCGGTTGGTTCTCAGTCTGCTGCACCTCGTGGTCAACGTCGGCCTGCTGTTGATCAACTTTCCTCGGACGGGATGGTTCGCCGGGTGCGGCGTCGTCGGTCTGCACAGGATATGTCTTCTCATGCGCCCGATGTTCATCGTCAAGGCCCTGCTGGTTCTTTGCCTGCTCGAGCACGATTGTCCTCTGCTGTGCGTGGTCTTCCGGCGCGGCGTCGACGGCGGCCGCTTGATGCAGCTTTTAGGCTATCTATTGCTGGCCTTGCTGACCCTTTTCCTTCGGCGTCGGGTTCTGTCGACTGCCCAGTTTCGTTCGCGTCTGGGCGTGCTTCTACTGGTGTTCAGCTTGGTGGTGCTCCTGTTGCTGCGCCGTCTGGAGATTCTTTTGGTACTTCTGTTGATGCTGCTGCACCGGTTGAGGACGACGCGCGCAGGAGGGAAATTCGGCTAGGCAAGCGTCCGGTTAGCGGTGTTCCTTCTGATCTTGGTCCTTCCGCTCATACTGCCCCTCCTGGTTTGTTCTACTTTTTGTTGCTCTGTTATTTTTTTCTTTCATTGGTCGTTTGTTTCTTTAGTTCTCGGAATTTCCATTGGCATGTTAGTTCGCAGGTCGTACGATATGTTTTGCTTACGTTGCCCATGGGTGTGCATGCTTACTTACATTGATAATTCCTCATAATCTGTAAATGCAATTTCGAATTCTTAGTCCAAAGTTGGATGTTTTTCTTCCAGGTTTAGTTACGTTGCCTCTTATTAGATTGTACATATTACACCTTAAGATTTAGTGCACTAAATACACTTCTTGAGGTTACTAGATCATACTATTGCAGAAAATATTGCTTGAACGGCAGTCCCCTGCATGTGCAATTTATAAATCGAGATAGGTAGTTCTCCCTGCTTTAATTTTTTCCTTTTTCAAACTTACCGTCCAACAGACGACCGCTTCAATTTTAGTATTGAGCTTTGCTTCTGATACTTAGCATGTGCTTCTTTGTTTTTCCAACTTCAAGCTTTACTTCTCTAATGGAAAGTATCCGAGAGATTTTATCCTCACATTTCAACAAAAAGGCATGCAGTACATTGAGGTTTGCCTTAAGAGGTAATTGTTCAAAGTTAGGTGTAGAGTGATATTTGCAGTCTGGCACAAAAAAATTTCCATGGTGGTGTACCAGGCTGGAGCACAGGATGCTTGCTGAAATAGTTCACAATGTAGCTCTTTTCTGCCAGCAACTTTCTGTAGGAAGCATCCTTCTTCCGAATGAAGGACTTCAATAGTTACTCTATGCATATGTGGTATCCTGTTTTAGTTCTACGAGGCTTAAAAATGCAGAGCTTAATTAACCTTGCTTTCCACTTTTGCTGTCACTACTTTATTTGCATCTGACTGTACTACCACATTGATTTAGTTGTGCACTGTTTCCTATTTATGGTTACTACGAATGTCTGCCGATCATGGGTGAGGGTAATTAGTTTCTGTATGCTAATTTTGCTGCCAAGGTGATTTGACAACGTGTTGTCCTCTGTTTGTCGTTAGCAATATTATTTGTTTGCCACGGATGAAAATTGATGCACATCTTCCGTTTGGATGGCGTGTTGTCCTCTATTTGTCGTTAGTAATATTATTTGTTTGCCATGGATGAAAATTGATGCACATCTTCCGTTTGGATGGTTTTAAAATGATGTTTACTTGCAGGCACGTTTCCATCGTCTTCTCGTGCGGTGCCTTCGTTTACAGAGCCTGTGTTCCGTCGTATGCCTGAGGAGATTGATTCCTCTGATGATGATGTACTGCCGAATTGGTCTGCTTTGTTTGCTGTTCCTGGTTCTCCTGCCGCGGATGGTTTTAGTACTGAGATGGGGCAGCCTGGTGTTTCTACTGCCTTGCCTGACGTTGGGTTGTCTGCTTGGGCTCCTATGTCAGCTGATGAGTTTTATGCTTCTAGGGCTCCTGTTCGCTCTGTTCGCCAGTCTTCTGAGTTACCATCTGCTTCTTGTGGTTTTGAGGCGCAGCATGTTACGGACTCTGCTTCTTCGGAGGATAATATTTCTGACTCTGATTCTTCAGAGGATAATGATTCTGATGTTCGTAGTCATGTTCATTCTCCGCCGCCGTTGCCCCCTGGTGCTAATCCTCTAGATTATCTGTCGCGAGGTATTGCCACTATCCTTTTCACTCTTTTTCCCAAACTTACTCTATTTGTTCAATGTTTTTGTAGCTGCTGTTAATTTTTTTTATTGCCTTCCATAGTTCCTGCGACACCTCACGTGTCTGCTTGCCGAGCTTCCTACAATCGTCGGATGCGCAGGGCTCTCCGTTGTCATCGAGCATTGCTTCGAGCGGGTTATACTCCTGGCCGTGTTGAGTTGCCGTTGTCCAAAGATTTTGTTGCTCTATTAAAACGTAACTCTTCCTGTTTTCTTCCTGCTATTTCCTTTGCTGTTTATATTATTTTTTGTTGCAGCAGTAATGGACTGTTTCCCATGTTTTTAGGTGCTTGGCCCGGTCGTTCCTACTTTGGGGGTCCTCATCATGTATGCAGGCGTTGTTCCGCTTCATTCTGGTTTCAGGAGCGGCAGAAGAAAGGTAGCTGTGAGAGGAGGCGGCCTGTGTACACTAGATGCTGTCGTTGTGGCAAGGTGTCCCTTCCTATATTTCCTGCTTGGCCATCTCCCCTGTCAGAGTTGCTAAGATTTGATGGTGGTCCTGAATGCAAACGTTTCTTGCGTTTAATTCGAGAGTACAATTCTATGTTTGCCTTCACATCGCTTGGTGTTCATATAGATGATAGTATCAACACTGGTGGTGGTCCTTATGTCTTCAAGATTTGCGGAGTGGTTTGCCATCAAATTGGGTCTCTTCTACCACCTTCTCATAATCCAGTTCCTAGGTTTGCTCAGTTATATATTTTTGACACACTACATGAATTGGATCATAGGCTTGGCATATTTTCCTCTGGTCATGTTGATGCTCCTGATTCAAGTCTTTCGGATGACCGTTTCTCTTCCGTGCCTCCTAGCCGTCGCCGAAGGAGACGTTCAGGCAATGACGATGCTAACGAAGAGGAATCTGGTCCTTCTGGTCGTCGTGTGCGCCCCCGTAGGGAAGAGCCTGACCGTGATGTAGTTGATTCACTACGGAGTATGCTCAATGAACATAATCCGCTTGTGCGGACATTTCGCATGGCTGAGAGAAGACTGTTCTCACCTGAATCTCCGAATGTTGCTATTCAGTTGTATGGTCATGAAGGGACCGAACATGGGAATCGTTACTCTCTGCCTGCGGCTCCTGAACTGGCTGCTCTCATAGTTGATGATTTCTCTACGGAAACCAACAGGTTTGACGTAATTGTTCAGAAAGATGCTGGTTTATTTCAGCGGGTTTCGCCTCTTAATCCCTCGCTTATGGCTTTGCAATACCCACTTTTATTTCCTCATGGTTCCATGGGTTTCCATCTTGGAATCAAGTATCAGCATGTTGATGGTGTTGTTCCTGCTGGAAGACAAGATGTATCAATGCTTGAATATTATTGTTATAGATTTCATTACCGAAAAGGTGAACCCAATCCTTTCACTTGCTGTGGCAGGTTATCGAACCAGATAATGGTCGATTCTTTCTCATGTGTGGAGTCATCTAGACTTAGTTATCATTTCTGGAATCAAGACACTTTACGCTCTGAAACTTACCAAGGTTTGTCTGATGCTCTTGGAGAAGGTACTCCAACGGGAAAAAATGTTGGTGTTGAGTACATGTTGCATTCCAGCTATACAGGAGGTCCTCGATATATGATTCAGAATTATCAAGATGGAATGGCTATTTGTCGTGTTTACGGGCCTCCCGACCTTTTTGTGACGTTTACATGCAACCCGAAGTGGGATGAAATATCTGAAGCAGTCCTTCTTGAACCTGGACAGATTCATTCGGATAGGCCGGATATGGAAACTCGTGTGTTCAAGATGAAGATCGATGAGTTTAGGCAAGGAGTTAGAGAAGGAGATTTTTTTGGTCATGTGAATGCATGTATGTTCCAGCATAGATTAGTACATAGATTAATTTATATGTTGATGTGCTTTAGTTCTCTTCATTCTTTTTTTTTAATTGTCCATTCTGCCCACTATTTACAATGTAATGCTACAATCTTTTTGTACTTATGCTTTATTCTTTTCCATGGTTTCCTTTTTGTGAATAGCGCCAGCGTCTTCTGTTTATATGTGTATGTTTCCACGTAGCTTGGTGCATACATTAATTATGTGTTGCTGTGGTTTAATTTTGTTCATTCATTATTGATTAATTGTCTGTTCTTCCTGCCATACGTAATGTGTTTTCCCTCTTAGTTTTCGTGCCATATGAGATATCTGGGCTTCCTGATTGTGCTACTTCATTAGATATTGCTTAAACATTATATTGTTAAACCTTATTAATTGCTGTTTATTGTGGCTGTTCTGCCCATTTTCATCATGTTTTACTTTACTTTTTCAGATTTGTATGTAGTTGAGTTTCAGAAAAGAGGCTTGCCTCATATACATTCACTTGTGTGGCTAAAGGTTGACACGGATGATCCTACTCCGGCGACTATAGACTCTTATATTTCAGCTGAAATACCTGACTACCATGATGATACTCTTGGCTATGCATTGGTAGAGGAGTTCATGGTGCATGGTCCGTGTGGTGTATACAATCCACACTCGCCATGTATGAAAGATGGTGTATGCTCAAAGCACTATCCTAAAGAATTTAATGAGGAAACTACTATTGATGCATTGGGTTTTCCTGTTTACCGTCGTCCCGATAATGGACGTTTCGTCATAAAAAATGGACACCGGCTAGACAATAAGTGGATTGTTCCGTACAATATGACTTTGCTAAAAAAGTTTCAGTCTCACATCAATGTTGAATGGTGCAACAAGACAAACCTTCTTAAGTACTTATTTAAATATCTTGCTAAAGGTCCCGACATGGCTCATGCGCGTCTACACTCCATGTATGAGACTACAGCTACTGAAGCTGGAGGCAGGAACGAAATAAACGACTATGCTAAATGCCGGTATGGTTTTCCAGCTGTTGATTCGTATGGTTTTCTAGCTGTTGATATTTTTCCAGTGCCATCATTTTTCTCGGGGCATTTATGTTCTTGATATCAGTTGTTCGATTAATCACGTGATTGTGCTTTTCGTTAACTAGAAATATTCGGTTATCTGTAGATTTATTTATACTTATGCTTGCTAAATGCAATGTTGTGTTCTTAGGTCTTCAGTTTTGCCTTCAAGTGTTAATTTTTTGGAAAATGAATTAACTTGAGTTATACTAGAGAGATGGCAATGCTTTCGAGAGAGATGGCAATGCTTTCGACTGGAATTTCCTCGCGTTCCTCCAGTTAGCTCCATACTATAGTTTAACATTGCTGAAGATGCTAATGAAAACCTTCGGAAATTTGCCGGTTATCGGCTGATGGTCTATGTTAAAAGTGACATTTCATAGGCTTACTAATTTCTCATGAATTGTGACAATTAGTTGATGAGGATTAAATTAGTGTAAACGCTGTCTAACCCAGCTGATGGTTTACGGTAGAAGTGACATTTCATACGCACTACAGTCAGTTTTATCATGCACCTTCCATTATTGTTGATTTTTTTGTGCTTACTATAACTGAGTGTGATAAGTTAAGCCACTGTTTAGTTCCATACTGTATGTTCATTTCACACCAACTGTGTTAAGTCTCAGTTTTTTTGGTGTATATCACTATCAACTGAAACCTGAAATTGGTCTTTGTTGACGTTTTCTGTTTAACATCTGCCTTTACAATTTTTAAGATAAAGCTGATGTGGTTCAGAGCATCATCAAAAGTAGTACTGCACTTACTGTCTTAGTTAAAGCGGTTGTTCAGTTCTGCCGGACAATATTCACATTCAAATAAGAGTTACATTCTTTGCTACTGCTATGACTTTGTCCTGCTTTGCTATACTCGGTGTCATTTAGCTAGACAAACAGTTTATTTGCCTCTATCTTCAGGTTAGTGAGGTTAGTGCTTGCCTGGTTGCTGCTTATTTTTTTAGGAAAGTAAACTCACCGGCATATCATATAGATTTAAGTTTAAATATTTCCAGATTTTAAACAACTTCCAATAGCCACCATTTTTGAAAAAAAAAAAACAGAAGAGCATCGACGTGGAGAATTTCCAGTACATGTTTTGCCAATTTCTACGTTCTCTTATTTTTGCAATATCATTATTTTTCTTGGGCCATTTATATACATGTTTTGCCACTTTGTAGGTATCTGTCAACATGTGAGTCATGTTGGCGAACATTTGCATTTGACATCCACGTTCGTGAGCCCTCTGTGGAAAGATTAACTGTGCATCTTCCCAATATGAACAGAGTTATCTACGGTGAAGATGACAGTCTTGCCGAGATTGTGAACAATCCAAACAAATATAAGACAATGCTGACGGAATGGTTTGTTGCTAATCAACGTTATCCTGACGCTCGATCTTTAAAATACCTTGACTTTCCAACTAAGTGGAGGTGGGATGGTAGCTCTAAAAAATGGAAAAGAAGAGTCCTAGAAAAAGAACGGTTTGGTGCACCAATTGGAAGGATTTATAACTGCCATCCTACAACAAATGAGCTTTTCTTCTTGCGTCTGCTGCTAACTAAGGTGTCCGGAGCTACAAGTTTTGCTGATCTTAAAAGTTATAATGGCACTTTATACGGTTCTTTCAAGGAAGCTTGCTTAGCTCGTGGGTTGGTTGGTGACGACAACGAATGGTTTCTTCTTTTTGATGAAGCTATTACATGGGCCTCTTCTTTTCAGTTAAGGCATCTGTTCATGACTGTTGTACTTTTTTGCGGTGTCATCAGTGCACAGAGGCTCCTTAATAAATATTCCAACTATATGTCAGATGACTTGGTGATTCGAATTCGTCGCTCTCTTGATGATGACAGTTTATCCATCCCTCCACAATACCTACAAGCCGAACTTTTGCAAGAACTTTCTATCATGTTTAGCAGAAATGGCTATTCTTTGGAAAGTTTTAGTATATCTACTGCGTGTTTGCATGGTGCAAGAATGCTTGGAAATAGATTGGTTATTGAAGAGATGCAATACAACAAAGAAGATCTTCGATCTACGGCTTCTTCTCTTCATGAAAAACTGAACCTTGAACAGTCAAACATCTATGATCAAGTTGTTGCTGCTGCTACCAGTTCAGTTGGAAAGTTGTTTTTCATCTCTGGTCATGGAGGCACCGGAAAAACTTTTCTTTGGAATGCTATCATTACTGCATTGCGAGCGGATGACTATATTGTTTTAGCTGTTGCTTCTTCCGGTGTAGCTTCTTTGTTGCTTCCAGGGGGGCGAACTGCTCATTCCCGATTCAGAATTCCGCTTGACGCTAGCGACCAAACCATGTGCAATATGTCAAGAGGAAGCAATCTAGCAAGGTTAGTTCAAAAGGCAGCACTGATCCTATGGGATGAAGCACCGATGACACATAGGCGCTGTTTTGAAGCTGTTGACAGAAGCATGAGAGACGTTCTTTCTATGGACGACAGTTCGAAAAGAAATCTTCCGTTTGGTGGGAAAACGGTGGTTCTGGGTGGAGATTTCCGTCAAGTACTTCCTGTTGTGGAGGGTGCGACAAGGCATGAAATTGTTAATTCAACTCTTATTATGTCTCCTCTTTGGCAGCATGTCACTGTTTTGAGACTTGAAAGAAACATGAGGTTGTCTAATCCTGATTTGTCTGAGAATGAAAAGGTTCAGCTGGATTTGTTTGCACGCTGGGTTTTGGCAGTGGGAGATGGATCGGTGCCGATGGATGCTCGACAAGGAGAGGCCAGTCCATCGTGGCTTACATTGCCGCCTGATGTTGCACTATTGCCGTCATCTAACTATGTCTTGGCGCTTATCGATGCAACATACAATTCATTTGAAGCCAACTTTGATGATGTGTCTTACTTAGCCCAACGAGCTATAATATGTCCCACTAATAAGGTGGCTAACTCAATCAATGATATAATTTTTGATGCCGTTCCAGGAGAAGAGGTCACATTTGAAAGCTGTGACGCCATTTGCAAGACATTGGATCATGTGGCAGACGCAGATTTGCTATACCCTCCTGAATTTTTACACAAAGTTGAGCCTCCTAATTTTCCGCAGCATAGAATTACTTTGAAGGTGGGTGTTCCAATTATGTTGCTTCGGAATATTAACCAGTCTATTGGTCTCTGCAATGGTACCCGCTTGCTGGTCACAAGATTAGGGCAGTGGGTTCTTGAGGCTAAGATCATGACTGGAGCTAATGTTGGAGAACATGTGTGTATACCAAGAATTGTTTTATATGCGCCTTCCAAAAGGTGGCCTTTTACTCTTCAACGACGTCAATATCCTATTCGTATCTGTTATGCAATGACGATTAATAAGAGTCAGGGTCAGACGCTTCATAGGGTGGGTGTCTATTTGCCAAAACCGGTGTTTTCTCATGGTCAACTTTATGTAGCTGTGTCACGGGTGACATCTAGAGAAGGGCTTAAAATTCTTGCCTTTGACGAGGATGGAGAACCTACTTTACAAACCAAGAATATCGTGTACCGTGAAGTGTTTGCTAATTTGTAAAGCATGTTTACCACGGTGAGTACAGCGGAAAAAACTATGAACAGAATTACCTTTTTTGTTTATTTAGAGAAATCAGGCACGTACAGAAAGGAACCAGAAAGTTGCTTCAAAACTGCTGTTGGCCTTTTGCTACATATGCACTGATCTTGACTCGATCATGTCTTACAGGAAATGGATGCAGGCCAGTGGTGAATTGCAAGGTAAGAATCATATAGTCAGGTTTAATTACGTGTATCATAAAAGAGCTTCTGGTTGAAAATGTTTACATGTAGGATTCAACGTATACTTAATAATTTTCTGCACTTTACCTATGGAACTCAGGAGTGAGTTCCCAATATTTTATCATATCAAATTATAAGTGCCATCGCTTTTTCCTTCTTTCTGTCACACTAGGGTTGAACAATATTTATATTTCACCTGCGAAAGTAAGCTCAATATAATACAGCCAACCATATCTTTAATCGAATTTCATGCCTCTTCCTAAATCTAAAAGAACACTTGCATCAGTTATGTAATTTTATCTGAAGGTGTGGGTTACCATCTTTTCTAATCAGGAGACATATTTACTAAATGTTATACAGATTAATTATCTTTTTGCACAGTCCATGTTTTCCATTCAGTACACTTTTTATTTTGAATCCACCAATTGGCGCATGATGTGCTCATTGTGCTTACTATTTTTTCCCCTTATGTTTGGACAGGCAATGATCTGTTTACAACGCTAAATGCTGCAGTACATAAACATGTTATCCCTGTGAAGACAATGTAATGGTGCTGATGCTTTTTAGATGCTTTTTCAAAGAATGTATATGCTGCTTGCTTTTGTTGTGAGTACAACCTTTGCTATAAATATGTTATGCACATGTTTTTGTGTATATAAGATGTCTCCCTATGCTACGTGTACGAAATCACCTATAATCAAATTATTTGTTCTTACTGGGTAATGTTGCTTTTTTGCTGGATAAGTTCCATCAACCAACGTCTCACTTTGGAATAGCCTTTACTTTTCCTTCTGTTGTCATGAAGTAATTCTGTCAATGATGATTCCAAACACATGGGGCAATCTGCAGTCCACAACTGACTTGTGCTCATGGAAGAAAGATATGCATGTACTTTAATTCATTGCAGTTACATATGTATAAAGTTTTGCTCCCAGAATATTATGAAGGTATGGGTGGCATACCTGTGCTATTATTTTGCCAGTGCAATCAATTATTCTGCAGTTTCTATCTGCAAAAGATCCACATATTTCGAAGTCCCAATTATTGCACTGCCTCTTTGGTTCAGTGTGAATTCTAACTGGTGCACCTTTTGCTACCGTCATAGAGATGTTCCACAACGAGCCAATTCCTCTGGCTATTATGCTTACTTTCGCAGTGTGAACTCTAACTGGTGCACCTTTTGCTACCGTGTCATCCCGCTCGCAAGCCGCATCGCAGGGGAAAAAACGAGCCAATTCCTCTGGCTATTATGCTATCTCTAACTACGCCACTCCCATCTACAAGCCTACCGCCAGTTATTTACCTGCCGCCGCCATCCGCCACTACACCAGCTATTATTCTTACAAGCAACGACGACACTAGCAGCACAACTTGATGAATAAGCATAAGAAATCGACGCCTGGTGAATAAGTTCAAGAGTTTAGTAGCGAGGCAGCACCCACGCATGTATGTTAGCGCAATAACCTCATTGTAATGTAGCATCCCTTATGTACCAATCCTTCCTTTATTTACCATGTTGTTTTCTACCCAATTATATGTTCCCCTTTATATTTTACATTCATACCATCGCCGTCATTGCATGTAACAACGATAAACACATAACATACTTCAATGCAAATTTTCCACTATTAAACACAACATGTACAAAAGGCGCGCATGACGCCGCGCAAAAATACCATACCGCAACCTTCTTTTTGAATTTCAACTATTTTCAAACAGACATAATTTTTTAATATGTACAATCTCAAATTTGAATAACATCACAAGTCTGCGGACAAAATTCAGAAAACAAAAAAAATGTTACAAATCTAATAACAATAAATCACTACTTATGGCATATGGTAGAATTTAAAATTTAAATATTTCCAAAAAATAAATGACTTCCAAGTCTCACCGTAGAAATAATCCAAAACTAAACAATCTTAGACCGAAACCCTCTTTTGAATTTCAACTATTTACAAACAGACATGTTTTTTTAAAATGTACATTCTCAAATTTGAATTTTACCACTCATCCACGACATAGAAATTTGAATATTTTAAAATTTTAAATACCATTCACATCTATCCATTTTACAAACAATATCAGTAATATCATTCAATATGACAAACACAAGAAAAATAATTTTCCCGTACAAAACATCCCATTTAAATACAGTTCCGTACATCGTTCTAACACAACTATCCATTTATATCATAAACTTTAAAAAAATCAAAATAAACATACCACAAATGTAAATTTTGAGACATAGATGTTTCAAACTTATTTTCCAAACAAACATATCAAAAAACTACTAAATGTTGCAAAATCAGTAACTTCGATTATATCCGCCGACAAAATATGAAAAATATATCAACATAACCACAACAAATAAATGCTGACTACTTACTGCATATGATCAAATTCCAAATTTGTATATTTTAAACTTCTAAATGTCCTCAAAATCTGATCTTTTTACACAGGTAAAAAGAAATCAAATCTGAAAAACTTCCCACTTTGAACGAAGTTCGAAATCTGAACAATTGTTTTTAAATTAAAACAATTTCCAAACTCTACACACTTCTAAATTGTGGATATTTTCCAAAATTCAATCATACTGCTGCAACACGACAAACAAATTTGAATATTTTAAAATTTCAGCTGCCTTTTAAATCTAACCATTTTACTAACGTAAAAAGAATTCAAAACTAAATAACTTCCCAATTCGACTAATTTCCAAAATCTCAACAACTTTCAAACATAAGCTCTCTTTGCATTCCAACATTTCGCAAATCTACACAAATTTTAAATGTTGAAATTATCAAATTTTAATTTTGCCATACGGGTGCGGCGTGACGCCGCGCCTATTTACCTAGTAGTATATATAAAAGCTGGGCACTTCCGCGGCCTGTGAGGCGCCCGGCACTGTAGGTGGCACTGTTCATCTACAGTGTTCTACAGTGCCCGGGGTACTGTAGCACGTTTTTTTTTTTTGTTTAAGCATTTTGTTTCCACTTTTTCTCCTCAAATTTTTTTTGTTTCCCCGAAACTTATATACATGACATATATTCGCGTCGACAAGCAGATTCATTCTCATGAACGGTTTCGAGATTCGTCGACTCTAACTCCTCGATTTTGGATCCAAATTCGCACAAACATTTGACAAATTTTTTCCAAATTTTTTGCAGAAAAATCGCTGCCCTATCCGCAGCCCTGCTACTGTTGCTTAGCTACAGTAATCACTGTAGATGAACAGTGTTGAACAGTTACTGATCCGCGCCGTCGCCCGCCGATCGGACGGCCAGCGCGGACCCGCGTGCGCCATTTTGCGAAAAGGCCCCTCGCGGTCGAGAAATTGCTCCACGGTCCACGCTTCGCGAATGGATGGACCTACTCAAAAATTGTCGCAAACTCAGGGGCTTTCGAGCAAAATGTTAACACTTTCCCCTTTCTTCTTCCCTCTCGCGCGCGGTGCCGACGCTGCCGCAGCCGCCGACACTCACCGCCGACCCTCCGCCCCTCCCCGCTCAAAACTAAGCTCACCGCGAGGTCCGCCGTCGCCGACTCTACATCCTCGCCGCAGATCGGCCGCCGGCACGCCGTCTCCGAGCCGCAATCATCACCGCCGCTCCCGCCGGCCTCCGCCGCGTCCGCGCGCCGCCACGGCCGCTCCGGCGACCCAAAATGGGCGGCGCCGCCACGTGCGGACGCGGCGCGAGCAGGCGCCGGCACCGCGCGCGAGAGGGAAGAAGAAAGGGGAAAGTGTTAACATTTTGCTGCGCGTCCCGCATCGCCGTGGTTCGACGGTGGCATCGCCGTCGCCGCCACGGCAGCTCCGCCCGTCCGCCACGCCATCGTGCCGCCAAGACGGGCTTGGGCCGTGTAGCTAGGCCGCCACGTGGGCCGGCCTGGCGATTGCGCATCTGGGTCGGCCCATTCTATTTTTCCCTTTTTCCCTGATTTTCTTTTTAAAGAAATTTCTGTAATTTCGAAATACAACCACAATTTCCAAATCTGCACTGCTCTAAAGTGTAAACATTTCAAGATTTGAATTCAAAATTTGAATACTCCTGAAATGCACAATAAAAAAAACGACGATTCACAGGTGCGACACATTCATCGGATTTTCGAACAACTCTCCAACGTGGACATTCGAAAATTCGAATTTTCTGCACCATACTACTCACAAATATAACAGCAAAAAAAAGCATGAACACACAAAAAAAAAGAACAGTATCGCCCACTAACTATGGCATATCGTCGCATATCAAATTTGAAAATTTAAAATTTCCCAAACGCCGACCCAATTTCACTAAACAATATCCAGAAAAATAGAATCAACACCACCATATCTACGAATCGAAAAAAAAATGACGAATTGTTTCAGATTTCTTATACACAAAAAGTGCAAGCCACACATATGGCCAAAAAAAACAAAAAAAAAAATAGTGAAGATTTCGCTAAAATGACCATCAAATTCCACCAGATTTCGAGATTTCCAAATTACATAAAATATGCAACCTACTTATGCCACAAAAAGACAAAACCTGCAAATATATCGGCACGAACACAATAAAAGGGCACTGCCTATTTATGGCGTATGATTAAAATCCAAATTTTAATACTTAAAAAAAATGCGTAAGAAATATGACCATTCAACAGTCACAAACATGATTCAACTGTGAGTAACTTTCAAATTTTACCAAATTCCAAAATTTGAAAAGACTTACAAATATCAATAACGGACCTCAATACAAACAAAATTTCAGCACTTCAAAACTTTAAAATTCCTTCAAACTTGATCATTCTACAAACGCGTACAAAAATCAAATCTCGATACATTTCCAATATAAGTAATTTCTAAAATCTAACCGCCTCTAAAACGTAATTTCCTTTTTCCAAACTACACCAATTTCCAAATTTGAGTAGCCTCTAAAGTCCGACCATTTTTTACAACGACAACCTTTTCGAAATTCAATAATTTCGAACCTTAAACATTTTTAGAATACCCACGTCTTAAAATTTGAAATTTAACACACACGCGCGGCGAAGGAGGCGAGAGGGGCCGGATCGAGTTTGACTGTTCAATGAACGCTAAGCAAATTGAAATATGAATGCCGTCCAAATTTTAACAATTTTGAAATTTAAACAAATTTCAGTTACAACCTTCTTCCCGGACTTCAGTACAGTTCAATTTAAACAAATTTTAATGTGGCCATTTCTAGATTTTAAATTTTTACGCCACGGTACTTCCACGAACAGTTAAACAAAAAGAAACATCGGAAAAATCAATGTCCCCGAATGTATCCACCGCGAAAATAGAAATTTTCACAAATAACCACCGGGAAAAAAACATGAGAAATATACGAAAATACTAGGCAAAAAAAAAACTAATTACTTTTTGACACAAAAACAAACCCAAAAAAAATGTCAACATTCAAGAATTACATTTGGTTATTCCAAATTGAACTACACTTCCATTTATTAATTGCAAAAAAAAAGTCAACATTCAAGAATTCCATCTGAAATGTACCAATATTAACATAAAAAAAAATTTGTAACTACTGCATTTCGCACATAGTTACTGGATTTTGATACCATTTGGATTTCAAATAATAGCCACTACTTTAAAAAAAATGCTTGACTTCAAAAATAAATGCCTGATTACAATACTATTTCGATAAAATGTAGGTCCACCTCCTCTTATTATAGTTCCATTTTACATTGAATTTAAGAAATGCTCAAAAAATGTACTTCCTCCAAGTATGCAGTTAAATTAAAATTTTAACATAAAACGCATACATATCACACCAATCCAACATAATAACAAGTAATAAAACTTAAATCTCCCCTGCGAGCTCATTTTGCACACCCGTATTCCAGAAACAAGAAAAAAAATGCACGACCAACAATTTGCACACTAACCATCAGAAAAAAAACGATAACTACAATAACTTACTTCCCTAATAATTAAGCTACACTTTAATCATGCCTCATCAAATAAATATTTCAATGCCTAGGAAAAAAAATACAATTAAGCGTTGATATACCTCATAGTTCTCTAATAATGAAGTTACCCTTAACAAATGCCTAAAAAAATACATATTTGCAAACTAGAATTGGGAAAAAAAAACCTAACAACATATATATCACAACTAAAAAAAAAAACACAAATTACCGCAATTTTTTTTTCACCAAACGCGCGGCGTGACGCCGCGTAAAATATAACTAGTTTTTTTTATAAAGAAAGTAGGAATGGTGAGAGCGTACATACTGTTTCAGAAAACGGGTGAAAGTTTGGAAGAGGGTAGTCCGCGACATTTGATACTGTTAATAATCTAATTGGTGCATATTGTTGTATTTGTTTTTGATATCTGGTGCCTATTGCTGTAAGCTGGATATGCAAATGGCTGAGATTTTTTTGCCCTCCTTCAGTTTGCATGCTGCGTTAATTTTCTAAGTCTTCACATTAAAAGTTTACTGGGAAGGGGATAAATATAAACAAGATTGTACTTTTACAACTGATATTTTGAATTTTTGTTCAAAAATATTTAGAATTTTATGTCCGGTCGTTTAGGCCAGGATACTGTGCGAGGGTGGCAACTTAGAGGCGGAGACACTGACATCATACTGACTTTTCGCTCTACAATCTCGACCCGGTCATGTCGGTGCACTTTCGAGCACGTGGGAGCATCCTGGCGGAGGCGCGTACGAACGGCGGCCGAGGCGAGCTGGTGGGTGGGGGAACGCAGCAGGCGTGAGGCGGGGCCCTCGCCGCTGAGCTCCGCGATGCAGCGCCACACGGACGCGCTGGAGGAGGCGCGGGCGCGAGGCCGCTGCGGCGGATGGCGCGAGGCACGCGGCGTCGGCGACGCCCGGCGTTGCCATGTGGGGTGCCGCCAGAGGAGGCGTAGGCGAAGGCGGAGAGGGAGACGGCCAGAGGAGGCGAAGGCGGAGGGTGCACCATCTCCTATGTCTGGCAGTAGCCACGCATCCAGCTCAGCTCTCCATACCGTATCTGACCTCCGGCAGGCCGGCCGGGCGACATCCCTGACCTCATTGTCCGGCCGGACGTCCCGTTGTTCGCATTGGTGGCCTTTCAGCCTCGGCGCCGACCCACGCGCGCGACACGCTCTAGGCCGCCTCACGAAGACTCAGGTCCAGGATGCCACGCTCGACGGCGAGGTGGCCGAGTACCAAGAAACGCACGCCATGAATCTGGCCCGTGAGAAGACCACATTCTCGGTGTTGGCTATGGTCCGGACGCAGAAAGCTTGGCGGATGAAACAGATGTGAACCTGGATGTGGTGGACGTTGACGCTAGGTCCGCTAAACCTTGACCACCCATGACTGAATCCAGTAGCATCATCGCTCCCTACGTCGAGCGATTCTTCCTGGACTCGTCGCCTTCAAGCAGTTTCTTCCGTCGGCTGTGTGTACGGGCAACACCTTCTTCTACTGCAAGTCTATCTCCAAGGACATGTTCATGGAGTTTCAGAAGTTACACCTCCCTGCATAGCTGAAGATATTTTCCACCTCAGCTCCATTTTGGTGTGTTGTTCCCGCTGATTCACCCTAAATGGTTACCATGATGTTCCAGCTCAGCTCCAGGATGTTGCAGGCTGATGCGTCTTCGAACAAAAAAAGCTAAATTGTTTGTCTTTAGAACCTGCGATTTCATTGGAAAAAGACGCAGAAGGGCAACAGAATTCAGACCAAATAGTGAAGAGCAGGGACAACAACTACACACTTTATTTCTACTACTCTTATTAGTGCTTGCCGCTTAGTTCAAGAAGATAACTGTGGAAGATTTTGTAGTGTTAGCTTCCTCTTTTGACCAACCTAGAATTTATATATCACGTGCCCACTGTTTAGCTGTAGACCTACTGTCTCGATTTTTCTCAAACATATCTTCTTCTCTCTCTTTTTATGGAAAAAGAGAATCGTCTTCTCTTGTAGTCTTGATCCGTTACAACTTCAAGATAAAAAAGAAAAACATGAAAGTCATGTTATTATTTCAATTTTTAAAAGGTTTTGCCCCATATTGATATGTCAGACTGTCAGTGCACACTTTGGACTTCAGAACGAGGGAGATATATGGTTTTTGTCCTCGAGCTGGTACCGATCTGCAGGCCCTTACCACTGAAACAAGTAATCAGCCAATTAATACAGCGCTGATGCACAAATTCTCCATTTTGTTATATTCTGTATGTATTTTTGTCTTCTTTGTGCGCATGTGTGATATAGTCATACAGATTTTCTCTCCCGTTGCAACGCACGGGCATGTTTCCTAGTACATATTAATAGACTAATCTTTGTTTAAAACCTTGGTTAAAGAAAACGAAATCCGGCTTATATTTTGGAATGGAGATAGCATAAATCAAAGGTTTGCCCTGGCAAATATTCGCCCACAAGGCAGAGCAAGTCGCCTAACCGCTGATCCGTTTCAACAAGGCATGCAGAATCGTTTAGTCTGGAGGATGCCGCGACCAACCGCGTTTCTTCCACGGCATGACATCGTTTGGATTCATTGGCCGTCATCATGGATGATGCGTACATGATGTACGGTACATGACGTGGTGAGCCGAGCGCGCACGCGCCGTTAGGTGTTGCTTGCTGGTCAACGTCGCCGCCGGGCTCTCGCTAGATCGACCCTACCGGCGATAGCCACGGCACGACGGGATTAGGTTGGATTCGGATAGCTATGTGGTAATGTGGCTCGCTCGTTCGGTGTGTAGCTCGCTTCTCTGCCCAAACATAGCATCATCAATCCAACCGCAGATAGACAGATGAGGTTTTTTGATTAAGGTCTCTTAGTAAATTTTGACTAACTTGATAAAAGTTTGACTTGGACCAAAACTGATAATTTAGAATGGATGTAGTAAATCATCATCTTTATCTATCAGTTGGCTGTATCCTTGTACTATTAAACTAGCAAGTGATCCAGTTTTATCAGACGGAGTAGCAAGTAAAGTACACGGATCGAACAAAGTTCCATGAAAAAACTAAAAAAAATACATCAAGGGACTTAGTTTGTCGTGGCCTTGAGCTTCACCTTTAGCATGCATGTCGACGAAGCGGGAAAAAACGATAACTAGGAAAAACATGACTTAAGTGACTATACAATGACAACCCATTGCCAAGAATTGGAAGCACCAGGCGCCAAACGCAAGAAGGATCAATACATCACAACTGTCATATCATGATAGGAATAGGGGCCGCACTTAATCGTTGACCGTTGGTTCCCTTCGACTTCCAGTGGCGGAGCAACTACAAGGACGAATGGAAAATCCCAAAAGCTTCTCCTTCAGCTAAGAATTGGTTCAGAAACTACCATGGAGTGGGGCTACAACGTCATCGTTTAGGGTTGTCTCTATTTCCTTAAATGTTTTCAGCTCCGTATGTGCGAAATAAGAGTGTGACTTTTTACTACATTTTATATTACAATGGACTAGGTCACATTTTCTGCTCCAAACAGTTTGTTAAAAATGTTGACATTATGGAACAGAGTAAGTATGTTGTAATTCCCTCCCCTGATACAATTGCAACCCATGTGTAACTCTGAGGTGCACGAATAACACATGAATCCCACGGTCAAATCGTCGACCAGGCTCTAACGACCGAGAATTAGCAAAAGGCAACAAAAAAAAACACGGAGTAGTAGTTCAAAGAGCTTTAATTAACAAAACAAAACAAAAAATTGGCCTAGTCGTAAGTCGTAACGGGCATGCTATATTTCCGCGACGCCATATTTTACCTGCACGAATCGGCAGTCCGGGCCGGACCGGTGGACTGCATCCGGAAGGAAACCAGAGCCCACCAGCCGCTTAGCCGCGAAGTAACTCAACTCGACTCCAGACGTAGTCCACCTTTCCTTCCTTACCCCACCGCAAAGGCATCAGCACTCCGACGGAAGGCAACCTCCCCGCCCCCCTCTTCATCTTTCCCGTTCGCCCGCCGCAGCCGCCCGACGCGGATTCGGCCGCCGCCCCTCCCAAAACCCTAGCGGATTCGAGCCCAGCCCGCCCATTGTTCAAGGTAACCCCATCGATTCCGGATTGATTGAGCTTTCGGTTCCCCCGGCCGAACCCCCGCCGTGCTGTTTGTTTTCCCGTGATTCACCGGCGGTTGCGTGTTCTCCGTTTCGGGGAGGGGGCGGGGACAGTTAGTTCCTCCTCGCTCTGAGTTTCCTGATGATAGGTTCAGGATGATGCACTACCTGTTCTTGTCAATTGCTAGTTACTAGTACAGGATTACTATCGGCCGCTTCAGTTTCTGTTGCTGTTTGTATGGCTGGTCGGTATAGCTAGGGTTCCTCTGCTGGCGGTCGCTGGTAGCCTCCATGTCTACCTGAATGTACGAACGATGGACCCCCGCTGAAACTAATAACTGGATTTTTCCTCTGTTTGTGGTTGTGGTGCCAGGTTTTGACTTGCTACTTGTCCCAAGATCGCATCGCTAGCTAGTGGAGTATCATCAGCGGTTAAATAACACAACTCGCCGTTAACAACTACACTACCTGGGTCCGTTGTGCCCCCATTGTGGCGGAGGCTGCTGTTGCTGGCCTCCCTGCGAGTGAGCGACCGAGCAGTGGCCAGAGGTTCATAAATTCGGGAGAGCCGCGCCAGCCGGTGCGATGGCGACGGCGGCAATGGCGACCGCTGCCGGGGCGGCCGCGCTGCTGTACTACACGCTGAACCGCCGGCTGCAGACGGAGAAGCTGGACAGCGGGGAGGATTCGGATGGCGGGAATGGCAGGGACGCGGCAGCGAGTGGGGCGCTTCTGGATGCCCCTGGCAGGAGCCGGGTGTCGCGGAGGGACGTGCGCGCACCCGCCACGTGGCTGGAGACCATCTCCACCCTCTCGGAGACGCTGCGCTTCACCTACTCCGAGACCCTTGGGAAGTGGCCCATCGGGGACCTCGCTTTCGGGATCAGCTTCCTCCTCAAGCGACAGGCTGGTCACTCGTACTTTGTTGCTGATGTTTTTCAGTTGTTATTCGTAATCTGATACTTAAAAGTTGGAACCCTATACATCTGATTAAATTTGAAATTGGGTTGCCATGAAGGAATTGAAATAATCCATATAGTTGATCTGATGACCTAAACATCTTTCAGATTTTCTTTTCATTTGCATAATATTTGAATGATATCTGATTGCATAGAATGTTTCTAGTACAGTCACATTGCATAAGGTGTTCTTAAGAAATCATTGCATGTGCCATTTCACTCTTTAGTACTCTACCCCATTCTTGTGATAGGTTACTGTCCACAATGTTATCCATGCTAAGATTGGGCAAGTTCTGCACATTTTCTAACCGATAACCTCAGACCAAAATTTAGAACACTTGAACTGTTATTGACGCGAACAAAGTTACTGACAGCACGACCCGTGGCATGTGTTTCAGGGAAACTTGTCTATAACAAGCATATACGCTGGAGATGATAGTGTGGAGCTCAAAGGAGGTCCAGTAATTACTGAGCTGAAGTATTTTTTAAATTTGTTGACGCTGTGTTGGCATTTCTCCAAGAAGCCGTTCCCGTTATTTTTGGAGACGACTGGCTACTCCATGGAGGATGTTCTTATGCAAGAACCTAAAGCAGGAGTAAGTGAAACCCATCTTCATTTTTTGAGTAACCATTCGTTTGCTAATTTCGTATTCCTGTAGTTATTTGTAAGATTATTTTTTTGCTTTGATTGATTGGGGATTTCTCTTGGGATACTTGCAGATTTTGAAGCCAGCTTTCACCATTTTGATCGATAGAGACAAACAATGCATACTTCTACTAATTAGAGGAACCCACAGTATCAGAGATACCCTGACAGCTGCTACTGGTGCTGTGGTTCCATTCCACCATACAATAGTCCAGGAAGGTGGTGTTAGCGATTTGGTTTTAGGGTATGCACATTTCGGGATGGTTGCAGCGGCTAGATGGATTGCAAAGCTTGCAGCTCCTTGTCTCACAGAAGCATTACATATGTATCCAGATTATAAAATAAAGGTATTGCACAGTGTACACTTCACAGTATCTTTATTACAGCTCCTTCTCCCTGTGTTCTGTGCTAGCAGTTGTGTCGATCTATCATGGTTCTTAAAGCTTTATAATTGATGGTGTTTATGACAAATCTTTATAGGTTGTTGGACATTCACTTGGAGGTGGAACAGCAGCTCTCTTGACATATGTCCTGAGGGAGCAGCAGGAGTTTGCCTCTGCTACCTGTGTGGCATTTGCTCCAGGTTAGCATGTTATGATGTTTTTTCTTTCTGAATATTAGCTTCATGTGCATCCTTTTCCATTTCATTGACCCGCTTCTTTGTCAAGCATTACTTGCATATCTAATTTAGTCTGTAATAACTCCATACTAGATATTATATTTTTGACGAGTTCTGTTTTAAAACTTTCACTGTGCATCCTTTTTCATTTCATTGATCACCTGCTTTGTCAAGTACTACATGCATATCTTATTTAGCCTGTAACTCCTTACTAGATAGTATGCTTGTGCTTCGAGGAGTTCTTTTTTTAATCTTTCAATGTTGGGTCTTGCAGTAAATGAGCATCCAAAAGTTTGAAGGCAACAAAGATAGTGAATGAACTGTTCATTGATTGTTATCTGTTGATTGTAATATGATGTTGAAAAAAAGTCCGTTGATTATAAGATAGGAACTACTATAATTTTAAGCTACCCTAAACATGGTACTGTCAGAGTAGGATCTCGGATATACCTTCTTTCTCTGAGAATTGACTCTTGTACCCCAGATTCCGTAGAAATCTTAGCTTTATCAAGCTAAGTCTCTCCAATACAATAGCTGTGAAGACTTGGGTGTTAAGATATAAGAACATCACCTATTTTTCTCATTAGTTGTAGCAGAAAGTGGCACACTTCCAATCCTTTCACAAGATTGCGATTTCACTATCCTTAATATGATTTAGTTATTATGCGATGTCTATTTTGCAGCTGCTTGTATGACATGGGAGCTGGCTGAGTCAGGAGAGAATTTTATCACTACAGTCATCAATGGAGCTGATTTGGTGCCAACATTTTCAGCTGCTTCAGTAGATGATCTTCGTTCAGAGGTTCTTATTTCTACTACTTTTGCTAATTCAGTAGGACATTGACTCATACACGATCTTTATGATACTAGTTTCTCTAGAAACAACTTGAACACATGAAACTAAAGCAACACAGCTATTCCTTGTGTATGTTTATAAGCTCTTGCAATGAAATCAAGTTCCCTGTGTAATAGGTGACAGCATCCGCCTGGCTGAATGATCTCCGTCACCAAATCGAGCAAACTAGAATCCTGAGCACTTTCTATCGGTCTGCATCTGCCCTGGGATCACGTCTTCCTTCTATGGCGAATGCTAAAGCTAGAGTAGCTGGTGCTGGTGCCATCCTAAGACCTGTATCTACCGGGACACAGGTTACCTTTGTGACTTCATCTTTTATTCGCCTCCCTTGACACAAGTTGGATTGTCGTTGCTGAATCCATGGGCATTATGCTATGCACAACTAACAAATGTTGGGATTATATTTGTGTGTTCAGGTTGTAATGAGGAGAGCTCGCAGTGTGGCACAAGCAGCCTGGACAAGACCAGGGCTGCAACTATCCTCATGGGCATGCATTGGGCCAAGGCGTCGAAACACCACTTTATCTACCTCGACTGTCACATCAGAAGAAATAACAACTACCACTTCAAGTGGCTCTGAATCCACATCACTGTTGACCGAGACCACTGTGGAAACCGCAGAGATAGTTACATCTGAAACCTCGCAGTATGCTGCATCAGAAGAAGTTCAGAGTTCCATTACGGCATCTGATGCCGTTAGCACCTTGGATGACAAGGTAGATAGCGACGGTGAGGACATCATCGATCACCATGTGGACGAGGACAGGATCAACGATGTAGAGCTGTGGCAACAACTCGAAAATGAGCTGTACCGGAAAAGGGAAGAGGAGGATGACATAGTTGAAGAGATGGCTGAAAGTAATATTGCCGAGGAGGTGGGTGGCACGGCTCAAGATGTCCTCAGCGAAACCGACGAGAAGGAGGTGCACAGATTCTACCCTCCCGGGAAAATCATGCACATATTAACCTCCAGGAAATTAGCAGCCGTAGATGAAGAGACGGAAGCAGTCGTAGATGAAGAGGAGAACGGCATTCATCGTGATGAAGAGCCTATCGTTCTTCCAGATGATACGACCGGAGAGTCGGAGACGAGCCTAGGGATCTACCTGACACCGAGATCCCTGTATGGCAAGCTGAGGCTTTCGAAGATGATGATCAATGATCATTACATGCCAATATATAGAAGAAACATCGAGCAGCTGGTTGCTGAGCTTGAGAAGGATTTCTCTGGCTCTGTAGGAGATAGCTCTGACAATACAGCTTGCTAGTCCAAACCAGACATACTCACAGTTAGGTTGAACTGTTGTAAAAGCTGACGACATAGGGCAGTAGTTCCATAAGTGTATCTAACATTACTGGAATTATATCACAATGTTTATCACAACTCGTCTCAGATCCCACGTGTTCACAGTTGCAGTGTTCAGAGTTATGCTAACTGTCATACCATGTTGCAAAATATTTCCATAAGTATCTAACATTACTGGAACTATATCACAGTGTTTACCACAACTCGTCTGGAATCCCAAAGATCCTTTACCTTTGCGATGTTCAGAGATATGCTAACTGTCAGACCATGTTGCAAAATATTTCCATGTTCTACTCCTAAGTTCAGAAATGATTCAATGAAAAGAAGAACTGCACTGTTCTATTACTGTATCACAAAAAATTTACACACATTTGTACTGAAGTCGCATGTACAACAGAGAAGTCTCCGCTCATGATTTCATCTTCTTGGATGATTCTGTCGTTCCTTCCTTGCTGATCACAGGGCTACCCTTTCTAGGGATGCCGCGAGGCTGGCTCTCTGCTCTAGAAGAGCTGGTTCCGTGACTCCTTTTTTGGCTCATGAATTCTCCGAATGATGGTATCTTGGGAAGGTCCATGGTACCAACAGCGAGATCCCGTCTTTCTTCGCTTATGAATTCTCCAGATGCTGACATCCTGGAATGCTCCATATTTTCAGTCGAAACTAAAGCCACAGTCTTGGCATGCTCCATATATTCAGTCGAAGCCGTAGTCTTGGCAGACTCGTTTGAAGGGTCAGATTTAGCAAACTTGGAGCTGTCATCAGCCTCTCCTGGCCTTTCACTCGAGCCATCCGGGGCGATGCAAGGGGAGCTGGAGGCTGTAGCTTGATCAGTAATTTTGTCGGTTAGGGTGTGGAGGCGATCATGAATTTGGTCAGAACTTGAAGATGACAACCACCGGACCGTGGCAGCCATCTGAGAGTTGTAGAACGTTTTTCCCACTTTGTGATATTTGTTGAAGCACTCTGTTTCAAGGTATGCGGCAGAAGCCTCTTCGGCAACCCTGAATGTGTGCACAAAGTAGCAAGTCACGAAAAATGTCGAGTAAAAAACAAATACGTACATGTTTAATGCAATAAAACTAAGAATAAGGACATGTTCTATAGTGCGACAGAACTACTGAACACTCCAATCTGTGGATTTTACTGATAGCTGTGATGTGTATCTCCGTTGTAGAAAAGCAAGTACATGACATGGCTTACGAGCTGAATAGATGAATGCGTTGCATGATGAAACTTGATTGGTAGATTGATACGCGACCATAGTACGAAGGGATAAGTTTTAAGACACCCAATCGTGAGACTATATCTCTAACAGTGCCAAGCTGGAAGCAGATAAAACCTACCGCAGATTGCCAAGGCGCAGCTTTGCCTGTCCAAGGGAACTCAACAATCTTTTCCTGCTTGCATCTCTTAGGGTCTCAGATATGCTCTTCTTGTCAGAAAGCTTGCCATCCTATTAAATCATCAGTTGAAGTTTATGATTACTATACTGTAAATCTTGATCAAGGGGCACTTTTACAACGAGAACACGGTTTTACCAAATTCAAAGACATGTATTAGGTATAACTCATCCTTATCGCCTAACAAAAAAGGACCATAAAAAGGCGGCATCTGAATCACCTGCTGTTTAGGCGGACCTTTGGCTTGGAAATAAGCATTTTCAGCACGCTCCAAGGCATCAAGTTTTGCTTCGAAATCACCTTCCGATGGAAACTTCCTGGCAATATCGCTCACTACCTCCTTATCATCTGACATTCATCAATACCAGCTGATATTAATGGACACCACTCTAAGCGAATACAACAGTAATATTATTGATGCAAAAAAAGGAAAAGAATGTGATTGTTCTACCATCAGAATCTGATATATCTTCGGCTGATACGCTTACGTCATCTTCACGATTCCAAAATTCGGTGTCCACGTGTTTTGGATTAACTGATGAACTGTCACACAGATGAGAAGTTTTACTAGGCCAGCATGGTGCAGTTAATCTAAAAGCATAAATATGTCCAAAGCATTCATACTTCATGAGTAAAATTGTAGAGGAAAACAAAACCAATACTTGCTGCACAGTGACCACCGCATACCTTTTGAACACTGGAGAGATCTTGTTAAAGCGGCAGTTGGGCACACGACGAAGTTCCTCCAAACGTGAGGACACTTGATTTGGGTGCTTGCAAGCATCACATGAACGTTGGCATAAAGTTGGTTGTACCTGCTCCAGTTTAAACATTAACCTGCAATAACACAAAGCAGAAACACTAACCAG
Organism: Poa pratensis; assembly: GCA_947311845.1. NCBI lineage: Eukaryota > Viridiplantae > Streptophyta > Magnoliopsida > Poales > Poaceae > Poa > Poa pratensis. The sequence continues at coordinate 83,985,087 of CAMZMU010000034.1, forward strand.
TTTGGAATTAATGCCATACCTTTTCTCCAAAGCTCTCAATGACCTTTTTTCGACGACAGCAAGAACTTTCACAATAATCAACTATCTGTGGAAGGAGAGGCGAATATAATATCATGAAATGTACTGCATGGTCTAGTATACCAATAGAATTTGGTTATAACCTGACTAAAGTCGCCTAGGGCCTTCTCTGAAAGCTCAGTCGAAGAGGAAGACGGCTGTGGTTTTTTGCTGCTGCTGTTTCTCAAAATAAATTCCTGTTAAACCACAGGACCCCTCAGTTTTGACGTTTAGAATGGCAGATTGTATCATGTACATGGTACACTTAATTACCATTCTCCTTCGGTCGTCTAATCCATAATACAAAACACTCTTGGAAGGCTGTTGATCACGGCCAGCTCGTCCCGACTCCTGATAGAAAGATTCCATCGACTTAGGCAAGTTGAAATGGCATACAATGCGGACATCTTGTCTATCAATACCCTGAAAAGATTAAGAGCACCAACATATTAGCAAAGGTCTACTGCAGAAAGAGTTACGAAACATAATACAATTAGAGTATTGCATACCATTCTGTGGAGCACGTAACAAACCGAACAACGTCCCATCGGAAAAGGTGATACACCAGAAAACAGAGTATGAGTCTAGATGTAGAACTGTAGTATAATATTGGTGCAAGTAAAGATAAACTATATTGTGCAAGTTGGAAGGTACATAGGTAACTATAGTCAGATGTACTCTAGAACTCATGGACATGGAATCAGCATGCCATATGGCAGAAATGGCGTTTGCATTTACAACAATGCAGAAAGAAGCTATACCCAAATGCCACAGTTGCAACAACAACTTGAGTTCTTGATGAAAGCCAGTCATCAAGAACAGCACTTCGCACCTTGCTATTCAAGCCAGCATGATAAGCTGATAAGGAGCAATAAGAAAATCCATGAGTGTTTCTGCGCTAGTCTTAATAGGGGTTTGGACTTGTCATTTTTTACTAAGATCAACCTACCAGCACAAGAGATACCCTGCTGAGATAAATGCATAGCTAGATCATCACAAGCAGCACGTTCAAGACAATATATAATTGAGCAAACATTTCCAGTCGACTTCAGTAAATTTGACATATCTGAATAGACATCATCAAGAAGATCCTTGTAACGAACTGCAAAATTAGTTTATGGTTCACAATTAAACCCTTCACCACATATAACGTAAAACAAGCTAAAAATAGGATTAGCCGTAAATCAATAACAAGAGCCATATGTTCTAGTCACTAGGTATCAAATAAACTGAAGAATACTGCATAGAAATTGAAAAGAAACGAATATTACAGTTTCAAGAAGTGGGCAAAACGAAGACGTTTAGAAAGTGAAAAGGCAAACAAAAGCTGGGATGCCAACAAAACTGAAGGCCTCAGTCTTCAAAAATGACAATAAGTTGAGATTAATACCTTCATAGAATATATTAGGTCGGTTAAAGGATGCTCTAAGAGTTACTGGGTTTCGCAAGCACAATGACGACATCACATCTTTCTGGACTCTGGTGCAAAGAATTGAAAGCTGAACTAATGAGAACCATACAAAATATCATGATCGAAAGAGAACGCATATTATGTGAAACTGGGAACTGAGGGCAGTAGGTACTGATCATTAAGAGGGTAACATGTTACTTTGGGACAGCAGTTGCAGTCAAAGCCAATATAGGCACATCTGGGAACTGCTTCCTCAATGATGAAATCTTGCGGTAGCTAGGTCTGCATTTCATAGAAACAGCGGATTAGATATTTCAGTAAAAGGAGGAATGTCATTTTACCGGTGAAACTGCCAACGGAGTAAAGGAAAGATCAAACAAAGAAACCAATGCATACCTGAAATCATGGCCCCAAGTTGAAATACAATGAGCCTGTGGAGAGGGATAAAATTGGCAGAATAAGCCCGACAAGTTCTTTAGAAGATTGAAGAAGAACAGGATGCTACTAAGGGAGTAAAAGGGTTGCTTATTTTAGACCTCATCGATAGCAATAAGGCCAAGAAGGCCTCTATTGTAGAGCTTTGTCAGCTTTTCCTTGAACCCATATGTTGCAACTAACTCAGGAGTAACGTACAGCAACTTTATAGAAGGATTGCCGGAATCGAGATCATCGTGTATCTGATGAAACAGCATATATTTGTTTAAATTTTGAAGTAAAAGGGAAGAGCTAGAATGCAGACAATGTTCCTTATTTAGATCCTAGAGATGGTGACCAATTCAGTATTAAGAGTATGAACTCATATTCTCAGTGGATTACTATGACCTGAAGAATTGAGTTCACCACCTAGGCCAGTATGAATTTATAGGGTCAATGTCAGCCGCCACATTTTAGAGAACTGAGCATTTCTTACGAAAGTCTTACTTTGCAGTGTCTACAAACATTACCTTGTTTTTATTCTGGGCTGTTTGTGTCGAAGAGAGAAACTCAGCTGGAATTCCTTTACTTTTCAAGCTGGTAACCTGATTCTCCTGAAAATTAATATGCAGGCCATATGATGTTTGAAGGCATCCCAAGACTCAGGGGGTAACAGAGAAGGAGAAGGAAGGATAATACAACTTACCATCAGAGCTGACCAGCAGATTTTACCACACATCAACAAACCGTTAGTATAAATCAATATTTATGTACATATATTCATTTCAAGCAGTAGATACTGGAAGTATGGAAACTCGACGAGTCAATTCACCTATCAAGGGTGAGATAACAAGAACAACGCCTGGCTTCACTAGAGCAGGGATCTGGTAGCACATTGACTTGCCACCTCCAGTTGGCATCAAACAAAAGCAATCCTTTCCTGCGGTTAAACAGAACTACGCACATCAGTATTGAGAGGGTTGAAGAAGTAAATAAAATATAAATGCGGAAACAAAGTCAGTAATAGGACCTGAAAGAACAGCCTCTATAGCCTCTAGTTGCCTTCCCCGGAACTCCGAATACCGAAAATACTGCTTCAAGACGTTCTCCAGCTCCTTGGCAGATTTCGTCCCATGCCTCGGGCCTGCCGACCCGCCTTTCAGGGGAAGCGCTTTCTTCATTTTTTCAGCTGTAGCAAGCAAATCATCAGAAGGTCCATGTGTCCGGCCTAATCATTCCGAGTAGTATCTGCAACTACCGTAGAATGTACTTGGCCTCCGTTTGATTAAACACGAATTGATGATCTATGTATGCCAAGCAAACAAATCGATACGATATTATTCATTTTTATACCGCAGTTGGTGATCACAAGTCCACAACTATAGGGCCTACGAGCTACGATATATCAAACCCAGGGCTCAGTCTGCCGATACGCATACACAAATCATGCGGAATTAGGTGAGAAGTACCCTTCCGCCCCAATCAATCTGCGCGCGGTGCGCCATTGTCGACCCATTCGAAACCGAGATGAATGGGGAGAGGAATCGATAAGCGGCTGGGAGCGGGATCTTAGGGTTCGGGGGATGGAGGCGGGGATGGAGAGAGGTGTACCTGCGGTGGGGTGGAGGGAGACGAAAAGGCGGTGACGCGCCGGAGCGGCGCCGGCGAGGGCGGCGGCGTGGCGTCCCGCTGCCTGACCTGAGCCTGGGGAACTTTATTTCAGAGCGGCAGACGGCTTGCAGAGCACACTACTACACTTCCCACCGTACGTGTTCCCCATCTCATGGGTTTGGAATTTTGGATTCGAATTTACTAGGAAACAAATTTATTTCCTTCCGAGATCCACACGTTCAAATACTTCTCAAGCAAGGCAGCCGATAAGTCATCGAAGGGTTTGTTTGAATAATGGACTGGTAACCATTACTCATTTGAAAGTTTCCCATCTAATATCTTTTAAAGAAAATGACGTGAGAACCCGCGGTAAAGAAATAAGGAGATCTTTCTATATCGACATATCAGTTGGAAAAATCATAGGAAAATTCCTACCGGCCAAAATCTGGAGAAGAACAAAAACGGAATTGTGGGGTTTTTCCCACATTGATGGAGAATTGGTAAATCTTGGGCATTCCCTGCTCATATACTTCCGTGTTTGCCATTTTTTTGCGTTTTAAATCACGTGCGTGGGCCGGATTTTTCTCGTTGATCTTTTGCCTTTTTTCTTGACTTTTTATTTTGACAGATATCTTTCTCTCCAGTGTTTGTAGGGCAAAAATGACCATAAAAATTTGAACGCAACACTCGTTACGTGAAACGCACACAGAAGAAATATTCCTTGAAACGCTACCATCTCTCAGGCAACACCAAATTCAAATTCAAACAAAAATCTCTCAGGCAACACCACCTTCCCCGTATGTGGAGTACTAGCAATTAGCTCCATGTCAAAAAAAAAGTACTAGCAATTAGCAAGAGTAAGGAAGATGCGTAAATACACATAGGCAATAAAGCATAAATTATGAATTGCTGACTCCAGTTGTACAGTCCAAACATCTCAAGTTTCCAGATGAAGCTAGCAGCCTTCTTAAAGTGAGTGGTTCCTTCAAGCATAAATTATGAAAGCGGTTTTATCTAAACATCAGGCGACATCTTTGCACCAACTCTAGCATCACAGATACAACCCCGTAGATTGCCAATGCACATGGCTAAGATCTAAACTAATCGCACAAGGACTTGGTTTTTCTGATTTTCTTCTTCTTCGGAAACAAATGGCTTGATTCATCGGTCACTGCACAGCTTACTGTCTTGAAATTCAGCATATCTCTTGCGTCTTCAGTAAACTGTCCACACAAAATTGTTTATCAGAATCAATTCTCCGTACCAAACGTGCCACAGTAGAAGACGTTAACAAGTTAGATATCAGATAAGGTAAAGAAGAAAGCAGCTAATCTGAACAACCAAAGCTAAAAGCATAACATCCAACTACATGTATCAGGCAGCTCAAGAAAAACTACCATCCAAACTCCAATTTAGCCTGGACTTTAAATTTCCCAGATTGTAGTTTAGAGAGAAAGAATATCTATGCATAGTTGGCATGACTTACAAACGTTGAACTTGGGCATGACATAAATGAGTGAATGATGAATATGATATAATTATTGGGTTAGACAATTGGAATCATTTGTAGAGAGACATAAACAAGAGATAGACAGTGAGACAGATATTGGATATTGTCACGACTAAGGAAGAGAGATGAAAAAATAAAGATGATTTGATAAAAGTCCTTTCCTATTCGGCTACTAATTCTATATGTAAGTATCTTAGACCACTTATCATATACACAAATTTTAAATCAGCTAGTTCTAAAAAAACTGAAACGATTCAAATTTCATTCATATTTGTTAATATATTACAAAGATTTCGAATGAAATTTGAAAACGGCAGCCTAACCCTAGCCGCCTAGCCTACACTTCGTCCCACCAGCTGTCGTCGTCGATGTCGTCCTCGATCTTCACCACCGCCGCGGAGGAGGCAGCACGGCTGGAGGAGGCTCCGTCGTGGCGCGGCGCGTGGCTGGAGGTCGTGGCCCGGCGCACGGCTGGTGAAGGGGCCGCCGGAGGAGGAGGACGACGCTGTCATCGCCAGGGTCGCCAAGAGGCCCGGCTAGTCCTGCTCGATGTCCACCGCCAACTCGGAGAGCGCCGCCAGGAAGCCCGGGCTGTCGCCGTCGTGCTCGTTCCGCATCTCGGGCGGCACGTCGTAGCCGTAGGGGATGACCTCCACCGGCATTGCCTCCGCCCTGGGGCGACGGAGGAAGAGGCGCCCGCGCGGGCGTGGGGGCGAACGCTGACGGCGTTCGCGGATGGTGATGCCGCCACCACCGCGCGGCGGTGAGCGCCGCTCCACCTTCACAGTATGGCGCGGCACGGGGCGTGGAGGGAAGCGCGGCACCGGCGGGAGGAGGCGGAAGGGGACTGCGCTGCCTGTGGCAGCGTGGCGGCACGCAGCTTCGATGGCGGAGGCAACCGTGTGGCGTGTTGCTTCCCACCATTCTTTGCGGCCGGCGGTGTTGTAGCGCGTGGCGCGCGATCTGGGGCCGTCGTTGGTGGCGATGACAGCCGCCCGCTCGCGCTCGAAGCGCTCCATCCAGTGGCCCCAGTTGGCCTCGCCGTCGTCGTTCTCGGGGAGGCGGCGCTCCGCCGGCGTCATCCAGCTGCGCCGGCGAGCGATGAACCGCCTCATCTGCTCATCCGTCTCGGGCAGCGGTGGCACGGGGAGGCCACCGGCCGAGATGGACCAGTGCTTGGGCAGCCGGCAGTCGTGCGGCACGAGGAGCCCGTACCGGTGGAGCTCCCAGGCGTCCTCGCTCACGATGGTGCGACCGCTGGACGCCATGGCGGGCTCGCCGGAGGTGGAGAGGAGGGCGAGAAGGGCGGGGTGGATAAACACGGCCACGGGCGCCGGCTTTTAACATGGCGAGGGGCGGTGCGGCCGGCGTAAATGCGACGCGTGGGGAATCCGCAACGCCGGCCGCGTGGCCTGGGGAGCCGTCGCGTCGCCTGGCCGTCCAGTCGCGTCGCCTGGCATGCGTGTGTGCAAGCGCCCGGCGTCCAGTCACGTCGCGTTGGAAACCGCCGACGACTGCGCCATTAACGCGGCCAGACCGGCCTCCTGCACGGCGCGTTAAATGACGCCTGAAGGCGTTGTGCGTATGACGGGCGGGCCAGCCCTGTCAGGCGCATGTCCGCCCCATGTCCGGCACATGTTTTTGCTCGGGGTGACCCTTTGGGGGTGCCGCTGGTGACGTTTTCGGTCGTCCGGACCCCCAATGGGCCTTTGGGGTCACTTGGAGGCCCCCGGTGGAGATGCTCTAATAGGAGCAGTTTTTCATGTATAGTAGGAAACCATACTGCAGATTACGGACAGTTTTTTCAGCGTGATATTGTGCAAGAGTACATGAGATTAGGGAAGCATGGATAGGCCGTGATTGGATGTTGCCTAAATAATTTTGTAATGAGCTATATGTTTGTATTTTCCAAATTGAATGAAATTACTTATTAGATTAGATTCATTTCCTTCTGGTTTGTTGGTAGCACTAAATAATAATCAGACTAAAAATCCCCAAGGTTACACGTGCATTGCACGTGCACGATTACTAGTAGAGAGAATAGGATAACTATCCTGTCAGAAAATACTACCATCCTTGGCGGCTGTCGTGCCACCGACAAGAGCAAGCAATCCTTTTCCCCTTCATAGTATGCCCGCCTACCCGGCCTCATGGAGGTAAGGGCATCTACAATCGCAACCCCTAAATTAGGTCTTCAAACTGCCCGTGGACACGTCCAGACGTGTCTGCGGACAGTGACCGGACAAACCCTAAAATTGGGCTTCTGCAACAGCATCCCCCAAAACCAAACCACAAACTCATGAAATCACATGCAACGTTGATCTGATCATTGCGGATCCAAATTAAAAAGCAAATATGTCCAAACTCAACACAAAGTAAACGTAATTCAACAAGTTGTCCGATACAACAATGATGATGAGAAGTAATCTCTTCTCATTGGGCGGATCCACCTTGGCGGAGGTCGCGGTCGGAGATCCTCTTCTTTATCAAGAGGATCCACTTCGCGCTAGGCTCATCCAAGAGGCTAGCGTCTTGGAACATGATCATATGTTCCTCTGTGATTCTTGCAAGATTCACTTTCTCTTGTCCACCACGAGGGTATCTCGCATCTTCTTCTGTTTCAACTGCACCTTCATCCAAGCCTCCTCCTTCACCAAGTCCAACCTCGCCCTATCCAACTCCATCCTCTCCCCAAGCCTCAGACGATCAAACTCTATCATTTCCATTTGCAAAGCCAAGAATTCATCATGCCTCTCCGCCTTCTTCTCTTCTCTTTCTTTCTCCAATTTCTTAATGGTTTCATCTTTGTTTGAGAATATGTCAATCCATGTGGCGGACATTTTCGATGAGGTACCGTCACGAGCCGCCCTATCCTTCTCCCACCTCCTCCCCATCATCATCTTCCGGGTAACTCCGGCACCACCTTCCAACGACCGATCTTCTTAATCAACTATAATAGGTATGGATAGCTTGATCGATCATTGTTCTTCCATTTCTTGGCCGGATTCTTCTGATCATCATATTGGGAGATCCACTTCGGTTTTCCAGTCAATTCTAGCTAATAATGTACAATGGTGGATGGTTTACCCTCAGTTTGATGGTACAAAGTGGCGGCAAAACCACACTAACAAGCAAGCAAATAGAAGTAATTAAAAAATTGGTTCCGACACAAAAATGGCATGTGATAAAAATCATACTATAATTTATGAAACTAAGCAGACATGTAATATGGTGCAAGCTGTAACTATGAGCTAATTATGTGGAAATTATGTATTATTCTAGTAGTATAATGAGTCAAAGCTATTGCATGCGTTAACAAAAATCGTATAATTTGTGAAACTTAAGCAGATATGTAATATGGTGCAAACAGGCAAGAGTAGAGATTCCTTACAGCCGAGCTCCGGTGCTCCTGCTAATTTAAAAAATTCAAAAAATGAGTTTAAAGGTTCTAGAAAATCTGAAACAAATCATGCATGTTCTAGACGATGTATCATATAGACGTGAATAATAACAATGCAAAATACTTTATATTTCAACCTACAGAAAAATGACAAATTTACAGATCTTATTATAGTCAACAATGCATAGTTCCCGTTTTATCATTTTTGTATAGACTGTAATATAGAAAATTTTGCATTGATATTATCACGACTTGTCATATACATCATTTAGAACATGCATGTTTTTTTATATTTTTGTAAACTTTTAAATACATATTTTTCGAACTTTTTAAAGTAGCAAGAGCACTGAATCTCGGGGTGCAAAAACCCGTGCAAACTGTAGTTATAGTATAATTTTAGATTTTTCCGGGAGGGACTACTCGTACAAATAGTTTAATTTTGGTTTTGTCCAGGAGAAACTAACAATTGGGAATGTAACAGGTAAACTATTTGGTCTTTTAAAATTTATGAAATTTACCTGCACAAATCGAAATCCATGCTCACTGGATACTGAATATGTATCAAGATATTCAACACTACTGATTAGTAACCGTGGAATCACCACTTAGTCACTTGGATAACCATGTATAGATGTTTGGATTCCTCGCAAAGAGAATATACTTCCTGAGATCGTACATACAAGTGATTGAGCAGTCGAACAAAACACCGCCGCATTCCCTAGCGCCGTGAAAAGCTCTGTTCCATACGGCCGATTAGCTTTGAGTGGTCGAGCGAGGATGCATATCTGCTCCTGCTCCTGCTCCCACTAGTGAGCGGAGCCGGCAGGCGTGAGGGCCCAGAGCAAGACGCTTTGCTTGCCGCCGCCTGCAAGCTCTCTAGGAGGGCGGTGAGGAGCTCGTTTGCCGATGGCCACGCCGTCACGGACCCACGGTGCTGCTGCGTGTGCCGCCGCTGACGATGCGCAGGTCTTTAAAACTAAGCACCGGATTCTTCTCCTCCCCTCCCCTGTATCTGAAGCCTGAAGGTAACGCTGCGGGCTCATAAAAACGAAAAAAGAATTGGCCGTATGGCATCAGGACTCCGAGTCGCAATGGATTGTGAGATCGTGGGAGTTGAGGACACACGCGATGGACGAAACGAACGAACAGAGAAACACGCGACGGGCGAAATAGGGAGGAAGACGGACTGACGAACAGAAATTACGGACGAAAACGTAAAGATAATAATGATGGGATAAATATAAGATGTAACAGTTTTGTGATAATTAATGGAGTCCTGATGCTTCCCTAAAAAAAAATACCAAAAATTTAACTAGACCTAAACCAGTCAAACCGTTTTTGGCCCAGGCCTAGCTCCTAACAATACGCCGGCCGCACGTGGATGAATTGGTGTTGGGTTCGGACTCCAGGACTCCAGGCCTAGCTCCTAACAGAAGCACCCGACCCGTCGCGCTCCAGGACTCCAGTCTGCTCCTCGTGTCCGGGTTAGAGCTCATGGATCACCCAGGTGGAGAACCACCGGCGGCCGTCGTCGTGGGGAGGAAGAGGACTCCCGGGAGGTGGAGAAGAATCCCACGCCCCGAGCGCACGACGGAACATCTCTGGCACCCACGAGGGCATTCGGCGGATGTAAAAGCGATGATGGACAAGTGGGATGTGTCTACGCTGAAAAACATCGAGCAAATCGAGAATATGCGCGAGGAGGACTGCGATATCTTCACGGAGGAGGACAGGCTCGAGTTCTACGCCTTCAAGAAGATGGTCCCAGCCCTCCGTCGGCTCGTTAACTCCAAGCCTGAGAATACCTTCTTTGGCGACACAAAATTCAGCAAAGCAATGTAAGGATCTCTCACAAATACTTGTGGTTCTTGCTAAAAAACGTGGTGGTTGAAGTTACCACATCTCCTACGGATTTGCGTCTTGATTCACGTTACTGTTGATGTCTGATTGTTTATTGGTTCCTTTGGAGATCCATGATTTGGACATGGGGGACGAAAGAGACACAGATAAAAAGATAAAGTCTTGTAATAATGTACGGTACATGTTATGATTTGTGTAAGACACTTGCAACATGTAAACAAATGAATTTTGCAGTACTATATGTTCAAATTTTCAGCACAGAAGTGTTTGCGCAAGTGGCTTGAAAAAATAAATATATTATGGTGTTTCTATTTTCTTTTACTTAGAGAAGTAAATATATCTCTACCATCACTTGATTACTAGTCAAATTAAGCTAGCGAAGTATATCCAGTAAAAACTTTAATTCGGTGCAAACCTGAAAACTTCCTTCCCTAGTCGTCTGATCGAAACCGACGCTTTACATCGCAGGTGGGATGCACCCAGCCACTTAAACCTAATTTTTAGGAACCCCTTCATTGTAACCAACAACTTATCCCCGTTTTACACTTAATCCCCTATATCTCATCCACGATCGATTCCTCTTCGATTCCAGATGGTGCCACCGGCCGTTACCACGGGCCCGTCGTCGGACGCCATGGAAATTCTCCGTCGTGTCTGTTCATACCATACGTCTCGACCGGCCCGCGAGCGGAAACCCTTGCTGCTCCATCTCCTCCCAATCCTTGTCCCTACCGTCTGTAGTCGCTCTCCTGTGCGCTCGACGTTCTTGTCGGTCCATCTCCTCTAATGTCCTGCCTGCTGAATCTCCATCCTTTATTTCTTCTTTCCATCCTTTATTTCTTCTTTCCGTGGACTACAAGAAGTTCATGTGTTGTATAATTTCTAAGTCAAAATTTCTCCAATATGTTGATTGGATTACTGTATGTCTTATTTTTTTCTTAAACTGAAATCATGGGAGAAGTCCAGATTGCAGTCATTATATAACCAGAATCGTGTCTTTGCAATATGAAGATCCATAGCTTATGTCTTTGTGATAAGCTCCACACATCATCACCGATGTCCAAGTGAAGCTGCATAATATACTCTACTCACTTTTAACGGAGGAACAAAGCTCAACTCAGCAGATTTTTGCAACAGGGTCAAAACTACACATAGGGATGGCACCCGTAGGGTATGGGTAAGGGTGGAGACACCCCATACCCTTACCCGTCCCCCTCAACCTTGCCCGTCACCCGTACCCATACCCTTGAGCGGGTACAATTTTTTCCCAAACCCTTCACCCGACAGGGTAAAAGGGTACCCGCGCGAAAAAATACCCGCGTTTGCAACACAACAAATTGAGTAGAAAATAGTCGTAAACAACATTATATAATCATATAACTTTAACAAGCAGCACATACTTTGGAATATCAGCATCCCAATCGTTCGTGGCATCATGCATCGCATGGTTGGAAAAAAATAGTAGATACATTAGGTTATTATTATTGGGAGACACACTTGTCACAGATTTATAAGGGTACATGGGTACGCGGGTATGGGTTATACGAACCATACCCGTACCCTCTCTGCCCCTCTCTGCCCGATGGGTACGAGATTTCCCCATTTACATACCCACGGGTATTTTTTGTCCCCAAACTCTTACCCTAATAGGGTTTTTACCCGCAGGGTACGCGGGTAATGGGTACCCATTGCCATCCCTAACTACACACTGATTCCTGAGTTATAACATTCACAACATCATACATCCACATATTACATCAAAAATGGCATGTCGTGAGATTCTGTACAGCGACAAAACTGTAACATTGAGGTACAACTTCACAAAGGAGAAGCTACACGTAAAACTGTGTTGATCAGTTGATGTCGCGCTGCTCTGCAGTACTTTGATGACAGGCTCATATAGGAAGCGCGCCATCTGCCAATTCGTCGTCGCGCAGGGGAAGCAAGGCGACCCCGTTGTGCAAGAGCAGCGGAACGACCGCCAATTGAACGTCGTGCCGGGTCGCCGCACCGAGCCAGCGCCACGGAAGACGATTTGGTGTCGCATTTGGATAAAGATGCAGCTCGCCGTCGAGTTGTCGCAGAGTTCGCCGGTGTAGCGGCGGTATCTCTGTTCAGATGGGGCGGTGTTGAATAGGAACGAGGCCAAAGCTAAGAGACAAGAGGGGGTTATGCGTAAAATAGGAAGGAGTGGCCGGTTAGAAATCCAACCTCCAAAAACTGCTTACCCATATTTCCTCTCGAGAGCATCTCCAAGAGCTTACCCATATTTCCTCTAAATACCCAAAAAATGATTTTTTGGATATTGGGGGCAAAAAACAACTCCAAAAGCAAACCCAAAAGTGGTCCTCAACTTTTTTTTTTTGGGTCACTACCCATAACTTGGCTCGGCCCCACCCTGATGATGTGAAAACACATGTTCGTTGGTAGACCCCAAGAGGAAGTATGATATAGTGCAGCAGCAATTTTTCCTTGTAATTTTAACAAGTTTATCGAACCAGTATGAGTCAAAAGAGCTTAAGAAGGTTGTCAACGACACCAGAAAATATTGCTCTTGATGGAAGCATACTCCTAACAGCGCCAGAAAATATGGTCGCTGATGTGGAACCTGCACATACCACAATAAAACTACTTTGCCCCAATAAAACAGGAAGATTGTTGGTCTTCCTGGCTTGCTGAAAACAAATAATTAAACGTATGGTGTAAAGAATAATAATAAATGCAGAAAGTAACATAGAACATATGATTGCAGTTGGTAGCTTTTATAAGTGTAAAAGAATGGACCGGGGTCCATAGTTCACTACTGGTGTCTCTCCATAAAAGATAATAAGCATATTGGGTAAACAAATCACAGCTGGGCAATTGACAAATAGTAAGGGCACAACGATGCAGTATATGACAATATAGTTTAATTTAGTATTTATTTGGGCATTACATCATAATACATAGACCGCTATCCAGTTAATCTATGACTAATAATCCACCGCCAGGTTAACATCTTTGTCCCACGTTGGTATTAAGTTGCAAGCAACGGATAACTGTATTAAGCAAAGTGTGTAATGTAAACAATGCAAATGACATGTTGACATAGTATCATTGTGTTCTCCCTAGTGGCAACAGCACATCCACAACCTTAGTCGTTTCTATCATTCGAGCCCAGGTTACTGGAGGTATGAACCAACTATCTAGCATAAATACTTCCTATTGGAATTACAAGCATCTACTTGGCGATGATGGCGATGATCTCCTCCAATTCCCCGTCCCGGCGGAGTGCCAGAACGGAGTTTCTGGTCCCCGAAATAGGTTTCGCAATGGTGGCGGCGTACGGTGATGTTTCTGGATGAAGTGGACGACCCCCTCGCGTTTTAGGTCAGAGAGGGTTAAGTAGTCGAAAGGGGGGCTCGGGGAGGTGGCCGAGTCGCCCTCCTGAGTGGCTGGCACGGTGGGCCCCTTGGCCGCGCCGCCCTGTGGTTTGGGCCACTCGTGGCCCATCTCTGACTCCCCTTCTGGCTCCGTGAGTCTTCTGGTAAAATAGGAGGTTTGCGATCTTTTCTGGTGTTTTTCCCGAAAGTTGACTTTCTGCACAAAAACAAGACACCAGGGCAATTCTGCTGAAAACAACGTTAGTCCGCATTAGTTGTATTCAAAACACACAAGTTAGAGGTAAAACAATAGCAAAAGTGTTCGGGAAAGTAGATACGTTTTGGACGTATCAACTCCCCCCAAGCTTAGCTTATTCCTTGTCCTCAAGCAATTCAGTTAACAACTGAGTGCGATAAAAGACTTTCACGAACACATTTGCTTCATATGATGCATATATTCTCACTATATGAACAAATGATTAGGCAATTCAAGATGAGGCAAATGCAAATAATGTCACTCAATAGGCATGTAAACTATGAAAAGATACCAACATACTAATAGCGACAAACATGAAACATATTAATTCACAAGATTGTAATGCTCATAATAGGATATGATAAGATGGTATCTCGCTTGCCCGTTTTTGTACAGCAAAACATAAATGCCCATGCACCTCTGAAGTTCATGGGAAGACTAGAATCAAAGATATCAAAGATAAAAGCATCAAAGTTATATCACAGTTAACCACATTCTGGGACAAGCACATTACACTAAGAATGACAACTATGCTCTCGAGAAAGTGCTCAAATAAAGGATGGTGACTCAACATGAAAGTAAAAGATTGGCCCTTCGCAGAGGGAAGCAGGGATTATCATGTGCTAGAGCTTTTTATTTTTAAAACAGAAGCAAAATTGTTTTGGGAAGTGTTTGTTGTTGTCAACAAATGGTAGCGGGTACTCTAACCCCCTTGTCAACCAGACTTTCAAGAGCGGCTCCCATGAAGGATGTTATTTCTACCAGCAAGGTAGATCATCCCTCTTCTCTTTTGTTTACACATGTATTTTAGTTTCATTATGGGTGACACTCCCCCCAACCTTTGCTTGCACAAGCCATGGCTAACCGAATCCTCGGGTGCCTTCCAACATTCACATACCATGGAGGAGTTTCTATTTGCAAATTAAGTTGCTTACTGATAAATCAGGGCAAAACATGTGAAGAGAATTATTGATGAAAGTTATAATTAATTGGGACTGGGCACCCCGTTGCCAGCTCTTTTTGCAAAATTATTGGATAAGCGGATGTATATGCCACTAGTCCATTGGTGAAAGTCTGAATGACAAGATTGAAAGATAAAACACCACATACTTCCTCATGAGCTATAAAACATTGACACAAATTGAGAAGTACTTTGAAGGTTTTAAAGGTAGCACATGAAAATTTACTTGAATGGTTCGAAATGCCATACATAGGTATTTATGGTGGACACTTTGGAATAACTTGGTTTTCATGGTTTTGGAAGCACGAGCAGCATTCCCGCTCAGTACAAGTGAAGGCTAGCAATAGACTGGGAAGCGACAATCAAGAGAGCAATAACCGTCATAATCATGCTTGCGACAAAATGAAATTAATTGAGGCATAAAAGTGATACAAGAACTCTGAGTCAAAATAAATCATCAAGGCTTAATTGACTTTGTTTTTCAGTCATATGCATGCATGAGCATGTGCCAAGTCAATCCGAATGAATTATTCAGAGGAGGATACCACAATGTCATACCCTCTATGAATAGAACAATGCAAGCAAACATCAACATAACATGCTACCACTATTAATAAATTGGGACCGATCATGAGAGAACAAGAACTACTAAGCATCCACTAAATGACATATACCTCACATGAACCAACTAAGCATGCTCACGTAGATAAGTATATGTACAAAAATGAAAACAAATAGAGTTCATACCAGCCTCTCACCCCAACTCGAGTTGTTGTAGATCATCCTTATTGCTTTTTCACTTGTGTTGCTTCGAATGATAAGAATGAAAACCAAGCTCCATCGGAGTCACGGATGGCTGTCCAACTCTGAAAACACTATACAAAACCAAAAAGAAACAACAAATATTTTTGGGTTTTCGAGTTTTTGAAACAAGAGCAAAAAGAAACAAACAATAAAGCAAAATATTTTTAGATTTTTGAATAACAAACCGAATTTTAAAACTAAGCAAACTAATACTGAAACCTTAAGAAACAAATGAAGAGAAACAACAGAAATATTTTTGGTCTTTTTGTGTTTTGGAATGCAGCAATAAAAGGTAAACAATTAAAAAGAAAGAAAGAAAACTGCAACATGGATATACAAAGTATCGACAAGATATGATATGTAAATGAGTGAGATATCGATATACCTCCCCCCAAGCTTAGGCTTTTGGCCTAAGTGGAGATCAACCCCATGGTGCCCAGGAAGTGGCGCCTCCATAGTACGACGAGGAAGGGCCCTCGTCCTGGTAAGAGCTGGATGACGCTCCAAGGTAAGTGACGGTGTAGCCATCATCAGGTGCTTCTCCCTCCTCCTGGTGCTGCTGGTGAAAGCCTCGCACTCTAAGCTGCTCCTCCAACGCCTCCTTGGAGTACGACCACGGTCTCCTGTGTACAGTGAACAGATCGGCCTGGGGCAAAGGCACTTCATATTCATCCCCGTTAGTAAATAAAACTTTGTAAACAATGTTTCCTAAATGAGAATTAGGTGTGACAAACTGATGGCCTTTCATAGCAGAAATATCAAGTCTGAAAGGGGTTAGCTTCTCATCATTAGGACTAACGGAAAGACCTAGATATGCGATAACTCGTGAAGCAACAATTCCTCCATAAATAGGTCCACTAGCAGCCAAACGGCGAGCAATAAGGGCACCAAGGTTGTAAGCAGTGTTACCATTAAGTGCAGCAGCAAGAAAAGCAAGATGATAATTAGAAATATTACTGGTGTTTTCCCTACCAAGAATGCTAGTAGCAAGATAATAAACGAAATATCTAATGGCAGGGAATTGGATGTTCCTTATCTTGCCGCGCTGAGCGGTGCGGTCATCGTCGTTGGTCACTCCTCGGTAAAGTTCCACAAAGTCTTTGGTGTTCCCTGCAATCTTCTTTGCTGTACCTAAAGGAGCAATATCTATGGCAGCACAAAAGTCTCCCAAGTCCATTGTAACAGGCCTGTCATAAATCTTAAATTGGACAGTAGGCGCATAAGATGAATTCACAAATTTAAAACTCTCAACAAAAGTTTTGGTGAGCCAATAATGTTGGTCGCCCTCATCCTGCATATAAGTGGTTAGGCCAACTCTCTGGATAAGGAACATGAAGTCATCAAGCAACACTGCATTACGCAAAAAACTCCATGCATGGAAAGGATGAAGCATTTGGGATTTGGTCATCCCCTCCATCTCCAATGTTCGGTGCAATGACATCCTCATCATAGGAACGCCTAACTCGAGTAGATGCCCTCAAAGGCCTTCTTGCTCTCTGAGAATCCCTTTCAAACACCTCCCCAAAGGTGTGGTTATGCATTTTCCTTTTCTGAATTTTTTTAACAAACATTATAAAAAATGATTTTGAGACATACAAATGAGGGGAACTACTATATGAACTTGCTAGAGGACTAAACATGCATCAAAACTGATTATATCAACATAGAACAAGCATGCATACTCACTTAACAAGTCACCTACAGCAGCAAAATACTTAAGGTATACTGATACGTCCAAAACGTATCTATAATTTTTGATTGTTTCATGCCATTTTTATGCTTTTAGCACTTGTTTTATATTAAGTTTATTATTTATTTGGACTAACCTACTAATAGTGGCAAAATTGCACAATGTTCTTGTTTTACTCTTTGATGTGTAGAAATTATCAAGAATACAAGAGGAAACCTTGTTGGAGTCGAATTGGGACTTTCCTGAAATCTGTCTGAGAACTTTTTACGAAGTTTGCCAGTTTGACCCTCGAAGATGACGTCAATTGGAGACCTGGCTGTTACGAAAGTTGTCACAATTTTCCATACGAAGATTTTAAGCCCGAGATCAGCCCAAGCGGAGTTCGGACGCGGCCTGTAGGCCCATTTTGGTGGAACCCTAAAAGGGGGTGACGGAAATCGGAGAAGATATAAAGGGAGGAAACCTAATTCGTGGAGGACTCCTCCACCCACGAATTTCAGCCACCAAAAGCCACGTTTTTGCCTCCCCCATGGATCCCATCTCCATGGGGGAGGGCTCCCAAGAATCCATGAAGGAGGGAGGCTAAGGGGCGGCGCTCCCCAAGCTTGCCGGCGGCGGGGAAAGGAGTTCCCCGCACCGCCGGTGCCGCCGCCGCGCTGTCTCTCTCCGCCGTCTTCACCGCCATCTCCAACACCATGTCATCCTTGTATTCAGTGGTTCATCCTCCCACAAACCTCTGTACCGTCCTATGTAAACATGGTGTTTGATGCTATAATATTTATCCTATGATTTACATCATGTTTTCGTAGTTTATTTGTCTTTTGATTGCTTAATTGAATGCATGAGGTTCATTAGAATTGTATGTCTATATGGTGCTGTCCTTTGGTGTCCATTATACTTGTGCGCGCATGGATCAAACACCCTAGGGTTGGTAGTATTTGTAACGAAGCGGGGGAAGTTCTGCCGGAGTGACAGAAATCTGAGAACGCGAACCGATTAGTTGCACGTATGGGAGTAAGAGGACCTTGAACTTAAGGCTATGGTTGGGGAAACCTTAATGCATTGTTAGTATTTGCGGATGCTTTCTAACAATCCAATCATATAGTACTTGTAATCCCAAGTAGTGGAGTGCATGTATATTTAGCCTCTCCCACATAGAAAACTGCATCGAAGACAATGAACCAAGTACCTTCACTAATTAATCTTGGAAAAAGCCACCACAATTACCACCACTTTTCCACACTCATGGTACTGTTATTTTAAGTTTACTTAGTGTATTTTATTGCTGCAGCACTAACATTTACTTTCTTGTATTTATTATCTTGCAAAACTAGCTCTCATACCCGTATTGCTACCGTAGTTTTATTTCCTAGATAATGCAAACGTTTAGTGTGCGTAGAGTTGTATCAGTGGTTGATAGAACTTGAGAAAATACTTATCCTACTTTTAGCTCCTCGTTGGGTTCGACACTCTTACTTATCGAAAAGGCTACACGCGATCCCCTATACTTGTGGGTTATCAAGACCTTTTCTGGCGCCGTTGCCGGGGAGCCATAGCGTAGGTTAATGTTCTTGTGTGCACTTGTTTGCTTTATCTCTAAGTAGTTTTTATTTTTAGTATTAAGTTGTTCTTTATCTTACTATGGATAGGGAATGCGAATTGCAAAAAAAATTAGGTGTAGTTGTTATCTAAAAACGTTTTCAAAAAGAAAAGTGATTGGAAAGATGAGTAATGGTTAAATGGGGGTCGACCTTGAAAACTTGTGTTCATGCCTATGAAACCAAAACAAATCTTTCCATGGAAGCTTTTCATTAAAAACATGTAAATATTGTAAATATTGTGTATATACCTCTGTACATAAAAATAATATGATAATAATAATCTCTAGTTAATTAGAAGTTGATAGTTTTACTTTGCTGTCCAGAAACAGATTTTCTGTGCTCCACCGTATTAAATGTTTAAAATGAGCAGAAAGTGATCTTGATCTGAAATTTCTTGAGTGCAAAGTGATGATTATTAGCTTTCTTTCATTAGACTAACTTTTTCTGATTTAAGGTACGTAGATAGGTCGAAAAATTCGATCTTTACTGACTGTTCTGTTTAGACAGATTTTGTGCTTCTCTGTAAATAAAATCGTGATAAAGGTTTTCGATTTGAGCTACTTAACTATCTCGTTGAATGTCATCTTTACGGACTGTTCAGTTTTGAGAGATTTCTTTGTTTATTCAATATTGTACTTGGTGTTGTTAGTTTCATTAGTTTTTCGACGGACAACGGAAATCATGAACACCTTAGTATATACAGTGGCTAATGTTGAGTAAAAATTATAAAACTTGTCAATGCTTGAACATGAGTGGATTTTATTTAATGAGTACTAACCCTACTAATGAGTTTTGTGAAGTTTTATGTGGATGTAGCTTATAAGATCTAATCAATATGGTGATATGAGATGAATAAGAAGACGCAAGAGCTCAAGCTTGGGGATGTGTAGGTGCATTCCAAGAACATATTCAAGAAGATACAATCATCTAAGCTTGGGGATGCCCGAGTCATCCCCTATTCATCAACTAACATGAGGTTGTCTCGTTCATACTCTATATTACCCGTCCACATGATATGTATTGTCTTAACTTGTATTATAATTGCTTTTATATGTCTTGGTTTTACCTTCTTTAGTTTTATTAGGCTCCTTATTTGGTTTCGATTGCTTCTTTACTTTCACTTATAAATTCAAAATAACAAAAATATTTTCTTTTGTTTTACTTCTTTGTTTGGTTCTTTATTTTAATTTTATTTGGGTTTTACTTTTGATTTTTATTTAGAGTTTTCCTTGCTGTAGCTAGCATGTTTAGGTCTTGCTTAGCCTCTGGTTTCTTAGTTTATCAAAAATAAAGTACCAAGTTTTATCCATTTAGCTTAGTTGATACATATGTAAAAAGTGATTTTCTGTTTTCGGTATCTACTGCTTATTGCGCGATTTTTCATATTTTACTGGAAGCTCTAAAAATCACGAAAAATTACTGATGTTGTAGCACCTAATCCTCTGCATGTACAAAAATTGGCTAAAATTTCGGGCATGTTTAAGTGCACCTAAAAATTGCGTTTTCCAGCTGCTGTTTTTCTGGACAGATTCTGACTTTTGTTGCAAGAGTGGCCTCTTTTCGTTTTCATTTGATTTTTAATGGTTCTTACCTTTCATTTATAAGTTGGCCATTTAAGCAACCTTTTGTAACTTAAAAACAAAATTTTATTTGGTTTAATAGTAGCACTTGGGAAATATTATCTATTGTACTAATGTCTAACCGCAGAAAAGAATGGGAAAATTTTTGTGTTGAAGTTTTTTCACAGAGAATGAAGGAACACCAAACTATGGAATATTGAAGAATTACCAAAGTCATAAGCTTGGGGATGTCCCCGCATCCCTCTTCATCAATAACCCCACGGTTTGCAAACCTTTAAACTTTGTTTTTTGAGCAACATAGGAACTTAACTAAACTTGAAGCGGCTGTATTTTATTATCTATTTATCTTAGCATCAAACACCAGTTACATTAATAAGTGGATCATCACATATTTTATTTATCCTCTGTTTTCAATGTTTACTTGGTTAATGGATTACTTGTTGAAACTTAAAAATGATGTGTGAATAATACTGTTTAGTAGTTTATGTTTTCTTATGGTTAGTCTCAACTAGCTAATAGTGCATATTATGTTATTTTGATATCAACATGCATTGTCCTGTTCATAAGATGGTATGGTATTGTGGTATCCTCCTCTGAATAATTCACTTGAATCGACTTGGCACATGCTCACACATGTTATGACTGAAAAATAAAAGTCAATTAAGCCTTGATGATCTATTTTGCCTCAGAGTTTTAGTATCGTTTTTATGCCTCCGTTAATTTTATTTTGTCGCAAGCATGATTATGACCGTTATCGCTCTCGTGGTTGTCGCTTCCCAGTCTATTGCTAGCCTTCACTTGTACTGAGCGGGAATGCTGCTCGTGCATCCAAATCCTTAAAACCAAGTTATCCTAAAATTCCTATGCATGGTATTTCAAGCCATTCCAAGTAAATTTGCATGTGCTACCTTTAAAACCTTCAAAATATTTCTCTTTTTGTGTCAATGTTTACTAGCTCATGAGGAATTAGTGTGGTTATTCTTTATTCTATTTGTCAAATGGACTTTTACACCTGGACTAGTGGCATATACATCCGCTTATCCAATAACTTGCAAAAAGAGCTGGCAACGGGGTGCCCAGTCCCAATTAATTACAACTTTAACCAATTAATTCTCTTCACACTTTTGCCCTGATTCATCAGTAAGCAATGACAAACAGTGAAATACCTGAATGTGTGTAAACCAAAGAGAAAGAGGATGATCTGCCTTGCTGGTAGAAATAACGTCCTTCATGGGAGCCGCTCTTAAAAGTCCGTTTGACAGGTAGAATACTGTTCTCACCCGCTACCATTCGTTGACAATTAACAAACACCTCTCAAAACATTTTTTACCTCTGTTTTTAAAACAAAAAGCTCTAGCACGTGTTAATCCCTGCTTCCCTCTGCGAAGGGCCAATCTTTTATTTTTATGTTGAGTCACCATCCTTTCTTTGAGCACTTCTTCGAGAGCATAGCTGTCGTTCTTAGTGTAATGTGCTTGTCCCAGAATACGATTAATTGAGGTATAACCATGATGCTTTTATCTTTGATATCTCTATATCTAGTCTTCACTTGAACTTCAGAGGTGCCTTGGCATTTATGTTTTGCTCCACAATTAAGGGCAAGCGAGATACCACTCTATCATGCTTTATTATGGTCATTACAATCTTGTTGATGTTTATAAATTTCATGTTATAAGCTCTTAGTTCGTTGATACTTTTCATTAGGAAACATGATTGCTAAGTTTTTTATCCATACATCATGCAATTGTTAAAGACCTGATCATAGCATTTACAATCAAAAATTATTTTGTTATCATTTACCTACTCGAGGACGAGCAGGAATTAAGCTTGGGGATGTTGATACGTCCAAAACGTATCTATAATTTTTGATTGTTTCATGCCATTTTTATGCTTTTAGCACTTGTTTTATATTAAGTTTATTATTTATTTGGACTAACCTACTAATAGTTGCAAAAGTGCACAATGTTCTTGTTTTACTCTTTGATGTGTAGAAATTATCAAGAATACAAGAGGAAACCTTGTTGGAGTCGAATTGGGACTTTCCTGAAATCTGTCTGAGAACTTTTTACGAAGTTTGCCAGTTTGACCCTCGAAGATGACGTCAATGGAGACCTGGCTGTTACGAAAGTTGTCACAATTTTCCATACGAAGATTTTAAGCCCGAGATCAGCCCAATCGGAGTTCGGACGCGGCCTGTAGGCCCGTTTTGGTGGAACCCTAAAAGGGGGTGACGGAAATCCGAGAAGATATATAAAGGGAGGAAACCTAATTCGTGGAGGACTCCTCCACCCACGAATTTCAGCCACCAAAAGCCACGTTTTTGCCTCCCCCATGGATCCCATCTCCATGGGGGAGGGCTCCCAAGAAGCCATGAAGGAGGGAGGCTAAGGGGCGGCGCTCCCCAAGCTTGCCGGCGGCGGGGAAAGGAGTTCCCCGCACCGCCGGTGCCGCCGCCGCGCTGTCTCTCTCCGCCGTCTTCACCGCCATCTCCATCACCATGTCTCCTTGTATTCAGTGGTTCATCCTCCCACAAACCTCTGTACCGTCCTATGTAAACATGGTGTTTGATGCTATAATATTTATCCTATGATTTACATCATGTTTCCGTAGTTTATTTGTCTTTTGATTGCTTAATTGAATGCATGAGGTTCATTAGAGTTGTATGTCTATATGGTGCTGTCCTTTGGTGTCCATTATACTTGTGCGCGCATGGATCAAACACCCTAGGGTTGGTAGTATTTGTAACGAAGCGGGGAAGTTCTGCCGGAGTGACAGAAACCTGAGAACGCGAACCGATTAGTTGCACATATGGGAGTAAGAGGACCTTGAACTTAAGGCTATGGTTGGGGAAACCTTAATGCATTGTTAGTATTTGCGGATGCTTTCTAACAATCCAATCATATAGTACTTGTAATCCCAAGTAGTGGAGTGCATGTATATTTAGCCTCTCCCACATAGAAAACTGCATCGAAGACAATGAACCAAGTACCTTCACTAATTAATCTTGGACAAAGCCACCACAATTACCACCACTTTTCCACACTCATGGTACTGTTATTTTAAGGTTACTTAGTGTATTTTATTGCTGCAGCATGGTGGCTCTAGGTTAATAGTGCCAGAAACAATGCTTGTACGTCACACGTCAGTTGGGAACCCCAAGAGGAAGGTATGATGAGTGCAGCAGTAAGTTTTCCCTCAGTATGAAACCAAGGTTTAATCGGACCAGTAGGAAAACGAGGTTTGCTTCGAAGGTGTTGGTGAAGGAGTGTAGTGCGGCGCAACACCAGAGATTCCGGTGCCAACGTGGAACCTGCACAACACAACCAAATTACTTTGCCCCAACTTAACAGTGAGGTTGTCAATCTCACCGGCTTGCTGAAAACAAAGGGTTAAACGTATCGAATGGAAGATGATGTTTGTTTGCATAAAACAGTAGAGAACAATGATTGCAGTAGATTGTATTTCAGATGTAAAAGAATGGACCGGGGTCCACAGTTCACTAGTGGTGTCTCTCCAATAAGATAACTAACATGCTGGGTAAACAAATTACGGCTGGGCAATTGACAATTGATAAGTGCATATAACATGCATGTGTGAGCTGTGGTGTCTACTATGAGATTCATTTGGGCATTACGACAAAGTACATAGACCGCTATCCAGCATGCATCTATGCCTAGATAGTCCACTTTCCGGTTAACATCCGTACCCCTTCCAGTATTAAGTTGCAAGCAACAGACAATTGCATTAAGTAATGTGCGTAATGTAAACAATACATTCATCCTTGAATAAAGCATTGCTGTTTTACCCCTAGTGGCAACAACACATCTACAACCTTAGAACTTGCTGTCACTATCCCAGGTTAAATATAGGTTGAACCCAACTATCATGCATAAATACCCCCTCTTGGAGTTACAAGTATTCACGTGGCCAAGGCTTCAACAAGTAACGGAGAGCATGCAAGATCACAAATTACATAGACATGATAATATAATATTCAGCTCCACATAGGTATCAATATAAGTCAGATCCCAGCAAACACAACATGTAGCATTACAATAAGATGATCTTGATCATGATAGGCAGCTCACAAGATCTAAACATGATGGCACAAGTGGAGAAGACAACCATCTAGCTACTGCTATGGACCCATAGTCCAAGGATGAACTACTCACGCATCACTCCGGAGGCGGGCATGGCGATGTAGAGCCCTCCGGTGATGATTCCCCTCTCCGGCAGGGTGCCGGGAAGAGCTTCAGAAACCCCCCCGAGTTAGGGTTGACGACGGCAGCGGCAGCGAATATGTTCTGGATATATGGCTCGGTGTTTTAGTGTTTTCGCGTCTCGGGGAATAAATAGGCGAAGGGGCGATGTCGGCGGACCCCCGAGGGGCCCAAACCACACCCAGGCGCGGCTGTGGGCCCAGCCGCGCCACCATGTGGTTTGGCCACCTCGTGGCTCATCTTCGTCTCTCCTTCGGACTCCGTGTACGTGCTGGAAAAATAGGGACCTGGCCTTTTGTTTCGTGCCATTCCGAGAATATTTCTAGAAGTAACTTTCTAAAACCAAAAACAGCAGAAAACAGGGAACTGACACTGTGGCATCTTGTTAATAGGTTAGTCCCAGAAAATGCATAAAAGTGATACGAAGTGTATATAAAACATGTAGCAAATGGTATAATATAAGCATGGAACAGCAGAAATTATGGATACGTTGGAGACGTATCACAGCACTAACATTTACTTTCTTGTATTTATTATCTTGCAAAACTAGCTCTCATACCCGTATTGCTACCGTAGTTTTATTTCCTAGATAATGCAAACGTTTAGTGTGCGTAGAGTTGTATCAGTGGTTGATAGAACTTGAGAGAATACTTATCCTACCTTTAGCTCCTCGTTGGGTTCGACACTCTTACTTATCGAAAAGGCTACACGCGATCCCCTATACTTGTGGGTTATCATATACTTTACTAAACAAAATTCTACTTGGATACATGGAGGAGTCACACACTTGAGAGCAATTGCCCCAAATCTCAGCAGTTGAGATGGGCTGAACAAAGAGATCGAAATCGCGAGGAAGAACAGCAAAAACTCGGTGTGAGAGAGAAAAACGAGCTGAGTGATGCAAGAGGAAGAAGTGTAGGTGGGGGAACTGCTGGAGGGCCAAGGGTGCCCCACCTCAGTGGCTGGCGCGGCCAAGGAGGCAGCCGCGCCACCATGTGGTTTGACCCCATGGTGGGTCCCCTTGGTCAGCACCAGGCACTCCCACGATGCTCTTTGAAAAATAGGACCAATGGTATAATTTTTACAGAGTTTTGAAAACTTTCAATTTGCACGAAATCTGGATATTTAAATTAATAAAACTTGGGCAGAAAAATTATTTTTAAAATTCAAAACAACTAAACTTTTGCAACCTAATTATCACTACAGGAGGTAAAACAAAGTTGAAGAAAGAAATGTTGTTTAGCTCTTTCATGTATGCAAATACATTTGATAACAAGGTTGATCAAGTCTTGGCACCAAATAAATTTACATGACACAAATGATTTAAACATCATGAAACACTCATGTTACCTTGTATTGTATTGATATGGATCCAATCATAATGTTTTGATATCCTTCTTGATGATCATATATAGGGCAATCAATACTTCCCACTTTGATAGTTTTAAAATTGGAGATGGTATTGACTCCATAAATCTTGTCAACTTTCTTGGGGAAATAAACAGTATGTTCTTTATCATTAACATTGAAAGTTACTTTTCCTTTATTGCAATCAATAACAGCACCTGCAGTATTTAGAAAAGGTCTTCCAAGAATAATAGACATATTATCATCTTCAGGCATTTCAAGAACAACAAAATCAGTCAAAATTAAACAATTGTTAGCCACTTGAACAGGGACATCCTCACAAATGCCAACAGGAACAGCAGTAGATTTATCAGCCATTTGCAAAGATATATCAGTAGGTATCAATTTATCAAGATAGAGTCTCTTATAGAGAGAAAAAGGCATAACACTAACTCCTGCTCCCAAATCACATAAAGCAGTTCTAACATAATTATTCTTGATGGAGCAAGGGATGGTTGGTATACCTGGATCTCCAAGCTTCTTAGGAACCTTGCCATTGAAAGAATAATTAGCAAGCATAGTAGAAATTTCCTCATTAGGAATTTTCCTCTTGTTAGAAACAATATCTTTCATATACTTTGAGTAAGGAGGCAATTTAATAGCATCAGTCAAAGGAATTTGCAAGAACAAGGGTTTCATCCATTCACAAAATTTATTATAATGTTCTTCTTCCTTTGATTTTAGTTTCTTAGTTGGAAAAGGCATTTGCTTTTGAACCCAAGGTTCCCTTTCATTACCATGTTTCTTAGCAATGAAGTCTTCCTTAGTGTACTTTGTGTTTTTAGTATGCTTTTCAGGTTCCTTTTCACTAACTTCTTTATCAAGAGCATCATTTTTATCCTTATCACTATCAAGTTCATTACCACTTTCAGTTTCAGCATCAGAGATAGATATACTATTAGGATCATTAACAGTTTCAGAGGATTCTACAACATTTTTATGTTTCTTCTTCTTCTTTTTCTTAGAAGGAGAAACTGGATTTTCAGCTAGTTGAGAATCTTGTTCAATTCTTTTAGGGTGTCCCTCAGGATATAAAGGATCCTGAGTATGAGCTCCACTTCTAGTGCTAACATAGACAGGTTTTAATTTTTCTTTAGAAGCATTGGCTAACATGTCTTGTTGCACTTTAGTGAGTTGATCAATTTGAGTTTGAACCATATGGAAATGTTTAATAAGCATCTTAACATCATTGGAGGTTCTCTCCACAATATCATGCAACTTACTAATAGCTTGAGAGTTTTCATGCAAATGATTCTCTACTCTCATATTAAAATTATCTTGCTTAATAACATAATTATCAAATTCATCTAAGCATTGATCAGGTGGTTTAGAGTAGGGAATATCTCCTTCATCGAACCTGTGGAGAGAGTGAACCTCAATTATGGATGGATGAGGAATTGGCTTACACAAATCTTCAATAGGTGGAAGGTTCTTCACATCTTCAGATTTAATACCCTTCTCAATGAGAGTCTTCTTGGCCTCCCTCATTGTTTCATCATTCAATTCAATCATACCTCCCCTCTTCTTTGATATTGGTGTCGGTGTAGGTGTGGGGGTCGGCGCAGGTAGAGTCCAATCATCATAATTCTGGCTGATTTTAGCCAATAATTCTTCAGCTTCTTCAGGGGTTCTTTTCCTGAAAACACAACTAGCACAACTATCCAGATATGCTCTAGATTCAATAGTTAGTCCACTGTAAAATATATCAAGTAGATCATGCTTTTCCAAATCATGTCCAGGCCGAGCTCTGATAAGAGAGCAAAACCTTGTCCATGCCTCTGGAAGTTTCTCTTCATCTTCCTGGTCAAAGTTATAAATTCTCTGCAAAGCATCATGTTGAGCACTAGCAGGGAAATATTTCTGAAAGAAAACATTAAGCAAACCAGTAGGACTAGTAATAGAACCAGGAGACAAGTTGTTATACCAAGCTTTAGCATCATCTTTTAATGAGAAAGGAAAAATCTTAGCAACAAAATAGCTACGCTTCTTAATATCATCAGAAAATAAGCCACTCAAAGTAGAGAGCTCATTCATGTGCTCTACAGCACTTTCACTCTTAGTGCCACAAAAAGGAGTTTTCTCAACAATAGATATATGAGATAAATCAAGAGAAAAATCATAATCCTTATCTTTAATGTTTATAGGAGAAGTGGCAAACTTAGGATCAGGTGACAACTTGTATTTAACAGCATGTTGTGCAAGAAAATTTCTAATATTACTTGCACCAGTAGTAGCATTACATTTATCAATAAAATCATCATCAAGTTCCACATAAGTTTCATCAGGATCATCATCACAAGTATAATCCCTTAACTCAGGTGAATAAACAGGAGTAGTAGGACTTCCATTAGGTGTTCTAGTATTTTCAAGTTGTTTAGACTAGCAATAGCAGCATCTAAAAGTGGACCTAATGAAATATTCTCATCAATCACAGTAGAAGCATCATCAACATTATCAGAGGCAATTTCAGATTCAGCAGTAGTACCAACACGTGAAGATTGTGGTGGTGTAACAAGTTGACTCAATACAGATGGTGAGTCAAGAGCAGCAGAGGTACTAAGTGTCGTACCTTTTCTTGTAGTGGATGGCAATACACGGACCCTCTCATCACGAGCTTTACCCATGATGAATAAATTTCAGCGAGCAATATAGATCACAAGTGAACTCACAAATAAAGCTATGCTCCCCGGCAACGGCGCCAGAAAATAGTCTTGATGACCCACAAGTATAGGGGATCGCAACAGTCTTCGAGGGAAGTAAAACCCAATTTATTGATTCGACACAAGGGGAGCCAAAGAATACTTGAGAGCCTTAACAGCGGAGTTGTCAATTCAGCTGCACCTGTGAATAGTCTTGCTCGACACAGATTATCAGTAGCAACAGTTTTATAGCAGTAGTAGCGGTGAAATAATAGCAGCAGTAAATAGAGACAGCAGTAGTGATTGCAGTAAACAGTAGGATTAAAACACTGTAGGCATAGGGATGGATGAACGGGCGCTGCATGGATAAGATAGCTCATATAATAATCAAGACATAGGCATTGCAGATAATAATGATAAAGCATCCAAGTACTAAGTAAACATAGGCATGTGTTCCGTATATAGTCGTACGTGCTCGCAATGAGAAACTTGTACAACATCTTCTGTCCTACCAGCCGGTGGCAGCCGGGCCTCAAGGGAATCTACTGGTAATTAAGGTACTCCTTTTAATAAAGTACCGGAGCAAAGCATTAACACGCCGTGAACACATGTGATCCTCACATCGCAGCCATTCCCCTCGGCTGTCCCAATTATTGTCACTTTGGGACCGCGGGTTCCGGACAACAATATGTGTATACAACTTGCAGGTATGATCAATAAACAGTGCATATCATTATGAAACAATAACATGTTCAGATCTGAAATCATGGCACTCGGGCCCTAGTGACAAGCATTAAGCTCAACAAGTTGCAACAACATCAATAAGTACTAACAACGGATACTAGGCACCATGCCCTAATGATCTTATAACTTATTACATGAACAATCTCATCCAATCCCTACCATCCCCCTCAGCCTACAGCAGGGAATTACTCACACATGGATGGGGGAAACATGGATGGTCGATGGAGAAGCGTCGGTGATGATGATGGCGATGATCTCCTCCAATTCCCCGTCCCGGCGGAGTGCCAGAACGGAGTTTCTGGTCCCCGAAATAGGTTTCGCGATGGTGGCGGCGTACGGTGATGTTTCTGGATGAAGTGGACGACCCCCTCGCGTTTTAGGTCAGAGAGGGTTAAGTAGTCGAAAGGGGGGCTCGGGGAGGTGCCGAGGCCCCTCCTCAGTGGCTGGCGCGGTGGGCCCCTTGGCCGCGCCGCCCTGTGGTTTGGGCCACTCGTGGCCCATCTCTGACTCCCCTTCTGGCTCCGTGAGTCTTCTGGTAAAATAGGAGGTTTGCGATCTTTTCTGGTGTTTTTCCCGAAAGTTGACTTTCTGCACAAAAACAAGACACCAGGGCAATTCTGCTGAAAACAGCGTTAGTCCGCATTAGTTGTATTCAAAACACACAAGTTAGAGGTAAAACAATAGCAAAAGTGTTCGGGAAAGTAGATACGTTTTGGATGTATCAGCCCTCCAGCAGTTCCCCCACCTACCACTTCTTCCTCTTGCATCACTCAGCTCGTTTTTCTCTCTCACAACCGAGTTTTTGCTGTTCTTCCTCGCGATTTCGATCTCTTTGTTCAGCCCATCTCAGCTGCTGAGATTTGGGGCATTTGCTCTCCGGTATGTGACTCCTTCATGTATCCAAGTAAAATTTTGTTTAGTAAAGTATACCTTGAGTATTTTGCTGCTGTAGGTGACTTGTTAAGTGAGTATGCATGCTTGTTCTATGTTGATATAATTAGTTTTGATGCATGTTTAGTCCTCTAGCAAGTCCATATAGTAGTTCCCCTCATTTGTATGCTTCAAAGATAATTTTTATGATATGTGTCAAAAATTTCAGAGGATGGAGGGAAATGAACACCAACTAAATCAATATGAATTGGTGGTTCCTGAGGTCATGGGGATCCATCGTGAAGAAGGAGTGTTCCCATCCTGCTATCCATGCTTGGAATTCATGAGAAGTTCGGGGATCTTGCGTGATTTTCGTACTCTTGTCGCTAATACAGGATTGAGCGATTTTGTAGAGGGAGAACCCTACCAATATGCAAAGCTAACTGTGTCTGTGGTGCAGGACTTTAGATTTGATAGGTCTTCACCTAACCCTATGGTTCACTATAAAATTTACAACAAAAGTGTCCACTTGCCTGTTGATGCTTTTTGTGCAGCAATTAGGGTGCCGCAATGGGGATCACGAGGGAAGATACATGGGCAACCCAAGCATTTGACGGACCTATACGAGGTAATATGTCAAGGAAGAACCTACTCAGATGAAAGTGGTAAAATTCGAAGTATTCAGTTTCCATGCATTCGATATTTTGCTTACTTCATCACGAGGTGTGTACTTGCTAGGAAGACTGCAAATAAATTATCCATTCCTGATTTAGCTTTCCTAGCAGCAGCCTTGCAACATGATAAGAGTTATAATTTGGGTGCCTTGATAGCTTTTCGCATTGCTGCCAATCGCGAGAAAGGTGGATTTTGTGGAGGACTCGTTGCTTCTCGTTTATTAGCTATGCATGGTGTAGTAGCTCTCCCTAATGATTTGCAGCTTTCTCTAGAGAGGCTCGATTTTGCTTCCATGGGGAGGCATGGCTTTGTTACTAGTTGGTCTACTTTGAATAATCTATCTTATGAGGTGCCTTTTGCCAAGAAGGTGAGGTGGAAAATGGTTAAATCTGAGCGAATAGTCGCTTTGCCTGCACCACGTTTGTTTGATCTTGGTTTCAGGAATGTTTGGTCAGTCACCGAGGATGAATTCGATGCATACTTGAGGGATCATGCCCTGCACACAGAGGATGATGGAGAATGGGCGGACGAGGACTCCACTCAGTTTTCCGGGACTGGGGGCTCGCGCCCCTATCCTGGGGATGTTGGACCCTCTGCCTCATCTTCCTCAGCGGAGCCGGATGTTGAGCACGCCCAGTATGACCCGCCGGCTTGGAGTTCCTACACGCGTTATTATTAGCCTCCACTTAGGCCAAAAGCCTAAGCTTGGGGGGAGGTATATCGATATCACACTCATTTACATATCATATCTTGTCGATACTTTGTATATCCATGTTGCAGTTTTCTTTCTTTCTTTCTTTTTAATTGTTTACCTTTTATTGCTGCATTCCAAAACACAAAAAGACCAAAAATATTTCTGTTGTTTCTCTTCATTTGTTTCTTAAGGTTTCAGTATTAGTTTGCTTAGTTTTAAAATTCGGTTTGTTATTCAAAAATCTAAAAATATTTTGCTTTATTGTTTGTTTCTTTTTGCTCTTGTTTCAAAAACTCGAAAACCCAAAAATATTTGTTGTTTCTTTTTGGTTTTGTATAGTGTTTTCAGAGTTGGACAGCCATCCGTGACTCCGATGGAGCTTGGTTTTCATTCTTATCATTCGAAGCAACACAAGTGAAAAAGCAATAAGGATGATCTACAACAACTCGAGTTGGGGTGAGAGGCTGGTATGAACTCTATTTGTTTTCATTTTTGTACATATACATATCTACGTGAGCATGCTTAGTTGGTTTATGTGAGGTATATGTCATTTAGTGGATGCTTAGTAGTTCTTGTTCTCTCATGATCGGTCCCAATTTATTAATAGTGGTAGCATGTTATGTTGATGTTTGCTTGCATTGTTCTATTCATAGAGGGTATGACATTGTGGTATCCTCCTCTGAATAATTCATTCGAATTGACTTGGCACATGCTCATGCATGCATATGACTGAAAAACAAAGTCAATTAAGCCTTGATGATTTCGAATTGACTTGGCACATGCTCATGCATGCATATGACTGAAAAACAAAGTCAATTAAGCCTTGATGATTTATTTTGACTCAGAGTTCTTGTATCACTTTTATGCCTCAATTAATTTCATTTTGTCGCAAGCATGATTATGACGGTTATTGCTCTCTTGATTGTCGCTTCCCAGTCTATTGCTAGCCTTCACTTGTACTGAGCGGGAATGCTGCTCGTGCTTCCAAAACCATGAAAACCAAGTTATTCCAAAGTGTCCACCATAAATACCTATGCATGGCATTTCGAACCATTCAAGTAAATTTTCATGTGCTACCTTTAAAACCTTCAAAGTACTTCTCAATTTGTGTCAATGTTTTATAGCTCATGAGGAAGTATGTGGTGTTTTATCTTTCAATCTTGTCATTCAGACTTTCACCAATGGACTAGTGGCATATACATCCGCTTATCCAATAATTTTGCAAAAAGAGCTGGCAACGGGGTGCCCAGTCCCAATTAATTATAACTTTCATCAATAATTCTCTTCACATGTTTTGCCCTGATTTATCAGTAAGCAACTTAATTTGCAAATAGACACTCCTCCATGGTATGTGAATGTTGGAAGGCACCCGAGGATTCGGTTAGCCATGGCTTGTGCAAGCAAAGGTTGGGGGGAGTGTCACCCATAATGAAACTAAAATACATGTGTAAACAAAAGAGAAGAGGGATGATCTACCTTGCTGGTAGAAATAACATCTTTCATGGGAGCCGCTCTTGAAAGTCTGGTTGACACGCTACCATTCGTTGACAACAACAAACACTTCCCAAAACAATTTTGCTTCTGTTTTAAAAATAAAAAGCTCTAGCACATGATAATCCCTGCTTCCCTCTGCGAAGGGCCAATCTTTTACTTTCATGTTGAGTCACCATCCTTTCTTTGAGCACTTTCTCGAGAGTATAGTTGTCATTCTTAGTGTAATGTGCTTGTCCCAGAATGTGGTTAACTGTGATATAACTTTGATGCTTTTATCTTTGATATCTTTGATTCTAGTCTTCCCATGAACTTCAGAGGTGCCTGGGCATTTATGTTTTGCTGTACAAAAACGGGCAAGCGAGATACCATCTTATCATATCCTATTATGAGCATTACAATCTTGTGAATTAATATGTTTCATGTTTGTCGCTATTAGTATGTTGGTATCTTTTCATAGTTTACATGCCTATTGAGTGACATTATTTGCATTTGCCTCATCTTGAATTGCCTAAGCATTTGTTCATATAGTGAGAATATATGCATCATATGAAGCAAATGTGTTCGTGAAAGTCTTTTATCGCACTCAGTTGTTAACTGAATTGCTTGAGGACAAGCAATAAGCTAAGCTTGGGGGGAGTTGATACGTCCAAAACGTATCTACTTTCCCGAACACTTTTGCTATTGTTTTACCTCTAACTTGTGTGTTTTGAATACAACTAATGCGGACTAACGCTGTTTTCAGCAGAATTGCCCTGGTGTCTTGTTTTTGTGCAGAAAGTCAACTTTCGGGAAAAACACCAGAAAAGATCGCAAACCTCCTATTTTACCAGAAGACTCTTTACGGAGCCTGAAGGGGAGTCAGAGATGGGCCACGAGTGGCCCAAACCACAGGGCGGCGTGGCCAAGGGGCCCACCGCGCCAGCCACTGAGGAGGGCGACTCGGCCACCTCCCCGAGCCCCCCTTTCGACTACTTAACCCTCTCTGACCTAAAACGCGAGGGGGTCGTCCACTTCATCCAGAAACATCACCGTACGCCGCCACCATCGCGAAACCTATTTCGGGGACCAGAAACTCCGTTCTGGCACTCCGCCGGGACGGGGAATTGGAGGAGATCATCGCCATCATCATCACCGACGCTTCTCCATCGACCATCCATGTTTCCCCCATCCATGTGTGAGTAATTCCCTGCTGTAGGCTGAGGGGGATGGTAGGGATTGGATGAGATTGTTCATGTAATAAGTTATAAGATCATTAGGGCATGGTGCCTAGTATCCGTTGTTAGTACTTATTGATGTTGTTGCAACTTGTTGAGCTTAATGCTTGTCACTAGGGCCCGAGTGCCATGATTTCAGATCTGAACATGTTATTGTTTCATAATGATATGCACTGTTTATTGATCATACCTGCAAGTTGTATACACATATTGTTGTCCGGAACCCGCGGTCCCAAAGTGACAATAATTGGGACAGCCGAGGGGAATGGCTGCGATGTGAGGATCACATGTGTTCACGGCGTGTTAATGCTTTGCTCCGGTACTTTATTAAAAGGAGTACCTTAATTACCAGTAGATTCTCTTGAGGCCCGGCTGCCACCGGCTGGTAGGACAGAAGATGTTGTACAAGTTTCTCATTGCGAGCACGTACGACTATATACGGAACACATGCATATGTTTACTTAGTACTTGGATGCTTTATCATTATTATCTGCAATGCCTATGTCTTGATTATTATATGAGCTATCTTATCCATGCAGCGCCCGTTCATCCATCCCTATGCCTACAGTGTTTTAATCCTACTGTTTACTGCAATCACTACCGCTGTCTCTATTTACTGCTGCTATTATTTCACCGCTACTACTGCTATAAAACTGCTGCTACTGATAATCTGTGTCGAGCAAGACTATTCACAGGTGCAGCTGAATTGACAACTCCGCTGTTAAGGCTCCCAAGTATTCTTTGGCTCTCCTTGTGTCGAATCAATAAATTGGGTTTTACTTCCCTCGAAGACTGTTGCGATCCCCTATACTTGTGGGTCATCAATCATCTACTAGTAACGGAGAGCATGCAAGATCATAAATAACACATGTATATAGATTGATAAACAACTTGATCATAACATCATATTCATCGGATCCCAGCAAACACAACATGTAGCATTACAATAAGATGATCTTGATCATGATAGGCAGCTCACAAGATCTAAACATGATAGCTCAAAGTGGAGAGACAACCATCTAGCTACTGCTATGGACCCGTAGTCCAAGAATGAACTACTCACATATCACTCCGGAGGCAGGTATGGCGATGTAGAGCCCTCCGGTGATGATTTCCCCTCCGACAGGGTGCCGGGAAGAGGTTCAGAACCCTCCCAAACTAGTGTTTGCAACGGCGGCGGTGATGGAACTTTTCGTGGATATTTGCTCGGGTGTTTAGGGTTTTCGGGACGCCATACTAGGGCGCGCCAAACATGGGGGCCGCGCCCAGGTGTGGCGTGGCGGTCCTGGGTCGCCTCTCCGTGCGCCCTTTGGAGTCCGTGTACGTGTCGGTGAAAAACTGATGTCCGTTGATTTTCGTCCAATTCCGAGAATATTTCCCGACTAGCTTTTCTGAAACGGAAAACAGCAGAAAACATGAACTGACACTGTGGTATCTTGTTGATAGGTTAGTCCCAGAAAATGCATAAAAATGCTATGAAGTGTATATAAAACATGTAGCAACAGGTATAAAACAAGCATGGAACATCAAAAATTATAGATACGTTTAAGATGTATCAGCATCCCATGTTTAGTTCCTACTCGTCCTCGAGTAGATAACCGCCAAAATATATAATTTTTGTAGTAACGTGCTACCAACACAATCTTGATCAAATAGTAATGTAAAGCACATGAACTGGATGAAGTGATCCAAGACAATTGTCTATAGTTTGCTAAAAAGTAAACAAAGAGTAAACAAACTGAATCATATAAGTAAAACTTTTCATTGATAGTACTTCAGACTTTTGGAGACATGGAGCTATAAGAATTTGCATAAAAGTTAGCTCACAAAGCAATATCTTTAAAGCAAAAGTGTTTGACCAACTCAAAGTAAGATTTAAGTTTCAGCATTTGGTTCAACTTTCAACATATTTATCTCATCGATATTGTCAATACAAAGTAGTATAATAAGTCAAACATGCTAATCATATAACAATTCTTGTACCAAAGTTGACACTAGTGTCTGCTTGTGGAGATTAGAAATGAGTAGGAAAATTGACTGAACATAAAAGTAAAAGAAAGACCCTTCGCAGAGAGAAGCAGTGATTAAATCATGTGCTAGAGCGTTTTAGTTTTTGAAATCATATAGAGAGTAAAAATATATTTCAAGAGGTGTGTGTTAATGGTCAACGAATGGTAGTAGACAATACGATATTACCCATGCCAACCAGACCTTACAAGAGCGGCTCACATGAGGAACGTTATTTCTATAGCAAGCAGATCATCCCTCTTTCTCTTTGGTTTACACATGCAGATGTTTAACTGATTGCTCAGAAACAAAATGTGAAGAGAAGTAGCGGTTAAAGTTGTAAATTAATTGGGGCTGGGCACCCTTTTGTCAGCTCTTTTTTGCAAAATTATAGATAAGCAGATGTAATCTGCTAGTTTTTTGAATCTGTGTACTATTCACTACCTAGATGCACTCATTTTTCCCCGGCCCACGATACAACGAGTTTCGAGTTGAAATTTGGCATACATGTTGATCTCGATACTATTTAAATCTGTGATTTTTTTTCGTGATTGTTGGAAACGTAAAAATGCAAATTTTGAGTTTTGCCAAAAACAAGCTACATGGAGCTCGGGCTCCAAAACACCTCCATAATGTATCAACCATTTTCAATCAACAATGCAGCCCGACGACAAGGGAAAGCGTCTACAAAGACTTAGGCTTGACCGTGTGGTGGGTGTAAAATCAAATATGTTCATTCTGGAGAATGTCGATCCAATTTGCTACTTCCACCTATATTTCAAAAGGGAAACCAACGTAAGGAAGTACTATTACTTCGCTGAGCTAGAGGGAAAGAATGGGCCAGAAACGGTGAGGATATGTCAAGGAATCGATAAAGAAACAGGTATACCCATCTCTCTTAAATTGTTGATTACTTTACATATATAATGTAGTGGGTTTCTCTGATATATTTTTCTTCATTTAGAAATGTGATGGTTAGTTCCAATTAATCAGTTGAGAACTAAAGTAAAAAATTCAAACATGAGAAGATATTCTGTTTGGATATTGTAACTATTCACCAAATGTTGTCTCTTATTTAATTATATTAATAAATATATTGTATGTGCAGCTTCTGCAGTCAACTGCACACACTGCTTTGGTGGTGTTCTGCACCCGCCCGCAGGATTTATTGGCCACAGGCAGCCACCAGTTATTGGATACACGATGGCCTGATGGTCATGTGATTAGGCTACTCAGGGGAACTACTGTAATCAACTTATCCTGTTTATGCATGCATGCTCAAATCCAAATCCTAGAATATGGTACTATCGCCGGAAACCAATGTGTGGCTGTGTATGAGAATCCAAATGCGAATCGACAAAATATTCGTGATGGCGGATGACATTTATGTTATCAAATGTATTCATGCACTTTCTTTCATTCAGTGGATACGAAAAACGTTGCACATGCAGTTTGGGCCATTTTTGCCCCTCAGTCCCATGTAAACAACTGAACTGTGTGCGATTTGATTAATGGGTTAATTAGATATATGCCACTCCAATTCATGCGAAATCGAAAAATGCCACTCCAATTTGCAACTTTCGAAAAATGCCACTCCAATTTTTGCATACGTCTATAAATGCCACTCTACTCATTCCTGCCCCATTTTGGTAGAAAAACTGGATACGTATTTTGTCTTGGACGATTTTGCCCTAAGCCCATGACTAAAATCAACAGCAGGCCAGTTCTTCTGTCCCGCACGCACGAGCCCTGACAGGACGCCGCCGCCGCCGCCCTTTCTCGCCGGCGTGCCCCGAAGCCTGCGCCGCCGCCCTCCTTCCTCGCCAGCGCGCCCGCAGATCCCAATCTCCCGCAGCCCGCGCGGCCGCCGCCCTTCCTCGCCGGCACGCCCGCAGCCCGCGCCGCTGCCGCCCTTCCTCGCCGGCACGGCACCGCAGCCCGCGCCGCTGCCGCCCTTCCTCGCCGGCACGCCCCGAAGCTCCCAGACGCTGTAGGCCTGCAGCCCCCGCCGGCCGCGCCCCTTCCCTCCGCTGTTAGCGCGGTCGCCTCCCTGCTAGAGCTCGCTCGCAGACGAACATGGCTGGATGGAGTTTGCTGAAATGAAGTGTGTTTGTAATCTTGCTGCTAGAGCTCCCCATCATCGATTGCTGTGTGGAATTCAGCAAATAAATGCTAAGATGAAGTGTGTTTGTAATCTTGTGTTTGTGCTTGTCGAAATGGACCTGAAACTTGTACTTCTCTTGAAAATGAAAATGGACATGAAGCTTATACTGATGAATGAAGTGTGCCGAAAAATTGACATGACTTAAGCAAATGGTCTTGCACAAACACACACAAGTTTAGCTCCAGTTTGAGCAGCACACACGCAAACAAGGTTCAGTGGCATCACAGCACAAGTTTAGCTCCAGTTTGAGATGGGATGTTCAAGCCTGCTTCGCCGCCATGGTCGTCGCCAGCATGGAGCTCGTGCCCTGGGGCAGGAGCGGGGAGAGGAGGGGCAGGAGGGGGAGAGCGGGCTTCGGGGCGCGCCGGCGAGGAAGGGCGGCGGCGGCGCCCGGCTAGGGTTCGTGCGTGCGGGACAAAACCAAGGGACGGGAGAAGAACTTACTTGCTTTGCTTCTCTTGTTTTTAGTCAAAATTGGCTCAGGGTCAATTTGGTCCAAAACAAAATACGTATCCAGATTTCCTACTAGAATGGAGCAAAAACGAGTATAGTGGCATTTGTAGACGTATGCGAGAATTGGGTGGCATTTTTCGAAAGTTGCAAATTGGAGTGACATTTTTCGATTTCGCATGAATTGGAGTGACATATATCTAATTAACCCTTGATTAATTAATTGTTTACCGTAGAGTTGAAAGACAATATGTGGTGCATCTGGATCGGTCAGATCGATCACCCAAAGTTGAGGCGTCCTATACTCGATGCGATCAGATCACCCAATATGTGGAGTAGCTAGCTACTCGTAGCAGTGTACGTTGTGTCGGTCAGCTAGCGAGCTTTACAACCCTACCGACGACGGGGTGCAGCACGCACGTCTCACCCACCAAACGAGACGGCGAGTCGAGTCGGTGCGACGTCAGGTCCGGACTCCAGTAATCCGTGATACACACGCACCCTCCAGAGCCAAACCACCATTCCGCGCCTCTGTCCGACACTTGAACAAGCGGAAGATGGAGAATGGCTTTCTCCCAAGTGTCTTTTCTCACCAGCACAGGACACGATCCCATCGATCGAATGACTACTCCTAATGGCTTTTTTTCTTTTCTTTGCGGTGCGCAATGACTTTAAATCAAAGCACGGCATTCTTTTTTTAAGGCATCAATAAATAAAGCACAATAATATTCCAAGGACCTTCTTCCATCCATGGTTTTCCTTTTACATGCACTAAGTGGCTTTTAAACAGTTTGAGTTTACGCATCTTCATGAAACCGTGCATGTGTGTTCGTCACCGACAATAACCAAGTTCTCTATATTTGTTTGTGACATGTAATTTACGGACCTCTTTGATTTGCATGATTTTCAGAACGTACAAATCAGAGAAATGCATGACCAGAGCGGTACAACTTCTTGCATACTTAGGGCATCTCCAGCCGTTCGCCCCCCCCCCCCCCCCCCGGTTTTGGTGCGGCGCCTTTTTGCGTTTGCGCCGGCGCTATTTAGGACCTGGGGGGTGGGGGGGGGGGGCGAAGTTTCCACTCGTTTCGGCCCCAGAAAACACAAATCAACATAATTTCAACGTTCTCATTCCCGCCCCCAAAAACGGTCCGAGTTCGGCGATCGAAACAGCCACAGTTGAGCGATCATACAAAAAAGCCATATAGTTCGGCGAATGGATCAAGCCACAATTCGGCGATCTGGTGAAATGGCCACATTCGGCATTCTGCTGCGCAGATGAGATCAGATGGTCGCCGGCGACACCTCGGCAACCTCGGCATCCTCGTCGAGATCGATGGGCGTGGTCGTCAGAGCAGGGACAGAGGTCGGAGTGGCGGTAGGCTCGGCGGTAGGCGGCAGCGTGATCGTGGCCGAGCTCGTGTCGTCCGCCGTCGCAGTCGCCGTCGCAGTCGGGGTCGGGGCAGGGGTGATCTGGCTGAGAATCATGCGCCGCTGCGCCATGAACCACGCCCTGACCTCGGGGTCCATCGCCTCCGAGTTGCCTCCCATGAGGAAGGCGAGGTCGTTGTTCCTCTTCTTCGCCGCGGTGTAGGTCTTGAGGAGGTCGAGCTTGATGCCCTGGTTGGCCATGAGCGCCTTCCACCTCGCCTCGTTCTTCTCCTCTCTCGCCGCGGCGTGGGTTTGAGAGTCGGCGATGCAGGTGTCGATGGACGCTTGGAGCTTCGCGGCTACTGGCGCCGCGTCTCTCGCCGCCTTGGCTTTCTTGTGGCCATCAGGGTGTCCATCTGCCGCACCGGCCGTCGGCGCGTCCGGGACATATGCCTTGCCCTTGCCGAGAGAATGACGCATTTGCGCCCACTTATTGCACCCCTCGATGACGATGAAGACATGAAGGAACTTGAAGTCCGCCTTCTCGTCGTTGCGGTACATGTCGAACATCCGGACCATCTACATGTGAAACCGGCCAGAATGAGCAAACCGGCGAAGTCAAAAGGGAAATGACGGCTGGAAAGAGCTCACCTCCATCTCGTAGTTGTTGCCGCTCTTCGGCCGATTGGCGACCTCCTCTTGAATGAAATGCCATTTGTTGCAAGCGTGCTGGATGTTCGACCAATGGTTGGCCATGGCCTTCTCGCCGCGCAGAGTGACGCACAAGGAGTACTCGGGGTCGATCATCCGGCGCTCATCGTATGCCGACTTGACCCTCTTCCAGTAGTTGTCCATGTTCTGGTTGGCGCCGACGATCGCGTCGAGGCTGACCGTCTTCCATGCTTTGGCGAGGAGAACATCTTCCTTCGCCGTCCACTTGATGCGCGGCTGGACGGGAGGCTTCGGCGCCTTCGGCACCTTCTTGGGCCGACGGCCACCGGCTTCGTCCCCCTTGGCCGGTTCCCCTCCTTCGTCCACGACCGCGGATCGGCCGCCGCGCCTTCCTCAGCCGCCTGGCCGCCGCCAGAGCCACCGGACTCCCCGCCGCTCTGTGAGAAAAATTCCCCACCTTTGGAGAGAAAGCCCGGGCATGCCGCTGTCGCCATCGAGCCGGTGGTGATGATCTCCTCCATGAAGGAGTCGGCGTGCATTCCGCCGAACAGGAGGGGGGGTCATGCTGAGGGGCGAAAGGGAGCGCGCGGCGAAGCGATGGCGAGGTCGAGTAGCCCGGCGAAGCGTACATCGCCGGAGGAGGGTGGGGAAAGGCGACGTTGGGGTTGAAGCCACCATGGGGGTCTGCATCAGCGTACCCAGAGGAGGAGTAGCGGTGCGGGGACACGCTCCAGCGCAGCGACGGGGATGGAGAGTAGCCGATCGGTGACGCGGCGCTGGCTTGGTTGGCCCATCCGGCGAACTGGGGATGAGGAGGGAGGCCGATCCTCAGCTTGGCCGGCGGCGCCGGAGCCGCGGCAGCAGCCGGTTCCTCCACCGCCATCGCCGCCTCCTCTTCCTCTTCTTCTTCGGCGGCAGCCTCGGCCAGGCCCTCAGCCAAGAGCTTTTCACGCTGCCTTTTCTCCCTCGCCCGGCGCTGGGCGTTGTCGGACTTCCGGCGCGCTTCGTCGGCGATTGATGGCTCCCAAGTGCAGGAGATCAATTGTAGTACCTTTCAATTAGAAAAGGTTGTCGAACCCACGAGGAGCTGAAGGTATTGGTTAGTAAGATTGATAAATAAAACAATAAAAGATGCAGATGTTTTTGGTATTTTCAGTTGTATAATTGCAAGCAGATAACAGATAGTAGCAAGTGAAAGCTCTCAAAGAGAGAAAGCCCAATCCTCTTATGTGGCAAAAGGACAAGCTCAAGTGATGTGTAACTTATATGTGGCAAACGTTCCCGAGGGCGGCATGGATGATGCTAGGCATAGAGATTTATTAAACAACACGTTGAATATCTTGTCAAGTTTTAATCCTCTTTGGACGGAGCCATAATTAGGTATAGCTAAATAAATAAACTACATCCCCCTTATGATGGATCATGTGGCCAAGCAAATGACTGCACAAGAATTATTAAGACCTAAAGTCCCACCATAGCATTACACTCTAAGGTCCCCGATACTAATACCCTCATAATATAACTTCATGACTCGGTCTCAGGTTTATGTGTCCTCCCAAGTCTCCATCAATTCATTACACTACGGTGTTCTCCTATGAGCCCATATAGGTGAAGTGTTGTGCAGTCGACGTTCGCACAACACCATTATAGAATCACATAAAAGATAAACTCTTGACAAAATACCAACACATGTCATATATAAATCAATGCCAATTCATCCTATGCCATCAGGAACATACGGGAACTACTCACAACGTCCGAACATGATTATAATCAGTGGCATAAGTGGTACAACACAATCTGAAATTATAACTTCACCACCAAATAATGACAAGTACCCAATCACAAACATGAATAGTAGCACAAGACAAGTATCTAGGGTATAGCAACTCTCAAACTGTGAGGGGAACGGAGTGGATCACGGTGATGATGATGGTGATGGTGCTGGTCTTGATGGGGGTGATGATGTAGATGCCTCCTCCCACGCCAAGGAGGAGAGGTGATGACGATGACGATGATATTCCCCTTCTCCGGAGTTCCGGAGCAGCAGGATCTGACCCCCCTCGGAAGGGATCAGGAGTTTCGCCGCCGCCGCGACCTCGGATGGACTTGGAAAAATTAGGGCGTTATTTTCGGGCGAGACGAAGGCGTTGCTAAAAAGCCCAGGCGAGGAGGTGCCCGAGGCCAGTTTGGGCTGGTCCCACGCGGCCAGGTAGATGGGCCGCGTGGGCCACCCCCATTTGGCCCTCGTGGCTCTCCTCTCTTCGGTCTTCTTCCCTCTGCCTTTCTCCCGACGAAAAACTGACGCAGTATTTTTTCCTTTTATTATTTGAGGTCCTGTAGCTCCTGAAACATTAAAGACAAGAAAAAGGAGGTTTTCTGCCTCCCAGAAATTAAATACCAAAAATAGGGACTTTGTATGAAAGTCCCAAAATCATCTAAAACATGTAGAAACAATCATATAATCATGCAAATAACATTCTAGTATGATACTAAAAGTTATATAAATGATGATATAATATGCACGTATCAACTCCCCCAAGGTTAAACCTTTACTCGTCCTCGAGTAAGTACGGACATAGATCATTACATGCATCAATGAACTTATGGTTGATAAATAAATACGGGCATTGTATCATCATCATATTCAATTGCAAGATAAGATTAATGATCTAAAACTCATACATATGAGGGCAACATAAGTAGAACTCTAGCAATCACCCCTTACTTTTGAAAGCAAATAACCATTGCATGTTGGACAATCGAATCATATTGTTTTTCACATGCTTTTGCTCTTCATGGCAAGCATTATAATCTTTTATACTTTGCTGAAATTCAAAGACAAGAT
Source organism: Poa pratensis (assembly GCA_947311845.1). Classification (NCBI taxonomy): domain Eukaryota; kingdom Viridiplantae; phylum Streptophyta; class Magnoliopsida; order Poales; family Poaceae; genus Poa; species Poa pratensis. The sequence goes on from CAMZMU010000034.1 coordinate 84,029,073, forward strand.
AAACTCTCATTGGATAACAAGTTCAAAAGAAGACAAATGAAAAGACAGATAGATATAAAAATTGTTATCACTCTTGCTTGACTAGTAACTAGTACAACCTTTAGTCATGGATATCTCAATCAAGTTCCCATGCTCTATACAACCCTTTTCTTACACTTTCCATGGCTAGCTGAAATTTCAGGTGCCTTCCTTTCATTCACATTCAAGAGCATAAGTATTGAAATATCCATGATCATTAATTTGCTCAAAAGATACTAGGTTGTAACAAGAGTGTTTTATATCCTTTTCATTAAGTCTTCTCAACTTCTTATCCTACAAGACTATATCTTAACCTCAAACTATTAATTCACAAGTCTTTTTACTTCTTCTATATTGAGATAATTCTATAATTGTCCAACATACTCAAGTTAATTAATTTCAAGGCAAGATGTGATTGAAATTCTAAATATGCCACGCTCATTTGCATGAGTGTTACCCATAAATCCCCAAACAAGAGAATCATGGATGACACCATACTTTAATATTCATTGATAAACCATAAGATAGGGATACATGATAATGCTCCATGAGCTCACACACGCCTAAGAGATATTGATAACTAATCGATAAAAGCAAAGCACACCCTGACTAGATAGATATGATAGATTGACAAAGAGAAAGACTAGATGGAACTCCCCCAAGCTTGGCGTTCCTCCAGATTCTCCTTTGCTGCAGCCTCCTCCTTCTCATATTCTTCCTCCCATTTAGCCATCTTCCATGGGAAAGGCCTTCCATCACGGAAAGATGTAGGTGGATCATTGTACCTGAGGGTGGCGGCTGCTGCAATCTTCTTGAAGCGTTCTTCATATTCGCAGTTCTGGTTCTCTACATCCCACATGAAGCATTGGAACTTCTCCCACTTGTTGATGACGTCCTTGTACCTATCTTCCAGATCTTCAAGCCTTTTCTTGTACTCTTCAACCTTCTTCTCCAGCTCCAGGTTCATGAAGTGGTGAGCATCAAGGCTGCGGTAAACCACAGTGCCATACCTGAAGGTCTTGTCCTCCAACTCATCTAGCCTTGCCTCTACCGTGCCGGTGGCCTTGGGAGCCTTCACCTCCTCCACGAGCATCACGCCCTCCTTGAAGCACACGGTCTTCGGTGGTGTCATCACGGAGTTGAGGTAGCGGTTCACAACACCCTCCTTGGGAGAGCTCTCCCCCTCTTGGTTGGATCCGGAGCAAGACATGGCTAAAACCTGACAGGCAGAAACAGCAGAAACAAAGATCGCTCGAGAACGCTCGGTGCGAGATTAGATCGGCAGAGAGGAGTATATATTGAGGGTTTTTAGGTCAAGACGAAGCGTCAGGATCGAAAACGAGACGAAAAGGGACTCCGAGGTGGAAAAGGAGTGGGCCCACGCGGCCAGGTACATGGGCCGCGTGGGACCCCCTCTTTCCTTCCTCAGGTCTCCGCTTCGTCTAGTTTTCTTGTCCCACACGTTAATTTCCATTAAAAAAATGACTTCCGTAAAATTTTATGCAATTCCGAGAAACTTTCCAACACAAAAGTTACCTTCTATTGATTTAGGGTTTCTGGAACTGCACGGTTTCTCTCAATTACCTCTTCCGGTGTTTGTAAATTCAACTCCTCCACCCTTCCGATGAAGCTCTTTCCTGCAATATAAGGTTTAAGGCGTTGTCCATTGACTACATGAGGTTTACCTTTCATGTCACCGTGAAGACGGATAGCTCCTGAACGGTACACCTCCTGTATCACTAATGGTCCCTGCCACTTTGAAGCTAACTTCCCTGCAGAAAACTTGAAACGAGAGTTGTACAATAAAACTTGATCACCTACTTTGAATTCCCTTTTCTTAATTTTCTTGTCATGCCAAATCTTAACTTTTTCTTTAAACATCCTGGCACTTTCATAAGCTTCATTTCTCCATTCGTCAAGTAGGTTTAGGTCAAGAATTCTCTTTTCTCCCGCGGTTTTAAAATCAAAGTTCAGTTGTTTAATAGCCCATCTGGCTTTATGTTCTAGTTCAACAGGTAAGTGACAAGCTTTTCCATAAACCATTTTATAAGGAGACATTCCCATAGGATTTTTAAAAGCAGTTCTATAAGCCCACAAAGCATCATTAATCTTAATTGGCCAATCAGATCTAGACTTATTCACTGTCTTTTCCAAAATGAGTTTAATTTCCCTGTTGCTTAATTCAACTTGCCCACTTGTTTGAGGATGATAAGGAGATGCAATTCTATGGTTAACATCATATTTTGCCAAAGTTTTTCTAAGAACACCATGCAAGAAATGAGAACCACCATCAGTAATTAAGAACCTAGGAACACCAAACCTAGGGAAAATGATGTCCTTGAGCATCTTCATTGCTGTGGCATGATTTGCATTTTTGGTTGGAATTGCTTCCACCCACTTTGTAACATAGTCAACTGCAGCCAAAATGTGAGTATGCTTTGTCTTTGATTCTTGGAAAGGACCCATAAAGTCAAAACCCCACACATCAAATGGTTCAAGTGGCAATGAATAATTCATAGGCATTTCATTCCTCCTACCAATGTTTCCTACTCTTTGACATTTATCACAAGATTTAACATATTCAGCACAGTCCTTAAATAAAGTAGGCCAATTGTCGGGGGAGTATCCCCGGGTAGGGTCAAGGCTTGGCGTAAGGTGGTGTTCGAAGTTGTGCCGAGGTACGGAAAGGGCCGACCTGTTTGGGCCTGGGAAGGTCCGAGCTTCATCTTGACCTGGAGAGTACAGGCCGACCTATTTTGGCCCAAAGGGATCCGAGGTATACTGTTGGCCAGGGCCGAGGTTCACTGTCCGAGCTATGTTCAGCCGACCTAACTACCTCAGTGCAGTGGTTTGTGTTGTGAGTGCAGGAGAAGCTGTGGGGAGGAAGTAAGATCCGACCTGGTAAAGAGATTAAGCGCAAGACCCGAGGTACGGAGCCCGTCACATCCGTGCCGAGCTAACCGAGGTGATGGGCTGTAGGTCGGGCAGGAGTCAATGCTCCTGTCACTTCCAGCCGGGTACAGAGCGCCTGACACGGGAGCGTCTGTCAAGGAGCATGGCAGAGGCGTGCTCCGGGTTCGGCGGGCCTGCACGTCTCTGATCGCTGGCTACGCGAGGTCTGGGAAAAGGCTACGAGGTAGCTCTGCCAGGCCACGTCCTGTCTCGGTCAGAGGGGACATGCTAGTTCTGCCGTTAGGCTACAGGAGATGGGCAAGCCACGTCTTGTCCCTGACCGAGGTACGGTGGTACGGTGGTGACCGTTGCAGAGGCATGGCAACAGTGTTCTGCGAGGGGCACAATGGTAACCCGGCTGGCCTATATAGTGGGCTTCACCCCCTCCTGCTGGGACGGACGGATCGATCAACAGAGGAAGAGAAAGAGATAGAGAGAAAGAGGAAGGAACCTCGGAAACCCCGGAAACACCTCGGATCTAGCTCGGAGTGCCTTCTTCCTCCCGTATAGCTCCATCTTTTACCTCAAGTTCTCACCATTGTATCATCATACAGCTCGAGGAGCAGCTTGTACTTGTCACTTGAGCTATACACTGGCTAGGATAGTGCTGCAGTAGGGGTGTTACCTCCACAAGAGGGCCCCGAAGCAGGGTACATCGTGGTGTGCTTTGTGTTCTTGCTTTCTTGGTTCTTGTTCGTGTTCTTGCGTGTTCTTGCGTGTGCACTTCTTGAGTGCATAAACCCTCCCCGGATTCCCCCAACGACCATTCGGCCCCATCTTAGCCATACCTATGGCATCTGCCGTGATCCCACCACGACAGTTGGCGCCCACCGTGGGGCAGATTGAGGCGTTGGAGGGAGTTTTCATCCGGACGGGCTCAGGCGAGCGTGTTCTTTCCGGGCTTGTCGCCAAGATCGGAGAGTTCACCTTCATCAGCGACAACGCGGGGTGTTTCGCCGGCAAGCCCTTCCCCGAGACGGCTTCACCATGATGCTCGGCAGCTTCGTCACGTACGTTGCTGTCGAGGTTGTTCGCGGGTACCCGGAGCAGGTGCTCGTGGACGACGAAACTCCTCTCCTCGCGGCTTTAGGTCGGCGTATCACTCGCCCCGAGAGCTGCGTAGAGGTGATGATGACAGGTCCGGTTGACGCCGCTGGCAAAGTAGATGCCAGCCAGTCCAAGGCAGCCGAGGTTGCTAAGGTGAGATCTGCAAAGCCCAGGCTAGAGAAGGACTTGCCTGGCACCCCAGAGCTGCGGGGCCGAGGTGCGACCCTGGTAGAGATAGTGGATACACTGGCAGACCCAGTAAATCCAGGAGTGGACATAGTAGTGACTGTGGCCGACCTAGAGGCAAAGCGTGTCCTGTTGCAGAAGGAGGCTGTAGCAATGATAACAGCTAGAGATGAGTTCAATAGAGATCTGCGCGAGTACAATGCAGCGAATGGCTTCACCCCGGTAGCGGTTGATACACATAGGGGAGCCGAGGTGCGGCAGAGAGGCAAGGGGCTCAACGATGAGATAAACAGGGAGGCTCGACCTACCACCTCGGCTAGGAGTGGGAGTCGCGTGTCAACTGGAAGGCCGGTGTATAGTTCCCCTGCTAAGAACCTCAGAGCTGCCGAGGCAGGCAGGGCCGAGCTATCCGGATTATCTGGAGATGCATGGCGTGCGCAGCAGAAGCGAGTCAATGAGTTAGTATATGTGGCTAACCAGCAGAATGAGGCTCTCCGCAGAGCATATGCCGGGGCTGGTGATTCAGAGATGGTTTATTCAGCTAGGCCAGTCAGTCAGGTGTCCAAGGGGCAAGCCTCGTCTCCACTCGTCGGAGGAGCCGATCGAGCCCGGAGTGTCACCTCGGGTCAGAACCAGCAGCTGCAGATGTATGATCCAGTCCTAGCAGCAAAGCAGAAGGTGGGCCAGGGCAATGCTAGCCGAGCTAAGGGAAACCCCGGCCCAGGCAATGCGAGCCGAGCTAAGGGTAACTCCGGTCAGGGAAATCAGAACGGCGGTCAAGCAGCATCGGCTGGCCGAGGTAAACCACCTCCGCCCCCGAGGTATCAGCAACAACCTCGGCAGCAGGGGCAATATCAGCGAGAGCCGGAGTATGTTCAGCAACCTCAGAACGTCGGTCAAGGCGATGACCGATATGATGATGGAGACTCGGCCATGGCACGAGCTGGATACCACAGAGTGGATGGGGCGTTGGGACCTCGGATAGGAGGTCGGATGTTAGCTCCAGGCGATGTCCGTAACAAGCTGGATAGAATCTACTTGTCTGAGCAACTGGAGGAGGAAGGCCCTCCTGGTCCGGCGTGTTTTGGACCTCGGATCATGAAGGAGCCACCACCACCAGTATCTCAGTTCCAGTTAGGTCGGAACACCAAGCCATACAATGGGAGCACCAAGCCACAAGATTGGCTGACAGATTATGTATCCTCGGTGCACATTGCGGGGGGCAATCGCCGATGGGCGGTCCGGTATCTCCCGCACATGTTGGAAGGTCCAGCTCGGATCTGGCTGAATAATTTGCCGGAGTATAGTATCAACTCCTGGATAGACTTGGAGCTGGCGTTTAACAGCAACTTTGCTAGTACATACAAGAGGCCAAACCGACCTCAGCTCCTGGCGGCATGTAAGCAAGATGATCATGAAACTGACCGAGAATTCTTAACTCGGTGGAGCAATGTTCGGAATTCCTGTGAAGGAGTGGTAGAGGCACAGGCCATTTCCTGGTTTGCAGATGGTTGTCGACATGGCAGCATGCTGTGGCAGAGGCTCCAGAGAGATATGCCGAGATCCCTAGCAGAAACAATCCGGGTTGCAGATTCTTATGCCCTGGGTGATCCGATGCAGCCAGCAGCAGAGGCAGGAGCACGTAACAGAAGGAGGGAGCCAATAAACAACCGGCTCGGACCAAGGTGTAATGACCGTCAGGAGTTCGGACAGAAGAGGAGGGAGCCGGACTATCCATACACCTCCAACCAAGTTGCAGCGGTGAACCCGGATCAGCCCGGAGCTGGAGGTGTCCAGAGGCCAAAAATCAATGGTCCGGCATTTAGTCCGAACCCGGAGCCACCCATGACCTATGAATCAATGATAGATGGTCCGTGCTGTTACCATACGACTGACCCGCGCAAGCCAGCCAACCATTCAACCCGGCAGTGCAGCTGGAACCGCAGAATCAGAGAAGAGGGGGCAAGGGCCGGAGGAATCAGAACAGGACCACCACCTCAGAGATTTCAGCCGAGGTCCCACCCTAATCTGTCCGGAGCAAATGTTACCCCGATAACCACTGCACCTCTTCCGAGGCCTGCAGCAGCAAGACCCGTGAATGTTGTGAATGTCCGAGGTAATAACAACAACAATGGTGCCGGACCAAGTCAGCAGTATGAATACCCCGGAAATGACTATAGAGAGGTTCATGCGAGCTATGTGGTCTTTGTGACCGAGCCAACTGACAAGAAGAGCGTGCAGAGGCGTGCCATGGAGGTGAATGCAGTAATGCCGGTGGTGCCGACCTATATGAACTGGTCTGAGCAGGAGATCACTTGGAGCAGAAAGGACACACCTCGGATCATGCCGAGCCCTGGAAAGTATGCCCTGGTGGTAGATCCAACGTTGTGTGGGCCTACCAACAATGTGAGGTTCACCCGAGTTCTGGTGGACAATGGCAGTGCCATCAACATCATGTACCGAGACACAATGGTGAAATTGGGCATCTCGCCTAATCAGTTGATGCCAAGCAGTTGTACTTTTCATGGGATTGTGCCGGCGTTTCCTGTGCACCCATGGGCAAGATATGGGTGGATGTAGCATTTGGAACCAAGGAAAATTGCCGAGTTGAGAGTATCGAGTTCGAGGTGGTGGACTTGGAGAGTGCATACCATGCACTGCTTGGAAGGCCGGCTTGGCCAAGTTCATGATTTCCACCCATGTTGCATACCTGAAGATGAAAATGCCAGGGCCTAATGGGATCATATCCATCTCGGGTGACTACAAGCGAGCCATTCAGTGTGCCTCGGGGGTCTAATCTGCCGAGTCTTTGGTGATCGCAGCTGAGAAGAAGAAGCTGCATCAAGTGGTGGCAATGGCGCAGTCAACACAGCTCGGCCTGTCCGGACTGATGAGCCCGGACTCAACTGCGGCGTTCGAGGTACCCAAGGAGACCAAGAAGATCCCCATTGACCCGGAGCACCCAGAGCATGTGGCCATCATTGGGACCGGGCTAGGCGAGAAATAGGAAGGCGAGCTCTGTCACTTCCTCCGTGAGAATCGGGATATCTTTGCATGGTCGGCTAAGGACCTGCCAGGTGTTCCGAGGGAGTTGGCAGAGCACTCTTTATTTGTTAGGCCAGAGGTGAAACCGGTGAGGCAACCGACCCGTCGTCTCTCAGACGACCGGAGACAAGTGGTGCTGGACGAGCTGGCTAAGTTGCTTGCAGCCGGGTTCATAATGGAGGTACTGCATCCGGACTGGATATCCAATCCGGTCTTGGTGGAAAAGAAGAAAGACGAGCCAGCCGTGGTCAAGGTGTGGCGCATGTGCATTGACTTCACTAACCTCAACAAGGCGTGCCCAAAAGATCCGTTTCCATTACCTCGGATTGATCAAGTGATCGATTCCACTGCTGGTTGTGAACTGTTATCTTTTATCGATGCGTACTCTGGTTTTCACCAGATACCACTGAACCCAAAGGATCAAATAAAGACTGCTTTTATTACCCCGTATGGGGCGTATTGCTATCGTGTCATGTGTTTTGGTCTGAGAAATGCCGGGGCAACTTATCAGAGGTGTATGCAGAAATGCCTGCACTCTCAGATGGGCAAAAATGTGCAAGTGTATGTCGATGATATTGTCATCAAAACTAAGGAGAAACATACTCTCCTCGAGGATCTCGAGGAGACATTTGTGAATTTGAGAAAGTATCGGTTGAAGCTTAACCCGGACAAGTGCACCTTTGGTGTCCCGGCTGGAAAGTTGCTCGGATTCCTGGTGTCTAGCCGAGGTATCGAGGTTAACCCGGCCAAATCCGAGCTATTGAGAGCATGAAGTTACCGAAGTGTTTGAAAGATGTGCAGAAGTTCACAGGGTGCCTAGCCTCGTTGAGCCGATTTGTAGCTCGGCTAGGAGAAAAAGCCTTACCTTTGTACCAGCTCATGAAGAAAAGTACCGGGTTTACATGGACCCCGCAGGCCGACGTGGCGTTTGGTGAGCTGAAAAAGATGTTGTCCACTGCCCCGGTGTTAGCGTCACCATTGCACAATGAGCCGATGTTACTTTACATTGCGGCCACAAACCGAGTTGTAAGTGTGGCAGTGGTGGTGGAGCGCGAAGAAGGTGGCAGGTCGGTGCAGAGACCGGTGTATTACTTGAGCGAGGTGATCTCTACCTCGAAGCAGAACTATCCTCACTACCAGAAGATGACGTATGGTGTTTACCTGGCGGTCAAGAAGTTGAAGCATTATTTCCAGGAGCATCCCATGACGGTGGTGTGCGAAGCTCCAATCTCGGAGATCATCGGGTGCAAAGATGCAACTGGCCGAGTTGCCAAATGGGCGATTGAGGTGTCTCCATATGCACCACATTATGAGAGAAGAGACGCAATTAAATCCCAGGCGTTGCCGGACTTCTTTTGTGATTGGGCCGAGATGCAGTATGAGCCACCCAGGCCGGACTATAATTATTGGAAAATGCATTTTGATGGGTCCAAAACAAAGATCGGGCTGGGGGCTGGAATAGTCCTCACCTCGCCAAAGCGAGATCAGCTGAAGTACGTGCTGCAGATTCATTTCTCAGCATCAAACAATGTGGCGGAGTATGAGGCCTTAATCCATGGCCTCAAGGTGGCAAAGGAGATCGGTATCCGGCGTGTAGAGTGCTTCGGCGATTCCGACCTGGTGGTGCAACAATCTTCTGGAACTTGGGATGCTCTGGATGCCAACATGGCGTTATATCGGTTCCATGTGCAAAAGATATCCGGGTTCTTTGAAGGGTGTGAGTACAGGCATATACCTCGGGCAGAAAATGATGCTGCCGACGTGTTGTCAAAGCTCGGTTCATCAAAGAGGCAGTACCACCAGGGGTAGCCCTGAATCACTTGAGAACTCCTTCAATCAAACCTTCTCCTGAATCCGAATCTATTTTCATCCCGGCGGAGCAAGAGCCCGGACCTGTTCCAATGGAGGTAGACGTCGGATGCGTTTGGTCGGACCCGGGGACTGCGTGGCAGAGCTCGGGGACTGCACACCAAACCTCGGGGACTGCTCATCCAGACTCGGGGACTGGTCGCAGGATGGTGGAGGAAATAATGGAGGAGATTATGGTGGCCGAGCCAATGGAGGTGGATGAGGAACTTTTTCCTTTGCACCCGGTGCCGGAGTGGGCGGAGCAAATTATGAAGTTCATAACGGAGGGAAGCACGCCAAGTGACACAACCGAGGCTAGGAGGATTCAAAGGAGGGCCAAGGCGTACACCATCATCAACAAGGAGCTCTATAAAAGAAGCGTAACCGAGGTGTTGCAACGGTGTGTTGAGCCAGCTGAAGGCAAGGAGATGCTTTTGGAGATCCACCAAGGAGAATGTGGTCATCATTGCAGCACAAGAGCTCTGGTGGCCAAGGTGTTTAGGCATGGGTTCTATTGGCCCACTGCTCTTGCTGATGCAGAGGCCATAGTCCGGAGATGTGAAGGATGCCAAAGGTTTGCCAAGCAAACGCATATGCCAGCTCGGCGCTCAAAACAATTCCTATCACTTGGCCGTTTGCGGTATGGTGTTTGGATATGGTGGGAGAGTTCAAACCAGCCCGAGGTAACATGACGCACATATTGGTGATGGTGGACAAATTCACCAAGTGGATCGAGGTGAAACCAATCCGGAAGTTGGATGGTCATTCAGCAGTGACTTTCTTGAAGGAGATTATTCTGCGATATGGCTACCCCCATAGCATTATCTCGGACAACGGCACAAACTTTGCTGTTGGAGAGTTCGCTCGGTTTTGCATGAACAAGGGAATCCGGCTGGACATAGCCTCGGTGGCACACCCGGAGTCTAATGGACAAGTGGAAAGATGTAACATCCCAGGTTTTTCAAAAGCTGAAAAATCAGAAAAATTTAAAACTTTTGAAAACTATTATAGTATTTTGCTTTGAAAAGAAAATTCATGCATGCATTCATCATCATCATGCATTGTTTGCTTTTGGTTATTTCAAAAGTGGGAAATAAATTTCCACTTGAAAACATATTTAAGAAAATATATTAGTAGAGCATTTATGCTCCATACTTCTTTTAACTTTAAGTACTGTTCTGTTGATGTTTGCTTCTGATTTGTTTGTATCTGTTGAAATATTTATCTTTGCAAATATATATCTTGTGGTATTTAACTTTTACTTAAGCCACATTTGATTGTTTTAAAAACCTATTTTAAATTTGACATTAAGTGCCATATTGTTTATTAAAAAACCTAGTTTGGAAACCAAAATGATTTCTATTTGAAAAAGGGTGTTGATTGTGAATAGTTGGGATGTATTAAGAATTATTCTATTACTTACCTAAACTCTATTCTCAAGTTTTATAGTTTTACTTTTGAAAGAAAATATTTATTTGGATTTCTAAAATGAGAGTTGAAATCATTTTGATTTATCAAAACCCTTTTAAAAACTACTTATCTTTTATACAAAAGTATTTTAATGAGTGAGATAAATCACATTACTTATATTTGGCCTTGGGTTAAATTATATTTCAAAAGGAATTTATAAAAACCCTCTAGTTTTTAAAATGACATTATAAAGCCCAAAATTCCATTGAAACACTTTTCAAAAAGTTTGTTTATAAAATGTTTTGGAAAATGTGTTTTGAGAGTTCCAAAATCAAGTGTTTGATTTTACAAAACTATAGGTTCTGGTTTGAATCCAAAATGATTCATATTTTAAAAGTTATGGATTTTAGAAAATTTTCGGAAAAAGAAAAAGGAAAAGAGTTTGAACAAAAAAAAATCCGAACCCTAGCTAATTGGGCCGAAGCCCAACTTATATACCTCTTCTCTACCGCGCGTGCAGAAGACAGCAGCCCAGCAGCAGCCCACCTCCCTTCCTCTGACTGACATGTGGGCCCCACCAATGACGTCAGCGATGACGTCATCATCGTCTCCACCGTGTTCATCACGGAGACTACCGAAACCCTACCCGATTTGATTCCAAAATTCGTTGTGATTCCTTCGCGATCTTCCCGGGAGTTGGCCCCATATAAACCTCCAGAACCCCCGCACCAAAAGCCCCCACAAACCCTAACCCGAGAGCCTCCAGGCTGCCCACAATCGAGCTCGCCGTTCCGCCATTGCCGCCACCGTATTTCTTCGACTCCGGTGATCACAGCGCACTCCGAGCCCTCCTTCCACCTCTGTTCTTCTTTATTTTTCCTCGTGCATCTTTCTTACAAAGCGGGGTATTTTATTTCGCAGCCGTTCGAGCTGAGCTTCATCGACCCGACGCCACCGCCGCAGAAGGAGCTCCGGCGAGGGACTCCAGGCGAACCCGAGCTTCCGCGCCATCTTCACCTGCACCATCAACATCCTCGTGACCTCCCGCAACTCTAGGTATCAAAACCACATCCCTAGCACCGTAGATATCCAGTAGCTCGTCGCCGGCGATGGCGCCACCGAAGTTTTAGGTCGTCGAAGTTATTCCCGAGGTGTCGCGCCGCCAGTGTTTGGTAGATTAGATCTGGGCCGTTAGATCTCCTTTGTACGGTGTAGATTAGGTTTCTGTGCAAAGAGGTACGGACCAATCAGATCAAGCCACGTCGAAGCCTCGTCAGCAGCCGCGTCAGCAGTCAACGCCTCGTCAGCAGCCACGTCATCGCCAGCTCGGAGAAGACTTTTACTTATTTTATCTAATTAGCAGTTTTACAGAAAGGTCCCTACAATTTAAATCTATCATTAATTTTTATTGGTTATCCAAAATTTACAAATTTTATATTTTTGGGAAGCTCTCGACATATAGAAACTTTTGGCACTGATAGTTTTCCCTTTTGCCAAATTTTAAATTATTCAAATTTCAGATTGAAAGTTTGAGTAAATTTGACATAACTTTTATTTAAATTTAGCTTTTTGAGAAATTCCACTTGGTATAGTTTTGTATAGATGTCCTCTGGCCGTAGGGACACCCACATTATTTTTGTGGAGTATTTTGCTGCGATTTTAGTATTAATGAATAGTTACTATCTTTTTAGAAGTTGTTATAATTATTTTTAATATGCAAAAATACTTTTATCACACATTTCGGATCATGCATGACTTAGAATTATTTAGGATTGATAAGATGCACTTAGAAACACTTAGAAATTTTTGGTATCATATGTGTAGTAATTTTTCCTTAGAAAATTTTTTTGCATCTTATGTTCAGAATAAGTTTTCCTTAGAAATTGTTGCATCCCATACTTGTCATGTTTTCCCTTAGAAATTTTTGCATATCCTATTTTGTCATATTTTTCCTTAGAAAATTTCAACATCTTAAAATTTCTAAATCTTTTCCTTAGAAAAATTTAGCATCTTGAAAACTTAGTGGTTTTAGAATATTTTCCTAAGTGTTATTTTTGACAAGTGTTTGTCCTTAGAAATTTTATCAACTATGGTTTTAAAAGTATTTTTCCTTAGAAAAATACCAACACCTTATGTTATGAACTCTTACTTAGAAATTATTTTGACTTATTGTTTGACCTCTTTGGTCCTTAGTTATTTTTGGAACATCTTGTTTACTTGCATTTCCTTAGAGCTTTTACATAAGCATGGCATGCATAATTAAGTCCTTAGTATTATTTTATACTTTCACATGACTTCCTCCTTAGAAATTTTGAGGATGAATGCTAGCTCTTTTGACCCCTCTAGTTGAAAACACTAAGTTAGAAATTAGTGGAAACAATCAAGAACCAAAGAAGGACTTAGCCAAGAAGACAAGACTCTAGAAGCATCTCCAAGAAGAAAGTACTTAGAAGAAATCAAGAGGAAATTCATGAAGACCAACCATCCTACATTTTTCTAAGTCTTTCTTCCTTTCTCTCTTTTCCTTCTTTCTTCTCCTAGGCTTCATAGTGACTAAGTTATATTCAAGACCAATCCTGATGCTGCCAACAATCAAGTCTTCAGAATCAACAAGTCCACAAGTTGCAATGAAGTCATCACATCATGTAAAACTACAAGGAAGCAAAGAGAAGAATTTTAGAAGACCAACTACTTCTTTTCTTTCTATTTGCTTTCTTTCTAAGTTTTGTCTCACTTTGGACATAGACCAAATCCTAGGTGTTTAAGACTAAGTCCCTAACAGTGCTAATTGAAGACCATTGAAGAACAATGAGGCTACAAAGGGGTTGAAGATTAATTGAAGACCAAACTTGTGAAGACTTAGAATAGCCTTACAACTTTTGTCAAGTTGTTTGATCAGGTTTACTTTAGGCTCAACCTGGACCTTGCCTTAGCTAAATGGGATATTGTTATTTATGTCTTTCCCTTATTTTGTTTGCATGTCTTTCATACCATAATTATTGTGTCATCCGGCATCTCATGCATATCATATTTTTCTAAGTGTTGCATTTATGATTGTGTGTTTATTTGTGATTTGTTTGACTTGTTAGAAATTCCGGAGAGAGACGAAGGTGGTTGCAACTGCTACACCTGTTCTTCTGTTTGCCAAGGCAAGTGGCACACCCTCATGAATTTCCTAAGTATTTTTACTATGCATGACTTAGAATATTTCTTTATATGCATGTGTAGGATAGTATTGCTATGCTGAAACAACTATCTCCTTTACACTAGTTGTGTCTAGAATCCTATTGATAACTTGGTAGAATTATTGATGCTATGCAAATTGTTTTATTCAAAGCTTAAATTCTACTAAGTTAATTTATCACCTGGGTGGATTTGGGATTGCAAGGATGACGAGAGTTGAGTGTTGTCCCGAAGGGATATTCACTTGTGGTTGCCACCCAGGATTAAAGGGACCAATGTTTCTCTAAGTGAAGTTGCTTACCGTGCAGCCATTAGTCAAATGGGCTCTGGCTAGATGGATTAAGTTGCGTGGACTCCTCCCGGCTTGACAAGCAGATGTAGAGGATGTAGGAGGGAACGGGTCAAGCCGGTATGGGATGGGGAATATGCTTCTGAAAAGTCTCGTCTCAACTCTCTCCTTTTCCTTAGCACAAATTGAGTGCTTGAGGATAGTTTGGGTTTGTTGGGTCTAATGGTGAAAGTGCACAACCTCTGCAGAGTTAAAACTAAGTACTTAGCCGTGTCCCCGGTTACGGACAATTCAAGCAACTGATCAAGGATGTCAACGGAGGCTCCCAACATCTTATTTCTCTAAGTAAAATTTTGATGGGTGAACAAGGGTAGAAGAGACTATGGATTTCATGCCATAGAGTCTCAAACTTTGAAGAAAATGTTTTACAAAGTGTTAGGCAAAATTGGCTTTTATGCAAAATAAGCCTTGAACTCCACCAGCCAAATATGCATATAGGCTATAGAGTTATTCCATTAAGTGTCCACATAGTGTCACTTGCCAGATCCATTTTTAATGGTATCTGACCCACTCTGTTGCAAATATTATTTTGTTGCAGACTTTTCTGACGATGAGTAAGGTCACGTTTGGGTTTCGAGTCTACAACCAACATGTTTTCGCCTGTGGCGCATCATGAAGAATGGAGGCTCATTGAAGATTTTATTTCCGCTGCTTTATTTGTTTTGAGCTAGCTATAAGCTATGCAAAGATGTATCGAACCATTTATTTTTCCAAGTCTGGATCATTCGTGTAATAATTGATACAATGTTGTGATATTCATCTTAAACTGTGTGTGCAAATGAAACGATCCAGGGGTTTGCACTATACACAGGTACCTTGCCATTTTCTAAGTGCAGGTACACTACAAAAGATCAAATGCTCTAGTGTTGGCCGGCATCAAGGCTCGGCTCATTGAACCACTGCTGAAAACGCCGGGGTGTTGGATAGATGAGATACCAGCAGTACTGTGGGGTCTAAGGACCACGCCAAATCGATCGACTGGCTATACGCCATTTTTTATGGTCTATGGGGCAGAAGCTATGCTACCCACTGACATCGAATATGATGCGCCCAGAGTGGCAATGTACACTGAAGCCGAGGCAAAAGAGGCTCGGGAGGATGCAGTAGATCTGCTTGAGGAAGCGAGAGAATTGGCCTCATCTCGGTCAGCAATTTACCAGCAAGGTCTCCGACGTTATCATAGCCGGAGTATCAACCCTCGTGTGTTTCACGAGGGAGATTTGGTGCTAAGGCTGGTGCAGCGCAAGAAAGGTCGGCACAAGTTGTCACCTCCGTGGGAGGGACCGTTCGTTGTGAGCCGAGCTCTGCTCAATGATTCCTACTATCTTATAGATGCGCAGGAACCAAGGGAAGATGGGCTGGACAACCCCGGGTCAGAGGTCAGGCGACCATGGAACGTAGCTCTACTCCGACCTTTCTACTCATGAAAGGCGCAATGTATGTACCTCGGTTAATCCTTAATAAAAATGTCGGCACTCCGAGGTTAAAGCTCGGGGACTGCCTCGCTCTTGTGCTTATGTTTTATCTCTGTTTGTCAGTTTCGTTCATATGCCGAACTATTTTGAACCTCGTCTCAAACTTCAAGTAATGTGTGCTATGAAACTAATCTTGTGACTCGACTGGCATCTGCCTAAAAGGTAGTCAAGAGCAAAGAGGAAAAAACGTGGGAGACATGAAAATGAACTCGGGGACTCGGTCCAAAATATAGTTCGGCATGTGTCGTTTACTAACCCCTGTCTTTACCTTTCGTTTATGTCGGATGACTTTGAAACATACCTCGGAATTTACCAAGTACTGTATGCTATGAACAACAATCTTGTGACTCGACTGTCGAACGCCAGAATGGCAGACAAGAGCAAAGAATGCCAAATATAGTAAACACGAAAGTAAACTCGAGCAATCATTCAAAAGGATTCGACGTAAAGCTTAGAAAAGCATGGTTCGAATAAGCATGATAGTAACAGAGGTAGCAAAAGGAACTACTTAAGTTTGATTACATCTGCGTCCCGGCATACCGGGGATTTAATGAAGTTTTTTGGCCAAGCATAAGTTCAGGTCGAGGCATCAGGAATTACGTCGGCAGCAGCCGATGCAGCAGGGATTTCGTCCGGAGCCGAGGTAGCCTGGGAGGTGCTGGCAACGTCGGCAGTAACCTCGGCACCAGGTTGTGGAGAAGCCTCGGTTTCTGCTTCGCGGGTGTCACCATCGTCACCTTGCTCGGCTTCGACGTCGGATTCTGTTTCGTATTCATCTCTTCTGGCTCGTCATCTCGGCGTCGGAGTAGGTGTCTCCTCGCTCAAGTTCTTGTGTGGCATATCCAGCGAAGAGGGCCATTTTTGGCGGCGCGCGAGGATTGGGTCGGGACCAGGGAGCCTCGCGAAGAGTGTCCATCTTTCGAGGTCGATCTTCTCGCACCAAGTCATGATAATTTGAGAGCGGCATCAGCTCCAGCGCGAGCTGAAGATGAGCGCCACTCTCGAATCTTTGTTCGGCTTCACGAAGCTTGGCGGCGAGCTCAGGCGTAGTATTGGGAGCATCGGCAAGAGGCCACAAGGCTCGGAAAGCAGACACACCTGCATCGAGGAGTTCGGACCCAATGGTTTTCAAGGGATGGATCCGAGCTTTGATGGCCACGATGTGGTCCTCAATGGTCCAGACGGGGTTCGTCTCGTTACGCCTCTTCCTGTGCTGAGCAGTGATATTGCGGCCGAGATTTGGGTGTAGGTGAAGTGCTCTGCAGAAGGATAGCCTGTTAATAATGAAAGAAACAGTTCGGCAAAGAGCCAGTACTGTTGAGGACAAAGCAAGGATAAGGGGGGCAAGAAGCTTACCGTCCATTTCTTGGTTGATGCGTTCCAGCGTCGGGAGGAGCTGGTTAACCGAAGCTTGAAGGGCTTCATAAGCCTCGGTGGCCGAGGTGGCGCGGGCCTCGGCTAACTGGAGCGCATTCTCATGTTCCTTGGCGGCATCCTCCCGAAGTTTCTTCTCTGTTTCAACAACACTGGCCTTTTCCGCCTGCAGCTGCTCTTTTTCCGACGTCCGCAGCTCAGTGATGCGCTTCAGTTCCTTTACCAGACGAGCTACTTCGGCTTTCTCTTGTTGGAGCTTTCGTCCAAAGAGTTCTTTTCTGCAAGGACGGCCTTGTGCTCGTCGTGGAGTTTCTTGTGGTCAAACAAGAGGGTGTGAAAGATGTCCGTGCGGACGTTCATAGTATTCTGCAAGGAAGAAAAACATAGCTCGGTTAGAAAGGCTATACCTCGACAAGAGTCTCGGGGACTCGGAGTCAAATCATTGGGAAAATGTTGCCGGGGTATGCCTCGACAGGAGTCTCGGGGACTCGTACCCGAGGTGCATGCTAAAGTAAGGTAAAATGGTTTGGATACGTCGGATGAAAATTGAAAGTTGAGATTCAAGCCAAACAATTTTAACTCCGGCGGAGCGTCAATAGTTTACCTCGAATCTCGGGGACTGGGAATGGTGGATATTAGATGAGATACTGCATGAAAGTAAAGAGAATAGGACTTACGTCGATGTTTTGAGCAGCACGCAGGGCAGCGACTTGTAGGTCGTGTACGCTTCGGCCGCAGGCGCTGTTTCCCGCAGGATGCTCAGCCACCGGAGCAGCTAGGGAGGCCGAGGAGACCTCGTCTGCAGAATTCCAGTCTGCATTGTAGTGTTCCAAGGAGCCGAGGCTCTGGTCACTGTCAGTGCGCAGAGGAGGATATCCCCACGGTCCGCCCTGCTCGATGCCCCTAACCGAGGCCTCCAAGGCCAAAGCAGCCTCGGAGCTTGAAGCAGGCCGGTTATCCAATATAAGAGATGCCCTCCGAGCATATTCTTCGGCCGGAGGAGCAGTCTCATCAACGGGTGCGGCGAATGGAGGAATTCGGCGTGTCACCGGGGGAGGAGACCTCGGTTGCATCCTTGAAGGAGAAGAGATAGTCAGGGTGCCAGACCCAGATGTTGGTTTGGGGGTGACCTTAGACTTCACCGTCTCTTTCTCTTTCTCCTTGCCTTTCTCCAACGGCAAGGTAGTCTGGCGAACTGGTTTTTGGGGCTGCTGCTTGGGCTGCTGCTTGGGCTGTTGCTTCTGCTGAGCTTCTGCTGTTGCTGTTGTTGGTTGCGGGCAGTCTGGCTGCGGGGGGAGAGTCGAGGCTCCGGCAAGGCGGTAGCCGGAGTTCTGGCGCGATTGGTCCCCGCATCCGTTTGAGGACGCGGAGAAGTCTGACCTCGGGTGGGGCAGATTTCTCCAAGGCCGGGCCAGACCTCGGTGGAGGAGATCCGGGGCGAGAGTTCGTCGGGGTGGCGTGGCTTCAGAGGCACCAACGGGTGCAGTCATGGAGGATACCTCCTGATCCACGTCTATGGGTCACTGCAACGAAGGGAAGATGGTTAAGTGTTAATACCGAGGTAATATGTTTAAGCAACAAACATGTTGGCTATAGGCAAAGCATTACCCATCCGAGGTAGGAAACCTCTTGCCCCCTCGGGCATGAGGAGGATTTCCGGACTTCTTCAGCCGACGTCTCTTGACCGGAGCCTCAGTGGGTCCGGAGGCTCCAGTGGCGGATGGTTCGGCGGCCGAAGTTGCGGCACCAGCGCGTTTCCGGCTGGTTGCTGGAGTAAAGTTCGGAAGGTGAGGAAGGCAGGAGATAGGTACCGCGTTTATTGGTTCCATGACGAGAAATCCCTCCTCGTCATCCGAAATCTCTTGAACTGAAGCTTGTGCTTGAGGCTTACCCGCGGTGGTGACGCGGGCCGAGGCAATGGGCATGTAATCCTCGTTGTCAGGATCCACGTTGGATGGTGGGTCCTCGACAGGGAGATCCTTGCCGAAGTGGTCCGCAGGATGGACTCCATCCTCGGCGGTCTGGCGGGAGAACAGCTATATGGCAGACATATGAAAAGGAGTTAGGAGAAAATTTCAAGATGAACGTCGGTAGCAAGACCTCGGTGGTAAAGGAGTACCGAAGAAAACGTCGGAATAGCGTACCTGTTTTGGTGGCTTGGTCCTGTAGTGGGGTTCCCTTCCCCATGTCCAAGCGTCAGAGATCTTGGACTTGGTGATAGCTCGGACTCGCCGAGCTACCGCGGCGTTGTCCAGTGCAACGTGCGTATGGCGGGTTGGATCATAAAGACCGCTCATGTGGCAGATCTTGTGAGTCCTCGCCTGGAGAGGGGAGACCCTGCGCTTCACGAATGTGCAGGCCAGATCGTCAGCCGTCAGGACTTTCCCGTCGTTCGCAGGGTCCTCCGGGTCCTGCCATTTCGCAACATACCCATGGATGGACTTGATTTCGCCGGTGAGGGGAGTGTAGTCCCAGTTGAGCGGTTCTGTAGGAGGGCTGAGGTTAAACGCGGCAGGTTGAGGAAGTCCTCTTCGCCGGAGTTCTTCACGTAAAACCACGTCCGGAGCCACTTGCGAACGGTGTCCGGGTAGCGATACGTGGGAAGATGGAGTTTCGGCGAGGAGCTACGATGGCTGCTCCGCAGGCGGTTAGTAGCTTGGGCAGATCCTTGTTTTTCGGATCCGGGATCACTTGCCGCTTAAGTTGGAAGTAGCGAGAAAAGAGGTCTACCGTGGCTTTGAGGCCGAGGTATCCCTCAGAGAAGGAAACGATGCAGGAGAGAGTGGTGATGGCGTTGGCGGGGAGGTGATGAACCTGGAGTCCGAACTTGTCGAGGAAGCTCCGGAAGAAATCACTAACGGGCAGTCCGAAGCCGCGCTGGAAGTGCGCGACGAAGACCACCCGTTCCCCTTCCTTGACTTGAGGCTCGAGTTCGCCCTCTGGCAGGCGACACTCTACCCCGGCGGGAATCCGCCGAGTCGCCCTGAGCCACTGGATTTCGTCCGGAGTTACATCCGAACCTTCCCAGCCGGCTCGTTCTCCGACCTCCAGTTCGAGGTCTGGAACCTCGGTTTGTTCCGAAGTCTCAGGAGGAGACATCTCGGCAGAATCAATCTGCAGAGAATGCACAGAAGTTTAGCAAAGAAAAAGTAAATCTGGAATCTAAGGCTATATCTGGCTAACTCAGGAGGAGTTGGACGGCTATCTAATGTACTAGAGGCACATTATGCTAGGCGAACGTCAGTCCGAGGTATGAAACTCGTTTCTACCCAAAAAAGTATGCGAGTAAGATCTACCGGAGGAGGTAAATAGAATTTTATTCAAGAACATATGAAGAACCAAAGCGCAAGAGGAAGAAACCTAGGGCAATGCCTAGGGTATCAAGAAAGGGAGTGCATACCGTGAAAACGAGGTGCTGAAGGGCGGCGCCGGTGACGCGGTCGCAGCGGCGACGAAGGAGCTGCTCGTCGGCGGCGGGAACACGTTTCTTCTCAACGGAAGCAGCGGCACTGGTTGCGATGGAGGCGAGACGGCGAGTGAAGGAGGAAGAAGATGGCGAAGTTGCCCGTGGGGCCCTACTTATAGCCGCGTGCGGTAACTGCCGCATTAACTGCGCCACTACCGCGCGGTTATCGGGAAGGCGCGGGATCGTGTGCGGTGGGCGCACGGTTACGCGGTTTGTGGCCGCACGATCGGCCACATCGTGGGCCGCAGGGTGGCAACCGCCACCCCGGATTTCCTGCGCTGGTCAGCGCAAGAATCGAGGGGTCGGGGCGGTCAAGTACTTGAGTGCGCAGGTGCGCTGTTCGGTGGGTCCGGCTGACGAGGGCGGCGTGTGGTCAGAACCTGTTTTCAGAGGTCCGGATTCCGAAGCCCGGGCAGAGATTCTTCGCCACGTACCTCGGAAAATCTTGAGGCAAGATGGTGCTGAGTCAGATAGCTCGGAGAGTTCAGTTCGCATATCTACCTCGGATTGGATGGTGGTGTGTGGGAGGTACCTCGGCGTGACTATGTTGGAGGTCGGTTTAGGAGGGGTGTGATGCTTGTTTTGAACCTGCTACGGCCCTCCTTCCGAGGTCGTAGGACCGCACCAGCTTCGGGGACTAATGTCGGGGGAGTATCCCCGGGTAGGGTCAAGGCTTGGCATAAGGTGGTGTTCGAAGTTGTGCCGAGGTACGGAAAGGGCCGACCTGTTTGGGCCTGGGAAGGTCCGAGCTTCATCTTGACCTGGAGAGTACAGGCCGACCTATTTTGGCCCAAGGGTCCGAGGTATACTGTTGGCCAGGGCCGAGGTTCACTGTCCGAGCTATGTTCAGCCGACCTAACTACCTCAGTGCAGTGGTTTGTGTTGTGAGTGCAGGAGAAGCTGTGGGGAGGAAGTAAGATCCGACCTGGTAAAGAGATTAAGCGCAAGACCCGAGGTACGGAGCCCGTCACATCCGTGCCGAGCTAACCGAGGTGATGGGCTGTAGGTCGGGCAGGAGTCAATGCTCCTGTCACTTCCAGCCGGGTACAGAGCGCCTGACACGGGAGCGTCTGTCAAGGAGCATGGCAGAGGCGTGCTCCGGGTTCGGCGGGCCTGCACGTCTCTGATCGCTGGCTACGCGAGGTCTGGGAAAAGGCTACGAGGTAGCTCTGCCAGGCCACGTCCTGTCTCGGTCAGAGGGGACATGCTAGTTCTGCCGTTAGGCTACAGGAGATGGGCAAGCCACGTCTTGTCCCTGACCGAGGTACGGTGGTACGGTGGTGACCGTTGCAGAGGCATGGCAACAGTGTTCTGCGAGGGGCACAATGGTAACCCGGCTGGCCTATATAGTGGGCTTCACCCCCCTCCTGCTTGAGGGACGGACGGATCGATCAACAGAGGAAGAGAAAGAGATAGAGAGAAAGAGGAAGGAACCTCGGAAACCCCGGAAACACCTCGGATCTAGCTCGGAGTGCCTTCTCCCTCCCGTATAGCTCCATCTTTTACCTCAAGTTCTCACCATTGTATCATCATACAGCTCGAGGAGCAGCTTGTACTTGTCACTTGAGCTATACACTGGCTAGGATAGTGCTGCAGTAGGGGTGTTACCTCCACAAGAGGGCCCCGAAGCAGGGTACATCGTGGTGTGCTTTGTGTTCTTGCTTTCTTGTTTCTTTGTTCGTGTTCTTGCGTGTTCTTGCGTGTGCACTTCTTGAGTGCATAAACCCTCCCCGGATTCCCCCAACGACCATTCGGCCCCATCTTAGCCATACCTATGGCATCTGCCGTGATCCCACCACGACACCAATAGAAACCAGATTGTAATACCTTTGCTCCTGTGCGATCTCCTGCATGATGCCCTCCATAGGGACTGTCATGACAATCTCTTATAATAGCCTGTTGTTCATGCTCAGGTACACAACGTCTAATAATACCATCCACACTTTTCTTATAGAGGAAAGGATCATCCCAAAAATAATGTCTAAGATCATAAAAGAATTTCTTTCTTTGTTGAGAAGTGAAGTGTGGAGGCAAAACTTTACCAACAATAAAATTTGCATAGTTGGCAAACCAAGGAGATGCAACTTTAGCACTAGAAACATTAACAATTGCAAGTTGTTCATTAACAAAGCTATCATTAATAGGAATAGGATCATCAGGTATGCTTTCCATCCTAGAGAGATGATCAGCAACTTGATTATCCTCCCCTTTCCTATCAACAATGTGTAAATCAAATTCTTGCAATAGAAGTACCCATCTTATTAGTCTAGGCTTAGCATCTTTCTTATTCATCAAGTATTTAATAGCAGAATGATCAGTATGTATTGTGACTTTTGAATCAGTAATATAAGGTCTAAACTTGTCACAAGCAAACAGTACTGCTAAAAATTCTTTCTCAGTTGTAGCATAATTCTTTTGAGCAGCATCAAGTGTTCTACTAGCATAATAAATAACATTCAGTTTCTTATCAACACGTTGGCCCAAAACAGCCCCAACTGCATAATCACTAGCATCACACATAATTTCAAAAGGCAAGTTCCAATCAGGAGGTTGAATAATGGGAGCAGTGATTAAAGCATTCTTCAAAATATTAAAGGACTCAATGCAATCATCATTAAAAGAGAAAGGAACATCCTTTTGCAGAAGATTGGTTAGAGGTTTTGATATTTTGGAGAAATCCTTAATGAACCTACGGTAAAAACCTGCATGCCCAAGAAAACTTCTTATACCTTTGAGGTCCCTTGGATATGGTAGTTTTTCAATAGCTTCAATCTTTGCTGGATCAACTTCTATTCCTTCTCCAGAAATCTTATGCCCAAGAACTATACCTCAGTAACCATGAAGTGACACTTCTCCCAATTAAGAACCAAGTGTTGGTCTTCACAACGCTGTAAAACTTTGTTAAGGTTGAACAAGCAATTATCGAAGGAAGTACCATACACAGAAAAATCATCCATAAAAACCTCCATTATCTTTTCAATATAATCAGCAAATATAGCATTCATGCATCTTTGAAAAGTAGCAGGAGCATTACATAAACCGAATGGCATTCTCCTATAAGCAAAAGTACCATATGGGCAAGTAAAAGTGGTCTTTTCTTGATCATCCTTATGGACAGGAATTTGCGAGAAACCTGAATAACCATCTAGATAGCAAAAGTGAGAGTGTTTAGACAACCTTTCTAGCATTTGATCAATAAATGGCAATGGATAATGATCTTTTCGAGTTGCTTTATTCAATTTTCTGAAATCAATAACCATCCTATAACCAACTACAGTACGTTGAGCCACAAGTTCATCCTTTTCATTTGGAACAACAGTCATTCCACCCTTTTTAGGAACACAATGAACAGGACTAACCCACTTACTGTCAGCTATAGGATAAATGATACCAGCTTCAATAAGTCTTATTACCTCTTTCCTTACCACTTCTTTCATTTTTGGATGGAGGCGGCGTTGAAAATCAACAACAGGTTTTGCATCTTCCTCCAGATTAATTTTATGCATACATAGAGCGGGGCTTATACCTTTAAGATCATCAAGAGAGTATCCAATGGCTGGTCGGTGAGCTTTTAGCACATCAAGTAATTTCTCTTCCTCTTCAGCTGAAAGGTTAGCACTAATAATGACAGGATATATGCTCTTCTCATCCAAATATGCATATTTCAGATTTGCAGGCAAAGGTTTCAATTCAAAACTAGGATCCCCTTTAGGTGGTGGTAGCACTCCTAAATTATCAGGTGGGATATGCAATTGTAATTGTGGTGGTTGTTGCCATAATATTTGTTCCAAAGCCTCTTTTTCCTCATCATTAAATGGTTCATCTTGATTAAGCATATAACGTTCTACAACATCAGTTGAAGCTACAGCTATATGAGCAAGAGTTTCAATTAAATTATTAGGAATTGGCTCTTTCTCAACATGTTTATCAGCAAATTTGGAAAAGTTAAATTCAAGTTTCTCACCAGCACATTTAATAAACACTTTCTCTTTAGGCAAATTAATTTCAGCACCAACAGTATGTAAGAAAGGTCTACCAAAAATGATAGGACAAAATGAATCTTGAGGACAACCAAGCACAATAAAATCAGCAGGGTATTTTATTTTGCCAACCAATACTTCAACATCTCTAACAATTCCAAATGGACTAATATAATCTTTATTAGCAAGTTGAATTGTCATACCTGTCTCTTCCATAACAATGGGATCAATATCAGGCTTGATCTCAAGATAAAGAGAATATGGAATGACACTAATACTTGCTCCAATATCACATAGACCATGATAACTTGAAGTCCCAATAGAGCATGATATAACAGGTTTCCCAACTTTGGCCGAATTACCTTTGATGACTTTGGTAGCATCTTCACATAGATAAACATCCACTGGGTCTTCTTCATTTAGTTGCTTGATAACAGAAATTTGAGTGTTGACTTCCACCTGTTCATAAGGCTGAGAACATCTTTTGTTACTCTTGTTAGTAACAGCTTTAAGTAAATTCTCCTTAACTTGGTTTGGAAATGGAGGTGGTTCAACATACTCCTCAATTGTCACAGATGACATTGGTTCAACCTGTTTAATAACTTTAGGAACAACAATAGATTGTTTAACAGGTTCAACATAAACTTCAAATCCACTTTTTGGAACACAGATATGATCAGCAAAACCTTTAGCTATTTCAATTATAACATAAGGATCAAGACCAAAAGTATCACTCAGATTTTTAAACAGAATAGAAGTAGAGAAATTCTCTACACATGAATATTCATAATCAAAATATGGCTCATTACCTTTATCAAGATCCCAGTGGCTAGTATTTTCAGAAATAGTCTCCAATAAATTCCATGCTTCTTCTTCAGTGTTATTAGTAAAACTTCCACCAGATGAATTATCCAGAATCTCCTTGTGCTTCATAGGTAGTCTCACATAAAAGTTTATCAATATAAGTTTCCTTGTAAGATCATGACATGGATTCTTGCGAAGGAGTTCCTTTAACCTCCCCCAAGCTTGAGTAATACTCTCTCCCAGATGTGGCCAGAAATTGAATATATAGCAGCGGTTATCATAAGCTTCTTTAGGAGTAAAATATTTAAGAAAGAAAACCTTCCTCAAGATACTCCATTCATTCTGGACCTCTTCATCCAAAGACCTGTACCAATCACGAGCATTACCAGATAAAGACAAATACAATAGCTTCCTTTTTACCTGATCCTCTGAAATACCAGGTAGTCTGAATAAGCCACATATGTCCTCAATTATTTCCATGTGCTCGCGTGCCGACTTAGTTCCATCTCCTGTAAATGGATTTTTCATAACTCTTTTAACATGACCATGGGAATTTATATCCCACTTTAGGTATCTCAGCACAGCAGTTTCAACCACCTTTGCAGTAGTGGCATAAGCACTTTCATATAGAGCAAGATGCAGCGAGGCACGATTCATAAATGCCATAGTAACAATGAGATAAACAGCTTTCAAGTTTCCTTACCAAACTTCTTACCAATAGCGCTACGCTCCCCGGCAACGGCGCCAGAAAAGTATCTTGATGGCTCCCAAGTGCAGGAGATCAATTGTAGTACCTTTCAATTAGAAAAGGTTGTCGAACCCACGAGGAGCTGAAGGTATTGGTTAGTAAGATTGATAAATAAAACAATAAAAGATGCAGTGTTTTTGGTATTTTCAGTTGTATATTGCAAGCAGATAACAGATAGTAGCAAGTGAAAGCTCTCAAAGAGAGAAAGCCCAATCCTCTTATGTGGCAAAAGGACAAGCTCAAGTGATGTGTAACTTATATGTGGCAAACGTTCCCGAGGGCGGCATGGATGATGCTAGGCATAGAGATTTATTAAACAACACGTTGAATATCTTGTCAAGTTTTAATCCTCTTTGGACGGAGCCATAATTAGGTATAGCTAAATAAATAAACTACAACCCCTTATGATGGATCATGTGGCCAAGCAAATGACTGCACAAGAATTATTAAGACCTAAAGTCCCACCATAGCATTACACTCTAAGGTCCCCGATACTAATACCCTCATAATATAACTTCATGACTCGGTCTCAGGTTTACGTGTCCTCCCAAGTCTCCATCAATTCATTACACTACGGTGTTCTCCTATGAGCCCATATAGGTGAAGTGTTGTGCAGTCGACGTTCGCACAACACCATCATAGAATCACATAAAAGATAAACTCTTGACAAAATACCAACACATGTCATATATAAATCATGCCAATTCATCCTATGCCCTCAGGAACATACGGGAACTACTCACAACGTGCGAACATGATCATAATCAGTGGCATAAGTGGTACAACACAATCTGAAATTATAACTTCACCACCAAATAATGACAAGTACTCAATCACAAACATGAATAGTAGCACAAGACAAGTATCTAGGGTATAGCAACTCTCAAACTGCGAGGGGAACGGAGTGGATCACGGTGATGATGATGGTGATGGTGCTGGTCTTGATGGGGGTGATGATGTAGAGGCCTCCTCCCACGCCAAGGAGGAGAGGTGATGACGATGACGATGATTTCCCCCTTCTCCGGAGTTCCGGAGCAGCAGGATCTGACCCCCCTCGGAAGGGATCAGGAGTTTCGCCGCCGCCGCGACCTCGGATGGACTTGGAAAAATTAGGGCGTTACTTTTCGGGCGAGACGAAGGCGTTGCTAAAAAGCCCCAGGCGAGGAGGTGCCCGAGGCCAGTTTGGGTGGTCCCACGCGGCCAGGTACATGGGCCGCGTGGGCCACCCCCATTTGGCCCTCGTGGCTCTCCTCTCTTCGGTCTTCTTCCCTCTGCCTTTCTCCCGATGAAAAACTGACGCAGTATTTTTCCTTTTATTATTTGAGGTCCTGTAGCTCCTGAAACATTAAAGACAAGAAAAAGGAGGTTTTCTGCCTCCCAGAAATTAAATACCAAAAATAGGGACTTTGTATGAAAGTCCCCAAAATCATCTAAAACATGTAGAAACAATCATATAATCATGCAAATAACATTCTAGTATGATACTAAAAGTTATATAAATGATGATATAAAATGCACGTATCAGCGATCCACCTGGCGTTGGTCCAGCCTGGCGGCCTCTCCCTCGGCGCCCTTGGCTTCCTCGGCTGCGTCTTCACCTCCAAGGCAGTGGAGGGCGCGGCGACGGCGGCGACGCGGGGGCCGGTGAATTTGCTGGGAGCCATGGCGGGCAGATCTTAGGGAAATGGCGGGATCGGCCGGCGGGGGTGGGTGTATGTGGGGGCGAAAATGGAGGGAAAGAGCAAAATTATGGAGGGAAGGGCACAATATGGAGGGAAAACCGCCGTTGCTCGCCGACAGGTCTGGCCCACGGACGCCTTTTGCCCCCCAAGCGAGCCCCGGCGCGCTGGGTTTGGCTTGCGTGCGCCGGCGCAAAACGGCGCTAAAAATGGCGCAAAGCGGCGCTAAATGAGGTTCTGGGGAGGCGACTGGTAGAAAACGGCGCTAAAAAGGCCTCCTGGGGGGCGCCGGGGGGACGGCTGGAGATGCCCTTACATGTTTGAAAGGGTATTTCACATGAAAACACGTGATTCTTCCTAAGAGATTCAATGTTTCGGTTGCTACTGTTTTGTTGCATGCTCATCCGAATTTAGAATTTCAGAGGGCTTTAGTGGGTAATAAGTGGGATGCTTGGGTTCACTTATGTCAACGTATAATGATTGTTCAATTATCAGATGAGCTAGCTAGCTTTGCATGGAAGTTAGCTGACTCTGGGATTTTTTCGGTCAAATCTATGTATGCCGATATGATGAATGGACACACACGTTTTCTTCGAAAATATCTTTCAAAGTTAAAGATACCTCTAAAAATTAAGTTTTTTATGTGGTTCCTTCATAAGAAGGTGGTACTTACAAAGGATAATTTAGCGAAAATGAATTGGACAGGGTCAAAAAAATGTTGTTTTTGTGATTCAAAGGAGTCCGTTGAACACCTTTTCTTACAATGTCCTTTTGCTAAAATGGTCTGGCGTATAGTTCAGTTCTCTTTTGATTTACCTCCGCCAACTAATATTACTAATATGTTTGATAACTGGTTGAACGGAGTGGAAAAAAAGACAAAGGGTAGAATCCATATTGGGATTTCATCTTTGTGTTGGGCTATTTGGAACTACCAATTTCTTGCAGGTGTTCTATATGGCCAGCAATTCGATTACGACATGGGCGTACCTTCTACCACCATACCAGAGGGACACCATGGTCTCTGGGTGCACACGGTTGCTGATGGTCGCTCAGGATTCTATCCGACGGGCTGGGTGGCGGCATGCTAGTAGACTTAAAGATGTCTAGATTCTTTACGCCTACTGTTTTCTTCTGCTTGATTTATGTGGCGAATTTTATGTGATCGCTGATTGTAAGACTTTATTACTCTGAAACTATTAATAAAAAGTTGTGTGCATCAATCGATGCAGAGGCTAGGGATTTGCTCCCCGTTTCAAAAAAACAGAACCAAACAACACGCGTATGAAAATTCCAAAAGATTCAGACCTTCCACGAATCTTTTGAAATTCCAATCAATGAAAGAGGCCCTATACATATGTCAATTCACGGGATTTTGGATTTCAAAATAGAAATATTCATGCAAAGAACAATCCGAAAAGGCTTCTTTCTTTGCTGCTTATCCTGCCAAGTGGTTTTACTTGAACCGGGGTTCTAATGGACTGGACGGTCCTCGTTCGGGAAGGCCTTCTTCGCTATAGACGCCACCAAGAATAAGAAAGGGGCCCACTGCTCCTAGTTAAGCTGTATCATCTTGATATTGGCATATTGCTCTTCTTCGAAAAACACAATTCGTGGCGACTTATCCAGTGTGTGGATCTCCACAATTTTAACATTAGATAATTATGATTGCCTCTCAATTTTTTGCACTACTAGTAGATCATTTTATCCACCGTCTGATCTAAATCCGACGGTGTATACTAAGCCACGAACCCCGCTGATTTTTTTGACGGAAGGCAGCAGGCGCTGCTTTCAATTGATATAGATGGACCGGAACAAATGCCGGTTTGGATTACAGGGAGTTACAAACAGAAACAGGAAAGAAAAGCAAGAACTACAACAAGGGAGAAGAACAACAAGGGAGAAGAACAACAAGACACTAAGCAACACCCCGCAGGGAAGGCCTTCAACTCTCATCATCTTCCGGTTACCGTTGGACGCCAGTGCACCAGAATCTTCACCGCCGCAGACGAAAAGATTTAATCCGCCGAGATCAGCCACGATGGCGTTGGAGCAGCCGAAGGGCAGCACATTGCCGAGTCCACACCCAGACGAAGGGCCATGCGTCGTCGAGGCTTTACACAACAGCCAACAGCGTAATCGAAGGGCATCACGCAGCCGAGTCGACACCCGGGAATCTTCACCGGCACTGGCCCGACCGTTAACCGACATCAGAGGAGAGGCTCCAGCCCCTTCCATAGAGGTGCTAGCTTCGTGAGCACAGACACCAACATCAACACCTCCGCGTACCCCTCACTGGTCCCTCCAGCCGGTTCCATCTCCAAGAACGATGCCCTCGTGAGGGAAATGACGTGAGACGCCAACATCGTCTGATCCGGAGAACCCAGATCGAGGGTTTCCCCCGGAGGTTGGAACGGTGGCGACAAGCAAAGTACCACGACAACGCCTTCAGGAAGGAGGCGACGCCCGCGGGCGCCGTCGCTGTCGGCTCCGGCCAAGGCAAGAGCAAGCCTAGGCTCGGTACAGGCGCTCGCCACACCGGTCAGCTGGTCCGCCATAGCATCCCTCGGCCTTCAGCCGCGCGGCCGTCCAGCGCATCACTGCGCCGTGGGCACCACGAACAACGCCGAGCATCTGCCCGCTTGGCAGAGGGATGCCGACCTCACCACAGCACCAAACACCACCTCCACAGCACGCCAGCCTGAGCAGCTGGGTGCCCCCAACGCGCCGTCGACAGCCAGCAGCTCGCCGGCGGACCTGGGCGGGCTCCCAGATCCACAGCACCACAGCCTCCTCCAAACCGGGAGCACCTCCACGCGCGCGAGACGGCGGGGAGGGGAGGCGGGAGCCGCCGCACGGCCAGGGGCGCCGCCCCGACCGCCGCGCACGGACGAGCTCCACATCGGCCGCCCCAGCCGCCTCATGGAGTCTCCGCCGCAAGCCACCACGCCCTAGCGCCTTTGGCGCGTCGGGCCCGCCGCCACCGCGGAACTCGCCGGCGGCAGCGACGGCAGGAGAGCAGCACGGGGCGCGGCTAGCGGCGGCGCTGGGTGCGCCCCGGTGCCGCCCTGGGGGACGACACGGGAGCGGGGGCAGAGAGGGTGGGAAGGGAAGGGTGGTGCGAGGCGGCGGCGGCGGCGGCGCGGGGTGGGAACCTAGCTAGAGGAGGAGTCTTATCGCTTTGAACCCCGCTGATTCACACCGTCTTCTTCCGCTCGACAGCGTCCGTGATCGGGGAACACGCGCGCCCGCCCGCGAAGGCCACACGACATCTGATCCTCCCTCCTCGCTTTCACTTCACTCAAACGCCGCCGTTTCCCTCCTATAAACCCATCAACCACTCCCATGGCGGAATCCCCCTCCCCGCCCACCGCCGCGGAATCCCAGCTCGCCGGATCCCGCGCCACCGACTGACCCGCGCCGTGCCCTAGATCGGGAAATCCCGCCTCCGCACCTCGCGATGGTGGAGACCTCATCCGGGAGGTGGAGGCTCCACCTCCACCTCCACGGCCAGCGCCGGAGCGCCGCCGCCTTCCTCGCGGCCAACAAGACCCGGCTCGCCGCCGTCTGGGTCGCCGGGTTCGCGCTCGTCTTCCTCTGGCAGAGCGCCTCCATGTTCGCCGGGGGGGGGGGATCCTCGCGCCCCCGCCGCCGCGGCTGCGCCCGAACGCCTACAACCTCACGGACTTCGGCGGCGTCGGGGACGGGCGGGCCGTCAACACCCAGGCCTTCGAGCGCGCCGTCCAGGCCATCGCGAACCGCGGCGGAGGGCAGCTCAATGTGCCGCCCGGGCGGTGGCTCACGGGCCCCTTCAACCTCACCAGCCACATGACCCTGTTTCTCGCCGAGGGCGCGGAGATCCTTGGCATCACGGTGAGATTGATTGGGTGTAGTAGTAATGTGGTTGATTTTTTAAGTGCATGCCGTAAGTTAAAAAAAATAATACCGTGCATCTGTTCTCAAAAAATAAAATAAAATAAAACACGGTGCATCTGCTGAATGACTAACTCATAGTTAAAAAAGAATTTCCGTTGACTAGTTTGCTTGACAGACAAAGAGGTCAATGGCGAAAGCAGGATAACTGTTGTTCTCTGATGTCTTGCTAGGACCGATGAGTGAAGTGATACCAGTGAGTGAATGTTACTGAGATTTGGAAAGGGGTGGATAAATCAGTAAATGTACATTGTAGTGACCACTTTGTCTCTTTACTTTCAACACTGGTATCCTATTTAACTTGGTGAAACATTGCTGTTTATGGGAAAGCAAAATGTTTACAACTTGGTGGTGGTTTGTTTCGATGCTTAGAATAGAATGCTTGTGCGCCTTTCAGCTCTTTGTATCTGTGACTCTAGATGCTACCACGCACTTATTTCAGATTTTACCAAGTTTATCTAGCTGGGGTTCTGATATTCTTTTGAACAGGATGAGAAGCATTGGCCGCTGATGCCAGCACTGCCGTCTTATGGGTATGGGAGGGAGCGGAAAGGACCTCGTTTCGGGAGTCTGATTCATGGACAGAATTTGGAAGATGTAGTCATCACAGGTTTGCCTTTTATCTGAGTATAAGCTATTAACATCAACTTGCCAAGCTGTGTAATCTAATCTACAGCACCTTATCATAGACCTGTTGGTTAACTATGAAGCAACATCAGTGAGGGAATTGCATAATGTGCATATTAAGCAATCTAGTGATGGTAACTCTGTACCAGCATGCCTGACTGCGTGAACAACATACAGCAACTACTTGACCTGTTTAGTCTGAATGTGCTTGATTGCAGTATGCATACTTGGATTCCCACTCATTCGTTACAACTAGAGCATTATATCAATAGCTCGAACTGCATATTACCTACTGATTTTTAAGTGAAATAGGCGAGTTGATTGAAACAGCAGTACCTGCACTTTGGTGGTTTCACTATATGCATATATTTCTGAATTATATTGCTAATTTACTAACAGAACGCTACTGCTTCATTGGATCATACCTATTTAACTATCACATGCTTTCTTATTTCCACTGCTAAATAGGATACAATGGTAGCATAAATGGCCAGGGTGAAGTTTGGTGGTTGAGGCATCGCAGAAGGATGCTGAAGAACACAAGACCTCCACTTGTGCAACTGATGTGGTCCAAGGACATTATTGTTACAAATATAACGTTGCGGAATTCACCTTTCTGGCACTTCCACCCATATGATTGCACGAATGTTACTGTTTCCACTGTTACAATCATAGCTCCTATATCTGGTGCTCCAAACACGGATGGCATAGATCCAGGTATTCATCCTGCACCTATTTTAATGACATCCAGTAAATCTTTTTTTTCAACAGTAAAGGTGTTACTTTAAGAACCAGCATAATTGTAGCATTACTTATCTGATAGTGTGTACCATCTAGGATTGATTCTTATCTTAATGTCAGACCTTGCTAAACAAGATATTATTTGTAGGTATCTTCAGCTGACATATATTTTGATGCATTATGCAGACTCTTGTCAGGATGTCCTAATTGAGAATTGCTACATATCTGTTGGTGATGATGCAATAGCAATAAAGAGTGGGTGGGATCAATATGGCATTGCATATGGGCGGCCATCTTCTAACATCTTAATACGCAATGTGACAGTCTGTTCTTTGGTCAGGTATACATTTCTTTGCCAATAATATGCATGTGTATTAGTCTTCTGTTTCAAGTCCGGTGCTCAGACAAAGCAGTAGAGGAAAATGATTTATACCAGGATGAGATTTTACATTCTTTTGCATAGAATGTGGAGTATTAGCCAGAAAAGGTGAGGCTTACACTTCCCTTGCCTGTGCAGTGCTGGAATTTCAATTGGCAGTGAGATGTCTGGTGGAGTTGCAAATGTTACGGTGGAGAATGTACGCATCTGGGATTCGAGGCGAGGTGTGAGAATAAAGACTGCCATAGGAAGAGGAGGCTACATCCGCAATATCTCCTACCACAACATAACCTTCGACAATGTTCGTGCTGGGATTGTGATAAAGGTTGACTACAATGAGCATGCTGATGATGGGTATGACAGGAATGCCTTCCCAGACATCAAAGGCATATCATTCAAAGAAATACATGGGTGGGGTGTCCGGGTGCCTGTCCGTGCTCATGGCAGCAACACCATCCCCATCAAGGGTATCACCTTTCAGGACATGTCAGTAGGCATCAGCTACAAGAAGAAGCACATATTTCAATGTTCCTACATCGAGGGGCGTGTTATCGGGTCAGTGTTTCCAAAACCATGTGAGAATTTGGACGTCTACGATGAGCATGGACAGCTTGTGAAGCGTGCGGCAATGTTGAACAGCACAGAAGTAGACTATGATATATGAGACACATATAATATGTCATAGCACTGATAGTTTTTTAGTAGTGTAAATTAGGTATTCTAATTTTTTGCTCGTTTACATTTTGTTATAGAACTATAAATACAGAGCGGTTTCACCTTTCCGTTGGTGTGCTTACATTGACTTATTTGTGTCTCACCGATGATTATACATTTGGTCTTGCAAAAGGTGGAAAAAATCTTGTGATCTTGTAAGGTTTTGGCATTAAATTCTGTCTCAGTTGTGCTAGTCTTAGATTTCTGATAAATTCGAATTCACCCCCTCACCGAAACAACTGTAAAATCTACTGTATATTTATCATTGCGTATGCCATTGTGGTGCCAGTTTTTCTTATTGCGGATATTTCACAACTTCCTTTTGTTTCGCTTTCAAATCCCTCACACCTGGAGTAAGGTGAAGAAGGTATAATTGTTTGTAAATTACGTTTCGAACACTAATTCTCAGTAGCATGTTCATTTCATCAACTCATCTTCCAACTTTATTTTGACAGTGGAAACGACAAGGTAACATGACAGGAAAAGCGAAAGCCGTGATCAAGAGGAGGTTTATCTTAAAGCGGAACTGGACAGACGTCGTTCCGTGGAAGTCGTCTCTCTTGCGTTCTCAACTAGGTGATTTACTCGTTCTATTTCATTGTTCTCAAATTGCTCTGATCTCCAGAAGTACACGTTTTTATCAGTTTCACTAAAGAGAAGAGCACCCAGAGCAAGACATCAGGTGTTTATGTGGCTCTGAGAGATTCTAGGCATTTTGTATCTGGTAGCTTTCAGATCGATATTCATATAGATGTGATTTCTGATCTTTGCCCTAGAACAGATAAGATTCTTCATGCTTATCGTTGTTGTTGGATGCCACACATCAGCAACCACATCACATTTACAAACATGTGCTCTTATTTCTTATTGTATTGTCACGATGATCATTTCGCTGTTATTGTTTATCTGTGCACACTATGGACTTGGTCTCTAGATCAATTACAAACTGCTTGACAATTGGAATTAAGTACATATAAACCATTATAAAGGTTGCTAAAACCTTTATGTGTCATAGAATTTACCTTTTGTTCTGTAAACTAACCAACCAGGCCAGTTTACATTTCTGTATTTTGTTGAGTCACCTAGTTTCATATGTACTACATTTAACTGTTTCTTGTCGTTTACCTTTTTTAATATTGATATCAGAGTATGTCAAAGTGAGAAAGTTGCTATATTGTGAAGAAGAAAAACCTACGATAAACCTAATGATACTATTTTCACTTTACCAAACTAAACAATTGTTTTATTTTGAGAAAGTCAATATAAACAATTCTTTATGTACAAGCAGTAAAACATAGAGTAGTTTCAGTGTACACTTCAAAAACATCGTGTATTTCTAAGCAGAGGCAGCTGTTGGCTTATAAAACTATCCGCTTGATTCTGAAAGAACCATGAAACAACCCTACGATTTGCAACGTCTTCCATCTCGATTGCATCGTGCCTGACAGTGACATCACATTGTAGGCAATTAACACAAGCATTCTGTGCAGAGGCAGAAGAGAAGTTTGTGCAGAGGCAATTAACACAAGCATTCTGAAAGAACCATGAAACAACCCTACGTATATGCCTGTGTACTAGCTTCGTGGTCCAGAGAGGAAATTTGATATATAGATCTGGCCAATCGATCTTAAATCTTGTTTGCTCCTGTGTGTTAGCTAAGTGTCACACTCAGGAGAAAAAAATGTATTAGCTTGGGTTGTCAACTAGAATAATGGGAGGAGGAACCCCAGAAGAATGTGCCTAGTTCCCACATGTTAAGCGCTTTCCAGCTGGTTCCATGCCTGCTGACTAATCATTTTTGCCATGGATCAGGCAAGAAACGTTCTCTATCAGTGACCCCATTACTATTATTGGACTTCTCAGAAGTTTAGGATGAGTCTTGGTGGGCCCTAGCCATACATGAGATGAGAGATGCATATCTTGAAGCTTAACTTAGGTGTATATATCTAGAAGATCCGAACACGTGGCTACGTTTTTTGGCTCCTGCTTGTTAGCTTCCATTCCCTGGTTGACTTGTTAGAACCATAGTAAAGGGAGGAACCCCATAAGAATGTGCCTAGCTAGTTCACACATGTTAAGCACTG
This sequence comes from Poa pratensis, assembly GCA_947311845.1. NCBI lineage: Eukaryota > Viridiplantae > Streptophyta > Magnoliopsida > Poales > Poaceae > Poa > Poa pratensis. The sequence continues at coordinate 84,065,112 of CAMZMU010000034.1, forward strand.
TTTTGTGAACTGTTGGTTTCTAGTTTGTTCCATGCTAATACTCATTTTGCTCTGGATCAGGCAGGAGAACATTCTCTGACAGTGACTCCCTTATTTTATTATTGGGTCTTCCAGAAGATGCTGCTGCCCTAAGCTGAGCTTTAGGGTATTGGTCCTACCAGATAGGAGATCAGCATATCTCAAAATTTAGCTTAGGTTAGTGGCATATTTTAGAAGTTTTCATATTGTTATCTTACTATTTGATTGATATGCTCTGGTGACCACACTATACATGTTTAATTTAACTGGAGTAGTTGATGTTGGCACTATTGTTAATCAGGGCATGTAACCAATAGCTAGAGAAGCATAGCCGGCCCCCACCCAAACAAAAGGCCGTACACGCACGCCACTCACGTGGATGATATCGCCAGTGTGGTGCAAACACAAAAGTGTATCTGGTTGAATGTTCAGCCAAAGGACAAAAGCACAGCTGTGGGAAGAAGATTCAACTCGTTTTGTTATAGAGATCAACGTGCAGTATTGCCCCCACGGATACCCTACTTGGTCCTGGCTTTAGTACTAGTACTTTGCATGTACCCTTTGCTACAAGATTCGTAAATTCGGCAGAATATACCATGCATAGACAAATTTTGTTTGTAATTCATGTTCTGCTTTAGGTGATTTAAAGGCATGGTTAAGAAAAATGTTCAGTAAGATCGGTTTGGTGCTATGAGACCTGTGTTATATTTTTAATCAGTAGTGACGACCGATGAAGAAACAGCCGTGTTGTCTGCATCGCTTACACTATGATATATCCATTCATTTGTGTACCGTGTATAAAGAGGGTTTCGTCGACATGATGATATATTCTTTGTACCCAGGACCAAGTTGTTGCTTGTGTGGTTAGTAGAGGCGCTTGTAATCACTGTCTACTAGGGATCAAATTCAGCACGTTGTGTGTCTCGCCAAGATAAATTAATTATTCTTTAGTGCAGCGATATGGAGCCTGAGCTCTAGGGAGCCCTTTTGTTGGAAAAACTCGAAAATGCTATAGATGTTTTCCATAAATCTGTAAATTTTTGTTGAATAATATTTTGTATTTTGGGTTACACAAAATCGTACAAATATGGCTCAAAATAGGAAATAACTTGATTTTGGTCTTCTCATTTGTTTTTTGTGTAGGTCACATCTGAAAAAGATAATTCGATTAAACTTTAAATGTACATACTAGACATTGATATGTATTTGCATATTTTTCAGAATGTTTTGACTACGAACAAATTTTTGTTTTGATTTTATTAAACTGGCTCTTTATTGGAAATTTTCATTCTTTTCGGTGGTTATGTAGTTGTATGATAATTAGGGGCGTGTCGTTAAATTATAGGTGAAACCACACAATCTGGAATCGAACTCCAGTTTTGAATACTCTGTGTGTGTAGTTAAATGATTTGAGGTGCAAATATGATTTTTTTATTGGCTCTCCATTTGAAGTTTTTTGTTCTTTCAGTGGTTTTGTAGTTTTAAGATAATGAGGGGCATGTGGTAAGAATATAGACAAAACAACCCCACTTGGAATCGAACTCCAGTTTTGAATACTCTGCGTGTGTGTAAATGAAATATTCTTGAGGTGGTAGGCGATGTGTCGACCTAGCTAGCTAGTGCGCGGTGTCATTTTCAGACGTTTCAGTTGAACTGTTGCAAGACAAGGAATCCGACCCGGAATAGACATATTGGCGTCACACCACACACAGTGGATTGTATACTCGATCGGATCTTGCTTGTGATATATGGCACATGCTTGAAAACGACGGCTTGTTTGTTGTCTCTACCACAAGTTGCCGATGAATATGCACCTAGGGCTGGTATTATCACCTAGCTAGGCATTGTTTTAACACAGCGTTTGCACATGAAATTAAGTGTGCATGCAGATAAAATATCCCCATATGTTCATCAAATCAGTGTGCAAAAATTGTGCACACTATCATAGGTCATCTGAAGAAAGTCAGAGGCACACACATATCATGTGGAAATTGACTTCTTCTAAAATAAGGACACCAGAACAAATCGAAACGAATTGTTTTGAAATGTTTCGAAAGAAATTGATGTTATTTCGAAGGACACATAGATACAATTTTAGCTCAACGTTTGACTGGTCCGTTTGCGAGAGATACAAATTTAGACAAAAAACAAGTGGCTGTAAACTGATAGGGTCAAAACTTAGAATGCATTTTTAGTACACACGTACGTAGCAATGCACCTGAAGCATTTTGCACGGCTGGGTTAATAATCGCAGCAGTGACAGCAAGTGAACTACTAGTATCTGAAGTAGGAGTCTCTGGGGTCAAAGCTCCAAAGAGAAGCGCTGGCACCATGGCCACTCTCCTCCATTTCCTCGTCGACCGAAGTCGGCGGTGGAGGCATCTGCAGGAAGTCGTACGCATTGCTGCCCCAGCCGGCCGTCGGCGAGAACATCGGCGGCTGGTGCGCCATGACCGTACGCCAGTCGATGCTGCCGTCCGGCGCTACCAACTCGCCGCCACCGAAAACGTCGATGCCATGTTGCATGAATGAGCACTGGTCCATCGAAAGCGCGGCCGGCACCGGCGAGCAGTGGGTGTCGTCCTTGAGCGCCGCGGCCGCCTCCCGTGCCGTGACGTGGGCGCGTTTGCGTGGGACAGCGCGGCCGCCTGCACCTCCTCCGGGTCGACGCTGTGGCGGCAGGGCGGCGGCGGTGAGTCCGGGAAGTTGAGGTCCGCACCGGCGGCGGCCTGGGGGCCGCGGAGGCAGACGAAGGCGGCGTCGAAGGCGCGTGCGGCCTTTTCGGGGGCGTCGTAGGAGCCCAGCCAGATGCGCTCCCGGCTGTTGGGCAGCCGGATCTCCGACACCCACTTGCCCCACTTGCGCCGCCGCACGCCCTTGTACTTCCTGCCGCCCTGATCCGTCGTCACGATCTCCGGGGACGTGGCGCTGCTCGCAGCCGGCGACGACAACGACGACATGTCGCTGGTCTGGAAGATCAGGAGGGTGGCCCGGGGCTAGCTGCCTTGCTGAAGCTTGCGTTGCGTTGAGTTGCTGCTGTACGTCGAAGGCTAGCTTGGTGGTGATCGACGATGCTGTTGGCGGCACGGATCGCGCAGCTACTTATAAGGTTATTATGCCGTCGCGGCGTCGCCTGCCGGGCCGGGCGCGGCGCGTTGACTCGAGGATGGCGCGTAGGGACGGTGACGTGCATGCTCTGAGCTTTGGCAACGCGTGGAGATTCCGGACCTGCTCGGTGGGGTCTCACTCGGCTGTCGTTTTGGAGTAGCTTCTTCTTGTCTTATTTGTGACTGTTTTTTCTCTTTTCTTCTAGAGGACATATATGTAGTTGACCTTTTTTATGTAGTTTATGTTTCTTCTCTTTTCTTCTAGCGCGCAACTTCTTCCAAATCACAACTAGTTGACCTTTTTTATGTAGTTTCAGTCAACATTTTAAGCTTTGAGTATATAATATAAAGTAGTTTTAGACTGTTTTACTCCTTGTATATATTATACGAGTATTCTAATTAGGAGACGTGCCCGAGTGCTTCCATAGGGCGTCTATGGGATCGTTGAGATTACTAAGATCGAGCAACTCTAGTAGATCCCGCAAAAATTCATATCGCAAAATCGGTTTGCAGTAAACTGCAAACTGTTTTACGTATGGCCGGCTTGGTTATACCATCGGAACAGATTTCTCAAAATCCGTATTGCAAACTAATTTCTCCATGTGGGACCTGCAAAAAAGTTGGTACTGAAATATTGGACGGTCTGACGGTAGTTGGGCTCGAAAGTAACTGAAATATCATGCCCGCCAGCGGAATCAGTGTTTATCGTTTGCTGCAAAAACGCACCATGGTACTCCAAATAAGCAGCACCGAGGGCTGTTTTTAAGGTTTATGGCAAAAAAATTGGTGGTAGAACTTATTTTGCGGGATCTGGCCGTGGCCGTTTTTTGCTCGATATAACGTAAAATGACAGTTTGTTTTGTAGTTTCTGGGCCATTTTGTGGGATGGATTAGAGTTGCTCTAAGATATGCTTGCAGGAAATATTTCCACCTCGGGTTTTAAACGCAAGTCTGAATATTTAAAACGATTTATCTTTGTAACCGTTAATCAAATTATTGATCCGTTTTCGCAGCTAAGTTCGTTTTGATGAGGGATTTGAAATAAGATTCAATCTTGTTATGTTTCAACAAACTTTTTTTTTGCGAAAAGAACCCTGGCATTAAAAGAAACACCAAACAAACGTTTTTACATCTTTATAGACAAGATAATGCTACACAAGCATAGAGTGATAATTCAAGTGTTCCCAACGTGTAAAAGATACAATAATATCACAAAAATAGCGCGATGCAAGTCATACTTGGGCACGTGTGATGGTTAGTAACCTGACAAACCAAGTGATATAACCTGGTAAGCGAGTGATTATAAACCTAGTAACTGCGGATGGATTTTTAAAAAATCATCGAAGCATAGCAACCTAGCTAGAGTTATCCATCTGACCATCTATGCGCAATTCTTGGAACGACCCGAGCGCTCATTGTTTCCAGTTCAAGACGTTTTAGAGCCAAGGAAATGAAAGCATCGCCAGTCGCTCTCAAAAGCCAAATCGATGGAGAAGGCATCGATATGGATCGATCGTCGCAGTTTTCTCCGATACCGTGTTAGTTGTACAGCGACCTCCGGTAACACTGCACCTGCCAGTGCCAGGATATGCATCCAGCTAGCAACTAGCAAGCTATGCTTAATTAGCTAAGCTCTCCGGTCTCCGGTGCCGTTCTGAAACTGCACCGAGAGTGCAACGCCGATTTGGTGAGATTGATCGAGTCAAACGCGCGCGCAGAAAAGAGGTTTTATTTAACTCGTGCGTGTGTGTGTATGGGCAAGCCGGTGTTGATCTTAGCGGTAAGCTCCAGTGAAATATGTGGATGTTGATCAGGTGAAATTGACTTTATCCGCCGGAACAGAACAGGTCAGAGGTTTTAAATTGTGCGCATGGAGCACAACGGCCGGCGCGACACCTGCAAGCTAACCAGATCCAGGGCAGTTCGAGTAAGCAACCGGCCAAATTCTACTACTGCATGCCAGGTTCTTGAGCACATCGTGCATGATCTTCCAATTATCTAGCGATTAGCGGGGACTTCACTCAGATGATGTCACACGGGTATTGATGATTTTGGTAAGGTAATTGATCCCGTTCGGTGGGGCGATGGAACCGGCTCCTCTAACTTGCTCGAGGCAAGTTACAGGAGCTACAGAACTTTTTATATAAAATAGGAGTCGTATGAAACAGCGCAACAGCGGGTGCATCAGGTTTTGCATCCAGGTCCCAGATAAGTTCAAGGGCCAGAGGCAGAGCAAATGGCTAACAAAACTGCAGACTTTTCAGGGAAACGGCTAAGGTGAAAACTACAGCACTTATTACAGTCCAGGGGAGTTTCATAACTGAAGCTTTTTCCTATGGAGAGACCGCCCAGTTGGTGTGAAGAGCCAGATTTGTTCAGCGTCGGTCAATGATGGGGAGAGCCGGAGAGGAGCTTTGAATCCAAGCAATTCGCAGAAGCTCCCAGCGCGTACGCTCCAGCAGCTGGATGCACTGGTCCTGCAGCGTTGAAAGTACTCTAACTTTCCTTCTTCAAAGACAAATTATTTAAGTTCAATTCAAATTACTTTGTATAATACAAATCTAAGCTATATATTGACCAAAAGAATAATTTAGATTATTTATACTACAGCAATTACTTTCAGTACATCTCAAAATAGGCTTACGCCCCCCCCCTCTGACTTTCCTTCGGTGTTTTTCCTGACTTTCCTCATCTACGTTAGAGTAGCCGGTTCCTGGGGCGATGCCACCGGATGACGCATGGGCGACAATATCAGTTTTTTCGTTTTGAAAAACTGTCAGCAAACAAGTAAAATAAAATTGTATGCACATGTATATTTGGATTATGAAGAGGAAACCTTTGAAATTTTAAAGGAGTTTCCAATGTTTTGTCACGTAAAATGTGATTTTCATTTATTAGAGCTAAAAATGTGTTCGTCTATGAAGAAAATGCAAATAATATGGTGAAAAATGACACATCTCGTTTTGAAAAAAAGTAACCCATATTGGATGGCCAGTTTCCAAGTATTAACAATTTTTTATATTTTCATCTACTTTCGCATATTTAAATGAATTTCTGCCGATTTTCCAAAATTAATTCAAATTTGAAATGCAAGCGTGTTCTACTTTTCTCTAAAGATTGTAAAACTTATTTTAAGGTAATCAATTAGGATTATATGCAATAGACACAGCGGGTGTTGAAATATTCAAATCCTAAATATGAATAGTTTACCGATGATTTTTTACAATATTTTGAAAAAATAGAACATAAAAGCTTTTAGAAAAGAGTACTTTTTGTGTACTAGTTGTAAGGAAAAATGGTATACATGGATTTTGACATATTTGTAATTTACATTCATGATTTCAAGCCAAGTGACCATGTTCATGGCCATATCTATAGCATAGTTCCTGAAAATGTAACATATTTGGCAAAAAAAGTGCATCTTTTCATGACAAACTACAGTTCCAAAAGGCCTTTACATTGTTTTGAAAAAACTTATTCATTTTGTGCTAAAAATGAGTTTTTGTGAAGCAAGTGCAAAGAATATGGTAAAAATGACACCTCTACAACTTTTACACAAAGTAGACCATATTCGGTAACCAATTTTCATGTATTAACAATTGTCTCGATATCTTGCTACTTCCATTCAATGATTTTTAGCCTATTTTCTGAAAGTAATTCAAATTTCATGTATAAGTGTGTTCAAGCTTTGTCCTAAAAACTGCAAAAATCACACCGTAGTGGCTTTCCCTACGGTAATGTTTCTAAAAAATAAAAACTGCAAAAAACCTTTTATGATACCCAAGTATAATTATATGCAATAGACATACAGGGTGTTGAAATATTCAAGATCGTACATACTAATAATTTTGTCGGCAATTTTGAACAGTATTGAAAATAATCAAAGAAAATGAAGAAAAATAATAGTAAAAGGCGATCATTTAGCATGGAGTCATCTAAATGTACTTGTTGGAAAAAAATTGGTAGAATTGGATTTTGAAATGTTTTGTTAAAATATTGAGTAAATGTACTACTCCCTCCGTCCCGTTTTAAGTGACGCGGAACCGAGTTAGTGAAAATTCATAGTACAAATAGCGTAAATTAATTGGGACGGAGAGAGTATTATGTATGAACATTCATAACTTTCGAGCCAAATTTATCATGTTTAGTTCATAATTGTTTTACCATATTCGTGACAAAGGTGCAACAGTCCATGAAAAACAATAGTTCCAAATATAGTTTTCCAAGTTTCGTCACAAAAAAACATGAATTTTCATCTTCAAAGTGCTAAAAGTGGTATGTTTGTCATGCGAGTGCAAATAATATGGTGAAAAATGGAACCACTCTAATTTTCACACAAAGTAGACATACTTAGATGGCCAATTACCAAATACTAAGAATTTCTAGATTTCTAGCTATCTTTGCCCATGTAGATAATTTTTGCTGGATTTCCCAAAAGCTTATAGAAATTTGAACTACAAGTGTGCTCTAGTTTGCTGCTAAAAAATTTCAAAAATTATTTAAGATACCTAATTATGATTCTATGCAATAGCCATAAAGGATGCTGAAAGATTTAAGCCTTAGATATGGATAGTTTTGCTGTCGATTTTGTACCTATTTAAAAAAATACAACTCTGGCATAGAGTCGTTCTATGTGTACTAGTTGCAAAAAAAAAATGAAAATATGGATTTTCATATTTTAAAAAATCTTCATAAAATGGACTATCATATATGAACTACCTGACGATTTTGCATTTAAAAAAATACAACTCTTTAGCGAGTCCTTCTATGTGTACTTGTTGCAAGGGAAAAATCTAAATATGGATTTCGCATATTTTAAAAAATCTATATAAAGTAGACTATCATGTATGAAGATTCAAGTAAGGCGACCATATTTTGCATCGCATAGTTCATGATAATGTGACCATATTTTGCACAAATATGCATATTTCCATGATAAAAAATAGTTCAAAAAGGATTTTCAGAAACAAAGTCATAAAAAAATTCGAACTGCTATAAATATGTCTTTTATGAAGTGGATACAAATAATATGGCAGAACTCAAACATAAGAAAATTGTACATAAATTAGACCATATTGGATGGTAAATTTCCAAGTATTAAGAATTTCATCGATTTCTAGCCACTTTCTCCCATTAAATGAATTTCATCTGATTTCTCGAAATTAATTCAAATTTGATCTACAAATTTGCTTTATTTGGCACCTACAAAATTCAAAAGACAACCATATCAGGTGCCCAAGTATGATTCTATACAATTTACACAAGGGTTTTAAATATTCAACCCCTAGGTACGAATATTTATGCCGCCGATTTTGACCTTATTTTGAAAAATAAAAAAAAGAAACAAATCCAAAAAATACAATCCTTTGTCATGCAATGCTTTTTATGTGTACTAGTTGAAAGGGAAAAAATATTGTTTGAGATGTTTTGTAAAAAAAATACTTCACAAAATGGACTATCATGTATAAACATGCTTGACTTTCTAGCGAAATTACCATGTTCATGGCCATATCTCTATTATAAACAACAGTTCTAAAGGCACTAGTGCATATTTCATCAAGATTTCTCCCTCCATGACGATGTGCGAGTAGTTACCTTTGTACTACCAGTCAACCTTGCTGCCTCCAAAGGCACTAGTGCATTTTTCATCAACCTTGTTGTCTCCATGACGATACGTGAGTAGTTACCTTTGTACTATGAGTCCATAGCAGTTGCTATAGATGGCACTCTCTCTCCCATGCTCTTCAATACAAAGGTCTCATGAGCTGCCCTACATGATTGAGATTCATGTGATAAAATATTTGTTTTGCTTGTTGGGATATAATGAATATCAGATTTGTTCATGTTATATATTGATACTTATGATGTTATCTTGATGCATTATTCATAGTAATATATGTCTCCGATCTATTTGTATGCTTTGCCAAAGTTTTATGCTTAGATCTTCATATGGGGTGGTGTATGATAGTTGGTTCAACCTTGCGTTGCTCTATATTCTAGTGACATAAAGGGACAAGACGTTCATTGTGTTGTTGCGGATAAGGATAAAACAATGGTTTTTATGTCACATTTGTTTGATGTTTTTATAGTTTACTGATAACCCACAAGTATAGGGGATCGCGTGTAGCCTTTTCGATAAGTAAGAGTGTCGAACCCAACGAGGAGCTAAAGGTAGGATAAGTATTCTCTCAAGTTCTATCAACCACTGATACAACTCTACGCACACTAAACGTTTGCATTATCTAGAAAATAAAACTACGATAGCAATACGGGTATGAGAGGTAGTTTTGCAAGATAATAAATAAAAGAAAGTAAATGTTAGTGCTGCAGCAATAAAATACACTAAGTAACCATATACTAACAGTACCATGAGTGTGGAAAAGTGGTGGTAATTGTGGTGGCTTTGTCCAAGATTAATTAGTGAAAGTACTTGGTTCATTGTCTTCGATGCAGTTTTCTATGTGGGAAAGGCTAAATATACATGCACTCCACTACTTGGGATTACAAGTACTATATGATTGGATTGTTAGAAAGCATCCGCAAATACTAACAATGCATTAAGGTTTCCCCAACCATAGCCTTAAGTTCAAGATCCTCTTACTCCCATACGTGCAACTAATCGGTTCGCGTTCTCAGGTTTCTGTCACTCCGGCAGAACTTCCCCCGCTTCGTTACAAATACTACCAACCCTAGGGTGTTTGATCCATGCGCGCACAAGTATAATGGACACCAAAGGACAGCACCATATAGACATACAACTCTAATGAACCTCATGCACTCGATTAAGCAATCAAAAGACAAATAAACTACGGAAACATGATGTAAATCATAGGATAAATATTATAGCATCAAACACCATGTTTACATAGGACGGTACAGAGGTTTGTGGGAGGATGAACCACTGAATACAAGGAGGAGATGGTGTTGGAGATGGCGGTGAAGATGGCGGAGAGGGGCAGCGCGGCGGCGCAGGGCGGCGGCGGCGGCGGTGCGGGGAACTCCTTTCCCCGCCGCCGGCAACATGGGGGAGCGCCGCCCCTTAGCCTCCCTCCTTCATGGCTTCTTGGGAGCCCTCCCCCATGGAGATGGGATCCATGGGGGAGGCAAAAACGTGGCTTTTGGTGGCTGAAATTCGTGGGTGGAGGAGTCCTCCACGAATTAGGTTTCCTCCCTTTATATATCTTCTCGGATTTCCGTCACCCCCTTTTAGGGTTCCACCAAAACGGGCCTACAGGCCGCGTCCGAACTCCGATTGGGCTGATCTCGGGCTTAAAATATTCGTATGGAAAATTGTGACAACTTTGTTTTCGGGGAGACTTCTGGTGGACGTCATCTTCGAGGGTCAAACTGACAATCTCCGTAAAAAGTTCTCAGACAGATTTCAGGAAAGTCCCAATTCGACCCCAACAAGGTTTCCTCTTGTATTCTTGATAATTTCTACACATCAAATAGCAAAACAAGAACATTGTGCACTTTTGCAACTATTAGTAGGTTAGTCCAAATAAATAATAAACTTAATATAAAAACAAGTGCTAAAAGCATAAAAATGACATGAAACAATCAAAAATTATAGATACGTTTTGGACGTATCATTTACATATGTCATTTTATAGATATCAAAGTATATAAGTGGTCTCGAAGTGGAGTGTTAGTTATATATGTTGTTAGATTAACGGTCTGTACATTTTGGACGTAATGCGGGAAATGGTTGTCAACTGAGGGAAATACTTGCTGATTGGCTACATCATCCCATCCACTTGGGGCTTCCCAACAACTTATGCGCTTCTTCTTCTTCTTCTTCTTCTTCTTCTTCTTCTTCTTCTTCTTCTTCTTCTTCTTCTTCTTCTTCGTCATGAACCTGAACCATCCTGGCCTTCAAAGCAAGATTGGGTTTAGTGATTCCATGAGCTCAAGATTCTCATGGAGATGAACTCACTCAACACATCATTTGAGGACAAGGTGTGGAAGAGTCCAGTCTTGGACAAATCACTGAAAACATGTTATTGTCAAATGGCATGATGGGTTTGATAAACTTGCGCTTGATCCAATTTTCAACCGTGTTCTTGCTTCCATTATCCCTCGAAGAGACCACATAAGCCGTGATTCTTTGGCAGATTTCTTCAGGGGACTCATATTCATGCATAACAAACTCATTGACTTCAACTCGGATAACATCAAACTTGGAGTGTTGGATTCCTTAGCTGCCCATGAACAACTTGTCGAGATGATCCAAGCTTCTTTAGCGGTAAACAAGGGATGAATGTCAGCAATGTTCACCGAGGTCAAACATTGTAGCCTCCTTCATCCTAGAAAGGGGTTGTACTCCTTCCCTCTCTCCCACGGTGGCGGGTTGGAGCGCCGTAGCCCAGTCCCCTGGATTGGACCGGGCCTCCTAAGAGAAGGATATGAAGGTCTTGTCATGACGGCACAAGACACGCCCGTGATGTGCCGACGTATGTGATTGTGTGGAAAACGAGGCAACCCCACAAGTGTTTGTCTGTACCTGTACGACCGTGACGAAGGTCGTACAGGCTGGAAAGAAAAGGAGAGAGAGATAAGGAGTGGAGTAGATCCCCTCCTCACTACTAGGAAACTAGCTATAGATAGAAATGGATTCTGTGGCACATATAAAAGTGCGTGCGCCATGAAAATATTTCTGTGACGCATAAAAAAAATATGCGCCACAGAAATTTTGGAATTCTGTGGTGCACGTAAACCACATATGCGCCACAGAAATACACATTTCTGTGGCGCATGTGGATGTGCGCCAACTAAATACACATTTCTGTGGCGCACATTGATATGCGCCACAGAAATACAAATTTCAGTGGCGCATATTGCGCCACAAAAGTTTCAAAAGGAAATTCAATTTTTTTAAAAAATCCAAAAAAAATCAAAAAATCCAGAAAACTTCAAAACATCCAAAAAAATCAACAAATCCAAATTTTTTGAAAATTTAAGAAAAATGTAATTTTTTTAAAATGACAAAAAAATAAAGAAATTCAAAAAAAATAAAAATTTCGAGGAATTCTAAATTTTTAGAAATTTTTTAAAAAACTAATTTTTTATTTTTTTGTCATTTAAAAAAATGCATTTTTTCTTAAAATTTTGAATTTTTTGGATTTGTTATTTTTTTGGATTTTTTGAATTTTTTGAAATTTTTGAAATTTTTGAATTTCCTTTTGAAACTTTTGAAGTTTTTGATTTTTTTCGAAATTTAAAAACACACATATATACACATACCACACATAAACTACACACACAACTACACACATATATACACATACAAGGCTTAATAGGATTGATATGATACTTATATAAGGATAGCTGAATTGAATAGAACTTAGAACTTAAGCGTGCTTGTGTTGGAGCAATCTGACGATGGGTGACCTAGTGGGAAGTCATCATTTGAGATATGTTTGCAATGTTATTAGATGTTGATGATCCCGAAGAGCAAGTCTTGATGCCTGCACAAATAACGGGATTTAGGTTGAGACTCCAAGTGCAGAGTGTATAGTATAGTGGAAGACAGTTTTCCCCACGAGGGGTGACTCGAGGGTTTAATATCGAACTCTCGGGGAATCTGAAGTGGTAGATTTATCTTCTTATCCTTCTTTTGGTTACCTACAAAACAAGGTTAGATGTTTTGGTCCTCAACCTCACCTGTGGTTGTCAAGCACAAATTGTAAGAATGATATCAGGATAGTTATGCAATGCAAACAGGAAATAAATATGCAATGATGGTGGATGCAATGGTAAATGATATTTTTGGGTTTTTAAATGATGTATGCAAGATGAAAAGTATTTTTGTATTTTCGGATTTAATGATGGATGAAAATATAAAAGTGGTATATGGTGTTGGAAAGGTGTTTCTTATGATTAAAAATGGACTGTGGTTCATGGTTTCACAAATGCACTCTCTCTTTATAAAGTGCTAGACAATGGAACACACAAAGTTAACATATGAGATTGCAACACAGGGTTTGATAACAAGTTATTTAGATATATGGGCATCACGTCCTAACATAGAGATCTTTTGGTTATTAACCTCTCTTATACTCCACCAAGATGCGAACTAAATCATAACACCTTAGTAATTAAGATAACTCAGAGTATAGCAATAAGTATCATGACATGAAGTGAAAATAAGAACATGCTAGATCTAGTCATGGAGTAGTGGCAATGGTCACGCCCACATCCCCGGTAGCATGGTATTTTAGTTTATCCCTAGTGAGGTAACAAAGTAAGGTAAAGATACCAAAGTGGATCGCAGAACTTTCTCTCACGTTCACTGCACTAGCCACCCCCCGTTACTCCAACTAATGCACACGTTCCCCTCACACGCTCTCATAAACATGCTTGATCAAAACAAGTAGACAAGAACGGGGTACATAATATGCATCTATACTCATAACTGAAACAAATATTGCAATCTCAAACATATATTAACTCATAAAGATCCACCACAAAGGTATTACAACGGTGACCGTAATCATGTTCAGCAGCTCATACGATACTAATTAGTGAAGCTCAAGAGAGGAGAGATACATAAGTTACTTCCACAAACCCATAGTCCAGAGGTGGACTACTCCCTCTTCATCATGGAGACGGTGGAGAAGTCGATGGAGAAGGTGGAGACCACGCCGGCAGCGCCCCGCCGGAGTTTTCCCCCTCCAATCTGCAGCTCCTGATCTCCGTTTTGGTGTTTCTGCGGCGCTTCTTCCAGAGAACGACGGGGGACCTTTTTTATAGGCGTTTTTAGGTCAAGACGAAGGCGGTGGAGCGAAGATCGACGGCAACGGAGCCACGAGGCCCAAACGGGTGGGTCCCACGCGGCCACAGTACCTGGCCGCGTGGGCCAGGCCCGTTTGGCCCTCGGGTCTCCGTTTGCTTGCTTCCTTTTTCCGTAGTCCTTCTTCCTTCCAAATATTGACGCCCGTAAATTTCCAGGTGATTTCGTTGACGTTTGGGTCCCTGAAACATTAAAATACAAAACTAGGGTTTTCTGCCTGTGCAGGGTTAATTCCAAATAAATGGAAAAACTATGAAGTATTCTCAAAAATCATGATAAAACATTGATATAACCCTTATATGATGCAAATATGATTGGAATATAAGCAATTAAAGTGCAAAGTTCATGTATGCATTTTACATGCATCAGATGTTCAAAAAATTCAAATATTTAGATTTTTCCAAATTATTTCATTTTTTGTTTTTTCCTGATTTTTTTTTAATTTTTGAACCTTTTTAATTTTTTTTGAGAATTCTGTGGCACATATCGTGTGGATGCGCCACAGAAATGTGAGAATTCAGTGGCGCATGTAGATAAGCGCCAAAGAAATAAAATTTAGTGGCGTGAATCTGTGACACATCCAATATGCGCCACAGAATTCCAAAAAGGTGCGCCACTGAATAGCTAGTTTCCTAGTGGTGCCTGATTATCTCTCTCCCAACTAGTTCCACCTCCTTCGTCGGTCGAGACTTCAGTCACTAGTTCTGGGTTGCGATAAACGCCACAGTTTAAGTAGACAAAAGGCACTCGAGAATAGGAATTTCGTGATGATTCTTTCATAAGGCTTCATGGTAGGTGTAGGAGATGGTTAATTAAGGCATGATCCCACCATAAGTTTCATGTATGCATCCCCTCTTGATAGTACGGTAAACTAGCTACAAACCAAAATAAAAAACGCCGGCCTCCCGCTCTTTTCTCTTTTTTCTCTTAGGGGTTCCACCAATCAAGTAGCTTCTTCTTTGAATATATCTGTAGTGCTTAACTAAAAGATTAGATACCGAAAAGTTGTCATTAAACATGATCAAAACACACTTTGAGAGGGGAAATCCCTTTCAAGTAGGTACTAGGGTTTTTTAAGCAGCTACGTGGGTCACGTTTTGCATCCACGGTCAGCAGACAAGTTCGAACCCTCGGCTAGGTCCGCCGTCATTAGTGACTTGTGATTTGTGATTTGTTTCAGCAACGGCTTGTTCACTGTAATGTTAACTTTGTGGTTAATCGTGATGATTTGGAGGATTATGTGCAGGCTTATATCTGTTTCAGAACCCGTTAGAAACAGCCGTGAGACACAACACGGCATGGAAACACAACCGTGGATGATAGGTGGGGTCCAGGAACCAACCGCTCGGTCGTAACTAGTCAAATGAGGCAAACATGGCAGGATGACAAAAATTCGCAACGTTCTACGTGACCAAGACCTGTTTCGTCGAAGGAAACTGAGATCAAACTGGGCTAATGGGCCACGGACGAATATCTACGACATAAAATGTGTGAAACGTCGCGCGCAACCGGCCTATTAAGGAAAGACCCAAAACGTCGAGAGCAAAATAACCTTTTTTTCAGCCGTCCGCAACAAAAACACTCGACGTTATCGAAACGTCGCCACAGAAACGTCCTGGATCGCCGGATATTTGGTAGTGTTCCCTCATATACAACAGTTGCATTTTTGCTGAGTTGTTTCCTATTTCCTTTTTTTCTATGATGAAAGATTCGTTTTTTAGCACTAAAAGAAGGACCATATATAGTGTTGGAGGTATGCCCTAGATACAATAATATTTAGTTATTATTTACCTCCAAGTTTATTATTAAAGTTTATATCATTATGCTACAACTACATTGGCAATTGAATAGTGAGTATTCAAAGGAAAACCTCCAATGCACGTGTAGAGATATAGAAAACATCATAGTGTTCCTAGTCTTTTCTCTAAGACTAGCTTATCTTGTTGTTAGATGATCATGTTTTTTTGATCATGGACTTTGTATAAGTCACACAACTATAACATTTAATTTTAAATGATCACGTTTTCCTGAGCAGAGCTTAGCTATATTTCGACAAACACAAGATCTTCCGCAACGGTGTTTGTAAGTATTCTAGATCTAGCATTATGGGGTGCGGCGTATCTTCATAGAATATATCTTGGCGGTTATGTTACAACAAAATTTTAAATTCTACATGTAACCCAATACATAGAGCACAACAATAGAAGAGAGGCTAGGTTCGACTACTTTCTTTTTAAGGGAAAGAAAACAGTGATAAGGCCCAACCCCAAATAACAACGGATCGACGACCCTCAACCCGGTAGTTTTTTCCGAGGAAAGCAGCTGACGGATGTCAACGTTTGTATGACGTTTACAATTAAATATTTTATATACTATCTTCAATATACCATGTTCATGAATATCTAATGTACATAATTAAAAATAGAATTAATATAAAAATATTAATATACATGGTTGTCAAATTGTTCTAATGTTTATTATTACAAGACATTTACTTATGGTAAACTGAAAGAAATATTTTGTCAGAAAATTTATTTTATTTTTAAACTAAAATTTGGGATGTTTGAGAAAGACTTTGATACAAGAAATTACATTATAAATCATAGCAAGACACTCCACAAATCAGTTTATGCCTCTAAATGTATCTTTTTTTCCGGAGAGTGTCATAGTGTGTTTATTTGTGTCCTTCCCATGATGGTATCAACCCTTAAATATCTATAGAATTTGGCATAGTGTTTTAGAGTTTATGACTTGATAGACGAGTTTCTAGAGTACAAGACCATCGAATTTAGGTGTAACTAGATAGTACTAACCTGCATGCCTCTCTTTTGCTTTTGCTGGGTAGCGGTACGTGTTCATTCTTGTGATGGGCGCCGTCTTTTTCAGCTTTCACTTGGACGAGCTTTCAATTGAACTATTGCAAGACAAGGAGTCCGACCGAGAATAGACATATTGGTGTCACTCTCACTCTCAGTAGCCAGGGTCAAGTGGAGTATATACTCGGATGTGGCACATGCTTGAACACGACGTCCTGTTGCAAGTAGCTGATGAATAGTATGCCGCAAGTCTGGTGTTCGATCATGTAGGCCTTTTTAAAAAAAAATTCCACATCGTTTGTTGTTGAAATTGAGCATGTATGTTGCTACAATATATCTGTAACCTCGATCAGCACATTCATTGTTCAGCGTGCAAGATACTGGAGAAAGCGTATGCATGCATCCATGCATGTTTTGAAATAGTCGAGACAAATTGTATTTCCATGGGCTGGAGAACGTGCGTGTGCTAGCTCCTCCATACTAATTTTCAGCTAATTAATTCAGGTTTGACTTATCAGTTTATAAAATAAGAAGTGCCAAAACGTGGCAATGCATTTTAATACTCCCTCCATTTTTATTTACTTCGCGTTCCTGGTTTTTTCAAGGTTAAACTTTTCAAAATTTGACAAAGTATGTACGAAAAAAATATCAACATCTATAATTTTAAATATATATAATATAAAAATATATCTTATGAAGATTACAATAATATTATTTTCTTTGCAAATGTTTATATTTTTTTCAATATATTTGGTCAAACTTCATAATTTTTTTCAATCTTATGGAGCTCCACGGCGGCGCAGGCTCATCCGGGGACAGGAATCGACGACGAATGAAATGGGCAGGGAGCGGTCCTTGGTGGGGTGGGGATAGAGAGAGTTGAGAGGTGGAGCAGCGTGGATGGTGGAGGCTGGGCACGGCGTCGCCGTCGGTGGCCGATAGAACGAGCTAGGGCAGTGAGGACTGAGGACGACAGGTTCAGCTGTCGGTAGCGCAAGCGGCCACCAGAAGCGTCTCGCGACGGGGAGGAAGACGCTAGCGATTTACTTATTCCTTTTTTTTATTCCCGATAGCGACTGGAATAAGCGTCGCGCGATGTAGACCTAGGACGCTAGCGATATCTACGTTTTTTCTGATTTATTTTTATTTCTCTAAGCGCCCAACTAAGCGACTCCCAACGTACATGCTCTTAGAGCATCCACAATGAGGCGCTTATCTGCCGATCGCCAGGGTCAAAATCCCGGCCGATCGACGGTTGGGCTAGCGAATCCCGGGCGCCAGACGCATGTAGTTTCGCCCGACGTCTCACTTTTTTTTCTCGCCGCGTGAAAACAGGAAGCATCCGGGCGCTAGGAACCACTGCATGCTGCGGGAATATAGCAGTTCGTTTGGTTAGATCAGCTGCCGAATAGTACTAGCTAGCTGACCCAATCAAACAATATCCAAACTAACAAACGGTAAAAAAAAAAATCCGAACCATAAATTTCGTGAGATAAACAAACCGTCACACCAACAAATTACAGATTACAAGTGTGCCGCATGAACTGCAACCAATAAAAATCAGTTGAGAACTGCATGGAAATCCTGATGTGATGATGTCAACCACTTGTTGAAATTAATTGTTGAACTTCATGGATAGATGAGGAAGGTCAAATGAATACCTGTATGGCCATATCCTTCGGCTTCCAACAGTAAAAATTTTACCACTAATTTTAGAAGTGCCAAGCATGCAGTGGATCGGAGGTGCCATTTGTAGAAATTCCATATGGCTTGACCTGCATGCAAAAGAGTTGCTATATATAATCCCAGTGCCATCTGACCACTCTTACAACTACGCACACAGGTAATTTTGAGCACTTCTGCAATCACACTTTAGGAAGATGGATTCAGAGCATACCGATTGGTACAGCCAACAAAATCCAGAGATGTTCCCACCACCAAACTATCCTGTGCACTTGTCTTCCTACCCAACTATGCCCCAGTAGGATGACTATACTAGTTATGCTCCATATAGTTCATCATCACACGTTCAAAACAATGGAGGAGGTAATGTAGAAGAAGAAGACGAAGATGAAGACGAAGTGAAGGAGGTTGGCGAAGAGGAATTCAAAGGCCGGCGTCTTTCTTGGACTGAAGAAGACGATATTCGACTGGTTAGTACAATTTTATGTTATTTGTTCGTGTTGGCTTAAATGTGCAATCCTGAATTGAAGCTCATACTTGGATGCAGATTAGTGCATGGCTGAACAACTCGATCGATTCAATGGAAGGAAACAACAAAAAGGGTGACGTGTACTGGAAGAATGTTGCTGCAGATTATAACAAGCATAGTCCACCCGGTAGAAAAAGGAACATAAAAAACTGTAAGGATCATTGGGGCAAAACAAATAAGAAGGTTGTGTGCTTTCATGGTATACATTGTCGCCTTAAAAATGCATACGCTAGCGGCCGGTGCGACTTGCAGCTGATGGGACAAGCTTTAGCCATGTACAAGAAGGAGAATGGCTCGAACTTCAACCATGTATACTGGTGGGACAAGGTAAAGATACATCAGAAATGGAGTAGGACCTACCATGAGGTAACTAGTAAAGATAATGGGACTATCCATATTCGAATAGAAGAAGAGGATCGTCCCATTGGTTACCACCAGGGGAAAGAAAAAAAGAAAAATAAAGGCAAGGGCGTTGAATCTTCGGATGATATAATTTCTTCCGATGAAGTAAAACTGTACCATGAGGCACAAGTACTAAGAGCTGAGTTAGGAAAGACAAAACAACGATCTAAATTGGCCAGCGATTACAAGGATCTAGTTTTAGCTGACACATCTTCCATGGATCCGGATCAAAGGAAGGAACATGCCCGAGCTATTAAATTCTTCGCTGATCAGCTATTTTGAGACAGCGACCTGGAGCCAGGCATCGTCGGATTTATGCAGATTTTGGGGTTGAAGAGGGCGGAGGAGCTGAGAGACAGAGTGAGCTGAGAGAGAGGATAGCTGTCGGTGGCTGTCCGTTTCGAGCGTTTTCCTCAGGTCGGTACTAGGCGCTTCAGATTCAGCGTTGGACAGGTCTCGGCGCTTACACAACGCTAACAAATGTTTTGCAATTCTTTTAGCGGCTAATTAAGCGCTTACACGACGCTAACAAATGCTGCAAATAATGTGGTCACAAACTCGACAGTCTTGGAGGAGGAAAAATGGAGGCGTTTATGGAAGCTTGATGTATTACCAAGGGTACGAACTTTTTGGTGGCGAGTTCTCAAAGGTATTATACCTGATTTCGCAACTCTCACCAGGAGGCATGTCATTGTTTTAAGTACCTGTCCGGTGTGTAAATCAAGCTCTGAAACACTCTTACATGCGCTTGTTGAGTGCTCACATGCGCAGCGGTTCTGGACTGCTGCAAAGGAATACCTCAACATAAAACTGCCACGGTTACATCCAACAACGTGGGCAGATGATATATTGTGCTCTCTAAATGTTGAGGAGCAGAAGAAGGAAAAGATTATTTCAGTCATGTCAGCTATTTGGGACTCACATAATAAATGGAGTCATGGTGATCAGGGATATGATCCAACAAAAACTGTCGAATCTGTGGCAGAAACACTTTATTTGCTTGATTCTCTGAAAGTGAAGAAGGCCAAACCGATATGTACATGTCATGGGCCGGAGGAAGGGGTCATCAAGATCAATTCTGATGGATCCATCAGGGAGGAAGATGGAGTGGCATCTACAGGAGGTGTTGCCCGTGATTCAGAGGTTTTCAAAGCCGCGTGGTGCAAGCTGTATAGAGGGATTTCTGAACCTCTTGTCATTGAAGATTTGGCATTAAGGGATGCTGTGTTATTTGCGAAGGAAAACCTCTATGGAAAAGTTATTTTTGAATCAGATTGTGCAGAACTGGTTCGGTTATGGAACGAGAGGAATAATCAGAGGGCAATCATTGCTCCTCTACTTCAGGAGATTGAAGAACTCAGTATCCATTTTGTTAGTTTTTCTATTAAGCATGTTCGTAGGTCTGCCAACTCTGTAGCTCATGAGTGCGCACGTTATGCTTGTGTGCATCGTGCCTCTATGGTGTGGTTGGGAGCTAGTCCCCAGTTTCTGAAACATTGTATTCAGGCTGACGGTGGTTCAGCTATTTTAAGTTAATAAAGTCGCAGGTGTTCTATCAAAAAAAAAAAATTAAGCGCTCCGCGTTGCGGACAGAGGCGCTAACCTGGAAACTATATTTTGTGGAATTATTTTTTATCACATATAAGCGTCTCCGTAGGCGTCTCCCACTGTGGATGCTCTTATACCCACACGTCCAGGTAATTTCCAGCGTGGGATCCCTAATCTCGCGGTTTTGACTTTCTTTTGCCCGCAGGTCGCATAGGCTTTGACCTCTCAGCTGGTGTTTGTCCTGTTCCATGCACGCGGGCCTGACACTGCAGTCTCGATCCCTTCGCTGCTGGCGTCTCACTCTCCTTAGAACATCTTCATCAGGGTCTCTCAAAATGTGCCTGGCATTCTTGAAATTGTGTGTCCAAACACCCTTGAAAATGTGTCCGCTACGGCCTACGGAGATATGGATATATTCGGACTTCTTGAAATCCGCAGGCCCGGTCCTAAGATTTCACCATCTCAGTGTGAAACTAATACTCGGAATTCATTAATAAAACTATAATAAGAATAATCAATAAATGCAATAGTTATCGTTATTAACAAAAAAAATAGTGTATCAAACAACAATATTTATTTCAAATAATTTGTATATTACCTTAGAAACTTCTTCTCACATTTCTAGATGCAAAGTCATAAATGATTGTATCAATATCAATCTCATCCAATAATACTCGTCTAAATTACTCCAAGTGATCCTGTTACCCTTCAAAAATTTGTCCATAGAACTGCTATGTAATGCTATCAACTTCTTTACTCGTTTTCTCTTATTCCTTTTCTGACTACCGGATGGAGACTTTCTTGTTCATAGCCACGCTAAAAATAAGAAAAGTATAGACTACCTAACTAGAAAATTAGAGGACATCCAAAATTCAGGATCCATCAATGATACCTTGTGTTATTCTTCAGTTCTAGGATCGCAGCGGGAGGCTACCTTGGGAATTTGAGCGATCGAATCAGGCAGCACAACGGCGGAAGCGCCCAGGTGAGACGAGATCCGATAGACTAGGCCGATCTGGACATGGTACCAAAATAATTACCTTTCGGTCAAATTATTTCAGCAATTTTAGTACTACACATAAATTTAAAAACTATTTTGATTTTTTCAAATATTTAAATTAATTTTAAGAGAACATTTCGGTCATTTGTCTGAAACGAAAACCGAAATCACTGAAATTCACTGAATTTTAGTGATTTCAGTAGTGGACAAAATTTTGCCGAAACTGGAATTTGAAACACATCGGGACCAACTCACGTTTCACGAACAGGTACAAGGGTTGCTGGTTCTTTTTCAGGGACACGTACGGAGTATGGAGTTTTTGTGTGGTTGATGCGCGAACCATCTACCACATATTTGGTGAACCGTTGTAGATTGTTCTGTCATGCTGCTTTTACCACAGTAATTCTTACGTGGTAAAATCAGTTTTAGCCACGAGAAAAGGTCCTACCAAGAATTTTGGACGTGGTAAAACCAATTCTAGTCTACTTTTGTATCTGCTAGAGTGCTAGCTTAATGTATCTGTTGTACCCGTTAGAGTGAAAAAGGTAATTTTGGATTATGTTTACTATTCTGCAATGTCAGAAACTAAATTTGTAATGTAATTTGTTGGATTTGGTATCTACTATTATTGAGTGCTACTTATTTGTAATGAATAGAACTTAATTAAGTATATTTTTGTTTGTTTGATTTTCAATCTTTTTATTTTTCATTTCCTTCGTTAACTATGACTAGCAGACCTTTCTTGTTCTGAAGTATACCGCATTCGTAACATGGGAAACTAGTCTATAGTTGCTTCATTTCTTGCGGTCATCAGTGAATTATTTGGTGTGGATTTGAGTATAAACCTGAAATTTTTCAATCTTTGGATTTTGCAATCTGTAGACTTTGCAAGTTAACAGTCAACATATTTTTCCTGCAAGTTTCGAGTCGATTGCAAGCACCTGATGATTTTTCAGATACATTATGTAAATCTTGTTATAAACGTTTCCCATCTTTTTATACTAAACATTTTGACTTTATTTGTAACACATGTAGCCACAAAATGCATGTTGTTTTACAAACATTTTATGTGATAATTTTTAACATACCTTTTTCATGAATAACTACCATAATAACTATATTCATATATGTTTTTCATATAGTTGCAATATTTATTATTGCATAAAATTTACTTATGCTTAACTGAAACAATATTTGGTCACAAGAACTATTTCTTATTAAGTTAAATTGGGATGCTTATGAAAGATTTTGTCACAACGAATTACATCCTAGATCAAAGTAAGACGAAAGTGCCACACCAGTCCACAAATCAAATTTATGTATCATGGTGTGTGTTTATTTTGTGTCCTTTTCCATATAGAATTCTTAAATATCGATGTTTTAGAGTGCAAGAGTTTAACAACTAACCTTCCGCGGGTAGTTTAACTGAAAGACGTTTCTTGACTAGTGTACATGACTATCAAATTTAGGTTAACTAGCTAAATACTGTAATGTATGCCTCTGTTTTGCTCTTCCTCTGTACATACTCGGTTCTTGTGATGGGCGCACCTCTTTTTCAGTTTTCAGTTCGATAAGCTTCCAGGCCAGAAAGGACATATTGGTGTCACTCAACACCCAGTGGAGTATACATTCGGATCTTGCTTTCTATATGGCACATGCGTGAAAACGACGTCCCCTGTTGCAAGTTGCTGATGAATTTGCACGTAGGCCTGGTGTTCACTTAGGCCTTTTTTTTTACCCACAGCGTGTCAGCGTTTGTTGCTGAAATTGAGTAGGCATGCAGGTACAATATCCGTGTCGCCTGGATCTGCACATTGATTGTTCAGCGTGCAAGATACTGAGAAAGAATGCATATGCATATTTTCAAATATTCGAGACAAATTTTAGCGTGCGTGCTAGCTTCTCCATAAATAAATATAGCTAATTCACGCTTGAGTGATCCGTTTGCAGATCAAATAGTGTCAAAACTGGGCAATGCATTCTAGCTTCTGCATTCTAGCAACAATTTGCCCGGCCGAGAACTGAGCTCTGGCTCAGTGGCAAAGAGAAGCAGTGGCCTCCCTCCCCCCGAGATCGACTCTCGAAGGGAGCGATTTTCCAGGTGTCTCAGCACTGTTTTGTGGATACTGTAGCTGCACTGTTCACTAGGGGCGGTGTAATATTCTTTGCTGGCCTCTCTCAGCACGCGTTCGAGCCACAGCGATAGGAGTCACAAAACGCGTGGGGTTTGTATAGATTTGTAGATCTTAGCTTGCACACTAGGATGTGTGTGGTGTTGTGTACGTGCGTGTGGTGTGAGTTGGTGTATTAAGTTCAGATACTATAGCTGTACCAATCCAAAGAGGCATAAAAAAAACAATTTGCCCGGCCCGATTGGTCGCATGTGAAATTGTCAACTAGTATCTGAAGTAGGAATCTCTAGGGTCGGCCACCCTCCTCCATCTGCATGTCATCGTCTCCCGGCGGCTCAAAGAAGTCGTACGCACTGCCGCCCCAGCCGGCCGTTGGCGAGAAGAGCGGCGGCTGGTGCGCCACGACCGCTCGCCAGTCCATGCCTTCTTCCTGCGCCACCACCACCTCGCCGCCACCAAAAATATTCGTGCCGTGGCCGTACTGCTGCGTGGCAAACCACGGATCCATCGACGGCGCGGTGGCCGTCGCCAGCAAGCAGTCGTATACGGCCGTGGCCGGGAGCGCGCGGTTGGCGTGGGACAGCGCGGCCGCCTGCACCTCCTGCGGGTCGATCGACGCTGTGGCGGCAGGGCGGCGGCGGCGAGTCCGCGAAGTTCAGGTCCGCGCAGACGGCGGCCTGGGAGCGTCATAGGAGCCCAGCCACGCGCGGCCTTCTCGGGAGCGTCATAGGAGCCCAGCCAGATGCGCTCCCGGCTGTTGGGCAGCCGGATCTCCGACACCCACTTGCCCCACTTGCGCCGCCGCACGCCCTTGTACTTTCTGCCGCCCTCCCTCGTCTCTGGGGGCGGGGACGCGGTGCTGCTCGCAGCCGGCGACGACATGTCGTTGGTCTGGTGGATCAGATGGTGGCCAGGGGACTAGCCTTGCTGTAGCTTGCGTCGTGTTGCTGACTTGCTGAACGTCGAAGGCTGGCGTGGTGGTGATCGACGATGGTGTTGGCGGCAGTGATCGCGAAGCTACTTATAAGGTTATGCCGTCACGGCGTCGCCTGCCGGGGTCGCGCGCTGCGTGTTGACTCGAGGATGGCGCGTAGGGACGGGGCACTACAGGAATCGCCCGATACGCCGACGGCTGGAAGCCGTCGACGTGCATGGTCTGACTCTGAACTTGCTAGCTTACCTGGCAATGGCATGGCACGGGATTGCTTTGGAGCAGCTTCTCTCGTCCTATTTATCGGGGTCATCGGCATACACGTCACAATGTAAAGGGTCTATGAAAGGCCCTTGACAAACGGACCACTGTCATATACGTCTGTACGCCCGGTGGTCGTCGGCTTACATATGCCTGTCGGCATATAGTACATGCCGGACACATGGCCCTACCGTTCGGACGCCTGACGGTAAACTATCGTTGCTAAGTGTACGCTGGCGGTCATGTCAATGGACCTCGGCATATAGGATATGCTGAGGGCTGCCGGCATACACAATGTTTTTTTTTCCTTGTAGTTTGCGACTATAGGAGATTAGCAGAGGACTTCGTCCCCGAGAGCTCCGCGCCGTCGTCGCGGTGCTCTGCCAGCGCACGGCACGGGAGGAGGCGGGGCTCCAGAAGCGCCACCGCCGGAACGACGAGTTCGACGCCATCTAGGCAGAGCTCTACGTCGACCTCGTCTCCGACGAGGAGTGAGCGCAACCGCCGCTGCGTCGCCGCCGCACCCGAGGTCTCCGCGGGTGAGCCAATTTTGGCGTTAGGGTTATGGTGGCGACGAAAATTAGTGTAATAATGGCTATGATCATATACTTTTGCTATGAACTCGGTGAAGATGATCATCTGTTTGTTCCCGTGAGTGCAAAAGTTTTAAATTTCCAGTTCTATTTACATTTTCTATTCTACGTTGTGAAATTTGGACCTGAATCACCCAAAACACGAACTGAAAATCGCGTTTTCAGTTCCGCGGGTTACTGATAGAGTGATAGAGATGATCTAAAGCCAAGAAAGTGAAAGCATCGCCGGCCGGTCGCTCTCAAAACCCAAATCGATCGAGAGAAGGCCATCGATATCAGTCGATCGATCGTTTCGTAGCGCATTTTTCTCCGATACCGTGTTAGTACCGCAGGCTTACAGCGACCTCCGGTAACACTGCAACACTGCCCAGGACATCCAGATCCAGCTAGCTACTTAGCTAGGCTCTCGAGTCTCCGGCCGGTGCCGTTGTGAAACTACGCCGATTCGGCGCCCAGGTGAGATTGATCGAGTCAAACGAGAGAGATTTTGTTTAACCCGCGCCTGTGTGTGTATGCATGCAGCTGTACCGCCGCGAGCAGGCCGGTGATTCTTAGCGGCAAGATCGAGTGATATATGTGACTGTGTCGATCTTGATCAAGTAGAATTGGCTCTATCCGCCGGAACAGAACAGGTCAACGGTTTTAAATTGTGCGCATGCAGTACAACGGTCGGCGTGACACATGTAAGCTAACCAGAGGCAGTTCGAGTAAAGAATCGGACAAATTTTACTAGGTAGTAGATGACTCACTTATATGTGAGTAGTTAGCATAAAGGTACCACGTGTCTAGCAAAAATTCCCGATTGGTACCACTCTATGTTCTTGCAGCAGAAATCTAACACATTTTGTTCGGCGGCTCTCAGAAAACCCAAATCCGGCTATGATGACAAATTGACACCCGGGCACACATGTCAGGTGACGTGGCAAGTAGGGCCCACTTGCCAGTCTAATTTAAAAGTAGAAAATCTAAAAAAAACAATTTGTTGGCTGAGGTGAACATGCATGGATTTCCTCTGCTTCTCTTATGGCTCCCCATGCACGCGGGCGGAGGTCAACCGCGGCCGTCTGGCTGTGGTGGTCAGCCGCCGCCGTGCTCACTGCTCACCGACAACGGGAGCGACGTGCCTATGCACGGGCCCGCGGTGCGTGCCACCTTGCCTCACACCGCCGCAGATCCCAATTCTGCCCGTGGCGGCCATCGGCGTCGATCATGCCCTTCCCCTGGCAGTCGCTCCTGCCCAAGACCCTCGCCGTCCATAGTACTAGGAAAAAATAAAAGCATTCCAGATACACATTGTTTGACGAGGATTTATATTCGAGAAATATAATTAAACCATATTAGATGGCCAATTCCCAAGTATTAACGATTTTCTAAATTATATCTATAAGCTTGTTCTAGTGTTCCCCTAAAAATTGTAAGACTTATTTTAAGGTACTCAATTAGGATTATATACAATAGCCACAACGAGCGTTGAAAGATCCAAACCCTAGATAGCAATAGTTTGCCGACGAATTTTTACTACATTTTGAAAAAAAGAAAAGGAGGAGAATATATAAAATCCTTTGGCAAAGATTACTTGATGTGTACCGATTGCAAGGAAAAATGGTATTTTTTTTACATATTTTGTAATTAACATTCATGTCTTTCGAGCCAAGTGACCACGCTCATGCATGAGCATATCGATAGCATAGTTCATGATAGTATAACCATATTTGGCAAAATGTGCATCTTGTCATGATAAACAATAGTTCCAAAAAGGAGTTTCCAACTTTTTGAAAAACAAACATTTATAGTGCTAAAAATGAGTTTTTTTTGTGAAGCAAATGAAAATAATATGGTACATATGACACCTCTATAATTTTCACACAAAGTAAACCATATTCAATGACAAAGTTTCAATTATTAAGAATGGTAGCGATTTCTAGCTGCTACCATAAGATTAGTTTCGATCGATTTCCCTAAAGTAATTCAGATTTCATCTATAAGTGTGTTCAAGTTTGCTTCTAGAAAACAGCAAAAATCATTTTATGATCCCCATATATAATTATATGCAATAGTCATAGAGGAGTTGTCGAAAGATTCAAGCTCGTACATATAAATAATTTTGTGGGCATTATTTAGCCGTATTGAAAATGAAAATGAAAAAAATTCAAAAAATACAATCATTTTGCATGGAGTCGTCTATGTGTACTAGTTTCAAAGATTAAATAGTTCGAAGGCATAAGGTCTGAGACCCTGGACCAGTCCGGGGCACAGTCCGACCCAAGTACAGTTGGCGCAGCGGTTAACCCGGACAGGACACGCACATAGTATCGACCCTTAAATATCTGTAAAATTTGTCTTATTAGTGTTTTACTCCCTCCGATCCATATTATGTGTCGTGAGATTTGAACTAAGCTAGTACAATTAGCACGTGTAACGTACGACACTTAAATAGGATCGGAGGGAGTAGTGTTTATGACTTGCTAGACGAGTTTCTAGAGTACAAGACGAGGAGTTTTAGACGTCTTTTTCAGCTTTCACTTGGTCGAGCTTTCAGTTGAACTATTGGAAGACAAGGAGTCCGACCGAGAATACAGATAATTGGTGTCACTCGATCTCACTCTCAGTACCCAATGGGTCGGGTGGAGTATATACTCGGATGTGGCACATGCTTGAAAACGACGTCCTGTTGCAAGTAGCTGATGAATAGTATGCACGCAGGTCTGGTGTTCGATCGTGTGGTTTTTTTTTTTTTCGATTCCACATCGTTTGTTGTTGAAATTGAACATGTATGTACTGCTACAATATGTGTAACATTCATTGTTCAGCGTGCAAGATACGGGAGAAAGCATGCATCTTAGTAGCTGCTACAAGCAAGAAGCCAAGCAATGGAAGATTGCCAGTGCAGGTCGTTTTACTCTTCAACAGGACTAGTTCTAGGTCGTTATCCTTCTCTTTTTGCTGGCGTTCCTTAGTAGGTTTTAAGCTTTTTAGCCAGCCGTGGTCGTTGTAATTTTTTCCTTTCTTTCTTTTGGCTTTTCGCCGTCTCTGTAAGACTTTCAGCCGTTCATCTTCGGCTTTCTCTCCTATCTAATATATTACATGCAGCGCTCCTGCATGGTTCTATAAAAAAAAGTATTCGAGACAAATTATATTTCCAAGCTAGGGCTGGAGAGCGTGCGTGCTAGCTCCTCCATACAAATTTTCAGCTAATTCAGGTTTGGCTTATCTGTTTGCAAATTAAAAATGCCAAAACTTGGCAATGCATTTTAATACTAAACTGGTACAATTTCCTGCACAGCTCACGAGAATAATTACGGATACGATGGAGTATGAGTTTTAATGCACCCGAAAAAATTTGCACGTCTCGATTAATCCCAGCATGTCAATTGTCAAGTTGTGAACCTAGTATATGATGAAGCAGGAGTGTCTAGGGTGAAAAGCTCCAAAGCGAAGCGCTGCTGCCATAGTCACCATCCTCCATTGGCGTGTCATGGTCTCCCGGTGGCGGCGCTTGCAAGTAGTCGTAGGCGCTGCTGCCCCAGCCGGCCGTCGGCGAGAAGAGCGGCGGCTGGTTTTCCATAACCGTGCGCCAGTCTACGTTAGGGTCCGGCGCAACAATCTCGCCACCCAAGACGTCCGTGACGTCGCCCTGCTGCGTGAAGAAACAATCCTCCATCGACAGCTGAGCCGGCGCCGCCGCGGCCGCCTCCCGTGCCCTGACGTGGGCGCGGTTGGCGTGGGACAGAGCGGCGGCCTGCACCTCCTGCGGGTCTACGCTTTGGCGGCACGGCGGCGGCGGCGGCGGCGAGTCCGGGAAGTTGAGGCCGGCGGTGCCGGCGTGCGGGCCACGGAGGCAGACGAAGGCGGCGTCGAATGCGCGCGCGGCCTTCTCGGGCGCGTCGTAGGAGCCCAGCCAGATGCGCTCCCGGCTGTTGGGCAGCCGGATCTCGCACACCCACTTCCCCCACTTGCGCAGCCGCACGCCCTTGTACTTCCTGCCACCACCGCTGGCCTCCGTCGTCTCCGGCAAAGCGGCGCTGCATGCCGACGGCGATGACATGCCACTGGTCAAGCTTATGACGTGCTGCTGTACGTTGAGGGAGTGATGCGGGGGGCTGTCTGCGTGGTCACCTGATGCTGTTGGCGCCTTGGCGGCCGGGATGGCGCGGCTACTTATAGTTACCACCGTCGCCGGACGGCACCGCGCGTGGCGCGTGGACGGCTCGTCGGACGGCGACGTGCATGGCGAGTCGCAAGGCGCCGCGCAATAGCCAACGAGATAGATTGCTTTGGTAGAAGACTAGAAGTTGTGGACTTGTGGTTGTGGCTGAGCCGCTGAGCACGCACCCGTATGGCCGACTGGCCGTATCCACGCCGTCCGTCATGCAAAGAGATAGGCGTCCAGGTAGTTTTCAGCGTGGGATCCCGCAGGTTTTGACTTTGTTTTTCCCGCAGGTTGCATAGGCTTTGACCTCTCATCAGGTGTTTCCTGTTCCGTACACGCGTGCCTGACACTGCAGTCTCGCTCCCCTTGGCTGGCCGCATATGGTGTTTTTTTTTTTTTTTTTGAATTTTGGCCGCATATGGTGTTGAATTACAGGGACGCTCTTTTTGATGTTTCTGAGGCTAGTTTTGGCAAACAAAATGGGGAAAAATCTGAGCTTCGTGAAACATTATGATGGAAAATTCAGTACCGCTAAGGAACCGGGCCAGGATGGTTAAAAAAACCTAATATAAACGTTTCCCATCTATATATGAGTTTACCATTGTTGGGAAAAATACGAGCCGTCCATCCAAAGCAACCCAATGGTGGAAAAATAGGAGGTGCCAAAGTAAAAGTAATGGAAGAGAAGATAGGAAAAAGACGGGAGACTAGTACCAAAAACAGGTGAGAGCACACCCAGACTATTATTTATTTATTTGTTAAAAGGTACTCACTCTGTCCCAAAATTTAAGTCGCCTTCTAATTTCGATGGTCACGACGTACAATTTTGACCATGATTTATACTTATAATACGTACATAAAATTAGTATAAAATATATGAAATGGAAGACTTTTGTAAGACGAATCCAACGGTATCATTTATATATTCTCAATCAATATAATTTATTATATATTAGTGGTCAAATTTGAGTATTGAAGATGGCCTTATATTTTCAATCACAGAGAGTAGATAGGTAATTTCAGTCTAGATGACCCCGCATCTCTCTCTCTCTCTCTCTCTCTCTCTCTCTCTCTCTCTCTCTCTCTCTCTCTCAGAGGCAAAAGAAGCTTTCGCACAATGATGTTGCTTCCCCTGATCCCAATCTCTCCACCTATTGGGCGACCTACACCGGCGACGACAATTCTGTGGCCTCTTCGGAAAGAGCATGACGACCTCTCCCTCATAGAAAATGGCGCGGCGACCTCTCGTCATTTGGTGGCTATGCGGGAACCTACCCCTCACTGGGTGGACATATGAGCTCTTGGTCGTCCAAAATGGCCCAGAGAGATCACCCTTTTTTTAAAGCAGCACAACGACATCTACTTCTTCAGGAACGGAGCGGCGCAACTTGCCCTCTTCAGTAGCTATGCAATGGCCTATTTCTCGTCTGAAGCGGAGCGACAACCAACTGTCGTCAACTGCGCCTCGACGAGCACGTCATCTTTGTAATGTTGGAAATATGCCCTAAAGGCAATAATAAAGATGTTATTATTCTATTTTCTGTATATCGAATTATTAAGTTTATAGTATACGCTATAATTATAATATCTTCTGCCTATTTGTGCCAAATGGAAAACCTATTAGCATGTGTAGAATTATCAACACCATATTAGTTCCCTTTTGAGTCCTCTCGAGTAGCTCATGAGATTATTAAATGGTTCAGTTTTCCTAACCATAAGTATGAGTAAGGAGTTATGGTGATGCTAATAATCATGAGGACATAATGTTAGTGTAATGGTGTGGTTGATAGACCTATCGTTATATTTAGAGGTACATCGTCAATTCGTTGTCAGTAATTACTCATGAAATAAGTTTATATTTGCTAGACAATCCTTACACCATGAGAGGGTCGAAGTCTCGGGACACCGTACATGTACTTGTGAGGATACTAAACATCACTCTGTAACTGGGTTATCATAAAAGTGTCTTCCGGTATGTCAAAAAGTATCCCGTGGATTATGCATAATGGAACCTCGCAACGTGCACGATGACGCTACTCCCAGAAGACGTGGATACCTCGGAGGTGTTGTTTATTTCAACACTGATAGTGTGAGCCTTGCGACGAGATATTCTCACCGCTG
Organism: Poa pratensis; assembly: GCA_947311845.1. Taxonomy (NCBI): domain Eukaryota; kingdom Viridiplantae; phylum Streptophyta; class Magnoliopsida; order Poales; family Poaceae; genus Poa; species Poa pratensis. The sequence continues at coordinate 84,097,195 of CAMZMU010000034.1, forward strand.
GGAGTCGCGCGGGAATCGGCATCGACTATAGTTGTCTTCCGCTTCATTCACGGTTGTAAAGGGTACATTACTATTTACCTCGATAGTGATCTTGGTTATATGTTTGCGTGCAGCTTTTTTGGGTAGCACATTCCCCAACATGTAAGTAGCGTAGGGACACCTCTCCCTCTTTGGCAAATGGTGGTGTGGCGAGCTGCCCAGCTCTTGGTCATGTATTTTTATATGGGATGTTCAGTTTTGTACAAGTTCTTTGTGTATATGTTCGGGGCTGCAAAGCACTTGTCCAGTCGCTTCTCATGTGAATGTCCTCATTTTTCATGTATTGATAATTTGGTGTCCTGCAATTATGTGTGAATATGATCCTCCGACTCCAAGCAAAGTGAAATGACAAACAATATCTCCATCATGCTGTTGCACTATACCAAAGACAAGACTTATTTTCACTTTTTCCCGTTCAGAGCGACTGTGAGCAACCTACTTGAACTCTAGGACCTCACGCCATGTGAAGTCTAAGCGCGCGAGAGCTGTCGACAGTGAGCAGGCTAGCCAGCGGCACGTCGGGGAGTTGAGCGACTTGCACATGGACCTTCCTTTCACCACAGCGCGATGGAGGCCGGTCGACGCCGTGGTCAACTGCACAGTGGTCGATCTGACCGAGAACGTCTTAGGTGTGCAGTGAAGAGTTATAATTCATAATTAGTGGCATGGAGAGAGTTGACCGGCGAGGGAGGAATCAAGTGTGGCAGCGTGAGAGATCAGTGTTGCTAGTCCATTACTGACTCGCGATTGATCTCACTCCAGTCTAGATCTGCCATCTGAGGAAGGAGTAGAGAATACATGGTGCAATTAATAAAACACACTTGATGATTATATCTTAATTGACTCCTTAGGTCAATGGTTAGAAAATTTCAAGGGAATTACTTTTACTATTTGCGAACCACGGTAACAAAGCTCCTTGTATCAATTTATACTAAACATGTTGACTTTATTCGTAATGCATCTCGCAACAAAATGTATGTTGTTTTATAGATATATTATCTTACATATGCCATTTTCATGAATAACTAGCATAGTAACTGAGTTAGTTAATCACACTCTTACATATTAAAAAATATATATATTTGTTTACCCTAAAAAATAGATATATGTTTGTCATATGGTTAGAGTATTTATTACTCCCTCCGTTCATATATATAACTTTTTGGGAGTTCAATTTGAACGCTCAAAACGTCTTATATTTCTGAACATGGTAAGTATTACAAAACATTTCTTATGCTAAACTGAAATAATATTTTGTCAAGCAAACTATTTATTATTAAATTAAATTTCGGATGGTTAAGAATTTAGTTTCTGTTAAAATGAATTTCATTCTGGATCGAAGTAAGAGAAAAGTACCGCGTCACTCGATAAATAAATGTATGCATGTTAATGTATTATAGTGTGTTTATTTGTGTCCTTGTCCATATAGTATTTGTTAAGTATCTATAACACTTGGTATAGTGTTTTAGAGTATATGAATTTAACAACTAAGTAACTAACTCGAAAGACATTTCTAGAGTTTGCATGACTATGGAAATTGGTATACTGAAATGTATGCCTCTGTTTTGCTCTTGCTCGGTACATGCTCGGTTCTTGTGATAATGTGATGGGTCATTCTGTGGGCGGCCGTTCCATTTTTTTTCTCTACTGACAAAGTCCACCGATTGGTTCTAGGTATTGGATTACTAATTCATTTTCGTATGAATTAGATAGTAAGAATGAACATTCCAAAGTTCCATATTTGTCTCAAATCATATGATTTCTACCTAATGGGACTTTAGATCGCATCCAACTGGTAAAGTGGGTGTAATAAGGTGATGATTTGTATTCCAACAAATTGGTTCAAGAAACCTGTACACATTCATGGCCGGTTGGGGCTTTAGAGCATCTCCACTCGCGCCCCCTAAAACGCGTCCGGATTTGAGCCGGCGCGAGCGCTTTGGGGCGGCGTCCGGACCAAACGGCGCGTTTGGGGGTGCCCTCTCCCCACTCGCCGCCCCCAAACGAATTCTAAATTTTTTGAATTCAAACATAAAACGGCTGTTCATTCATACTTTTAGGGAAATTTAAAACATTCAAACGAAATTTAAAACATTTAAACTAAAACTAAAACTAAACTAAACTAAACTAACTACTGGTAGAACACGTCGTAGTCCTTCTCCTTCACGCCGCCGCTCGGCCCTGCCTCGCATGTCCGGCGAGCACGGGTACAACGCGCGAAACAGCGCCTCCGCCTCGTGCTTGAGCAGCGTGCGAGGGCCGAAGCCGTTCGCCGCCGCGCCGCTGCACCTTTTGTTCAAAGACATTGCTACGGCCAGCTAGGGTTGGAGGGAGGCGGCGGAGAGACGGAGGGAAGAGGCGATCTAGGGTTGTGCGGCGAGATGGAGGGAGAGGGCGCCTTTTAACTGCGGCGGCGAGAGGTAGCTGGGCCGGTGGCATCGCATTTATGCCGCCGCGTGGGAAATTACTGCGGCCACAGCGGCGACCAGGACGAAGACTGCCTTCTCGCATGCCTCTGTCTATGACAGGGCGGCCCCACGGCACGTTTCGTTCCGTCCGACGCTACCAACATGACCCCATCGAAGGCGGTTGGGCCGGTAGCGCCGGATGAAATTTGGGGCGCGCCCGGACGAAAAGGGCCTATGGGGCGCGCGAGTGGAAGTCATTTTCCGCTCGGCGCGTCCCAAAGGCCTTTGGGGGGCTTTGGGGCGACGAGTGGAGATGCTCTTAGTATATGTGGAGTACATAATGCTGACTACAAAAAAAGATGAAGGGAAGTGTACGTATCGCTGACTTGCTTATCAGTGGTCAGCGGCTGATTATTTTTTAGACGAAAAAAGGAGACGACACACGATGCGTGGAAGGTCAGATTTGACTGGGTCGATTGTGCCGCCGTACGTTGTGGATGCTCTCCACACGAGTCCACGTACGGTAAAACAATTCGGGCGGTCATCACCACTACGTCATGTCGGTCCGGCTAAGCTTGTCACGTAGCGAATTATCTCTTTATTTGATTCTCCGCTCATCTCACCAACCTATTTCTCTTCACGTACAGCTTTTATGGATGCAACTTTTGTGTGCGATACAAGCTTTTAAATCAAGACCGATGTAAGGTACTGACACAAATATAACATGTGATTTTACAAATATCATTTATATCGGAAATCCAGGTCACGGGCAGATGGGCCACTGTTTAAAAAATAATTTTCAAAATGTCAAAAAATAAAAATAAAAAATTCGGATATACTTCAAGACATTTTATGTTAACACAAAAAAATCACAAAGAAAAGACATTTTTTGTATCATGTGCAAAAAAAACAAATCCGAACGTTACAAAATGACTTTGTACGAGACATTTTTTATCTTCAGATACCCTCAGCACGATGAAGTTTCTGCCATCAGCGCCCTTGAATATAGCACCAAAATACTTGGGGCCTCTTTGGATTGTAAGAATTTCAAAGGATTTTCATAGGTTCCAATCCTTAGGTATTTTCCTATTTACCTTTGATTCAAAGGAATGGTGCTACCAAAATCCTATGGATTGGATTCCTATGACTCAATTCCATAGGAATTTCAACACCCACTACAACCTCTTTTTTAGACTCAAGTGCGTAGGAGTCACTTTTCCTGTGTTTTTCCTTTGTTTTATCCAAACGACAATTCCTACAGTTTTCCAATGTTTTACTATCCTCTGTTTTGCACTTGCAAAACTTTGAAGTTCCCATGTTTTTCAGATTCATTTGTTTTTCATCCCTGTAATCCAAAGGGGCCCTTGGAGTAGAGGACGGAGCTGCCTATAGAGACCGGCAACGAGATCCTCTTGCCTTGCTCATCTAGGTGGCCTGGTCCGACAGCGACGACCTGCCCCGATAAACGCATATACTATTAGGTCACGTAATTTTTATTTGGACAAGATGTGAAGCTACATGAATGATTATCCAAACAAGCAGTTCATAACCATAGCCATCATAGACAGTAAGATTGTCCAAGAGAACTCAAACTCGATGACTAACCATTCCAATAGATGGCTTCTCCTTGACAGTATCAGTCAGCAACAGGCCACCGAGGGTTTTATCTTCAGCTACAGCTACCCGTTATATGAGAAAAGGAAGAAGAAAATCACAATTATAACATGATTTTAAGAGTGTTCTAGGCATTTATGTGAAATACAATATTTCGTCCCCCTTAATTGACAACAGTTGCACCATGCAAACCACACCTGTTAATGTAACCAGATGTGCTAATCGAATATACAATCTCTACCTGGATAAGGACACGGTCAGCAGAGGCGGAACTATGTTGAGGCCCGGGGGGGCAGCCCCCTTCCAGCCCCCGAAAATTTTGCAAAAAATCAGTACATTTTGGCCAGTTTTTGTCAAAAAAAAACAGTGATATATCCCCCCATTAGTTCAGCCCAAGCTCCACCACTGACAGTCAGCAAGAGGCTTCATGTCTTTCACATCATCTGTCTCTAGAATTCCTATGATATCGTCCTCTTTTAGAATCAGATGGTTGGAGTCATTCAACTCCACATATGTTCCAGCAAACCTCAAACATACAACCTGAGCGCCAACCTATGTAACAGATAATACATGTTACAAATGTCTTTTTTCTCGCAAACCACTGGTAAGAACTTGTTTATATTGAGAACTATTATAGCAAAACACTTGTAAAAGGATCAGGTCAAGGGCGGGCCACAAACGACCTATTTACAATAACTAAAAACAAAAAATATAGGGGAAGGTTGGGGTCGCCGCGGCGCCTTACTCATCGTCGTCGCTGTCGAATGATGATGTATGGCGGCGCGACCCAGATATGGGCCGACGACACACGGCCAAGCGGCATGGGAGGCTGCTCCTGCTCCTCCCGCGGCGGCGGCAGGTCAGGGGCAGGGCCAATCCAGTACCAAGACTGGCCGTAGAGATTGACGGGGAGGGGTTGCGCCTGCTGCTGAAGCTCCGGGTCAGGCTTTATCCTGGCCCACCATGGCTGCGACGGCGGCAGTGGTGGCTGCTGGTCCTCCTGGAGCACACGCTCCCAGCGTTTGATCTCAACCTCGACGAGCATGCGCCGGGACTCCTCGCAGACCTTTTGCAGCTGTGGGTCGCCATCCTCCAGCCCCTCCTTGAACCATATCTCCTCCACCTGGCCCCGCAGCGACGTGTACTGTTCCGGCACGGGCGGTGGCATAGGTGCAGGCGCAAACAAGCTCTGCCGGCGCTCATCATGCTCCTCCCGGATGGCGCGAGTTGGGCGCGAATGCCGGGTCGTCGAGGTACTCCTCCAGGAGCGCGTCGCGGCGGCGCTCGACCTCCGGGGCCCATGCACGGCCGCTCGTCAGAATCGGTGGCACCGAAATCCGCTGTGGATTTAGGTGCCAGAAGTCCTGCAGATGCACATTAGACCAGCGCAACGGCGTGGCGTGGTTCCAATGACACCAGCACTCCTTCAAGGCGACGTAGCGGCGACGGCCCCTACCAGATATGGGGCACGACGCGAAGGAGGAGGGGGAGCACTGCGCGAAGCAAATCTACACCGGCCGGTGGACGAGCCGTCGTCGTAGTCGTGCTTCCCCTTGGTCCACCGTAGCGGCATTGCTCCTGCTAGGGTTTTGTTGTTGGCGGCGGGGGAGCACAGTGGGGCTGGGGGTGAGGGATATGAGTGTGGATGGCCGTCGCTATCCACACGGGGGCGATTTAAAAAGGACTGGTGGAGGGAGACGACGGGGCGGTGGGGTAGCTATCAGGCGAGGCCAGGGGAGGACACGAACGGACACGCGGATGGTCCGCCTCCTGTCTGTCTCGACGCAAAGCTGGCCTATTTTTGCTCCAAGAATAGGTCAGCGCGAACATGAATTAGACAGAAAACCGATCAAAACCCAAATTGCGTCCCCGCGTTGAGGCCTAATTTTGGCCGCGCCGACGCAAACGGACGAAAACGTACCAAATGGGTCAGCGCGTTGGACATGGTTCAGGTCCATGCACAGTTTTGTATTCCAATAAATCGGTCCAAGAAATGACTTGTACACATTCATGGCCGGTCGGGCTTTACTATCTGTGGAGTACATATTGCTGACTACAAAATGAAAGAAGACCCCTCAAAAACAAAAGGAAAAAGACGAAGTGAAGTGTTCGTATTGCTGTCTTGCTGACTTGCTTTCACTGGGTCGGTATCAGTGCCCAGCGCGGCTGATTATTTTATTTAGACAAAAATGGAGACGACCCGAACGACTTTTTTTTTTTGAAAACTGCATCTGGATTAATAAAACATGAAATACATCGGTAATACACTGGAATCATCCAGACCCTTTTACAGAAACTACCCTGAGAAAAAAGAAAAAGACGCACGCAACCCTAGGAGCTCCTGCAGATAAAGATCCGCCGCCGTCCATGTCCTCGTCGCTGCACCGCCGGAGTGGAGAACGAAGAGAAATAGATCGGCCGCTGAGTCACCTGCACAAGACGATTGGGAACCAGAGTCCCGTTGATGTCGCCGCATATGCCGCTCGCCGCACGCAGTGAGACCTTGGCGTCGAAGAAGGAGAATCGGCGGGGGGCACGCCCCGACTTGAGTAGGATGTCGAGCCGGAATAGCCAGCAAAGGCCAACGTCGGCGCTCGTCATGAACACCGCAAAGGGGAATCCGCATCTAGCACCAGATCCAGCAAAAAGCCACTCCGCCGATTTAGAGGAAGAGCAGCAGCACCTTTTCCCCTCCTCGCCGCCACGGTCGGCCAGAGGAAGACAGCACCACTTCATCCCTTGATCTGCAGTGCAGGTGATACGGCGAGCGATCTTATTGAATCGGCTCTGTCCACCTTCAATCCTGCAAGAAATCCTCCATGGATCGAAACGGCAGAAGAGAAGAGGACTGGATCCGGCGCCGCTGCGAGTCGCCGGCGTCCAGCCGAGGAGGAAGAAAGACGCCATATAGCCAAACCCTAGCACAAAGGCTAAACAGAACCTACATCTACTATGTACAAACCGAGCTGCGCATCCACGTCCACGTCGAGCGGCAGCGCCGCCGGAGAGGAGCGGGGAGCGAGCCGGCGAGGAGGAAGGAGAGGTTGAGACGACTCTCAAACACGAGAGCGGTGAGCGAGGGGAAAACAAACTTGGCTACGACCCGAACGACTTGACCGGGTCGATCGTGCCGCCGTACGGTGCAGCTGGCTCTCGTCGATCGTTGATCTAGATTCAGCGGAATTTAATTCGCAACGTGCAACGTATACTAATTGGCATCGAGTGGGTTTTGACTCCGTGTGGATGCGTCTCCACACGAGTCCACGTACGGTAAAACAGTTCGGGCGGTTGTGCGCGTCAGGAGATCCTCTGTTGCTCACGCAGTCACCACTACGTCATGTCGATCCAGCTAAAATTTAGAGCTTCACTTTTGCACAAATGAACGAGTAATTTGTAACGTAGGGAGTATATATAAATGCACCTTTTGGTGTTATAGTTAGTACGTATTTTGTAAGACTTCTTGTTTTTCGAACTTAAAGTCATGTATTTCTTATGCTAAGTATTGGCACCCTTTCATTTTATTATACAGACATGACATGTTTTTGATCAAAATAATGAGTAAAAAGTTCAAATATGTTTTCTCCAATATAACTACATATCACAAACCAATACCAACAAAATATCCAATATTTTAAACCGGTGTGTGCTAAGTATTGGCACCCGTTCATTTTATCATACAGACAGGACATGTTTTTGAACAAAAATAATGAGTAAAAAGTTCAAATATGTTTTCTTCAATATAACTACATATCATTTGACAAACCAATACCAACAAAATATCCAATATTTTAAACCGGTGTGTGCTCCTTGGTATGTTCTTGTATTTGCTTCAAGCATCTCATACGAAAAAGGAGTTCTACACAAGGATATTAAAGTTTGTGCAATTTACTCTCATATAAAATGATGCCAAGTAGGACCAAGATCCTAATCGTCTAACAGTCTACTAAACAACCTTGCCTGGAGCAAAAGATGAGGAATGCATGAGTACTTGACCCCGGCTTGTTGCATAGCCGTACTAAATGGGATTCTCATTTCTCTTAATACCTCAGAACAATCTGTGATCAAAAAAACATGCTCGCGCCCCTAATGGCAAAATCATCATGCTTTTTGCCCTAGTTCCTTTTTGCCATTGTCCCTTTATACTAAACATTTTGATTTTATCGTAACCCATCTAGCCACCAAATTTTTTGTCTTTTTATAGATGCTTTATTTGATTGACATCTAAAAATAAACTACCATTTCTTATGAATAACTAGCATATAATTAATAATGTAGTTAATCACAATCTTAATATATGTTAAGATACATATATGTTTGTCATATAATTCCAATATTTATTTTTCAATACATTTACTTATGCTAAAGTGCTATAATGAAAAAATATTTTGTCAAAAATGATTTATTACTAAATTATTTGGAATGTTTAAGAAATACTTTTTTACGGTGAATTTCATCCTAAATCAAAGAAAGATGAAGTACCACATCACTCCAGAAATCAATTTATGCTTCTTAATGTGTAGAGTGTGTGTTTATTTGGGTCTTTGCCCATATATTATCCTTAAATAACTATAGAACTTGGGATAGTGTCATAGTGTGTACGAGTTTATAACAACTAAAACTTTGGGAGGGGTTTCTAGACTACAATACTATCAAACTTAAGTTGTAACTAGTAGATAATAAAATGTATGCCTCCCTTTTGCTCTTGCTCGGTAGCGGTGAGTTCTTCTTGTCCTTTTCAGCTTCTAGTGGAATTATTGCGAGGCAAGGAATAGACATGGTGTTAGTGTCAACACACGGCGGATTTTGCTTGCTGTATGGCACATGCTTGAAAACAAAGTCCTGATGCAAGTTGCTGATGAATAGGTCGGGTGTTCATGTATGCATTTTTATTTATTCTGCAGCGTTTGTTGTTGAAATTGGCACGGAGGCACAATATCCGTATAACATAGATCAGCACTTGCATTGTTCGGCGTGCGAGATGCTGAAAAAGCATGCATGTCTTGAAATATTTGAGACAAAATTGATGCGTGCGTGCTAGCTAGCTCCTTTATAATTAAATTCAGCTCGTTCACGTTCGAGTGATCCGTTTGTAAATTGAAGTGTCAAAATTTGGCAATGCATTTTTTTTAAACTAGTATGTAACTGCATCTTTTTGGTGTTATAGTTAGTATTTTGTAAACAAAGATAGTAAAGTTTGTGCAATTTACTCTCATATATAACTTGATGCCAAGTAGGATGAAGAACCGAATCGTCTAACAGTATCATCTATACTAAACAACCTTGCCTGGAGCAAAAGATGATTAATGCATGAGTACTTGACCCCGGCTTGGTGCACAGCCGTACTAAATGGAATTCTTATTTCTCTTAATGTGAATTCTTCAAGTTGCCTCAGAACAATCTGTGATAATAAAACCGTTCTCGCGCCCCTAGGCACATGGCAAAATCTAGCTCAGGAGAGGACAGCCATCAGATCGGATACCCTCAGCACAATGAAGTTCGTGCCGTCAGCACCCTTGAAGTCAGCACCAGCATACTTGGAGTACATGACAGAGTTGCCTGTAGAGACTGGCAACGGGATCCTCTTGCCTTCCTCGTCCAGGTGGCCTGGGCCGACAGCGACGACCTGCCAACCAACGGATATACTATTAGCTCACATAATTTTTATTTGGAATAGATGTGAAGGTACAGGTCTAAGTAACATGAAGGTCCAAACAAGCAGTTCAGAACCATAGCCATCATAGACAACAAGATTGTCCAAGAGAACTCAAACTGGATGACTAACCGTTCCAATAGATGGCTTCTCCTTGACACTATCGGTCAGCAATAGGCCACCTGCAGTTTTATCTTCAGCTACAGCTACCTGTTATATGAGAGAAGGCAGAAAAGCAGAAAATTATAAATATAACATGATTTTAAGGGTGATCTACGCACTAATCTCAATTACAATATTTCCTTCCCACTTAACTGACAATAGTTAAGCCATACAAACCACACATGCTAATATGACCAGATGAACAAAAGAAATCGGTTATACAATTTGTACCTGGATGAGGACACGGTCACCAAGAGGCTTCATGTCTTTCGCATCATCTGTCTCCAGAATACCTATGATATCGTCCTCTTTTAGAATCAGATGGTTGGAGTCATTCAACTCCACATCTGTTCCAGCATACCTCGAATATACAACCTGAGCGCCAACCTACGTAACAGATAATACATGTTACATATGACTTTTTTTTCTCGCCAACCACTGATAAGAACTTGTTTGTATTGACAACTATCATAGCAGAACACTTGTAAAGGGATCAGACCAGATACAAAACTGGTATAACATGGGTAGAATCCCAAAATCCAAACAGATAACACAAACGTGTTGCAAGCTTCATCATATCAAGCATTTCGGTATGCTTCTGACTGGTTTTGTTATAATCAAAATTCTACTCACAAGACTGGAACAGACTGACTTCACACACGACATACCTGTATGCTGACTTCCACTTTGTTATCCCCAATGGTCCTTCCTTCTCCAATAGCAACTACCTCACCACTCTGAGGTTTCGACTGGGCAGCCGTAGGGAGCAAAATTCCACCGGTTGTCTTCTGCTCGGCGGTCTTGGTCTTTAGAAGCACTCTGTCGCCCAAGGGCTTGACCGTCGTGTACTGCAACGGAATAACAAAAGAGATTTTCAAATCCACGAGCGTACTCACCAGTCACAACATGAGAATTAGAATTAGAGGCTCAACTAAAAATCAACATAATTGCTTTCTAGACTACTTTTCAACATATGGTTCGTTTCATGACACAATCCATTGTCCATAGAAGCTTCCCGGTCATTACTTCCAGTTTCTAATGGCATAAACACTATGTACAAGCTTACAGAAACCTCATTTTCGCACACCACAGCACTAAGACCTTCAGATTTTCTAATCACTAGCATTAGGTAACATCTACAGCAAAAGAAGGTGCGCTTATATCAGCAATCTCATTATTCGATTTGGCCCCACTTCTACATATTCCACTCCTCGTGAAAACTAACCAGCGAAACCATGGTACAAACAATGCGCGGGCAACACGCACCTTGGGGGCGACGACGGTGGCGGCCCTGACGACGAGCCCGCCGAAGGCCCGCCGCGCCGTGGGGACGCGGAGGGCCTGGACGGAGACCGCCGCGCCGACCGCGGAACCGCAGAGCTGCACCGACGCCATTGCTGGAGGACGGAATCCGAGCTAGATAAAAGCGGGCAGAGCAGTGAGCAGCGGCGAAGACGCAGAGCACGAGCCACCAACCAACCGCTTTATCCTCTCGATCGAAGCGTCAAGATCTTTATTGGGCTCATCTAGGCCCAATTCACTTTTCGGCCCAGAAGTTTAGGAGTTATGAAGCCCATCGGATTTTAGCCCAGGTGTACCGCGTCTTCCTCTTCAGCTCCGATACCCATTCACTAGCAGTGGAGGAGGATCGCCACCGCGGAAGCCATGGGCGCCGCCACCATTTCCTGCGCCGCCGTGGCGGGATGGACCGTGGCGGCAGTGCTGCTGCAGGTCGCCGGCCTCTCGCTCTTCCTCTACGGCTTCTTCCCCGTCAAGCCCACACTCCCTGGCTTCAGGTACACGCCTCCGTCTCTTCACAGCTCCGATTTCTGAGGCAAAAGTTCGTATTAGCTTTGGCTGACTCCTCTCTGGTCCGTATTGATTCGTAGCGGAGCGGAGAGTTACAAGGCGCCGTCGTGTGGTCCCGACGGTGGCGGGGAGGCGCTGGCGCTCCCTCCGGATCAGCTCAGATCGCTGTACAGGGTAGGGCATTGCTTCCATTTCGGTCCCTGTCTTTCGAATCTGCACCAGTCTCGTACAGCACTAGAACCGTTTGGTGTTCCTCCACCGAATCCTAAATTGCCATGTGGTGCTCTTGAATGTTGTTGCGTCAAAAGGTCTTCAAGGAATGCAAATTGATAAGCTTCCTACTCCGTTTTAAGCTGATCTGGAGCTTTACTAGAGCTTTAGTAGAAGTTAATACATGTTTACGATTTTCATTCTTGTGCTTTTGTGTATGATTCATACCAGGAACTTTCTGAGGTCCCCTCTGTGTACGATCGCTTGGTTTTGATGGTATGTCCTAAATCGATGTGCATATTGCTTGCAGCTAACCAGTACATTTGTATGACTATTTATCTTAATTTTTTATGTTTGGCCTTTTGAGTTTATCAATGTCAATTTAGGTAATAGATGGGCTACCTGCAGAATTTGTGCTGGGAAGAGGTGGGAAACCTCCAAGCAAACAAATGATGGAGTCGATGCCGTACACTCAATCTCTGTTAGCTGCTTGCAAAGCAGTTGGTTATCGTGCAAAGGCTGCACCTCCAACCGTTACAATGCCCCGACTGAAAGTAGGACTTACTTTACCCAGAGATATCAATTTGTGGAAACGTCAAATGTTGAGCAATCCTAAGCGTGTTTTCTTTCAGTCAATGGTGTCAGGAGCAATTGGAGGTTTTCTAGATGTAGCACTTAACTTCAATACTCAAGCCTTCTTGGATGACAATCTTCTTGGTAAGAACCTCTTCCTACCTCCCTGCCCCCCTGTCTTGCTAGTCCCACTTTGTATGCCAATTTGCAAGAAGGAATAGCTTATAAGTTATAATTTTATATTTATCACAGATCAGCTTCATAGGATTGGTTATAAATTAGTGATGTTGGGAGATGAGACATGGATCAAATTGTTCCCAAAACTATTCTACAGACAAGATGGAGTGAGCAGTTTTTATGTAAGCCTTGTCTCATTTAGTGCATGCTTTTCCTACAAATCAGATGTGATTGAACATTAATTGTTGGAGGACAAGAACACAATTTGCAGGTTTAAACAATGATAAATTTGGGTTCCCTTTACACTTAACCGAAGCACTAATCTAACAGTTGCGTTACAACAAAGTATCTGTTCGACCTTGTGTTTTTTCTAATAATTCCTGAAAAAAAGTAGTGAAATCACTTCGATTTTTAAACTTTTTAGGTCCTAGTCATCTCCTATCCATCTTTTGGGCTACTATTCTGTGGTGAACATATTACACTCATTAAGGAGAGTATTGTTTAGGCTGGGGTTTCATATATTTGCATATTGGACACTTGTGCTTGTGAATTGCTGCTTTACTTGTCCTAATAAGAGTGCTTTATTTGTTCTTCGCATCCTGGCCTATTATGAGTAAAATTTTGTTATTGCAGGTGAAAGATACAGTTGAGGTTGATTTCAATGTTTCTCGTCGTCTGGATTTTGAGTTTGCTGCAAAAGACTGGGATGCACTGGTATAGTTCTACTCATGCCTTGGTATAAGTTCACTTGTTTTATCATTTGTGGCAACGCTACCTTGTCTCTGGATCCCAACTATGTAGTGCAAGTGTACAGCTAATGTTTGCTGTATTCAATGTCTAACTCTATTTACATAGTTTCCATTTGTGCTGTTTGATAAGGTTAACCTACAATCTCTTAGGTTAATACTGAGACATTCCCTCTGACAATTTTCAGATTCTTCACTATTTAGGTTTAGATCATGTTGGTCATATAGGCGGCCGTCAGAGGTAAATACCATATCATTTTTCATGTTTTTGATGCGTTGACAATGTCTAGCTTGAGTTGAAGTTCCAAAATAACAGCGTTCTGATGGCCCCAAAGCTGAAGGAGATGGATGATGTGATTAGAAGGGTCCACGCTGCAGTTACGAGCCTTCAAGATAATTCAGAAAGAACACTTTTGGTACGTGATTGCTTCTGCTTCTAGTAGTGTAGATTTACTGCTACAAAGAAGTTTACTCTGACATCTGCGGAGGAGATCGTTTCGAGGTCATTAGCAGTAATGAATTTGTAGTGATCACTCAGATGTGTGTTTGACAAATTCTACTTCTGATGCCTTCTTAACTTATGAGATTTGATTATTGTCACAACTGTAGGGGTTGCAAATCAAAATTGCATTCACTCAATCTTCCATGTTGCATTAAAGTTGCTTCGATGTACATAATTTATTTTCCCATTACGTATCTCATAAGGATCTTCCTTTACTCCTGCATTTCAGGTTGTGGTCAGTGATCATGGAATGACTGAAGTTGGTAATCATGGAGGATCTTCTTACGAAGAAACTGACTCCCTTGCCCTTTTTATCGGACACAGTGTTGAGAGCCTATATTGTTCGCCTTATGACCAGAAAGAAGCACTTCAAGTATGAATTTATACTTCTCAGCCTTATCTCGGAATATTTTAAAGCTTGATTTCAGTTTATAGTATACTTTTGAGTTTGATAAAAAGTTGTTGCAGTATGTGACTATTTTCATATAAATCGGTCAGTTTTCTGTATATGGCACTCATGCTGAAGAAATTAGTGCAAATATTCGACGGATAGTGTTTCGAGATACTAACACACAACTCTGATCGGTGACCTTTTTCGTCAGGTTGACCTTGCCCCAACTGTAGCTCTTCTCTTTGGCATACCAATACCAAAAAACAATATTGGTGTCTTGCTTCCGGAGCTTTTTAAGTCTTTGACAGGTGACTATATAAACCTTCACCTCAAGTGTGTTACACTTCCACGTGAAAGAAGTATATGTTTTTTATGCTTGTGGGCTTCATATTGATTTCAGTAGGTTTAAGTTTTGTTGGATGTATAATTGCATGCCTTTTGTTGACTGTTATATCTCAACTAGATGGGAATATTGGATTGTTTACAAAATTCATGATTAAAAACTCTCAGCTATCCTCTGATATGGTGAATGTATCTGATTTCAGATGACCAAAAACTGCGGACCCTAGAACTGAACTCGTGGCAAATCTTAAGATTGCTACAAGAACAGAGACCTGCTTTCTGCTTTGAAGATTGTGTTAATTCAAAGGATGACTTTGGAGTTGATATGCTTCCTGAATCTATTGAGGAAAAGTTGTGCCGTTTGCTTTCTAAGGCTTTCGCTTCTCATCGATCCTCGCTTCTTCATCAAGATTCTGATTTCAGGTGAGCTTATGGACCTAATGTCCCTAATAAGTTATGGATATCATCGATCATCAACGCTTATTAAAAGATCTCGCCATTCCAGGTCCGGTGAAGGGACTGAGCACTTTAGGACTGCTTTCGACGCCTACTATGGCTTCTTAAGATATGCGAGTGAGTGGTTGTCTCACAGAGCGACCGATGTAATTTAACCACCTTTGTAGTGTTACACTTTCATACCATACTGTTACATTTGCCTTTCTTCTGAATGACTGATCACCTCTTATTGTTCGTATTTGCAGAAACCACTTTATGTACTTGTCTCTGCAATCTCCTTGATGATTATTTCATGCTTTTCTCTTGCCGGCATCATCTCTTACCAATTTGAGGGAAAGCCAAAAAGTCAAGTCGAAGACCATTCTGAGTGGGATTTGGATAAACATTGGCATCTTGATGAGGTTTTCATTCTAATGGCGATTTTTCTATATGTCGCCAGTCTTGGTTCAAGCTCTTTTGTTGAAGAAGAGCAGTATATATGGCATTTTCTCACGTCTACACTCTATTTAATATTTCTCATCAAGACGGTTCAGTCAATGCTGAAAGAATCAAATTCAACAGTAGTCCATAGAGCGGAAGCAGAGATCTTTGACGAAAATAACTCCTCCTTTGTTACCAGCTATAAACCAATCCCGGGCCAGCATGTTAGTTGCAAGTTATATACTGTCCTTATTGTTCTTGTTGCTGGGAGAATTCTAAGAGCTTGGCATCAAGGTGGAATTAACTGGGTTCACTTTCTTGACATTTCCAAGATATTAACCCAATGTGACCCTTCTATTGTAAAGTCTCTTCAAATGATCTCAGTTCTTGCGGTCGTGGTATTGTATGCAGTTTCACTCATTTTACTGAGCACAAGGAGAATGCTTATTATAGGGCTATGGTTGAGCCACCTTTCATGTGGACTTTTAGTTATGCTGCATATCTGGAAAAGTCAGGTCAATACTTCAGTACCGATGAACCATAGTACAACATCAATAGCTCAGATATTCTATATCATCGCAAGTATTTCAATAACTTGCACTGTTATTTTGTCACCTTGGATATTTCCAATACATTCTAAAGAAGCAGAACCAACATCCTCCTCCGGCTTCAGTCCACAAAAAGCTTTACATTTGCATGGCATCAATCATTCTGTGTTCCTGACTGGAATAACATACACAATGTTCTGGTGCCTTCTTCAATTGCTTCTGCAGCAACCCATAAATGCCATTCCTGTTTTCCTCATTCTCCTGCAAACTATCTCGAGTGTTATCCATTTTTCTCTAGAGAAATCATTGCATAGGAAATGGGTGCAGGTTAGTTAGTTTAAATATTGGTATTTTTTGCTTCCCAAATCCATGGCATCATGGGTGATGACTGTTTTTATTGACTAACTGTGTAGGTCGTTGCAATGCAATTCTTGGGGATGACCGGTCATTTTGGTCTTGGGAATACCAATAGCCTCGCCAGCATAGATGTTGCTGGAGCTTTCATTGTAAGTTTAACATAAACTCTCTGAACTGTCTCTTCTCCCCTTTTCCTTCAGATTTGACTATTGAATTTTAACAGGGCATTTCGAGTTACTCCACGGTTCTTTCTGGGATGCTGATGTTCATCATTACATACGGATCGCCTCTGTTGTTGTACCTTGGGATGGTGATTTTTATATCGGTGAAAGATAGTGATGCTATCTCTACTCCACAGCAATTAAAATGGAGCAGCATTCTGCGCAAAATGATCGCATTGCCATGTTTGCTTCCTTTGCTGATTAATTCTATTGCCTTGACTTCATACACCATTGTTTTGTTGCTCATGAGGAACCATTTGTTTGTTTGGAGCGTGTTTTCACCAAAGTAAGTGATCGATATTTTTTTACATGTAAATGTCTAGTCACTTCTCCATTTTGGTGTATCACATGGGCCCTCCTAGGAATTCTTAGGTCGTGTTTGATGCTTGCCTTCTGTATGTGGGCTTTCGTTTGTTTCCATGGTTAAAAATCAGAGCAAGTGTCTGCAACTATACTAGAAGTAGAACCCCAGTGCTGACCGTACAAACCAGTACTGCAAGTGCACCCCTCAACCCGTTGAACAGGACATTTGAGGCCAAAGACACGACATAAATGATGATTTTAAGTATCGAATTCCAGTCTATATTAGCAAGTAGACAGTTAGTTCTGATCAGATGTTTTTTACTGGTTGCAATGGTTATTATGTGTAGACTTTTGCTCAGTGCAACACATGAACCTTTTTTTTTTACTTGAATACATGAATCTTGTACATATGCTACAGTTGGTGTTGTACTGTTATTTGACCACCTCCATGTTCCAATGGCAACAACAGGTACCTTTATGTCTGCGCAGCAACGGTGTGCACATACGCTGGAGTGTTCATCGTAGCCACGACCACAGCGTATACCTGTGCTGTCTTTTCATTCAGGACGAGAAACTGCAGTGGCAGATCCACATGATCACGTTTAACGGCTAGGTGCCTGACTTGTCAGTCATTTGCTAGAAAAGAGTAGTAGCGTTTCTTGGTCATAGATTTCATTGTGTTTTAGACACATCATACCTCCTCATGTCTGGCCTTGTGTTCATTCTGTAGCCCAGTTTTAGGCCACACGATCCCTGGGAAGGATGTAAACGCATTTCTGTCCACCTCCTACTTTGTGGCACTAGATTTGTCCTAGAATTTGTAATGTATGTAAACATGGCACAGTTCAAGCAGCAGCTCGCACCGTCTACCCCGAGTTCGATTCCCCGTCGGGGCGGATTTTCAGAAATTCTTGCTAGGGGGTATCCTTCTATGAAGAAATGTCACCAGGGCTAGTCCTGGTAGGTCTTGTTTAAAAAAAAAATTTGGAGCCGCATGTTCTCACTTTCATGAACTTGTATAGCGTTCCCAGTTTCATGAACGTGTATAGCTAGCTAAGACCTGCTGATTTGCCATGAAACTAGAGGTAGCTTATGGGGGGAGTATGTGAGTGCTAGCATCAACGGAGCTGTAGGCATCCTATGATTTCTTTCCAATCGGTCTACGATTTGATAGTGTTTTCGCATTTAGAAAACATCATGGTATATCAAAATGTCATGTATGCTCCATCTTTTAAAAGTTCATGCGTTTTCTGCCCACAGCTTTCATACTCAAAGTAGTCGCTCGCGTTGGTTCCTTCGCTTGTCGAGCTGGCCCATCCTGTAAAAAAGAGAGTAGAAAGTCCATTTTAAACCTTGAACTAACTCGTAGAGGTCGACAGATCGAACCCTGAACTATTTAAATCCTGATCTAAATTGAACCATGGATCCGTTTTTCACAGCAAAAATAAAAATTAAATTCCTATTCGCCAACTTGTCATATTCATCTCCTTCCCTGACAGGGGTGGACTTGGCCGTGGACGCGTGCTTATCCGTGTCACATCGCCGGCCTCGCGCGCGTCCGTCCGAGCACGCAGAGAGCTCTGCCGCATCGTCATCGACGTCCCCCTTGAAGGAATCGAGCCGAGGCTGATCCGTTCCTCGCATTCGTTCTTTTGTTTCCCACGCGGATACTTGGCAATTGGCATGTTCCCCCTCGCCCAGGCCCATCGCAAGGAAAGCGAAAACCTAGATTTGCTTTATCGGGTATCAAACGGGAACTCTGTTCCCATACGCCGTTCTTTGGCCGCCGCCATCGATTTGTCCCCTCCACCACGTCCTGGTCTTTTTTGATAGTTCCTGGAGTACCATAAAGTTCCAATGGTACTTCCCGAGCCCTCCCCGTGGAGCCGCGCGTCTCCGAGCACCTTCCCGACGAGACCTCACCCGATTGCCGTCGCCATCATTTCTCTTCTTCATGCTCTCTATCGGCCCACGTGTTGTGTGTTGTCGCCATCACCACAAGAACTCGCCGCCGTCCTGCGCAAATGGATACCGATACTGCTGTGGCGTTGTCACCGCCGCCGCAAGAACTGGCCGATGGCCTGCATTAACAAAGAAGAATTTCAGATGGAATGATCGCATCTGCGTCAAGCTTGCCTCCATATTTTTTTTTAGATAAAAGGCAATAATGCCCAGCTTTGAATTAACAAAGCTACCGAGTCACAACGGCAGTTACAACGAGCTGATAAACAGCTTACAAGCAGTAGACGCCCCAAGCAAACAAAAGATACAACAAACACACATCACAGCTTGAGGAGCCTACGCTAAAACCTGGCTACACTAACAAGAACCATGGCAACCGAGGCCAAGACGGGAGCACCACAGGAGCACGACGCCGTCTTCAACTCCAGAACGCACTTGGACTCAGCTTCCGCCGTCCTCGCCACTGGAAAAGGACCCCTGTCCCTCGCCCAGGCTCGAAAGGCGCTCCGTACCGTCCAGAAGGCGAAGGAAGCTCACCCGAGAGCAAGATTGCCGGAACGGAAGAAAGCAGCCACGCTGCGGGCACTCCACCGAAAGACCACCACCACCAAGCGCTTGCTAGCAACAACAGGTCCGAGCTGCTGAACGAAGACGCCGAGACGGAGGGACAGCGAGAAAAAGGCAACCACACCACCGCGGCTGAAACGAGACCACCGAAGCTTGAACGCTCACCGCCGCACGAACCACTGTTGCCGAAGAGGGGAACCCTTTCCCCTCTCGCCCAGGCTCGAGGGCGCCGACCCATGGCGAACAGGGGCAACGTGGCGGGGAGGCAAACAAGGCACCCGCCAGTCAACGCAGAGAGATGTCGTCGCCGAACACGAAGCCGCCACGGTTCCCTCCACTCGCGCACAGCTCCACCACCACCACCGCGACACCGGAACAACGGCACCGCCCAGCCTCCACACCAAAAGCACCACTCGCCCAATACAACACCATCCCCAGACGACGTCTCCAAGGAGAACACGACGCGCACGGCGTCGACGCCGCCCAATCCCAAAGGATTTTGAGCTTTCGCTCGGAAGGTGGTCGGGGGTGTGAGGGAGGGTCCACGACTGCGCCTCCAAGGAGGAAAGCGGCGCCCTTGGGCGTCGCCGCTGCCGGGCCGGGACAGCCGGCCAGAGGTTTCCCTCGGGCCCGCACCTAACACACCAGCGCACCGCCACCGCGGGCAGCGACGGCCACGGCCGCCAAGCCACACGGAGGACGGGAGGAGGGAGCCTGGAAGGTGGGGAAAAAGGCCGTACCGTTAGATCTGGAGTCAGGGGCGAGAGGGGAGTGCGCGCCGCGACCACCGTCCGCCGGAGCCTTGTCGACGCGCGACGCAGACCTCCGGCCACCAGCACCTGCGGCCGGCGCCCGCCGCCAGGCACCGCCGCCACACCCGCGCCGCCCGCTTGACGCCTCGCCTCCGCGCGAAGGGAGCTCGTCGGGGCGCGCCCGTCTCACCCGCCGTCTTTGCCGGCCGGGCGCGGCCGCCACCGCCGGCGCCGGCGGCGGCAGCGGTCGGAGAGAGTAGATCGACGCCTCTTTTTTTTCTAGGGTTTGGGGGTCCGCTGGAGCGGCTCGCGCGAGCCGCCCGAGCGGAAGTTTTCGGCACTTCACTTCACTGTCGCTTGCCTCCATATTCGGCAACAACTTGTAGCAGATTAGAGAGACAAATTGAGTGGGAGAGTGAGTGGTGGCATGGTGAGCACCGTAATCGAGATTAGTTTGGAGTGAATGGAAGAAATTGGGGAGGAATATGAATATGAAATGTGTGTCCCACTGTCATGAGTGATAGTTTGATTTAGACCGGGATTTAATAGTTTGGGGTGCTAACGAAAAGGATTTTGACTTCGGGGCTACAAGTTCAATGTTTAAAATGGACTTTTAAAAGAAAAAGAAAAAAGCTGGTCCGTCTTCTTCCACCCAAAGAGCTGGCGCCTCTTACGGCCAAAAACCCCGACGCATCTGTGCCGAGGCGACGCAGCGCAGCGCGGACCACCGCGTGACCCGTCTTCCCCAAATCCGGCGTCCTCGTGCTCTCCTTGCTGTCTCCGCGTCCTCCTCCGGGCTCCTGAAGGTCCGCCTCTCCTCTCGTCTCTAACCCTAATCCTCTCCCCACCCCCCAAAATAGATCAGTGCGGAGAGCGGCACTCGCCTGCAGTATCCACGAGAAGTGGCAGGCAGCCACTCCACGATTTCGCAATCTCTTACAGCAACGTGACCCTCAGTGGGCGTATTGAGGCTCGAACAGCTGAAAGCACGCAAAAATGAAGGAATTAGTTCTCAAGAAGCAGATTGAACTATGCATATTCAGAAGTATTGCTTCTGCGATGTATTTCCTTCTTTAGCAATTACCCGACAAATCGGCCGTCGGCAACACCGCGTGAGGAATGAGCTCTGCATCTCCTCCAGAGATGCTTGGTTGTCTATTTTCTGTGTATGATCGGGGTATGATTGTGCTTGGTTATACCATGTAGTGATTGAGTTCATCTATCATTCGGTTGTCTATATTTTGCATACATTACAGATGGGTTTTGTTACAAAAAAAACTTGATCTGTTTAGCTTGTGTAATGCAAGTCCATGCTTGTCATTTAATTGGTTTCACATGGTCTGAGAAGCAGCCGGTACATAGTTCTCTTTTTCAGTGAATAGATTATCTGATATTCATCCGTTATTTGGCTTTGGAATCACACTATTGTGCCAAGCAGTAATGTGAGGTCAGGAAATTCCCCTGAACCTTTTCTTAAGTTCTCAATAGTTGCAAGGTTGTGACCATTAGTCATAGCAGAATTGGGATCCTCTAGAAAGGCCTTGCTGTATCGCAGTTAATTTAAAGTAAGCCGTAGCCCGTAGCTATAGTTTATTACTAAGTTCTTTTATGTTTTCCCTTTCCCTCGATATAGCTGTGATATGCTATATCTGCAGGGCCTACTGTCTACTGTTTTTACTAGCTTGGTAGATGCATGACTTCCTAATTTGCTGGTGTTGTAGAGTTCGTTTGTGATGAAGAAGTGGAGACTGCTACTCCATCAGCGATGACAAACATATCCATACAATGACTGAAATTTTTTCTTACATCTGATTTGTTTTAGGTTCCTTCGCAGATTGGATCCCAACTACACGGGATGGAGGAGAATTCCAGGATTATGCCGCCGCTGCCGCCGGCCAGCCTCCTCACCGAGGACCTCCTGGCCGAGATCCTCTCTCGGCTGCCCTACAGCTCACTTTGCCGCTTCAAGTGTGTCTCGAAATCATGGTTCGCCCTCTGCTCCGACCCTGCCATCCGCAGGAGATCGTCCCAGACCCTGTCCGGCTTCTTCTACCGCCTCGTCACCTCCGGCCAGCCCCTCGAGTATCAACTCCATTTCACCAATCTGTCAGGGAGAGGCCGGCCTATGCTCAACCCCTCTCTTCCCTTCATGCCTGCCTGTAAAAGGATCGAGATCATCGACTCCTCCAACGGTCTTCTGCTCTGCCGCTGCGTGAAGATGTCTCCAGAGCATGAATATCACTATGTCGTGTGTAATCCTGCGACTGAGAAGTGGATCATGTTGCCTTACACAGAAACGATGGAAGGATTACACACCGTGCGTTTGGGTTTCGACCCAGCTGCGTCGTCTCACTTCACGGTTTTTTTGCTCGTCAAGGGTTCACAGGAGCAGTACTGTCAAGTCATTGGTATCCAGATCTACTCATCCAAAACTGAAGTGTGGACTTACCGACAGAGCGAGTGGGGTGATGACTGCAGAGTGCATGATGCCACGAAAAGTGTGTTCTTTAATGGTGTTATGCATTTCACCGCTGCTGATTCCTCTGTCGCCACGGTTGACATGGAGTTGAACACGTGGAGGAAAATCCCGACACCGCACCATGCATTTTCTAGTCTTATAGGGCTGTCTCGGGGGAGCTTGCATTTGCTGCTCATCGATTATAGCGATGACTATGATCTATCAGTTTGGGTGCTAGAGGATTATGGTGGTGAAGAATGGATCCTGAAGCATTCTGTCAGCACATCAGAGCTATTTGAAGGGCGTCAGCTCAGATCTCTGACTGCAATCCACCCTGAAAGGAATTTGTTCTTCTTTACCAAGGGGCATGGAAATGTCCTGTCGTATGATATGGATAGCAGGATAGTGCATACTATCTGCACTCCTGGTCCCTACAGGGCGTGCTCATATCAACCTTATATCCCCTGCTTCGCCAAGTGGCTATCAGATGGACACTAAAGGTGATGGTAGCTTCACAATTGATATATCTCTGCCTCTGTAAGAATTATGTGTAAAAAGGATTGAGATCTTCTAGTTTTTGGCCAAGAGTGTCAAAGATAACTTCTAAGTCTACATAAGCTTGATGATCTAATCATTTGGTGCTCAAAAGTAGCTTTTGTGTTGCTCTGAAGTGCATAATGTTGGCTAATGTTGAAGAGTATGTAAGCAAACCCTTTGGTATGCACTGCGCAGCTATTTTCAATGGAGTTAGTTTGTTACTTTATGGGACTGTGAAGCTGTGTAAGTAACACATCATAAGTCTAGAGTTTGAAATCAAGTTTGGATGCGTACTGTCACCGCCTTGCATGTTCTCTGTTCGTGTGTGTTGTTTGTTATTGTTTGAATAAAGCTATTAGTGACTATAGATCGTTCTCACAAGTTCTTGAGTATTGTCATTATCTCATCAAAAGCCACTGGTTGACATGTGAAAATTATACTTTGGCATCATAATCTCTGAATGAATTCATTCTTGTCAATCCCAATCATCTAGGAATCATTTTGTTGATCGAGGATCCTTTTTCGTTATTCAGAAATCATTACTGTCAGTTGTGATCTGTGACACCTTATTCAGTGTTGATTTAGCATTATCGCTCGAATGGAAATGTCCACACTATATGTAAGTATATGACATATAGTACACACGATGAGCAATGATCTGAAGAGGTTAACAACAAAATAATGTGGACACTGTCAGCGACTTGGTAAAGTAAATTGATGAGTTTTAGTCCAGTAAATTAAGCAGAGAGCACTGGTTGTGTGTTATCAAGGGCAAATGTGTTGCTTTGTCACAGTTAGCATCATTTTAAATGGTGAATGTATTTAGCGATCCTGCTACTCCTCCCCCAACAAAATAAACGTGAGATGTTTCAGTTCTTCTCTTTGGTGTTGACATATCTTGATTTGATTTTGCCCATACATGTATGATTGTTGCAGTTTCTTTCGCAGTGTTCTATGCATCATGTGCAGAATTTGAACTGTATTTCCAACCTAATATCCTCTACCTGAATCTTTTTTTGTCGATATGATAAATATGCAGCTAACTTTATTGGTTCAGATACGAGAAACTTTTGCATTTTCGATGTCACCAACCCAGCCCAGATATTTATTTGTTTTTCTAATTTCCCTGAACTCGTGCAAAAAAGAATTTACCCTGTTCAGTGGCCTGTTGGATCTGATGCCAAAGATGTAGCGCATCTCAAGATGCTTTGAAAATTGGTGTTGGCATTCTAGTTTTAATTAAAGCCAGCAGAGTGAGTACAGCATAGAGGGGCATGGCAGCACTAAACTTAACACGCGCCATCTTCTTCCGTCACAACTGCGTATCAGCAAAGAATGGTACGGTGAGAGTCAAACCAGACCTCTCAAAAAGAACAGGGGCGAGGTGGCGAAAACTATCCAGCAATTAGAGAGCTTTGCGTATGCCTGCAGCACATCTGGAAAGAACCGAGAGCAGCTGAAATGCGTTAGCAGACGCGATAAGGTGCCAACATTTCTGCACTTCAATGGATGCCAGTGCCATTTATGCTTGCTTGGCAAATCCACCAACGCCATCGCCTTCAATTTGCACTTTCATGCGATTGACCCTGCTACAGAAGTCGATGTTAATTTCATGCATTTTTCATGAACAAATGTTGCATATACTGTGGCCTAAACGGTTCATAAAGGTTACAAGTTGGACTTCATGGAGTTAATCAGTTGATGCAGAAATAAAACTGCATCAGATAAGAGAGAAAGCCCAATATCTCGTGAAGATATGAGATCAGCAATCACGCAGGATAAATGCCAATACAGTGAAGCACAACAGCTACAGGCCGAGGTAACAAAACATGGACACATCTGGAGCAGATGCGCAGGTGCCTACTGCCGCCGACCTAGGGCTACATCTCAAAATACGAGATATGCATAAGCATCAACAACATGAAAAAAGACAATACCAAGAAAATAAATCATGCCAAAATGATCTTTGTATGATCAAACTAACATCTACAATGTTAAAGAGTAAGAACACAGAACAAACACTAGAATCGTGTTATAAACTGTAGATGCAGCACAATTTAAAAGTTTCCGAGTACCTTTTTTTCTACTTTTACTGGAGAGCTCTTGGTCTGTGATTTATGTACCTTTTCTGAGCCGTTTCCATCTTCATGTTTGTTCACAGGAGCCTTTGCAGGGTTTGATTTCCAGATCATGTCAAATAAATCATCTTCAGTCAAGAATGGCACACTGCAACAAACGAGAGCATGTATGAAGTGACAACTTAAACAAACTCACAGCATCCTTTTCAAAATAGAGTTATCAAGTAATACCCCAGATCTTTTGCTTTGTTAGATTTTACTCCACCAATGTCCTCATCAGCCAATAGGTAACTCTGTCAACAAAGATATAGAACGTGTTAGGTTCAAACGTAATTTAATAACAGTGGTAATAGATCACATTAAATATTGATTCGGTGATTTTGATTTCTTTTTCAGCTAGATTTTTTCCAACGGCTGATTTGGGTTGTGTTTTTCCTGCACTCTATTTGTGAACGGACAAAGCTAGAAGCTCGCAATGATACTGATTACGTTGCTTGACGCCTTGACCCTAACAAGTTCTCGTCAGTTCACCCATTCCGTTTGCAGTAGCAGTGCAATCTCATTAAGTTCGCGTTAATGTTGCTTTTCACGAACCAAATACGTTCATAGATCATTAACACTTACAGCAGCAAGTGTTACAGTACTACACATACCGTATTTTTACTAATAGCCCTCGTCACACGGCCTCCATAACGCTTTATCAGATCAACTGCTTCCTCCCGTTCAAGACTATATAAATACAAAATTATGATGGATTACTAGTGGTATCAACTCATCTCAAATCTCAATCAGGAAAGATGGAAGTACTAAAATAGTTACACACATTTGTAGTTTCATGATCGTACAATAGAGCACTTTAATATCAATGAATTGTTTTGGTAACTCGCACCTGTCAAGAGTGCCACTTATGACAAATGTGAGACCAGCTAAACAGTAAGGGGCACCCTCTGGGACTTCCTACAGAACATGGAATAAACATTTTACAGTTAAGTTATTCAGGAACTTGTGACAACAAGTATGAATTACCTTCTCCCCTTTGTGAGGAGGATCCTTCCTTTCACCAAAATTCATGAAACCTCTCCAACCCAATCCTCTCCCTCTTTCCCCAGGAGTAGCTCCTGCTCCTCTTCCTCCACTTATCTGATTGTCTTTATTTACCAAGAAAAAACAGGTACCATCATTTTCAGCTTCAGAAGATACCTCTTCATCACCCTCAGCTGATGCTACTCCATATTCTTCAGGCAGACTCATCCAATGGCTCCAGGATCGCTGCAGGCTTTGATTTCCAGATCATGTCAAATAAATGATCTTCAGTCAAGAATGGGATACTGCAATAAACGTGAGCATGTATAAAGTGACAACTTAAGCAAAGTCACACCATCCTTTTCAAAATAGAGTTATCAAGTAATACCCCAGATATTTTGCTTTGTTAGATTTTACTCCACCAAGGTCTTCATCAGCCAATAGATAACTCTGTCAACCAACAAAGATATAGAACGTGCTAGGTTCAAACGTAATTTAATAACAGTGGTAATAGATCGCATTAAATATTGTTTGGTTGGGCTTATCGGTAATATGATTACTCGTTATCAAATCCCAGCTCAATACAAATTATTTACCACCACCAGGGTCGTGTTAATGGAAACCAATACATCTCTCTCCTTTGCCTCTTCGATCTGAAGCGCCGCCACAGGCATCCCGCTCCACTCGTTCTCACAGATCTGAACTTCCACATTCTCACCATGAGCAAGAGCAACTCACGACAACGTCCTTCAAGCTAGCCAGGCGTCGTGTTGACTGCGAGCGGCTGCAAAATCTCGTCGCCACTGCTATTCCATGTGTGGGCAATGCAAATTTTGTTTCGCAGTTCTTCTGCATCCTTTTTTTTTGTAGAAGTCATGATTCGGTGATTTCGATTTCTTTTTTAGCTAAATTTTTTCCAACGGCTGATTTGGGTTTTGTTTTTCCTGCACTCTATTTGTGAACGGATAAATCTAGAAGCTCGCAATGATACCGATTACGTTGCTTGACCCAAACAAGTTCTCGTCAGTTCACCCATTCCGTTTGCAGTAGCAGTGCAATCTCATTAAGTTAGCGTTAATGTTTCTTTTCACGAACCAAACACGTTCATAGATCATTAACACTTACAGCAGCAAGTGTTACAGTACTACACATACCGTATTTTTACTAATAGCGCTGGTCACACGGCCTCCATAACGCTTTATCAGATCAACAGCTTCCTCCAGTTCAAGACTGTAAATAAATACAGAATTATGATGGATTACTAGCGGTATCAACTCATCTCAAATCTCAATCAGGAAAGATGGAAGTACTAAAATAGTTACGCACAAATATCAATGAATTGTTTTGGTAACTCGCACCTGTCAAGAGTGCCACTTATGACAAATGTGAGACCAGCTAAACAGTCAGGGGCACCATCTGGGACTTCCTACAGAACATGGAATAAACAGTTTACAGTTAATAAGTTTTTCAGGAACTTGTGACAAGAAGTAAGAATTACCTTCTCCCCTTTGTGAGGAGGATCCTTCCTTCCACCAAAATTCATGAAACCTCTCCCACCCAATCCACTCCCTCTTTCCCCAGGAGTAGCTCCTGCTCCTCTTCCTCCCCTTCCCCTTCCAGCTGCTTTCGAAGGGGTCTTGTCATCTTCATCCATCCTTCCATCCTCTTCATCATCATTCGATGCAGCCTTCAACCTCTTTGATGATGGTGGCTTGACTGGAGTTTTTCTTTGGGAAGGTGTCACAAAGTCGTCCTCGTCTTCTGGACAAGTCGGAGCAGCAACAAGAGCTCTGGACTGAACCAGGAGAACACCGTCTTCGCCACAAGTGCGATCATATACTTCATCTTCTATATTCTCATTGGGGCTCGATGGACTTGCCATGCCTAGCACAAAAAGCTCACAGATTATTTGTTGTTCATCGGCAACACATAAACAAGACGAGCCATCTAAAAAGTGATGAAAAGAATTCTCAAGTCATTCGTGGATGGCTGCGAAAGAAGGAACAAATTATCAATCGCTAGTTATCAACAATCTCACAAGATCAATTTCTGTTTAACAACAAATGAACAAAAGGGCACTTTTAATAGATTTATCACACTTTATAGATCACAGATCAATTGCTATTTATCAGCATCACAGTATCAGTTGCTGTTTATCAAAAACAAAAGAAAGAAAAGAACACGTCTAACGGATTTATCACTGGATAGTATAAGATCTGCTGTATATCCACTCCTTCCTCACGAGCTCAAAGCCTCAAACAACCATATATTGAAGAACCCTGTTCGCCTCAGGTTAATGAATTTCCATTTCCATCCAAAAAAACATATATTGAAGAACCGAAGAAGGACAATACTACGCCATACCTGTCGGCTTTCGTGTCCGAGGATGGGCGAGGGGGCGTCGTGTTATTTTTCTAGTGATCCAAATTCCAGCGGTAGTACCGCTGGGTTAAGCGGTACTACCGCTGAGAGCTACCGCCGTCGCTACCTCTATCGCTACCGCCAGAATGGTCTTCTGAAGAGCTTGTGCGGTACCAACTGGTACCGCTGGCGGTACCGCTGAGGTGGGAAGAGCGCCCAGCGGTACTACCGCTGGGATAGGCGGTAGTACCGCCGCGGTGGGATTTTTCCGGGTTGGACTGCAGCCGACCTAGGGTTTGATGTCTCCATATATTCCTCTTGTAAGCCGCCGTTTTGGGATAAGCCAGATATTGTAAACCCACGGCGTTTGTAACCTCACCCGATATAGTGAAGTATTGCTGGCTGGCGCCCGTGGTTTTTTCTCCTCCATTGTTGGAGGGGTTTTTCCACGTTAAATCTCGTGTCCTCTGCAGTGTTTACTTATCGTTCTTCGTTATTGTTCATCTCGTATTATAACAAGTGGTATCAGAGCCCGTGTTTGATCTAGGGTTTTGCGAGATGTCGTCATTGAAGTTCGATCTACCGCAGCTGGACTATACCACGAGATTTCTCTGTGGCAGTGAAGATGAGGGCGATTCTCGCCCAATCTTCAGATCTGGATGAAGCGATCGATGCTTCGGCGCAAAGGGAAGGATACTTGGACCGATGGAGAAGCGGAAAGACCGTAAGGCTTTATCGTTGATTCAACTCCATCTGTCCAATAATATTCTGCAGGAAGTGCTGCAGGAGAAAACCACCGCCGAGTTATGGGACAAACTAGAGGAGATCTGTTTGTCCAAGGATCTCACGGGCAGATTGCACGTGAAGATGAAGTTGTTCTCACACAAGCTGCAAGAGGGAGGTTCGGTAATGGATCACCTATCCTCCTGGAAAGAGATTGTTTCTGATTTGCAGTCTATAGAAGTTAAGTATGAGGATGAGGATTTAGGTCTTCTTCTTTTATGCTCGCTGCCTAATTCTTTCAGTAATTTTCGTGACACCATATTGTTGAGCCGTGACAAACTAACTCTTGCTGAAGTTTATGAGGCTCTCCAGCAAAGGGAGAAGATGAAATCTATGGTGCAGGCTGAAAGTTCGTCCTCCAAGGCGGAGGCATTACAGGTCCGTGGGAGGCCTGAGCAGCGAGACAACTACCACTACAACAACAACAGAGATAAGAGCAGGACCGACAGAGGTCGCTCAAAGTCCAAGGGACGTGACAAGTTCTGCAGGTATTGTAAGAAATCCAACCACACCATTGATGATTGTTGGAAGCTGCAGAACAAGGAGAAAAGAAACGGAACTTACCAACAGAAAAATAATGATGGTAATGGTAAGGTTGCCGTAGCCTCTGGTAAGGGTGAGGCTTCTGTTGTTGCTGGTAGTGATAGTTCTGATGGAGATTGCTTAGCTGTTTTTGCTGCATGTGTTTCACGTGATGATGAATGGATTCTTGATACTGCATGTTCGTTTCATATTTGCTGTAACAAGGATTGGTTCAGTTCTTATGAGTCTGTGCAGACTGGAGATTTTGTGCGTGTGGGCAATGACAACCAGTGCAACATTGCTGGCATTGGATCTGTTCAGATCAAGACCCATGATGGGATGACACGCACGTTGACAGGAGTGAAGCACATACCCTCCATGGCGAGGAATTTGATCTCTCTCAGTACCCTTGATTGTGACGGGTACAAGTACAAAGGTGGGAACAAACTTCTGAAGGTATCATCGGGTTCTCTCATTGTTATGATTGGTGATATGAATTCTGCGAAATTATATGTCCTTAGAGGTAGCACTTTGCCTGGTATTGCTGCTGCTGTTAGTTCTGATGAATGTAAGACTAACCTTTGGCATAAGCGTCTTGGACATATGAGTGAGCTTGGCATGGCAGAATTGGCGAAGAGAGAGCTGATTGATGGTTGCAACTTGAGTAAGTTTGAGTTCTGTGAGCACTGCATTTTTGGTAAGCATAAAAGAGTTAAATTCAATGC
Source organism: Poa pratensis (assembly GCA_947311845.1). Taxonomy (NCBI): domain Eukaryota; kingdom Viridiplantae; phylum Streptophyta; class Magnoliopsida; order Poales; family Poaceae; genus Poa; species Poa pratensis. The sequence goes on from CAMZMU010000034.1 coordinate 84,127,891, forward strand.
TTCCGTTCATACCACCAAAGGCATTTTAGATTATGTGCATGCTGATGTTTGGGGTCCGTCCCGTAGAACTTCTAATGGTGGTGCAAATTACATGCTTACTATTATTGATGATTACTCAAGGAAAGTGTGGCCATATTTTCTGAAACATAAATCTGATGTTTTTGCTGCTTTTAAGAAGTGGAAAGTTATGGTAGAAACACAAACTGAAAGGAAGGTTAAAATACTCCGTACTGACAATGGTATGGAATTTTGTTCCAATGAATTTGATGAGTTTTGCAGCAACGATGGCATGGTAAGACATCATACCATACCGTACACCCCTCAGCAAATGGCGTGGCTGAACGCATGAACAGGACCATTATTTCGAGGGCTCGCTGCATGTTGTCTAATGCAAAGATGCATAGGCGTTTTTGGGCTGAAGCAGCCTCCACCGCATGTTATCTCATCAACAGGTCACCTTCCATTCCACTTGATAAGAAAACTCCCATTGAGGTATGGTCTGGTACTCCAGCTGATTATTCTGAGTTGAGAGTTTTTGGTTGCACTGCTTATGCTCACGTTGATAATGGAAAGTTGGAGCCAAGGGCTGTTAAGTGCATCTTCCTTGGTTATGGTTCAGGAGTTAAGGCATATAAATTGTGGAACCCTGAAACTAAGAAAGTTTTGTTAAGCAGGAATGTCGTTTTTAATGAGGCTGTTATGTATTATGATAGTCCTTCCACTGATATTTCTGATGCTATTGATTCTCCTAATGTTTCTGATGATGAGCAACAGAGAATTGGCGTGCAGGTGGAGCACGCTAAGGAGAACGAAATTGTGGTTCCTGAAAATAATGATGATGTTGATGTTCCACCTTCACCGCCTATTGTTCAGCAACAAGCACGGTCTATTGCCACTGGCCGTTCTAGGAGAAATATTGCCTCCTAATCGTTTAATTGAAGAGTGTGATATTGTTCATTATGCTTTGAGTTGTGCTGAACAGGTGGAGCAAGATGCTGAACCAGCTACGTACACTGAAGCCATTGCTTCGGTTGATAAAGAGAAGTGGCTAGGTGCGATGCAAGAAGAGATGCAATCGCTTGAAAAGAATGGCACATGGGATGTTGTGCACTTGCCTAAACAAAAGAAGGCTGTCCGCTGCAAGTGGATATTTAAGAGAAAGGAAGGTTTGTCTTCTGTTGAGCCTCCAAGGTTTAAGGCAAGGTTAGTAGCAAAAGGTTTCAGTCAAATTCCAGGTGTTGATTATACTGATGTATTCTCCCCAGTTGTGAAGCATAGTTCTATTCGTGCTTTCTTTGGTATTGTTGCTATGCATGATCTTGAGCTTGAGCAGTTAGATGTTAAGACTGCGTTTTTGCATGGCGAGTTGGAGGAGGAGATATACATGGACCAACCTGAAGGTTTTGTTGTGCCTGGTAAGGAGGATCTTGTTTGCAAGTTGAAGAGGTCCCTTTATGGTCTGAAACAGTCACCACGACAGTGGTATAAAAGGTTTGATTCATTTATGCTTGCACATGGTTTTATGAGATCTCAGTATGATAGCTGTGTGTACATGAAGTTTGTTGATGGATCGCCTATTTATTTGCTGCTATATGTTGATGATATGTTGATTGCTGCCAAGAGCATGAAAGAGATCACTACTTTAAAGGCACAATTAAGTAGTGAGTTTGAGATGAAGGATCTTGGTCCTGCTAAGAAAATACTAGGCATGGAAATTAAGAGGGACAGAAAGTCTAGTTTGCTATTTCTTAGTCAGAAAATACATTGAGAAAGTTCTTCATCGTTTTAATATGCATGATGCAAAGTTTGTTAGTACACCTATTGCCTCTCACTTCAAGTTGTCAGCTTTGCAATGTCCTACTTCTGATGATGATATTGAGTACATGTCTCGAGTTCCTTATTCTAGTGCTGTTGGTTCCTTGATGTATGCCATGGTTTGTTCTCGTCCTGATCTGTCATATGCTATGAGTTTGGTCAGTCGTTACATGGCTAATCCTGGTAAAGAACATTGGAAAGCTGTTCAGTGGATTTTCAGGTACCTGCGCGGCACATCTAAAGCTTGCTTGAAGTTTGGCAGGATTGGTGAGGGACTCGTAGGCTATGTGGATTCAGATTATGCTGCCGACTTGGATAAGAGGAGGTCCCTCACAGGTTATGTATTTACTGTTGGTGGTTGTGCTGTTAGCTGGAAGGCTAGTTTGCAGGATGTTCCCGCACAATCTACTACTGAGGCTGAGTACATGGCTATTAATGAAGCATGTAAAGAAGCTGTTTGGCTGAAAGGTCTGTTTGCTGAGCTTTGTGGAGATGATTCTTGCGTTCAGTTATTTAGTGACAGTCAAAGTGCTATTTATCTTACTAAAGATCAGATGTTCCATGAGAGGACAAAGCACATTGATATTAAGTATCACTATGTTCGCCATGTGGTTGCAGAAGGTAAACTGAAGGTATGCAAGATTAGTACTCATGATAATCCTGCTGATATGATGACAAAGCCTGTTCCTGTGTCCAAGTTTGAGCTTTGCTCGAGCTTGGTTGGTATAACTGTTTAGCCCAAGTGGCTGTTTGGCGCCAGCAAGTGTTTTCTTTGTTGATTCAGGTGATTGTTGAAGTTCATGCTACAAGATGGAATTTGTCTCAAGGTGGAGTGTTATTTTTCTGGTGATCCAAATTCCAGCGGTAGTACCGCTGGGTTAAGCGGTACTACCGCTGAGAGCTACCGCCGTCGCTACCTCTATCGCTACCGCCAGAATGGCCTTCTGAAGAGCTTGTGCGGTACCAATTGGTACCGCTGGCGGTACCGCCGACGGTACCGCTGAGGTGGGAAGAGGGATAGGCGGTAGTACCGCCGCGGTGGGATTTTTCCGGGTTGGACTGCAGCCGACCTAGGGTTTGATGTCTCCATATATTCCTCTTGTAAGCCTCCGTTTTGGGATAAGCCAGATATTGTAAACCCACGACGTTTGTAACCTCACCCGATATAGTGAAGTATTGCTGGCTGGCGCCCGTGGTTTTTTCTCCTCCATTGTTGGAGGGGTTTTTCCACGTTAAATCTCGTGTCCTCTGCAGTGTTTACTTATCGTTCTTCGTTATTGTTCATCTTGCTATTATAACACGTCGGCGGAGGGAGGGATGCCCGATGGAGCGACGGGCGGCAGCCGGGTTGCGCGAGGTTGGACGGGCGGCGGCCGGGGTGCAGGAGCTCGACGAACGGCGGACGGCCGTGATGTCGACGGAGAGCCATGGGGGCGAGCGGGCGAGGACGCGACACGTCGAGGCAACCTACGAGGAGCGCCGCGGCCGTCCATGGTGAGCGCAGTGGCCGTCCATGGTGGTGAGTGTCGCCGCCAGGGCCCAGGGGGCGGGAGTCGCGTGTGAATTGGGTCGGAGCGTGCGGGGCGGGAGTAAATGGCTAACCACATTGCTAACCACGAAAAAGAAGTTGCTCATGCGTAAGGGCGTCCATGCGCAATCTGGGCCGTCGGATTCAGCGATCCGACGGCCAGGATTTACCGTTGAAAATCTGATGGGTCAACGATAAATCCTGGCCGTCGGATCGCTGAATCCGATGGCCCAGATTGCGCATGGGCGCCCTTACGCATGAGCAAAATCCACGTTCAACTAACACTCGTATTAAACCAAAATATGCACCCCCTCTTTGGGTGCCGGACATGTGTTCGTCACATTCGTGGTGCTGCCCCAGCGACGCCCCCAAACGTCCATCACAATCAAATTTTAATCATTTTTTGACAATTTGCAGAAACAACAACAAATCCGGCGAACAGTTAAACGAAATTTAACAAGCGACATTTCAGTTTAAACTAAACCCTATACCCTACATTTAGTGGCGCTTCCGGCTACAGCGAGAGAAGGAGGCCTATCCCGGAGCTGATGAAACCCTACAACGTCTCCCAACCACTATACGACGTGACGAAGATGCCTACGTGACGGCGGCATCATCAAGAAACTTGCATGCATCGATGATCTCCACAACGGAAGTGTCATATCCATGACGGAAGCGCCATTAACTCGGGCGGAACGGCCTCCTGCATAAACTAATTAACACGGCGTCGACGTTGTGGGTCTATGATGAGTGGGCCACGCCTGTCGGAGGGCATGTCCAGGCAATGTCCGGCATCCCCGAAGAGGCCCCAAGTTTGGAGGGCCTCTCAGGGGTGCCGGACAAAAGTTGGCTCGGCCCGGACACTTGGGGGTGCCGCTGTGAGCGTTTCTTGCGTCCATACCCCTATTAGGACTTTAGGGAGTCATTTGGAGGGTGATGGTGAAGATGCTCTTAGTGTTTCTAGTCTATACACAACTCTCTTTTACCCTATAACCCCGCATGTCAGGTTTCTTAGCGGGTAACTAACGGGTATCAATTATGGGTTGTGCTAACTCAAACCCAGTCCCGCCCTACCCGATGGGGGAGGATTTTGACTTTGACAACATAACCGGGGAGTAACCAAAATCATTGACTAATAGATGAATTAGTCTTTTGCGAATTGGGTCGGGGCTTCCTCTCTCTCAGCAGAGCATGCACACGGCCGGGCCAGGCTATTTTGGGACAAAAATTAAAGCCCGAGCCCAGTCCAATCTGTGACTTAAGGCTTGATCCAAACCTAAAGAGGCTGGCACTACCGTCACTCACAGGAAGGATACCATGATACCACTCCTTAAAATTCACATTTGCAAGTTTCTAGAAATTTGGAAAGAAAATTGTGAGTATTCACAAGACATGTTTACAATCTCCTGGAATTTCCGGAAACCAATTCGAAATAGAAAGAGAAATGAAAGAGACTCGCACACGAGTGGCCTTACGAGTTATCTAAAAAGTTCCAAACTATCAGGAATGAAAAAGGAAGCACTACAGCACAACACGAATGGCCTCATTAAGAGAAACTCGAGCGAATGTTCAGTGTATTTACAGTTGGCCGGATACGCCCATGTTCGGTTTTACAGCTGATATATACAAGGAGGAGATAGAGCAATCAGAGGTTGGATACAAATGAATGATACAAGTAAACACGCAGGACGCAATTAGATCAGATCAGATACCAGGAACCAGCCCCACATGTACATCACTAGACACTTATCTGGTTAAAACTGACACCTTATGCTCTAACTGATGAAAGCAGCCACAAAGTTTGACAACAATGTTTTCCAGGTACAGGGAAGTATCATACAGTGTGTACAGGGTCACAACGGCGATCCATGGGACTATTCACAGGAACTTGGATACCACGCGGCAGGATGTCCAGAAGGCTGCGGTTGCTGCTTTTAGAATCGCCGGATTCTGGTAGATACTGCAAGATACACAAGCAAAATCAGCACACAGCAACAGGAATAGCAAAAACGTACAGGCTCATCAAAAGCTTATTGAATTTTGCATGATGATGTGACTGATGCCCTCAAATCTGTATTGGTGCTTGCAGCACAATATTGTGCAGGGACTAACTGTCGGGCACTTATTGTCAGAGATGTTGGCATGCGACTAGGTGTATTCAATCGATATGTAGCATCAACGGATGCAACTCATCAGGTCCTAACTCTACCAATCCAGTGTCTGCTTTTGTTCGTGAAGTGATCTTGTCCTGTTGCCCTGATATGAAGATTAGTCTATGTTTGTTGCTTACAGAACATTTAGTTGTGATGAAATTCTGCCCTAACTTTTCAATCTTCAGTGGGAAGAAAAGTTTGCCCCTATGGTCCTAGAACAGATGGTTTGGGTTGATCTCCAAGGAGCCTCTAGAAGCATGTGAGGCTGACCCTGGCATATTAACGATGGGAAAAACTACATAGAAAATGCGCTTGCAATTGCCAGTTACTAAGGACAACTTACCCAATAGCTGTCGCACTCCATGATGCTACATTATAAATTACTTGTGTTCCAGCCCATGCCTTCTGAAGTTTGCCTTTCCTCTTTTTAGTTGAAAACGTCTTGCTAAGGGCTGTCAAATGAAGGGTGGGGAATCTAACATGAGAAAACTTTCGACTAATCAACAACTTTCATCTGAATTAAGAAAGGAAAAGAAAATGTTACCTTCTTGAAGTTGATTGGGCGTCAATTCCTGTACAACATGAGTTTCCAGCATTAGAACTAAGAAATGATTAAAAAAAATGAGCGACATGAAATCCTCTACCATGACATCTAGCAATAAAGGTACAAATCGACGCCTTCCCATGTTGATCTAGATTGTACAATGGAGTAAAGGACTAATGGTATGAAGCCTACCGCATGAAGAGTAGACATCATAGATCATACTGAACTATTGGTAATCCATGATCCCATTAAGTCATGTTTCTAACTTCTAGGAATAAATCTAATTATCCAGAACCTCAATAATCACTGTAAAATAAGGATGATTTTTAGTCAGAATCCAAGATTTGATGGACATTTGTAAGCTGAGGATGATATTCGGGAAGGAGTACGTAAGAAAAGCAACTACACAAAATAATTCAAGAGAAAGCACAAATCAGAGGTGAACTGAACTTTTGAATACCTTAGTCTCTTTCAGCGACAGCAAGTATGCAGCCATGAAGCATGCAATCCCATCAACTATATCCTCCTGCTTAACGAGAACATATCCATCCTCCGAATCATCACTGACGTTAATACTCTTATCATCCCATATATCTGCCGCAGTTACGATATCCCATGATACGGTTTCATCTACTGTTACATGAGCAATTGTAGAACTGTTCAGTTGTCAGGTTTGATTGCAATTAGCGAATAAACGGGAATTTTTAGCATTATGCGCCAAGGTCAGTTTTACGCATTGACTGTAAGGAAAATTATTTTTAAGATCTGGCTCCAGCAAAAGGTACTAACAGTTCACTGGGCGAATACGCACCTGCACCATTTTGGTATACTGACTTCTGAATGTTATCAAGCTTCTGAAGAAATTCAGGTGATTCAACCCTCGATTTGAGAAGATTACACAGCTGCAAAGTATGGGGTGCAGTACAAGAATTAGGACAGTCTCAGGACAAAAGTACACTGAAAACTCATATTTCTCTTTCCCTCTCTCTCAAAGTCCCAGTTTTCATATCAGTACATCTCCCTAATAAGTGCCTCAAAAAAAAGTACCAGCAAATAGTCTAGTCCATTCGAACTCGGGTACATTTCGTGCAAATTTAACTTAATTCGAGGATGTTGTCGACCAGAGCTCGGTTTACAATTGCGCTGTTGTGTTTATTTATGAAGTTCCTACTTGGAAGAAGTCGTGAAAAGTAAATGGAATGATGATTAGGTGAATTCCGATCACAATCCATTCCAACTGAAGAAACAGCCTGAATCGCTACAGTTTCGAGGGGCCCCCAATTATCCCAAATCGCCAACTGATTGACCCACCGACGTCGCAATCCAAATTCTAAGCCTCTATCAGCACAAAATCGAGCCACGAGATCTCTCCCTCACGGCCTCACCTCGTCCGTCTCGTAGTCGGCGTCCGACGGCGGCGTCGTAGGCGGGCCCTCTCCGTCGCTACCGTCCCCACCGCCGGCCCCCTCCGCCCCTTCATCGTCCGGATCCTCCGCCTCCGTCCCGCCCCCGTCGCCGCCGGGGATCCGATCATCATCGGCCTCCTCGCGCATGAGCTCGAGCGCGCGCTGGCACTGCTCCAGCACGGTCTCGAGCGTCCTCCGCCGCAGCCTCAGCTCCGCGGCCTCCTGCCTCCCCGCGGCCGGCGACGACGAGGAGGACGCGGAGGAGGCCGCGGGCTCCATCGGAAACAAACCCTAGGCGCGCTTCGCCCCGCGGATCGGCCTAGCCCGCGAGCGGGGGAGAGGGAGAAGGAGACGTGCGCTGGCTGTTGAGAGCCTGCCGGCCGGAGGGAGGAGTGTTGCGTTGCTGTGTTCGTTTCTTTTTCCCGGCGGCATCGGGATAAGACAGACGGTAGGTAGTGTGGCTCCGACGCTACGGGTGGGCCCGACGTGCGGCGGGGCCCGGACGCCGGGGAGACAGCGGCGGGGAACTGCGAGTGGCGATGCATCTGGGAGGAAGCTGTCACGTGAAGTTGACGTTGTAATAATTTACTACAAGTGCAATTAATTACTAGAAGGGGCTCAATCATTAGGGCGTGGCAAAACGTTCTTCTTATACTAGTGCTTTTTTTTTCTCTTCGGGAATGGAATCTACAGCTTTGACGTGTGATTCCTCTCTGCGCATCTGCTTCCACAAGATGATGTGAAAGCCGCCACACTCTTCACAACTTGATGCTACACAGAACAAAATGATAGCTGCGTGGTTTAGAGCATCTCCACGTCGAGGTAGATGACGGTGGACGAGGAGGCAGCACGGGAGGTGGAGGCACCGCCACGCGAGATCCCCATGCCGCCGGAGGAGGACGCCAAGGCCAGCCGGTGCGTGGACTACCGCAATGTTGGCGCCGGCGTTAATGCGACTCTTGCTACCAGCGTGCCATCGTCTCGTTGCCTCGCCTCCCGTCGCGTTGTTTGGGAAACCGTCCGGCGAGTACGTGCCATTAATCGACGGAACAGCCTCCTCACGACCTAATAAACCACGGCACACCCATTGTGTGTCTATGACATGTGGGCTTCGTCTGTCGGTGGCCTTGTACTGCCACTGCCTGGCGTACCCAAGCAAAACCCCCAAGTTTGGGGTCCCTCTCGGGGTGCCGCACAGAAATTGAGCCAGGCCAGACATGTGGAGAGGCGGTGTGACCGTCTTTCGTATCTGAACCGCAATGGGCCTTTGGTGCCGGTGGAAATGATCGAACGGGGACAAGTAGTCAACAGAAGTATCCGGTGCAGATGAGCCAGAAAAAGCACACGGCACACTGCAATGCCTTGCTACAGCAGTCCATTCAGGGTTAGCTTGGTGATAAACAATGGTTTACGCCAAGAAAAGCTAATACGCAACGGAGGCTAGTGTTCTGGAATGAACAAAAGAATTGAGGGATAACTTGCAGCAAAGCCACTACTCCACTTGCACGCAGGAAATGTGGCTACCCTTTGACAGCAGCAGATCTATTGACGGCTCTGTCGCAATAGTGCAATACACTACAGCAAGTGGCCAAGTGCCACAGGTGACTTCCTTGTACTTGTTCATACAGCAAAATGACATTTTATCGGGAAAAAATACAGCAAAATGACATAGCTAGCGGCGGATGGGCAAGACAAGACTAGTGAGATCACGGATGGCACACTGAGTCACTGACATACAGGGTCCATCAGAGAAAAAAACTTCACATTTGCATTGAAATTCTCCTGCTACAGCTGATTCTGGGGTCAGCGAGAATCTACACACAGATTATTCTAACAATGGTGTAATAACAAGAGAAGGTAGTCGGTACAATCCCACTATAGTCAGACCGGACGGTCGTTACAACTGGTATGCGACTCGGCAATGGAAACCAGGTACAAGAGGTATGTACAGAAGGAGGGGCAAAGACTAACTCAATTAGACCACACATGCACCAGACCTCTGCTGTTTCCGGTGTAGATCTCGTTGTGGTCCTCGTCATAGAAGAGCGCAGTGATGTCCTCCAGGGCGTCCGCGACGGTGCTCCGGACCGTCGACCTGCTGCTGTCGCCTCTCCTCCGAGGAGCGACGGTGAGGCTGGGGTCGAGGGCGGAGATCTTGGCGATGCACTTCCCCGTGAAGATGTTGCTCATGTTGATCGATCCCACTACGGAGGAGATTCAGTCAAGTTATTACAGCAGGTCTCTTATAGCATGTAAAACTAATGCATGGTGAGGTTATTACCTTCCCGGGCTTCCCCGTCGGCATCGTTTGTGACACCTCTTGAAACTTTACAGTATGAGATGATCAGGTCCTGGTCGGCGGTGATGTATATATTATTGGTGTTGCAGTTAGGATGCCATAGTTCATGGTCATCGAACGATGTTACTAGCTCTCCACGGAAGTTCCACGCAGCAACTGTTCTATTGCAGAATGTCAGGAACAGATTGTTTTCATAGAGGAAGATGAATGCTGAAGGGGTCATGAACTCTGTTTTGTTCACCTCAATCAGATCAGAGTTTCTGACCTGGACAGAGACCAAAGTTAGCTCAAAATTTGTCGCTAAAAAAACTTTAGCTCAAAATTAAGGCATAAATGTTGCTGGCACAAGTAGACCAAACAATAGCGACGTACATCGATAATCTGTAGATTTTCCTTGTCCTGCTTCACAAGAAGTTTTTCATTGAACTGCTCGATGAAGTCAACCTTTCTGTTTCGATGCAGCAACTGAGTGAAGGTTTTCAGTGGTGTTCCATCCTCAATTGACACAATCATTAGTGGAACATGATTTGTTGCCTTCTGGTATATCACAAGCATGATTCCAGGGCTGGTAAAAGAAGATTTGTAATGTAAGAACATGCCATGAACCATATAGGTGAAAGATGAATACTATCAGAAGTTCGCGGCAACCAAACCTTATCTTGATCTCCTGGATGTCCTTGTCACATATAGAATACAGAAAGTTGTAATTCTTTAGATCAAAAACTTTGTAGGTACTGCAGCGGAGGAACATTTAAACAATTCAACACATGACTGCTGCCAGACTACAAAGCAAAACAAAAAAAATGTAACTTACCTATCATGTGCTGAAAAAGTTAATACTTTGCCATTAACATCGTCAAACTCAACAAAGCCAGGATATTTGAGTGATTCAGATTCGAATAAAGGAAATCCATCATGTAGCTGGCCTCTCCGGATGTATCTAAAATGCAGTTGCAAAAAGAGAGAAGAACAATTACCCAAAGCAAATATGAAGAAAGGATAAAACTGCTGCTACTATGAAATTAGCTATCAAATTGATCACATGAATAAAGGCCGTGAAAAAGAGAAACATAGAAACGAGCAAACGGCTGTTGAAATAAAGATCAGCATTTTAGTACAAAAAATGTTGGAATACATAGACTGGCCTAAGAAGAAACGGTTAAAGTCTCTTACTCTATTGGAGTTGTTCTGCACTTCAGCGAACTGAAGCGATCTGATTCGTAAACTGAAACAGTGATAATGGAGTCGTTGTTTTTATTATAGAACAAGCTCCTAATCACTTCATCGGGACTTATATTCAAATGGCATATGTGTTTGTTTGTTGCTGCCAACATGATGAGAAGGTTTATCAGGAACATAACATAACAGAGCAAAATCAATTAGCGTAGAAGAATGAGACTTACTACGACTAAATGCACCACAAACACCAGATTCGGCAAGTGAAAATATTAAATCTCTTGCAGCAACGATCTCAATAATCTTCCTTCTGCTCCACTGCAATGGCAGCAGGGCAATACCATCGCCATATGTGTCGTATTCTTCCTGCACAACCAAATTAAAGGCATACACTTTTTAATCAGTTATATATCTCCAAGCTACTAGTTATGTGAAAAACATATATATGGTATAGCCGTATAGGTATAAGTCAAGTCGTCATTCGTCAACCACTCCAGAAAGTTTATAGAGCTCACATCAAGTTACTTTCAGCCCCTTCAGTTTTCAATGACCCCGACGTATCCAATTGTCGCACAAGTTGCTACGGAAAACATGCTACGAAGAATCCCAACACAACCAACTACCATTAGCTGAGTTGCATAAGATAGTTAATCTGATTTTGACTTGGTATAGAAAAACATAAAAGACTACAACATAAGCCGTATCAAGCTTTGTGGTGCCATGGATGTATCCATTTACCTTTTTAGCTCATCCAGTTCATGATTGGAACATTTAACTCTCGAGGGATGAGCCGCAGTATAAAAATACCAGACCAGACCAGTGGTCCAACAACTGGCAATTGTGCCTGGTCTGGTCTGGCTCAGCCCAGGGACTATTTTCAGAAAAATAAATGGTACAAAATAACATTTTGCTTATGGAAATATAGAGTGTCAGACTCCAATTTTTATTTATGGCGGCAAAACCAGTGTTCAAACTCATGAACTCATCAGGTATGGTTGGGAGGTAATAGAGCAGACATTATTGACCCGTGGATGGCATGACAGTCCAACAGTTGCACCAGACACCTTGCCAGTTCACTCACCCATCTGGATTACAAACTATTGCTATGCATAGAAAGTTTATAAAGCTTGTTATCAAGTTACTTTCAGCCCCTTCAGTTTTCAATGACCCCGATGTATCCAATTGTCGCACAATTTGCTACGGAAAACATGCTACGAAGAATCCCAACACAACCAACCAACTACCATGAGCTGAATTGCTGATAGAAGATCCAACCCTATTTGAATACAGAGAATCCTTGCACTCACTATTGATTTCCGATGTGAAGAAAAAAAGGGCCAGGGCATTGATATTAATTGTCAGTTTTCGACAGTAGAGTCATTAGCAGGTCATGTTCTCTAACAGAATTCGCAGATCTAGCCCCATCACCTTCAGCCTCATCCACACATGTTCAGGTCACCAGATTACCAGTGCTCTAATTTGGTAGGCATCGCTATTTGATAACAAGGATCAAGTCTGAGTGTAGATCGTCTAGCACAACAACCCTAGCGACATCATTCTTGTCCGATCAGTCATTTGATGGTAGCATCAAGTCCAAGGCTAGCATAGCAACCATAGCCACATCATGTTTTTCTTTCTCCGATCAGCAGGCAGAAGTGAATTTCTGTTTTTCAAAGCGCCACTAGGCTGCGAGGGAGAATCCTCCTAGGATGAGTGAGGGGAGAACGGACCTGGAGCTGGATGTTGCGGAATTTCTCAGGGCAGGAGAAGGCGGAGGTGGAGGGGCGGTGGTCTCCGCCTATCTCACGACGCATGAACTTCCGCACCGTGTCCGCCTGGTCGCACCGCGGCGGCTTGAGGTGCTCAGAGTACTTTTGCCGTGGCGCGCGCAGTATAAATACCAGACCAGTGGTTCAACAGGAACTGACAATTGTGCCTGGTTTGGTCTGGCTCAGGCCAGGGACTATTTTCAGAAAAATAAATGGTACAAACATAACAGTTTGCTTATGGAAATGTAGAGTGTCAGGCTCCAATTTTTATTTATGGCGGCAAAACCAGTGTTCGAACTCATGAACTCATCAGGTAAGGTTGGGAGGTAATAGAGCAGACACTATTGACCCAGGGATGGCATGACGATCCAACAGTTGAACCAGACACCTTGCCAGTTCACTCACCGCTCTGGATTTCAAAACTACTATGCATAGAAGCACCTGGGGACTGGTATAAGTATATGTCAAGTCGCCAACCACTCCAGAAAGTTTATAAAGCTCATCATCAAGTTATTTTCAGCCCCTTCAGTTTTCAATGACCCCGATGTATCCAATTGTCGCACAAGGTGCTACGGAAAACATGCTACGAAGAATCCCAACACAACCAACTACCATGAGCTGAATTTCTGATAGAAGATCAAACCGTATTTGAATGCAGAAAATCCTTGCACTCACTACTGATCTCCTACATGCAGAAAACTAGGGCCAGGACATTAAGATAACTGCCAGCTTTCGACAGTACAGTCGTTAGCAGGTTATGTTCTCTAACAGAATCCCCAGATCTAGCCACATCCACACCTTGTTATAAGCACCTTCTTCAGGTCACCAAGTTACTAGTACTATAATTTTATAAGAATCGTTATTTGAAGGATCGATTCGGCCGAAAATCGCCTAGCACAACAACCCTGGCCACATCATTCTTCTCCGGTCAGTCATTTGATGATAGCATCAAGTCGAAGTAGCAACCCTAGCCACATCGTGTTTTTTTTTCTCCGATCAGCAGGCAGAAGTGAATTTCTATTTTCCAGAGCGCCACTAGACTGCCAGGGAGAATCCTCCTAGGAGGGAGTGAGGGGAGCGCAGACCTGGAGCTGGAAGTTGCGGAATTTCTCGGGGCAGGAGAAGGCGGAGGTGGAGGGGGCCGCGGGGCGCGGGGGCCGGCGGTGGCCGCCGCCGATCTCGCGGCGCATGAACTTCCGCACGGTGTCCGCCGGGTCGCGCCGCGGGGGCTTGCGGCGTTCGGCGGACTTCTTCTGCCGCGCGGCGCGCGCGGCGGTGACGCGGAGGCGCACGCGCGTCCCGGGCTTGTGGTGGTGGTCCATGGCGCCGGCGGAGTAGTGCGGGACCGGTAGGCAGGAGCGGAGGAGGCGCGGGCAGTTTTGGGGTTAGGGTTTTGGGGGAAACGCCATGGGAGGGAGTGGAGGTGTGCACGGATGGAGATGGCACGGGAGGAAGATGATGGGAGGGGGCAAATGGGGAACAAAGTATATTTATCGATCGAGAGTAATGCTTCCCAAAAAGAGTCCAGTCGATGATTAGCGAGTGCCTCGCGCGAATTTTTAAAAGTAGAATTGCATTCCCATTTTATAGGCTCCAGTTTGATATTGGTGTTTGAAAAATATTACAGTGATGTTTAGTGGGGGAAGCAGTTTACTGAACGATTTGAAAGACTACAAAATGATGCATGTTGATGATCTTGCAAGTATAAAGTTGTTTAGTCTTTGTGATATGCTTAATTTATGAACGATGTTGCAGGAAAAGTCAAGAATGAGGCAAAGCTTTTGCCTCCGTTTCGAAAAAAAGTCTTGAAAAGGGAGTGGAGCTGATCAAAAGGGTGATGCGTGAAGCATTTTCAAAATACTCATGAATGGGCTCCGCAACGGCGAGGCTGGTGAACTAACTTTGTCGATTGTTGTTGTTATGTAGGGCGACTGTTCGTCTTCCTGATGTTTTCCATGTTTTGATGCTTTGTCTCGGTTACATGCATTTTGATTCGGTTGTATGCTGGGTTATCCTTTTTGTTCAGAGTTTGATTGATTATTGTGTTATGTGCTCGTACAAAACTGTACAGTTTGTTTATATAAAACCTATGTGGGAGTTAGTTTCCTCAACAAAAAACTGATAATTGTGACACGTTAGACATAGTGGCCCGGTGGCATGGCAAATGTGGTTGTGAGTACTCCCGCAGAGCGAGTTTGTTGGCTTTTTCTGCAACTCGTCTCTTAAACACACCCGTACAACAAACTATACTAACAAGGCATTCAATTCGAAGTTCTGTCTCTTAGACGAGCTAATAAAGGACTACAGAAACCCTTGGAGCTAACACACTAAAGGGATAATACCAGCATAACTTTCACTAAATGGGGTAATTAAGAACTTATGCAACCTCCACTGAATGGGGTAAGCAGTATAAAACATGCCTTGCCGCAGCATCATTGTCGTGAACAAAACGATATATAAAAAATAATTAAAAATAAAGGGCAGATACTGAATTGGCAGTTATGCTAAGTTAAGTTATAGATGCAAACGTGGAACGTCATAAAGATGACCGAAGTCTTTCATAACCTATCTACTGCTACAGAAAGCTCATTTTTCAAATGAGATTTCTAGAAAATAGAAAAGATATGCAACACTAGGCAACATTTGGCCTCAAACGGAACAAAAATAAACCCTAGTATTTACAAATTCTAAACTCTAACTTTCAATCTTCTACTACAAAACAAATGCCGATGTTGCCATTTGGCAGAATGAATGATGCTATGTCGTGACACACTTGACAACATATAGATGCTCCTACCGTCTTCGCCGTGGTGTGTGCCCACACATTGTGAGCAGATGGACGTCACCGGCTCCCTCTAAGAAAATAGTTGGATCTTTGATATCCTCGGGATTCCGAATCTGAGTCTGATATGTCCAATGCATTGTTGAATTTAGCATCATCAAAGACACTCTAATTTAATGGTCTTGCATAGAGAATAATTATATTTCTTGTATAAAATTATGTTTGATTATCTTCATATGCATTATCTACAAAATTTCATGTATGAAAGTTGTTTAAATACTCTACGGGTAAATAACACTCGACTACTCGAGTACTTATTAGCAACTCCCCATCTTCATAAAAAATCATCATAGTTAAAATGAGGAACGGTAGATAACAAAATAAAGATATAATTTCCAATCGAGTTATTTTGGAAGGTGAAAGATGCTTTCGAAATTTCACGCACCACATTAAACGAAGAGATCTTGATTCGGTTTCAAATGGTAGCATATACCTCGATATCACGAAGTGAACTCTTGAACCATGCATCAACTAGTGTCTCGAACCAATAATACAAGTATGTGGCCTATTGTTGGGAGCATGGTTGTACCTCCTCTCTCACCAAGTTTGAATTCCAGTATTGAGAATTGACACAACCTATTTTAGATTGAAAATGGTACGTTTCTATGCATTTATTGACTGACCGCAAGGTGTCTATACTTTTCGATTGTGTGCAGCTGTCACGGATATGGTGTCGTAAATGTTGTATGTGCGGCAAGGGGAAGGGCAAGGCTCCGATGTGATCTTTGTCGATTTTATGTTTATATTACTTTTGTAATATGTATGTGATCCGACGAACTTGTGTCGGACACAGATGAACCGATGCTACTATCTATCTATCTATGTGTATATTGATCTATGTTGCATGCTTCGTATGGTTTTGGGGGTTTGGTTTGAGTAGGACGGCTGGAGTGGCCATATTTTGGGGGTTGTACGGTCGCTATCCGCGGACACGCCCAGACGTGTCCGCGGACAGTTTGGGGGCCAAATTTGGCAACCCCGGTTGGAGATGCTGTTAGATAGCATGGAAGGAAGATGGTGGGAGAGGGGCAAATGGGGAACAAAGTAGGGTCCGCCTAGGGCGCAGTCGGCTGACGCCATCTCTTCTTCCTCAACTTCAGCGAGCTCGCTTCCCCCCGCAGCCACCGTCGTCTTAACCATCGTAGTAGTAGCCACAAACGCGACACCTACTACTCGCCAAACCTCCACCGCTCCGCCTCTAGAAGTTAACAAGCCAGCCATCCTCCAGACCTTGGCTTCCTCCTTGCAGCTTCACTGTCGTGAACAAAAAAGAAAATGTAAATAATAACAAAAAAAGGGCTGATATTGAATTGGCAGTTATGCTAAATTAAATTATAGATGCAAACGTGGAACATCATAAAGATGACCGAAGTCTTGCATAACCTATGTACTGCTACAGAGAGCTCATGTTTCAAATGAGATTTCTATAAAAGAGAAAGGATATGCAACACTAGGCAACATTTGGCCTGAAAAGGAACAAAAATAAACCCTAGTATTTGCAAATTCTAAGCTCTAACTTTCAATCTTATTGCACAAAACAGATGTCGATGTTGCCATTTTGCGAAATGAATGAGGCTATGCCTTGAAGCACTTGACAACATATAGATGCTCCTACCGTCTTCGCCGCGGTGTGCCCACGCATTGCGAGCATACGGACGGTCGGCGGCGCCCTCTAAGAAAATAGTTGGATCTTTGATATCACTGGGACCCGAATCCGAGTCCGATATGTCCAAGGCATTGTCGAATTTGGCATCATCAAAGACACCCTAATTCAATGGTGTTAAATAGAGAATACTTCTATTTCTTGTATAAAATTATGTTTGAAAATTATCATAGTTAAAATGGGGAGCGGTGGATAACAACATAAAGATATGATTTTCAATCGGGCTATTTTGGAATGTGAAAGATGCTTTCGAAATTTCACGCACGACATTTAACAAAGAGATCTTGATTTGGTTTCAAATGGTAGCATATATCTGGGTATCACTAAGTGAACTCTTGAACACCGTGCATCAACTAGTGTCTTTCTCGAACCAATGATACGAGTATGTGGCCTATTGTTGGGAGTATGGTTGTTCCTCCTCTCTCACCAAGTGTGACTCCAGCAATGAGTATTAAGTATTGACACAACCTATTTTAGACTGAATAGGGTACGTTTCTCATATTTAGTTACTGCCTGAAAGGTGTTTCTGATGCTTTTCGATTGTGTATGCAGCTGTCACGGATATGGTGACGTCAATTCTTTATGTGGGCTGTGTGTTTTATCATCTAGACATTAAAAGATGGGTTGTTCCAGAGTCATGTATTGTACTAGTAAATATCTCGGAAACTAGAAATTGTATTGTGCACCAACAACCCAACTTTGAGCATCTGGGCTTTATTAATTTAAGGTCAGACACTAACTTCCTTGCATCTAGTACTGGTTTGCTGAGACAGGCGGAGTAACTATATATTATTGCTGGTGCAAATAATAAACACAGTAAAGCTTAAAGCGTTCAATATTGTACTGGCTACATACTGAAAGAAGCATCCTGTCATAGCCATGTGAAGGAAGTGGGTTAGAAAAATAAAAGTGAAGCATAGGAGAGGCAATATATAATTGGAGAACGGAGACATATTATCAAGAACCCAAAACTGAGTGAAAACATATAATGTCATTAGGCCTGTAACTTGTGCGACTAGTTTTTTTTTTTTTTAAGGGCTTGTGCGACTAGTGGATATGATGATCCAGAACATGGTAATCTAGGTTTTTGGGAGTGAGAGGGATCGGGATTCAGCATTCTCTTTGTGAGTAGAAGGATCACTCAGGACCTTAACTTCCTTCAGGGTATGTGCTGCAATTCGGCTGATAACAACCATCGCGATTCCTCCTTGCATCATGGTCAATTACTTACTTGGTTCTTTCATCAGCAACGAATGATTCATGGTCTTCACATCTTGAAGAAGGGGTCCCCTTGTGAAGTGCAACAAATCACTGTTAGTCATTAGAGGAACCACCATGTGCGTGTCTATCTGTCGCAGTGCAGGCGCCTCCCCCGAGTGTCTTCCTCCCCGACTAGAGCTCGCCGCATCTCCGTGACCAAGTGACTACTCTCCTCTTGGTGCCTGCTTCCCTAGTGGCGGTAGTGACCACGACACCAGCAAGCTGAGTATAGTAGCAAGGATGGCCACAATGTGGTAAATGAATTCTATACAATTGATGAGCACTTTTATCGATGGTACCTCAAAACGAATACGGGTCATCTAATTCTTCCCTTCTGATGGTTGATCTTAGTTAGAACCCCTATGATGGAGTACCATCTCAAAAAAATTGGGAGTACTTTGAGTTTATAGTTAAGAACGCAATCATAAAAGCAGTTGTACTGGGGTGCCCAAATAATTTAATTCATATTCACAAATCACATCTCAGCGTGTCACAGGGTTACGGCAGTTACTGGTCCCTGCTAATTATTTCTGCCCTAATCCTCATTTCACTGTTAGAGGCGCCGGTGGCCAGCAGCCGTGGAGTTCCTGCGCCGGAGAAAGAGGCGGCCAACAATGCATGGTCGCCGCCCACCAGCCGGCCAGGGATGCTTTGGAGCCACGTACGTCGGCCAGGGCATAAGTGCCTACCACAGAACGCGGCCCTGCTGAAGCGGTGATCAACATCGTGTCCAAATCGGCGGGATTTGAAGTGCTGATGTCCAACAGTCTCCGGCGCGGGACGGCGATGGCGGCGAGGTGGCGGCTCGAAGCCGATGTTCCTTCATCGTGCAGATCCTGGTGCTTGCGCCTGGTGGCTGATGCGGCATTTCAACGCTGTTGTTCGAGCTGGCGCTTCTGGTGCGTGGTGCGGTCGAGTTCTTCGTCTCTGGCGGCGTGCTGCTGGTGGTTGAAGACGGCGGCCTGCTCGGTGGTTCTGCTGCTGCTGAGTGTGAGTTTGATTTCGTCTCGTTTCGTGCGTGCGTGTGCTTGTTCTTGTTGAATCTTGTACACGAACTCCCTGTCAAAAAAAAAAAAGATAGGTGCGCATCTCACCTGGGCAACCAGCATGCATCCCCAACAAATCAAGCATGCAAGACACCGAGTAGGTTTTCAGGACTTCATCAACAGCACAGCACCGCCTGTCACTCCTAGTTTGAGTTATCATCACTGCTGATTTCATTTCAGGGATGGCTATCTTACTGAATGATCATTTCATATATGTGGAAGTAATCAGTACAATAACAACATGCTGAAAATTAAAACGAGACAAATAAATATGGTAATTCTGTCACATAAGGCGTGATCGAATACAAGATTGCGGGGCTCTCTATGGGCCAGACGCAGGGTAGAGGAGGAGCAACCATGACGCGTACACGATGGGGAGCACAACCACTATATATCTGTAATACCCCGCAGTTATAGGACTCGAGAGGGTAGAAATAGGAACTGCATTTGTGCATTCATGCATCTTTTGGTGAAATCTGGAAAAATTTCGCGCCTTTGTGTTAAAATGACTCGAGGGTTGATTCCAGACGAGTGTCGATGTTCTGGGAGTCAGATATTGACAGATAGTCAAGAGGAGTCGATAAACCCTACGACATATTTTCAAAACCTTTGTTAGTACTTCTCCAACACAATCATTTGATTTCATCAGATTTCATTTGATTTCAAAAGTAAATTTGAAATAATCTTAAGTTTAAAACAATTCTATCTTTCCTAAATCTTTCTATACACACATATCACAAATATAACAAGAAATACATCACAAGAATTGTGAGGACATCATTTCAAATAATAAATTCATTCTATTTCATCCACCTCACAATTATTCATTCTATTTCATCTACATCACAGTTTCATACACAAATATTTCCAAAAAAATCTCTAAAAGAAATATATATACAAGTATTACAAGAATTTCAACTCAAATGTTTGGGAAACATCTGGTTATAACTGATACAACTGATCAACACAATTAATCACAAGATTACAGTACAAATAATTTTACAACACTTGACAGATTACAAAAACAGTACTAAAAATCCTAAACTAAAGTCTTCATGTCTTCTTCATCTTCTCACCTGCAAAACAAACAACACATACAAGAAGAAATGGGGTTATGATTAAAATGTGGCCAACACCATTTGGTGCTGGCATGTTGTTGTATTGAAACCTGGTTTTAGCCTAATTAAAACTGTGGTTCAATTAGGCTAAATTGGGGAATAAAGCAAATCATCAAAGGCAACAGAAATGTCTGATCAATTGGATCATGCTCTTTTATTTCAAAGGCAACAAGTAGGGGCAAAGGCTTTTGTACAGCACTGACAGAAACATCTTAGGCAACCAGGAGCAGAGGCAAACATGTGCTGTATTGAGCTAATGATCTTGATCTTTCAAAAGACAAAGCAACAGATAAAATGCTTTCCCCAAAATTCAAACCAGGAAGCAAATAAAATTTGAGCCCACAAATATGGTATCACATTTGCCTAGGACCCTAAAACCACTTCTTAAGCTAGCAATGAGCTTAATTGGCCACACACTTGAGTTTAATTAGCAAACCGACTATCTTTAGCATTCCCAATTCTCAGCCAAGCATTTCCACACAAATATCTGGATCAGATAGGATCAATGAGTCAAGAATGACTCAGAGTTATCACCATGGGGTGATGAACTGCGCAGCAGCAGAGCTGAGCTGATCTCCTAGGTGAAAAGGAGTGCAAGAATGGTCAAATAGAGCAGCTCGAGGTAGAAGGGGCCACTGCAAGCAGGTGAATCATCACAGCCCAATTATCCTGGTGTCACAAGCACAGGAGTGCCCAAATTTGTATAAATATAGACCCAAGCCGCAGCCACCAGCACACACAAATTCACAGCAACCACAATACACACAGTGCACAACCATCATCACATCCAGATCATCATATCCATCTGTTCTTCCACAAGAACAAGCACAACCCATCTCTACACATGGAGATCACCTAGTCCATCCACCACAAGCCATTAAAACTTAGGAGAAGTCAAGCAACAAGGAGGAGAAGGTAAAACCACAAGGTGCAGTCCAGAAGAGACGGTTGAACCTTGGAGCAAGATCAGATTCTTCCGTAGCTTTATCTGCTCTACACCCAAGGTTGTTAAACATATGTGCTAGAGAGTGATTTAGCAGGTTCTGTAAATGACAGAACCATGCTTGAGTGCTGAATTTAGCATCTGTTCTTAACAGAACCTTGCTCAGCAAGGTGTGGTGCTATAAAAGATGATTTGCAAGCAGAGTACTTCTGTTATGTGCAAGAAATAGGACAGAGAGATGAAAAGGGAGTGCAGTTGAGTGTTTTAGCATTTGATTGAGCATCTATAAAAGCAAGGGAATCATTTTCAGTGTAGTATCTGTTCTTATTCTGTTTTTATCAAAGCACACAAGCCAGTGAACCAGCAGAGCTGGATTAACTGAGCTATATACATCCTTACACATGGAAGAAGCACAGGAAAGCATAAAAAAATCCTCTCTAAACAAGCAAGCTGCTGTGTAACTCTACAAGGAGGCATCACAGCAAGCAAAACTTGCCTAAATCAGGTTTATAACACTTATTCATCGTAGCTAGATCATTTAGTACAAGTTCTAGCTCAGAATTATTTTTCTAAAGAAAATTTCATCTTCTGTGAGCAAGAAATGCTCCCAACTTACATCCAGAGGTAATGGATGGATCTAAACATGCTAGATCTACACCATTCACCTCATTCTTGGTGCACAACAGGTAGACAGTGCACATAAAGGAGTAAATCATCAAGAATCATCATCTGATCATCAAGAACCTAACCAACAGAGGAACATATAATTAATCCGAAGTCCAGAAGCATCTAGATCAAGTAGGGTAGAAGGAGAAGGAGAGGAGAGGAAGAAAAGAATCTTACCGTGCGTCCATGGCCGTAGCTCCACGGCGGCGAGGCAGTGCTCGCGCTACCAGTGGAGGGGGCATATGGAGGTCGTGGACCAGCACCACCACACCACGGCGGCACAGAGGGCGAAGCTCTGCGCCCAGCCATGGTGGACACGCCGGAGAAGGAGAAGAAGTGGCGCACACCGAAACCCTAACCCTAGGGGATTGGGTTGTGCGCGGCCGCGAGAGGAAGCGAGGCTTGAATCGCTCCGGTGAGGAGGAAGAGCGGAGCAGGGGGATCGTTTTCCCCACGCCACGGTGGCGGAGGTGGTCGGAGCTGGCCGGAATAGGGCGGCGACGGCGCGGGCGACATGAGCGCCAGAGGAGGTCGAGCACGGGCGCGTGCTCATGCGAGTGAGAGGTGAGAGAGAAAAGAGTGGACTGGTTCGGTTGAACCAGTGTTGACCAGGGACCTATTTGTAAAAAAATAAACTTACAAATTCTTCCAAATTTCAAAACTTGCTATAAATTCAAATAAAATCCTAAAAATAATTTAAAAATATCTACGATATCAGAAGAAAATAAGTAATCCAAATAAAATATCTACTTGATTTATTGAAAACTATTTCTTATAGCAAAAATTCAAATGATCCTTAAGTGGAAATGACTTTGAAATATTTCAAATTATTTTCAAAAGAAAATAATATGGGAAAATTATGTATCAAGTTCAAAGTATTATTTGAACTACATTATGACTGTCATGTTACTCATCCTAATAAAATTCAAATCAAAGAAATCTTTAAAAAGAAATCCTTAACAAAACTCTGGGGAATTTTGGGAAAGAATAAAAATCATCTCATTATATGCATATTGGCATGTATTTGGTTTTTCAACATTGTCTCATACAGACAATGATATTGATTTTCAGAACACGAAGGTCCCAATTCGTCGGAAGCTTTAGACTGCATTACCTGTCAGTCTCAAGGCAAGTTCCAACTTGCATGTCCTACTTGATTAATTTTATCAAAGTAATTACAAAGTACTATGGTTTATCATTGCATGAAAAAGAAAAACCTATTTTCGAATGATGTGAAATGCTATATATATATGGTTGGCTGGCAGTGGAACCACGGATTGATGTTGTGGTGGAGGTTCCATTGTACGGGAAAGTATATACCTAGGATTAATAACCCATGGCCCAGTGATCCTTGCGCCGTATTGAAGCATCAGCCAACAGATTCACTATGGATGGGCTCGTCAGAGGTTTCTTCCTTCGTTCGCATATCCTCGGCAGGCTATTACCTGGTTGCGTCCGTTGCGGCGGCCAACTGCGTGGAAGCGCGTGACCTTCCCACTCGACGGAGTGACTGGAATAGAAGCTCGGGAGGGGTGGCGGGCTAATGGTCGTAGTTACCAGCCGCGTCACAAATGGGCGGATATGCGTTGTGCAGGGAAGCGACTCCACATGACTTGTTGCCCTGAGTTCTGGCTATAGCACACATGGTGTGCTGAGAGAGCAAAAGGAGCCAGGCTGCTGTTGGGTAAAGTGGTGCAGCTCTGCAGAGTTAAACAAAGAAATTGTGACTGTCACATCCTTGTTCCAGGAGGGACTACAGACCGCAGCGGGAAAGGCATCCCAAGTGATGACTATAAACCCGTGGAGGCTGGGGGCATAGTTTTCTAAAATAAAATGGACCTTTTCCTAAAAATGTTTTACAAAACTTGCATAATCATCCATGACTTTTTGGTCAGGATGGTAGATAGTGCATCATACACTTTATCATCTATTATTTGAACTTGCTGGGTAACGCTAGTGTTGCTCACCCTTTTCCTCCGTTGATCTCTGCTTAGACTCTGATGAGATCGCTGAAGACGACTTTGGAGCATACCATGCCGACGAGGTGTATTTTGAAGCACCTGATCTGTCTGGAGGAATAGAAGGCGTCGACTACATCATCGCCTACGGAGCCGACGACGCCGACGAGGAGGAGGTGGAGACTTAAAGTTATCATAGTAGGAACCTGGCCGAGTCAGACTAGTACTACTTAGCGGCTGAGCCAAGATGGTTCTTAGTTTTGTTTTCTATCGCTTGTAGGTTGACTCCTGTCAACATCGCAATAATAGACATTCCTCCCATGTCAGAGGAAGACGTCGATGTTTTTATGCATTTCTGGCTTGTAATCTTTAGCAGTGTGTAATAAAGTGGACCCGCAATGTTTCTGTTGTACTACTCTGAGTGATGTAATATTTACGGATTAGTCCTTCCGTGGGTGTTATGTCAACGACTTGTACACTACAATATGCAGTGGTGTGCTGGGTCACCGCAGATGGTATCAGAGCAATTGCTAGACCTTAGGTTGGAAACCTATTAAAGGGAAAAACCTGTAGGTGTGCGAGGCCTTAGAATGAATTGAGTTTTAATTTGTTATGATTGATATTCACTTGAGAATAGCATTATCATGCAATTATTACTTCATTTCAATTCTGATATCCTTTTTGGCTATAACAGCTAGGATGGAGAAACGAGGTCCCAGGAGGTCGGTTCGTGTGAGAGATGCTGAGTTGGGCAAGGGTGTTTTTCGGGGAAGCTGGGCGGAAATGCTTCAGCAACTGATCTATTTTCTTGGTATCAAAACCAAGGTGATAGTGAAAGTGATGAGTTTTTACGACGGATCAATTTTAGCCCTGTACCGTGTAGCACTCAAGTTACCACCTGAACTAAGATGGGATTCAAAATGCCCTTTGGAGAAGCGAAGAATGTGGAAGTAGCTTTCCAGATTGCTGCTGTCAGAGCAGTTACTGAGATAAGGACATCCAAGAGTTATGCGTTGGTGGAAACACCGTTTAACGCTATTCCGAGTGCGAATTACCGGCTTGAGGGTCCAGTGGATTATAAGGCTTTCCTGAAAACTAATCCACGTGATGTGGCTGAGTTCATGGACAGTTGTCTCAAGATGATTCGGGCGTATCATAAGACGTTCGGAGTAGTAGCTGGAGAGGTAGAAGCCATGATAGAGCAGTACTCCAGTCCTGAAGTTATTCAGGAAAAGTGTGATATACTGAGGTATGAAGCAGAGAAGGGATACACTGATCCACCACCCACACCAACTAGGTTGTGGAGGAAGTAGAACCCGATACCCCAATTTATCCTGACTATACACCACCACACTCTGGTTATGTCTTAGTTGATGAAGAGAAGGGATGGCAGAGTTGGGAACCTGAAGTACCAAGTGCCACAGGTTGGGATGAAGAACCTTATCAGGGTACACAGAGTGATCCCATAAGAATTCCAGGAGATCCGGGAGAGCCGGAAGTTACTAGTCATACCCCTAGGAGGAAGTCTAGAGTTGGTGAGTCAAGTAAGCCAATAAAAATAGATTCTGAGGAGGAAGATGAGGAATGGAAGTATGCGTACGAGACCAAGTACTACCCGAAGACGGAGAAGGGAGACGAATCACGAGGGTATTTAATAACTTTGAGGCAGTACCAACTGGGTACGATGATGGAGGCGAGGGTTATGGAGATGAGGAGGTTTACGATGGGGAAGCAGCGGCATACAAGTATCTTGATAGTTACTTTGCCATGACGGATATGACGTTAGAAGCAAGCCCATCTGACCCTGAATATCAGCCTACCATTAATGTGAAGTTACCCGGGATTCTCAGGAGGACCAGGCGTAACTGTCACTGGAAGCCTGGGAAGTATGCGAAAAGTGAAGAAGAGCAGGACGGAGTGAAGCAGTAGTTGTGTAATATGTTAATATAGGGTATTGTACGTATATTGTAAGGACGCTGGTAGCAATAAGTGAGACCTACTCACTTTTAGAGTGTGTTACTATTATGTACCCATGTTTGTAATCCTACATGTATAATACATGGTATATGTTTGAAAAGTTTTGTGTTCTTTGGATTTTTCTGTTTTCCATTGTTTGACTAGTACTTGTGCATGGAATAGGACTCGAAGTGCATATGCATAATGTAATGGAGAGTTCTGATTCGATGTAACAGGACTAGAGGGTAATGGCGTACATCGGTGAGGAGAGTGATGTGCAGAGGCAAGAACGTGAACTTAAGGAGAAGCAAGATGCAGATGCAGGAGGAATACCACAACACCAAGGCCAATCACGGAGCAAAGTTTCATGCAGTATATGCAGATGGTGGAAGAAGGCAGGCGCCAAGACCAGGAAAGGCAGAATAAATTTCTGCAAGATTTGCTGGAAATACAGGCAGGACGAGGAAGGGATGAAGTACTTAAAGGAGTGACTCTATCAGATTTCCAAAATGCTAGACCCATACCATTTGCAAGAGCTCCAGAACCTATGGACGCAGAAGATTGGGTGGCAGATACTGAACGAAAGCTCAACACAGTTGGATGTTCTGATGAGGAGAAGGTTAGGTATGCAACTCATTTGCTTACCGGACCAGCAGCATCATGGTGGGAAGCCATAGTGGCAACACTACCTGCTGATCATGTTGTAACTTGGGAGGAGTTTAAGAAGAGGTTTAGGGAAGCACATGTTCCTGAAAGTATTATGGAATTGAAAAGGAGGGAGTTTGAGAATCTGAGACAGAATGAGTTACCTGTTGGACGTTATGTCAGTGCGTTCAACATGTTATCGAGGTATGCATTGGATGAAGTAGACACTGAGGAGAAAAGGAAGAAGAGATTCATGAAGGGTCTGAGTCCTTTTATGAAGATGCAGTTAAGGTTGACAAACCAAAGGAGTTTCAGGAGCTGGTAGATGCAGCAATAACATTGGAGGATGATTATAAGTTACTTCAGGAAGAAAGAAGGAAGAAAGCAAGGATGGAACCAAGGAAGTTTCAAGTCAAGGCAACCACCAAATCTACGTTTTAAGCCTAAGCTTAGAACTGAAGGAAGGAAGCCTATTCCACGAAGCTTCAATCCTGTTAACAATTTGATATGCAATAACTGTGGAATGAGAGGACATTGATGAAGGATTGTCAGAAGCCCAAAATCATCTGTTTTGGATGTGGACAAGCTGGACATATCAAGCCTGATTGTCCAAATAAACAGAATCAACAGATAAGCCGAGGAACTGGTGGAGGAAATAACCAAGGTGGAGGAGGATTCAAGCCAAGGAATGGAGGATTTGGAAGGAATGCAGCAGATAAGGGCAAAGGGAAGCCATATGGAAGGCTGAATTGCACCAGTTTGGAGCAAGTCAACAACACCGACAACGTGGTGATCGGTACGCTCAAAATCCTTTCTCATCCTGGCAAAGTTTTGTTTGATACTGGAGCTACTACATCTTTTATTTCGCAACAATTTGTGGATGCATATGGGATTAGATGTCAGCCGTTAGAAGTACCCATAACGGTCATGTCGGCCGGGGGAAAATTGTTAGTAACGCAAGTCAAAATGGATCAAGTAATTATGATCTGTGATCGCGTTTATGACGCTGATTTGCTAGTAATTCCCATGAAAGATATAGCAGTCATCTTAGGGATGGACTGGTTATCTGATCATGGAGCTCAAATAGATTGTGCAGAAAAGACAGTGTCTTTGAGAGGACCAGGAGGTATGAGAACAGTATACCAAGGGGATAAGCATAGTCAGTTAAGAGCAGATTTACAGTTGAATGCTATGAAGGAAGCTAAGATAGAAGAAATCCCAGTGGTTAAGGAATTTCAGGATGTTTTTCCAGATGAGTTACTGATAACCCACAAGTATAGGGGATCGCGTGTAGCCTTTTCGATAAGTAAGAGTGTCGAACCCAACGAGGAGCTAAATGTAGGATAAGTAATCTCTCAAGTTCTATCAACCACTGATACAACTCTACACACACTAAACGTTTGCATTATCTAGGAAATAAAACTACGGTAGCAATACGGGTATGAGAGGTAGTTTTGCAAGATAATAAATACAAGAAAGTAAAAGTTAGTGCTGCAGCAATAAAGTACACTAAGTAACCATATATTAACAGTACCATGAGTGTGGAAAAGTGGTGGTAATTGTGGTGGCTTTGTCCAAGATTAATTAGTGAAGGTACTTGGTTCATTGTCCTCGATGCAGTTTTCTATGTGGGAGAGGCTAAATATACATGCACTCCACTACTTGGGATTACAAGTACTATATGATTGGATTGTTAGAAAGCATCCGCAAATACTAACAACGCATTAAGGTTTCCCTAACCATAGCCTTAAGTTCAAGGTCCTCTTACTCCCATACGTGCAACTAATTGGTTCGCGTTCTCAGGTTTCTGTCACTCCGGCAGAACTTCCCCCGCTTCGTTACAAATACTACCAACCCTAGGGTGTTTGATCCATGCACGCACAAGTATAATGGACACCAAAGGACAGCACCATATAGACATACAACTCTAATGAACCTCATGCATTCAATTAAGCAATCAAAAGACAAATAAACTACGGAAACATGATGTAAATCATAGGATAAATATTATAGCATCAAACACCATGTTTACATAGGACGGTACAGAGGTTTGTGGGAGGATGAACCACTGAATACAAGGAGGAGATGGTGATGGAGATGGCGGTGAAGACGGCGGAGAGAGACAGCGCGACGGCGCAGGGCGGCGGCGGCACCGGCGGTGCGGGGCACTCCTTCCCCGCCGCCGGCAAGCTTGGGGAGCGCCGCCCCTTAGCCTCCCTCCTTCATGGCTTCTTGGGAGCCCTCCCCCATGGAGATGGGATCCATGGGGGAGGCAAAAACGTGGCTTTTGGTGGCTGAAATTCGTGGGTGGAGGAGTCCTCCACGAGTTAGGTTTCCTCCCTTTATATATCTTCTCGGATTTCCGTCACCCTTTTAGGGTTCCACCAAAACGGGCCTACAGGCCGCGTTCGAACTCCGATTGGGCTGATCTCGGGTTTAAAATCTTCGTATGAAAAATTGTGACAACTTTCGTAACAGCCAGGTCTCCATTTGACGTCATCTTCGAGGGTCAAACTGACAATCTCCGTAAAAAGTTCTCAGACGGATTTCAGGAAAGTCCCAATTCGACCCCAACAAGGTTTCCTCTTATATTCTTGATAATTTCTACACATCAAATAGTAAAACAAGAACATTGTGCACTTTTGCAACTATTAGTAGGTTAGTCCAAATAAATAATAAAATTAATATAAAAACAAGTGCTAAAAGCATAAAAATGACATGAAACAATCAAAAATTATATATACGTTTTGGACGTATCAGTTACCAGGGATGCCACCGGATCGTGAAATTGAGTTTACCATAGATTTGATTCCTGGAACAGCACCTATTGCACAAGCACCATACAAGATGGGTCCCAAGGAATTGGTACAACTCAAAGAGCAATTAGATGAGTTGGAAGATAAATGATTCATAAGAGAAAGTGTATCACCTTGGGGATCACCAGTGATATTTGTGGATAAAAGAGATGGAGGAAGAAAAATGTGTGGAGATTTTCGTAACTTGAATAGTGTGACCATTAAGAATAAATACCCGTTGCCAAGGATACAAGATTTGTTTGATCAAGTAAGAGGAGCAGGGGTATTTTCTAAAATAGATTTGAGGTCAGGATACCACCAGATAAAGATTAAACCTGAGGATATTCCCAAAACAGCATTTGTATCAAGATATGGACATCATGAGTAGTTAGTAGTACCATTTGGTTTAACCAATGCACCAGCAATATTCATGAACTTGATGAACAATATTTTCATGCCATACTTGGACAAGTTTGTGATAGTGTTTATTGATGATATATTGGTCTATTCCAAAACCAAGGAAGATCATGCACAACACTTAAGTATTGTGTTACAGACACTAAGGGAACATCGGTTATATGCCAAATTTGGTAAGTGTGAGTTTTGGTTGGATCAACTGGAATTTCTTGGTCATGTGATTAGTAAAGAAGGGATTGCAGTCAATCCGGAGAAAGTAAAAGCAGTACTAGAATGGGAAGCACCCAAGAACCCTAAGGAAATTAGAGGATTTTTGGGAATGGCCGGATATTATCGGAGATTTATTGAAGGATTTTCCAAGATAGCCGGGCCAATGACAAAGTTACTCAGAAAGAATGTTCCATTTGAATGGACGGAGAAGTGTGAAAAGAGTTTTCAAGAACTCAAAAAGAAGTTAACAACAGCACCTGTGTTAGCAGTACCAGAAACTGGAAAAGTTTACACAGTATATTTTGATGCATCTAAAAATGGATTAGGTTGTGTATTGATGCAAGATCGCAAGGTAATTGCATACGGATCAAGACAGTTAAAGCCACATGAGCTTAACTATCCTACATATGATTTGGAGTTAGCAGCAGTAGTTTATGCTTTAAAGCAATGGAGACATTTTCTTTATGGAGAAAGGTGTGAACTGTATACGGATCATAAGAGTTTGAAATACTTCTTCACACAAAAGGAACTGAATATGAGGCAGAAGAGATGGTTAGAGTTAATCAAGGATTATGACTTGACAATAAACTATACTCCAGGAAAAGCCAATGTAGTGGCAGATGCATTAAGTCGTAAAGTGAATTGTAATCCTTTGATGGAAGAAGGAATGCCCAAAGAATTGAGGAATGAGATAAGAAAAGCAGGTATTGAAATCTGGGAAGGTCCAGAGTTGAATAGTATTGCAGCTATGGAAGTTGTTGAAGAAACAGAGATGGAGTTGAAAGAAAATATTCTCTCCAGACAAAGAGAAGATGAGTTCATAGCTGAAGAAATCCGCAGGATTAAAGAGGGTAGGAGTTCTGAATTCACTTTGAAGCCAGAAACTGATTCATTATGGTATCATGGTAGAATATGTGTTCCAGATATTCAAGAGATCAAGAGCATAATTTTGAAGGAAGCACATGAGACACCTTATTCTATACATCCTGGAAGTACCAAAATGTATATGGATTTAAAGAAAGTATTTTGGTGGAACAATATGAAGAGAGAAATTGCCAGATATGTAGCAGAATGTCATACTTGCAGACAAGTGAAAGCTGAACATCAAAGTCCAGCAGGGTTACTACAACCACTACCAATTCCAAAGTGGAAATGGGAAGAAGTAAGTATGGATTTTATCACTGGATTACCCAAATCCAGAAGAAATAAGGATTCTATATGGGTAATAGTGGATAGATTGACAAAGAGTGCCCATTTTCTGGCTGTTAACCAGAAAGACACCGCAGCACAATTGGTAGAACAATATGTAAAAGAGATAGTTAGTAAGCATGGAGTTCCACAAAGTATTGTATCGGATCGTGGATCCATATTCACTTCAGCCTTTTGGAAACATCTTCACAAACAGTTGGGTTCAAATTTACAGTACAGTACTGCATATCATCCCCAAACAGGTGGCAGACTGAAAGAACAAATCAAATTCTAGAAGACATGTTGAGAGCTTGTGTTCTTGATTTTGGAGGATCATGGGATGAACACTTAGCATTAGCTGAATTTTCTTATAACAACAGTTATCAAAGTAGTATTCAGATGGCACCATTTGATGGTCTATATGGGAGGAGGTGTAGATCTCCAATATGTTGGTTTGAAGTAGGTGAAAACAAAGAATTTGCACCTGAGTATATAAAGGAACAACAACAGATTGTTGATATTATAAGAGATCGTGTCAAAATAGCTCAAAGTAGACAGAAAAGTTATGCTGATCTTTCGAGAAGACAGTGGGAGCCTGAAATACAAGATATGGTATATCTAAGAGTTAGTCCTACCAAAGGAGTGAAGAGATTTGGAGTAAAAGGAAAGTTGAGTCCCAGATACATAGGACCATTCAGAATTTTAAGCCAGAAAGGTGAAGTAGCCTATGAATTGGAATTACCTGCTATATTATCACAAGTTCACAATGTGTTCCATGTGTCTCAACTCAAGAAGTGTTTGAAACCACCAGAAGGACCAATTGAGTTTGAAAAGCTGAATTTAAAGCCAGACCTATCATATGAGGAACAGCCTGAGAAAATACTGAGGGAGAATTGGAAAAGATTAAGGAATAGAGCAATCAAATTTTGTTTAGTACAGTGGAAGAACCACTCAGATCGAGAAGCAACTTGGGAAAAAGAAGAAGATTTGCGACGAGATTACCCACAGTTGTTCAGGTACCCCAGAAAAGAAACTTCGGGACGAAGTTTAGTTTAAGTGGGAGAGGATGTAATACCCCGCAGTTATAGGACTCGAGAGGGTAGAAATAGGAACTGCATTTGTGCATTCATGCATCTTTTGGTGAAATCTGGAAAATTTCGCGCCTTTGTGTTAAAATGACTCGAGGGTTGATTCCAGACGAGTGTCGATGTTCTGGGAGTCAGATATTGACAGATAGTCGAGAGGAGTCGATAAACCCTACGACATATTTTCAAAACCTTTGTTAGTACTTCTCCAACACAATCATTTGATTTCATCTGATTTCATTTGATTTCAAAAGTAAATTTGAAATAATCTTAAGTTTAAAACAATTCTATCTTTCCTAAATCTTTCTATACACACATATCACAAATATAACAAGAAATACATCACAAGAATTGTGAGGACATCATTTCAAATAATAAATTCATTCTATTTCATCCACCTCACAATTATTCATTCTATTGCATCTACATCACAGTTTCATACACAAATATTTCCAAAAGAATCTCTAAAAGAAATATTATACAAGTATTACAAGAATTTCAACTCAAATGTTTGGGAAACATCTGGTTATAACTGATACAACTGATCAACACAATTAATCACAAGATTACAGTACAAATAATTTTACAACACTTGACAGATTACAAAAACAGTACTAAAAATCCTAAACTAAAGTCTTCATGTCTTCTTCATCTTCTCACCTGCAAAACAAACAACACATACAAGAAGAAATGGGGTTATGATTAAAATGTGGCCAACACCATTTGGTGCTGGCATGTTGTTGTATTGAAACCTGGTTTTAGCCTAATTAAAACTGTGGTTCAATTAGGCTAAATTGGGGAATAAAGCAAATCATCAAAGGCAACAGAAAGGTCTGATCAATTGGATCATGCTCTTTTATTTCAAAGGCAACAAGTAGGGGCAACGGCTTTTGTACAGCACTGACAGAAACATCTTAGGCAACCAGGAGCAGAGGCAAACATGTGCTGTATTGAGCTAATGATCTTGATCTTTCAAAAGACAAAGCAACAGATAAAATGCTTTCCCCAAAATTCAAACCAGGAAGCAAATAAAACTTGAGCCCACAAATATGGTATCACATTTGCCTAGGACCCTAAAACCACTTCTTAAGCTAGCAATGAGCTTAATTGGCCACACACTTGAGTTTAATTAGCAAACCGACTATCTTTAGCATTCCCAATTCTCAGCCAAGCATTTCCACACAAATATCTGGATCAGATAGGATCAATGAGTCAAGAATGACTCAGAGTTATCACCATGGGGTGATGAACTGCGCAGCAGCAGAGCTGAGCTGATCTCCTAGGTGAAAAGGAGTGCAAGAATGGTCAAATAGAGCAGCTCGAGGTAGAAGGGGCCACTGCAAGCAGGTGAATCATCACAGCCCAATTATCCCGGTGTCACAAGCACAGGAGTGCCCAAATTTGTATAAATATAGACCCAAGCCGCAACCACCAGCACACACAAATTCACAGCAACCACAATACACACAGTGCACAACCATCATCACATCCAGATCATCATATCCATCTGTTCTTCCACAAGAACAAGCACAACCCATCTCTACACATGGAGATCACCTAGTCCATCCACCACAAGCCATTAAAACTTAGGAGAAGTCAAGCAACAAGGAGGAGAAGGTAGAACCACAAGGTGCAGTCCAGAAGAGACGGTTGAACCTTGGAGCAAGATCAGATTCTTCCGTAGCTTTATCTGCTCTACACCCAAGGTTGTTAAACATATGTGCTAGAGAGTGATTTAGCAGGTTCTGTAAATGACAGAACCATGCTTGACTGCTGAATTTAGCATCTGTTCTTAACAGAACCTTGCTCAGCAAGGTGTGGTGCTATAAAAGTTGATTTGCAAGCAGAGTACTTCTGTTATGTGCAAGAAATAGGACAGAGAGATGAAAGGGAGTGCAGTTGAGTGTTTTAGCATTTGATTGAGCATCTACAAAAGCAAGGGAATCATTTTCAGTGTAGTATCTGTTCTTATTCTGTTTTTATCAAAGCACACAAGCCAGTGAACCAGCAGAGCTGGATTAACTGAGCTATATACATCCTTACACATGGAAGAAGCACAGGAAAGCATAAAAAAATCCTCTCTAAACAAGCAAGCTGCTGTGTAACTCTACAAGGAGGCATCACAGCAAGCAAAACTTGCCTAAATCATTTTATAACACTTATTCATCACAGCTAGATCATTTAGTACAAGTTCTAGCTCAGAATTATTTTTCTAAAGAAAATTTCATCTTCTGTGAGCAAGAAATGCTCCCAACATTACATCCAGAGGTAATGGATGGATCTAAACATGCTAGATCTACACCATTCTCCTCATTCTTGGTGCACAACAGGTAGACAGTGCACATAAAGGAGTAAATCATCAAGAATCATCATCTGATCATCAAGAACCTAACCAATAGAGGAACATATAATTAATCCGAAGTCCAGAAGCATCTAGATCGAGTAGGGGTAGAAGGAGAAGGAGAGGAGAGGAAGAAAAGAATCTTACCGTGCGTCCATGGCCGTAGCTCCACGGCGGCGAGGCAGTGCTCGCGCTACCAGTGGAGGGGGCATATGGAGGTCGTGGACCAGCACCACCACACCACGGCGGCACAGAGGGCGAAGCTCTGCGCCCAGCCATGGTGGACACGCCGGAGAAGGAGAAGTGGCGCACCACCGAAACCCTAACCCTAGGGGATTGGGTTGTGCACGGCCGCGAGAGGAAGCGAGGCTTGAATCGCTCCGGTGAGGAGGAAGAGCGGAGCAGGGGGATCGTTTTCCCCACGCCACGGTGGCGGAGGTGGTCGGAGCTGGCCGGAATAGGGCGGCGATGGCGCGGGCGACATGAGCGCCAGAGGAGGTCGAGCACGGGCGCGTGCTCGTGCGAGTGAGAGGTGAGAGAGAGAAAAGAGTGGACTGGTTCGGTTGAACCAGTGTTGACCAGGGACCTATTTGTAAAAAAATTAAACTTACAAAATTCTTCCAAATTTCAAAACTTGCTATAAATTCAAATAAAATCCTAAAAATAATTTAAAAATATCTACCGATATCAGAAGAAAATAAGTAATCCAAATAAAATATCTACTTGATTTATTGAAAACTATTTCTTATAGCAAAAATTCAAATGATCCTTAAGTGGAAATGACTTTGAAATATTTCAAATTATTTTCAAAAGAAAATAATATGGGAAAATTATGTATCAAGTTCAAAGTATTATTTGAACTACATTATGACTGTCATGTTACTCATCCTAATTAAAATTTAAATCAAAGAAATCTTTAAAAAAAATCCTTAACAAAACTCTGGGGAATTTGGGAAAGAATAAAAATCATCTCATTATATGCATATTGGCATGTATTTGGTTTTTCAACATTGTCTCATACAGACAATGATATTGATTTTCAGAACACGAAGGTCCCAATTCGTCGGAAGCTTTAGACTGCATTACCTGTCAGTCTCAAGGCAAGTTCCAACTTGCATGTCCTACTTGATTAATTTTATCAAAGTAATTACAAAGTACTATGGTTTATCATTGCATGAAAAAGAAAAATCTATTTTCGAATGATGTGAAATGCTATATATATGGTTGGCTGGCAGTGGAACCACGGATTGATGTTGTGGTGGAGGTTCCATTGTACGGGAAAGTATATACCTAGGATTAATAACCCATGGCCCAGTGATCCTAGCGCCGTATCGAAGCATCAGCCAACAGATTCACTATGGATGGGCTCGTCAGAGGTTTCTTCCTTCGTTCGCATATCCTCGGCAGGCTATTACCTGGTTGCGTCCGTTGCGGTGGCCAACTGCGTGGAAGCGCGTGACCTTCCCACTCGACGGAGTGACTGGAATAGAAGCTCGGGAGGGGTGGCGGGCTAATGGTCGTAGTTACCAGCCGCGTCACAAATGGGCGGATATGCGTTGTGCAGGGAAGCGACTCCACATGACTTGTTGCCCTGAGTTCTGGCTATAGCACACATGGTGTGCTGAGAGAGCAAAAGGAGCCAGGCTGCTGTTGGGTAAAGTGGTGCAGCTCTGCAGAGTTAAACAAAGAAATTGTGACTGTCACATCCTTGTTCCAGGAGGGGACTACAAACCGCAGCGGGAAAGGCATCCCAAGTGATGACTATAAACCCTGGAGGCTGGGGGCATAGTTTTCTAAAATAAAATGGACCTTTTCCTAAAAACGTTTTACAAAACTTGCATAATCATCCATGACTTTTTGGTCAGGATGGTAGATAGTGCATCATACACTTTATCATCTATTATTTGAACTTGCTGGGTAACGCTAGTGTTGCTCACCCTTTTCCTCCGTTGATCTCTGCTTAGACTCTGATGAGATCGCTGAAGACGACTTTGGAGCATACCATGCCGACGAGGTGTATTTTGAAGCACCTGATCTGTCTGGAGGAGTAGAAGGCGTCGACTACATCATCGCCTACGGAGCCGACGACGCCGACGAGGAGGAGGTGGAGACTTAAAGTTATCATAGTAGGAACCTGGCCGAGTCAGACTAGACTAGTACTACTTAGCGGCTGAGCCAAGATGGTTCTTAGTTTGCTGTTTTCTATCGCTTGTAGGTTGACTCCTGTCAACATCGTAATAATAGACATTCCTCCCATGTCAGAGGAAGACGTCGATGTTTTTATGCATTTCTGGCTTGTAATCTTTAACAGTGTGTAATAAAGTGGACCCGCAATGTTTCTGTTGTACTACTCTGAGTGATGTAATATTTACGGATTAGTCCTTCCGTGGGTGTGATACGTCTCCAACGTATCCATAATTTCTACTGTTCCATGCTTATGTTATACCATTTGCTACATGTTTTATATAGACTTCGTATCACTTTTATGCATTTTCTGGGACTAACCTATTAACAAGATGCCACAATGCCAGTTCCCTGTTTTCTGCTGTTTTTGGTTTCAGAAAGTTACTTCTGGAAATATTCTCGGAATTGCACGAAACAAAAGGCCAAGTCCCTATTTTTCCATCACGTACACGGAGTCCGAAGGAGAGACGAAGGAGAGCCACGAGGTGGCCAAACCACCTGGCGGCGCGGCAGTGGGCCCAGCCGCGCCAGCCTGTGGTTTGGGCCCCTCGGGGGTCCGCGACATCGCCCCTTCGCCTATTTATTCCCCGAGGCGTGAAAACCCTAAAACACCGAGCCTTTCATCCAGAACATATTCGCTGCCGCCGCCGTCGTCAACCCTAACTCGGGGGTTCTGAAGCTCTTCCCGGCGCCCTGCCGGAGAGGGGAATCATCACCGGAGGGCTCTACATCGCCATGCCCGCCTCCGGAGTGATGCGTGAGTAGTTCATCCTTGGACTATGGGTCCATAGCAGTAGCTAGATGGTTGTCTTCTCCACTTGTGCCATCATGTTTAGATCTTGTGAGCTGCCTATCATGATCAAGATCATCTTATTGTAATGCTACATGTTGTGTTTGCTGGGATCTGACTTATATTGATACCTATGTGGAGCTGAATATTATATTAACATGTCTATGTCATTTGTGATCTTGCATGCTCTCCGTTACTTGTTGAAGCCTTGGCCAAGTGAATACTTGTGACTCCAAGAGGGGGTATTTATGCATGATAGTTGGGTTCAACCTCTATTTAACCTGGGATAGTGACAGCAAGTTCTAAGGTTGTAGATGTGTTGTTGCCACTAGGGGTAAAACAGCAATGCTTTATTCAAGGATGAATGTATTGTTTACATTACGCACATTACTTAATGCAATTGTCTGTTGCTTGCAACTTAATCCTGGAAGGGGTACGGATGTTAACCGGAAAGTGGACTATTTAGGCATAGATGCATGCTGGATAGTGGTCTATGTACTTTGTCGTAATGCCCAAATGAATCTCATAGTAGACACCACAGCTCACACATGCATGTTATATGCACTTATCAATTGTCAATTGCCCAGCTGTAATTTGTTTACCCAGCATGTTAGTTACCTTATTGGAGAGACACCACTAGTGAACTGTGGACCCCGGTCCATTCTTTACATCTGAAATACAATCTACTGCAATCATTGTTCTCTACTGTTTTATGCAAACAAACATCATCTTCCATACGATACGTTTAACCCTTTGTTTTCAGCAAGCCGGTGAGATTGACAACCTCACTGTTAAGTTGGGGCAAAGTAATTTGATTGTGTTGTGCAGGTTCCACGTTGGCACCGAAATCCCTGGTGTTGCGCCGCACTACACTCCTTCACCAACACCTTCGAAGCAACCTCGTTTTCCTACTGGTTCGATTAAACCTTGGTTTCATACTGAGGGAAAACTTGCTGCTACACTCATCATACCTTCCTCTTGGGGTTCCCAACTGACGTGTGACGTACAAGCATTGTTTCTGGCACTGTTGCCGGGGAGATATTCCCTCGTCAACTTAGAGCTAGCAGGGTGTTATGTCAACGACTTGTACACTACAATATGCAGTGGTGTGCTGGGTCACCGCAATATCGCTCTTTGCGAGTTGTAACGCCTCGCCCGCCGTCAGTTTCTTGTTGGATTGACCCAACTACGTGCATAACCATTTTGAGTTGATTCATTTCCTTCTTCTTTATTCAGAGCGAGCAAACCCCTGCGGTAGTTTCTCTGTTTCTTTTTCCTCTGTTTTTCTCAATTTTCCTGGTTAATTTTCGGTATATTTTTTATTTTCGATTTTTCTGTTTCTTTCTTCTTTTGATGCTTCATTTTTTTCGTGTACCACATTAATTTATTAAGAAAATACTAAAAGGTATGAAATATTTTTTAAAATTGGAATATTTTTCCAAATTCTAAATTTTTGCTGAACACTGTTTATTTTCTTTTCTTGCTACCTCTCTTCTTTCTTTCCAAGAAATATAAGATTTTTTCTTTTTTCATATTTTTTATGTTTTATGGAAATACATGAATATTTTTTATGATGAACCATTTTATTATAGTAGAATATATTTGAAATTTTCTTGTGAACCATTTTTATTATAAGTCAACACTTTTAATTATCGTGAACCATTTTTTATTATACGTGAACACTTTTAATAGTTAGAAATACATGAAAAATAATTATCGTGAACCATTTTTCCAAGAATACTCTTTTTGTGCCTTTTAACATTTTACAAAAATACATGAACCATTTTTTAGTTAAACCTGTGATTATTTTTCCAAAATACGTGAACATTTTTTTCATATATACATGTACTTTTTGTATACCAGTGAACATTTTTTATAAACAACATGAACACATTTTTTATCATTGGTGAACACTTTTTAAATTTATCAAACCATTTTTTCAAACCCTTGAATTTTGTAACCCCGCGAACATGTTTAACGTGTAAACATTTATCTGAATCCAAAAATCATGTGTTTAGTCATGAACACATTTTAAACATTTATTGAGAAAATCGTGTTGTTGCATTTAAAAATGTTCACACTCCGAAAAAATCCTTGTTTTGAAAAATAACTAAGAATTCAAAAAAAATCTTCCCAAAATAGAGAAAAAGGGAAACTAAAAATGTGAAAATCCAGAAAAAACAACAACACGCGCGTACAATGTTGATCGATCATTTTGTTTTTTTGTATTTCGAGCGGGGCACTAGTGGCTCGATAAGAGTCGCATGCATGTAGTTGGCCCAGGCCCATGTAGGGCTAATAATATGAGCGAGGCAAGATTTTCCACTCGCTTTAAGCTATACTATACCTCCGCCAGCGGTGTTCCACTGATGGGCCGCTTCGAATGCGGCCCATAACAGCTGGTGTTATTTTATTTTGCTTTTCTGTTTTCATTTTAAAAAATGAACATATTTCAATATATGAACAATTTTAAAATCTGAACCATCTTCAAAAATAAACAAATTTTAAATTTAAAACATTTTCCAAAACAAAGTATTTTCAAAAATGAACAATTTTTAAATCTAAAGGATAGGATTTCGGTAAGCTATACATAGGAGGTCCCATGGGAGAGCAATGCAGACACGGTCGGCAGGCCGTCTCTCCACAAATTTGGGGCCCCAATGCGACTTGTAAAATGGGGTCCTCACCTTTTGAAACAATATAACTAGTAAAACAAAAGAAAACGTCCACTTAATTGTATAACTTCAGAATATATCATTTTACGTTTACAAATATATCTAATATTAATGCTAAAAAGTAAAAATATAGCACTAAAGCAAAAAAAAACCTCGTCTTTACGGAAAAACTTCATTGTCTTATATTTCTTGATCTTCTGAATTAAATTGAGGCTCTTTCACAACAAATCTATCACCCTTTTGA
Source organism: Poa pratensis (assembly GCA_947311845.1). Taxonomy (NCBI): domain Eukaryota; kingdom Viridiplantae; phylum Streptophyta; class Magnoliopsida; order Poales; family Poaceae; genus Poa; species Poa pratensis. The sequence continues at coordinate 84,168,607 of CAMZMU010000034.1, forward strand.
GATTGAGCCAATTCTTTAGGGTATATTCTTACTTCTTTGCGGCACTACATTGACACTTTGTTTTTCTAAAATTCATGGTTTTCCTATTACAAAAACCAAGGAAATAATATAAATAAGTCCAAACAATTCAACGTCCGAATAGAAAGTGGCGGCACTAGGAATTTGCAACCTGATATTCATGCAATATTCATTTTGCGAAAAACATCGTTGTTTTGCCAAAATCATCAACGTATTGTCAAAATTGTGGTTTAATAATATCTAACGATAAGGGACGGGGCGATTTTGTCCCTTGATCTGTTGGCCGAGCGTAGAGCAGTTCCCTTTACTTTTAGCCTAAGCCCAGTGGCGGAGCTACCTTATGCCAGCCAGGTGCATAGGACACCGGGAAAAAATATTTTTCTTTGTAAAATAGCAATTTTTTTACCATGTATGCACCCCCAGAAAATGTTTTAAATGTGTTCTGGCACCATGTGTACACCCTGGTTGCAAATATTCTAGCTCCGCCACTGCCTAAGCCTATTTATATGACCATACACTAGCAAGGCTTACAAAGTCGTCTGAAAGACACAAACACAAGCAAAAACACTGGACGGAGTATCTGTGCAGGAAGGTGTCGTGGAATAGGAAGAGGACCCGGCGGTCACTATTTGTCGGCCGAGAAACGGAAGTCCTCGGTCGACCGAGAGGGCAGTGTCGCTTCCCGAAAGAAAATAGCCCAAGCTCGAGCACGGGCCGGCCGGGAGGAAGATGCCGACGCACCTTGCCCGCGCTCGCCGTCTCCTAGTCCTAGCTATAGCTTGTCCAACCTTCGAGCAGGGCAGACACATGCTAGAATGCTACCAGCCGGAGATCAGATGCGTAGAGAGGAATCCGAGACGAGGCAGTACGTACATTACTTAGCAGTGACAGTGATCGAGCCGCCTCCATAAAAGTTCTCCTGCCATCGATCCAGCGCCGCTTCAATTCCAATCACGTCCGCGACGCGCCGGCCACCGCGTTCCCCGTGATGAGAGAGAACCGGCCGGCACTGCATGCCAGCAGCTTGAAGGCGACGCTGCAGGCTTGCATGCAGTACAGAGTACGGACAATGCAAGCAGAGCAGAGAACACGCACGTAGGTCACGTACTCACGTAGCCCGGCCGGGGCAAAAACTGCCCGTCGCCGGCGCCGGGGACAAGCAGTACTGGCACTAAGCCGGCGGCGAACGCATTGGCAGCGTAAATGCGGCGCTAACGGCAGCCTGCATCGGGTGCTCGTGCCCGTAAATGATGAATGCGCAGAGCCGGACAGAGAAGAGAAGCGAATGGTTCACTTAATCTGAGGAGACTCTGAGTCTGACTTGTGAGAACTGCTTGTGATTTTCATTCGTTGGAACCTGGAGAACGATCGCAAAACAAGCGGATATTTTCGTCTGCCACAATGCTTTCGACAGTTCCATGACACTGCAGCAGGCAAGCATAGTACCTGTTCTGCTCATACTCCACGAACAATTAGAAGTTTCAGATAAAAATTCAGACAACCGAGATAGCAAAATTGTAAGTATATGAGGTTGTCTACGTCGCCTCCTACTCAAGGCTGCGCGTACGTATCCATCACCGAATACGCCCTGCCTGGACCCACCATGGTATGGAAGCCGTCAGTGTACTGTACGTACGGCTATGTCACCCGACTTTGGATGCCGACAACCTGACCCCACCATGCCCGGCGCGCGAAACGACCGACCGATGGATCAAGCGAGTGCGCATGCCCCCACGACGCGCTCCCGCCTCCCCCTTAATTCCCCTTCGATCGATCAAGCGAGCCAGCCAAAACAAATTCCGGAGGCCGAAACACAGAGAGAGACCCCGGCCCTTCCCTGCCTCCACGTCGACGACGTCTCGATCGTACGTCTCCGGCGCGCGGCGGCGGTCGACCATGGCCATGACGCCGCCCGCCGAGGGCGCCGTGGTGGACCTGTGGGCGATGGCCGCGGAGCTGGAGCGCCAGTTCGCCGGGTACAAGCAGCGGTTCCCCGAGACAAGAAGCAGCAGCTACATGGACTACGACGACGACGACGTCGACGCTCGCGTGGACGGTGATGGCATGAGCAACGGCCACGTCGAGGAGGATGAGGCGGGAGACGGCGACGGCGGCGTGAGGGGGAGGATGTACGAGGCGTACACGCGGCGGAGGGACGAGAGGCTGCGCTCCGTGTGGCGCGCGCGCATGGAGCGCAAGGAGGCCGAGGTCATGGCGCTCTGGGCTCGTCTCCGCGGCGGCGGCCCGACGGCGGCGGAGGACGACGACGACGACGGTTGCGCCGCCGGAGAGGTAGGTAATTCCGTTACCGATCATGCAGCTAGCGGTCTTCCACGACCTTCTCCGTAGCTGTTAATTTCCTGTGAGTGGTTGCTGTCACGACACGTACGTTGCTCATTTTCCCTACTTAGATATCATATGACCTCTTCAAACGTACACGTCGTTCTTACCGGAATCTCCGTTCCTTCTGTGGCGTATACGTGCTTCCACGACTTGATCCGTAGGAGCTTGTATATATCGCGCGCGTAGTTAGACTAGTAGGAGTAGTACTCGATCGAGGAATGCATTTCCATCTGAATTGATAGATGGAATTAATGCGTTTATGCATGACGTTGATCCTTCAGCTCATGCGGCCATTAGATGATGGATGTAGTTGATCTGCGGCTTGGCCCAGTTCATGTTGCAACGGTTTCCGTCGGTGACCGACGTGACGCCTTCCCGTTCTCTTGGCCGGCCGTGCGTTACTAACTAGCTACATCAACATCTGTGACCTGACATCCTATATGGAAGCCGTACATTTCTTAGCAACCTACTCACTCCGTTCGGATTTAATTGACACACATTTTGTTACACATGGATGTATCTAGAAATCAAACAAGTATAGATACATCCATATTTGGACAAAACCAAGTCAATTAATTTGGAACGGAGGGAGTAGTACTGTACAACTTAGCCTCAAGCAACATTTACCGTTCTTGTACGTTGCAACAAGTTTCGGTAGGTAAAGAAAAGTGCCCGTTTTCAAGTCCCAAATGTTAGCCAAGTTAGGCACTTCAGTGCCGTGAACTTGTGCCCATGTACGGAGAAGAAGAAACTAAACGGGACTAGTGAAATACTCCCTAATAATCAATTTTCTAATTTTTAATGTTTGACCAAATTTGTAGAAAAGTATACCAACATCTAAGATATCAATTTAGTTTTATTACATTATTCATACGATAAATTTTCTTACTAATAGATTTGTCGTGGTGAATGTTAACGCATTTTTTACAACCTTGATCAAGCATAGAGAAATTTAACTTAAAATAAACCTAAAACATCGATTATTTTAAAACGGAAGGACTAACGACAATGTAACTGCACCTCATGTTCTCATGCACAATCAGAGTGATTCGTCGGCAGGTCGAGCCGATTTTGTGCGTCAATAGAAGCATTAATTAATGTCTAGCCTCTAGTAAGATCTCACTCATAATATTTTGTATCTCCTAAAATAGTACTCCCTCTGTTCGGAATTAGTTGACACGTGTTTGTCTAAAAGTGGATGTATGTATACACTACAATATGTCTAGATACATCCGTATTTGGACAAACATGAGTCAACTAATTCCGAACGGAGGGAGTAGTAAACGAAAAAGCATGTGAGTGCCTACATTCGAGAAGTGGAGGAGCATGTAGAAGGGTCAAATTGGATCGATCTTGTGTCGGCTGCCGAAAGTTCATGACCAGGCCCCAACATTCGTGCTCCTCATGTAACTATAATCCTGCTGTCGGCGTCATTAGGTCAACCCTTAGCCTGTCGTGCTTTCGTAATCTTCTTCTCAAATTTAAATATCAAAACCAGCTAGGCTCATCCGCTCATCTTGATACGACACGTGGTTGACTTTTGCCTTTTAAAATCGAGTTCGTATTATTTGGACCAGGTGTTTTCACTCTGTAGGCAAAGTTATGTAGTATACTTGCGTCACCATTTCATTTGTACAGACCGCACACGTAGGCATTGCAGATTTTACCGGGGCTTAATTCGTGACATGGTCAGCAGGAAGCCGAGGAGACGGCGAGAGGAGGAGGAGGAGCTCCGACTGGCCGCGCCGGGCAGGGTTTCCGGCAAGAAGCACCCGCGCACCAGGAGGAGCTTCTCGTCTGCCAACCTCACAAAAAACGGTAGCCCCGACGTTGGCTTACGGGGGGCGCTGTCGCAGGAACCGCTGCCACCGGAGCCACGACCGGCGCAAGCAGGATGCACAGACAGAGCTCACCAGGCGCGAGCAGTAAACGGCGCCGCGCCTAAGCGCAAGGGATCGGCGAAAGAGAACGGATCGCTCAGGCAGGCGGGCCCGAAGCCGCCGCGCGGCGGCCTGCCCCGGGGGTGCAGCTCCGGCGGCATGGAGACGGCTGTGCTGCCGAACGCTTCGGTGGCTTCAACGGCGTCGCAGAGCCGTTCGAGCGAGCAGGCTGTTGCTTCCGACCGTGATGATGAAGCTCCGAAGGCTTCTCCCTCAAGGCCATTTCTCGGGAGTGGCAATGGCACCGCGGGCCGGGAACGCGCGAGCCGCCTCGCCTGAATCAGAATGCGGCAGAGATGTATTGAGCTGCGCGGCAGCGGCAGCAGAAGAGGGCCGTGAAGCTGAAGCGAAGAGCGCCGTGATCGACGTAGAGAGGACGCGAGGTGCAGTCTCCTGAGGCCGAGGCGAAGCTCGGGAACGGAGAGATCACCAGCGACTCGGAGATAGAGCCGAGCTACGTCTTAATCAAGAAGAAGGACGAGAAACCCATGACGCTCTCTGACGCATTGGCCGGGTCGGATGCTGAACCACACCTCGAGGTCAAGAATGGCACGGGCAATGCACACGTCAGGCCACCAGCGCGGCCGACGCCGATACCTCCGCGGAAATCACCACGACGGAGAACGCCGAAAGCTCCAACGAAATGTCTTCCTTCTCCGGCACCGGCAGGTCAGGCCGGGGCTCCGCTCCCAGCAGCCCGCCCTCCTGCAGCTCCCGGGCCCAGTCCATCGAGAGGCTGCTCGAAGAAGACGCCGCGCTGCTGAAGAAGAAGCGCGAGGATCGGGATCCGCCGGCGGGAGGAGCGTCCAGGCGGTGTCAACGCCGGCAGCGCGGGGAGAAGACCTCCGGGGCGGCGCGGTCGACGTCGCCCAGAGGGACGGGGATAGGGTTCAAGAAGAGGTTCCTGAGCTTCGGGAAGAAACCAGAGGCAGTGATGGTGCTACTGTCATGAGTGCACGTCTCCGGCATCAGTGCCTTCGCCTGTCGACCACCACCGCGGCGCCGGCGCCAGACGGCGCTGTCGGACCGCCGACCATGCGATCAGCCTAGGATGGTGGGCTCTTCCTCGGATGCCGCTGCCTCTGACGACATAGCACAAGTTATGCCGCCTCTCCGCAGGGTAATGTTAGCTTAGGATTCTTCAGTTTATCTTGTCCATGAAATTTACTGAATTAATCTACATATGTCTTTGTTAGCTTAGGATTCTTCAGTTTATCTTTTAAAATTCCGCTTTTACGACTGACGCTGTTTGAAACTTTCTACAGCTTGTTCGCTGCAAAGCCTTGTAAATGCGTCGCCTGCAAAGTCTGAACTGAGCGAGATGGTTCCACAGGAGAAATCACCAAAACGTAAATACACTTCAATCTAAATAACCATGTGTTGTGTGTCCGTCTGTTTCATATGTACTAAGTTGTCTGATTATGTTCATGCAGCTCATCGGTCGTTCTTCTCGTTTCGATCGTTCAACTGTGGTAGGGGCTGAATGATAGAGTTAATTTGTAATATAATCGAGGTGGACAGTTGCCATTGTAAATTTCATAAAAGGAATTTGTAAAGCGGTACTGACTATTCGTTGATGCGTATTAGTCTGTGTAGGTCCATTATGAAGGAGAGAACTTGCCTGTGGCAAGATGGTTAGGTGGGTGGTTGTACCCCCAGCCCACCAGAGTTCAAACCCCAGGTTTGACGCTGGTGTTTCTCATTTAAGGCGGAATATTCTTCAGTGGGAGGCGACGTTCCCGTCGACAGCGAGGCGCCCGTGGTGACTTCGTCAATCTCAAGACTCGACCCGCCGGCTCAGTCTCGGAGGTGCTCATAGGGGTAGGGTGTGCGTGCGTGCGTTCATAGGGGTGAGTGTGTGCGCGTGTATATGAGCGCTTGCGTTGTACTGTGTTTCGCAAAAAAGGTCCATTATGAAGGACACGAATCCAGAATTGCTAAACCTTAATCCTCCTTCCAAAACATAGGTTTGGACCCCCGCGTCGCGCTCGTGTGGGTGACACGGGGCAATTAGGTTTCCCTCTCATCAGCCGCCAGCCGCGAGCATCTCTCCTCACCGTCGCCGCCGCCGCTATCTGGCGGCGGCAGTGAGCCCCCCCCCCCCCCCCCCCCAACTCCTTTCTCTTAATTCATGTGCCTCTTCTTGTGATTTCGTCCCTATACGCTTCGAAGCTCGCCGACGGCCCAATCTGGATTTCATCGCGGCCTGATCGTGCTGGTCCGCGTGGAGTCATCTCCTAGAGTCGATCACGGTGGGCGACGAGATCGTGGACGTGGCCTTCTGCCTTCGTCGCGGCCTGATATGTTGTGACAAACTGGCGCACGCGTAAGAGGCGGCAACGTCAACAAGGAGTGGAGAAGAAGTTGCCGAACGACGCTGCAGCGGCAGAGGAAGGGTACGAGAAACTCCGCCACGGCAAAAGATACCAGGCAGCGAGAAGGCCAATGCGCGTCGTCAAACCCAACACACGCACGCTACACTGGAGACAACTAGACCACCGATCTACAAGTGGTGGGGCTAACAT